>JAGPOW010000261.1:231190579-231246864 GCA_030014935.1 Caiman crocodilus
TGGATGAGGTATATTACATTTCTGGAGGTGCAGCTGTAAGATCCAGGGATGCTGATGGCTTTGTTGTGCAGTGTAATAATTGTGGGGGTGGTGGAGATGCATGGGCAGGTTTTGCATTTCTTGTCATGGAGCGATCTGGATCCTTTTGGTGTGTCCTGGGGTTGAGGAAGTTTGCTTCTGGTGATGAGGTTGGTGAGGTTCGGTGCTTGTTTAAAGGCTAGGATGGGTGGCTCTGGGAAGATCTTTTTAAGAATAGGATCTCTGTCTAGTATGGGTTGCAATTTTTTGAGGATTTTTCTGTACAGGTTCAAGGGAGGGGTGATATGTCACAACCAGCGGTGTGCGATTTGTGAGGGTTTTTCATCTGTACTGCAGCAGTTCTTCACGTGGTACCCAGATAGCTCTTTCAATCTTGCAATCTACCTCTCTGGAGGAGTGTCCTTGTTGGGTGAAAGCCTTTATAAGATTGGTGAGGTGGCAATCCCGGGTTTTCTCTTCAGTACAAATGCAGTAGTATCTGAGGGCTTGGCTGTATATCACAGATTTTTGGTGAGTTTAGGGTGATTGCTGGTTCTGTGCACATATGTATGTTGGTCTGTGGGTTTCTTATATACGGTGGTCTGTATTTTACCCTTCTGGATACTGACCATTGTGTCTAAAAAGGAGATGTTGGTGCTGAAGTATTCTAAAGAAAGTCGGATGGAGGGATGGTGACTGCTGAATTTTTTTTGTAAGCTGAACATTTTTAGCTCCTTCAGCTGCTTCTTGTATGGTCTTTTCAAGCCCTCGATCATCTTTGTTGCCTGCCTTTGGGCCCTCTCTAACTTCTCCATGTCTTTTCTAAAATATGGAGCCTAGAAATGCACACAGTACTCCTGATGAGACCTAACCAGTGCTGAGTAGAGGCTCTGTCACCTCCTGTGTCTTTTACTTAAAGCTTCTATTGATGCATCCCTAAACCGCATTTGTGCAGATGCATCATGCTGTGTACTTATATTGAGTCTATGATCTACCAAGACTTGCAAGTTCTTTTCCATAGTGCTGCCATCCAGCCAGGTGTCACCATTTTTATATTGTGTTTTTGATTGATCCTCCAGAGGTGTATACTGCCTTGCACTTGTTTACATTGAACTTCATCCTGCTAACTCTAGTCCAGCTTTCTTATTTGTTGAGATTTTTGAATTGCACTCACATTCTCCAATGTATTTGCAGTCCTTCCTGGTTTCGTGTCATCTGCAGACTTGCTCAAGAAGCTTTCTGTGCTAGCATCCAAATTGTTAATAAACATGTTGAACAGCACTGAGCCCAGGACAGACCCCTGTGGTTTCCATTTGAAAACTGCCATTCTGACATGGACCTGTTAATAATTTTCCTTTGTTTGTGGCTATTGAGCCGCAAGCCTTGTGGTCATAAGCCTTAGTATCCACCTTGTAGTAGTTTTATTTAGCCCACATTTCCCCAATTTGTTTATGAGACAGTCATGTTGGACCTTGTCAGAAGCCTTGCTAAAGTTCAGATAGACTATCCACAGCATTCTCTTCATCCACGCGAGTAATTACATTGTCAAAGGAAGAGATGCTGTTTGTTTGACACTATTTGTTGTTCATAAATTCATGCTGTCTGCTTGGGATCAACTTTGCCTCCTCCAGCTACTTGCAAATCACCTTCTTAATGATGAGCTGCAGTAACTTTCCAGGTATTGAGGTGAGGCTAATTGGTCTGTAGTTCCCCAAGTCCTCCTTTTTGCTTTTTTAAAGAGGGGCACTACATTGACCATTTTCTAGTCCTCTGGTTCCTGGCCATCTCCCACGACTTCACGAAGACAGTTGCCAAGGACTCAGAGATCTCCTCTGCCAGTTCCTTCAGTATACCAGTTCATGAGGTCCTGCTGGGTTGAATTCATTCAGACCCAAAAAAAGCTCTCTGACCATCTCTTTTGTTATCTTCTCCCTCATCTTGCCCCCTTCTTATCCAGATAATCCTTATTAGGTCTGGCTGTAGTTTATTTTTTTGTAAAGACTGGAGCAAAGTAGCTGTTGAGTCAATCCATAGTCTTTCCATCTTCAGTTAGGAGTTCCCCCTTGTTTGTTAATCATGGACACACACCTTCCTTGTTCCTTTTTTTCTGGACAACATACTTTCAAAAACTCATCTTTAACCTCTTTTGCCAGATTCTTCATCTCTGTCTTCCTGACTTTGTCCCTGCAGGCTCTTGCTATTTCCTGGTACACGTTCTTGGTGACCTGCCCAATCTTCCATTGCCTGCATGCTTTCCTTTTGTATTTCAGGCATTTTTGCAGCTCTGTGTAGCCACATTGGTCTCATCATTCTTTTTGCAGTTCTTTTGTGCTGGAACAGTTTTCTGGTTGGGCTTCCAATACTCTGCCCTTTAGAAGCTCCCAGCGCTCATCAGTGCCTTTATCTTTCTGCCTTTATCTTTTAGCTTTCCATGACACCATGCCTATTAACTCTTTGAGTTAAATATTACACTACATTTTAACTGTGGGTAAGAGGAGATTGATTGAGATCATTTTAGTTAACTTAAAAGCTGTATTAGAATACACAGTATCAAAGATGCATTTGGATTAATAAAGACAATGCTTTTGTAGCCTTGGATTTAAGGAAGAAACAGGCTTGCTGGCCAGGACTTTTTGTTTTTCCTGGGGATTGAGTTGGTTTGCTCAGCTCCAGAGAAGTTCAAATTTAAAAGTTTTAAAGTAGCAGTTTTAATTTTTCAGCCTATGCTCAATATTTATAGTTGACTGTGATAATTAAAATGGCAGTTTTAATTTTAATGAATGAATTCTGGTTTTATTTAATTTTCTTTTGTTTAACTGAAACCTTTACAACTGGATTAAACTGAATTTTTTTGGACCCTGTAAGGTGTTAACTAGTTGGGATTTATATTTTTGTGAAAGCAAAAGGAGCAAGGGAGGCTTTTTTCCTTTTTCTTTTCTATTTTGGAATGCCATTTTACACTGGTTTGTTTCTTTTAACCTTAATATATTTATGTTTTGACAAGACTGCATTGCTTTTACAACTTAAGCATTTTGACAAAAATACATTTATTGTGGCAAAATAACATTTAATATGTTTGGTTATGTTAATTTACTACTTTTAATTATTTTAAGATGAAACTATGATTATTTGGATTACTTGCTGTATTTTTTATAGTGGTTTTTTTCTAGGCTTCGTGCTTTGTTTGATTGTGTTTAAATAAATATGCATGGTTTGTTTATTGCTTTGCTGACCAAGTTGGTTGTTATAACTGTAACATAAATCTTCACAAATATTTAGACACAGGCTTTTGAGGCATTTTGTTTAGCTGTATGTACTTCTAACTTTTGCAGCTTTGACTTAAGTTTTTAAAAGATGTCGAACTTTGACAACAACATACCCATGGTTTATGCTACATAGGCCTTTGTATGGCTTACAGATGAAATTTGCCTTTTTGAAATCTAGCATCCTAATTTTGCTGAGCTCGTGTTTTTCCTGCCTGAGAATCTGGAATTTTATTCTATTGTGATCGCTTCCTCCCAAGTAACCCATCATCTTCATATCCTCCACCAGTCTTCCCTGTTGGTCAGAACAAGACCCATGATGGATATTCCCCTATCTATCATGTAGGTTGTAGGTTTCTGGAAGAAAGTTGTCCTCCACACAAATTAGAAACTGTCTTGACATTTTATGTTTGGCTGCTTTGTTCTATGAGCTGAAGTCCAGAAAACTGAAGCCCCACCCCCCGAACAAGCTGCAGCTCTGTCTCCATTCTGCCCTGCCTGGGCATCCCTTTCCCTCTGCCTCACTGTGGGGGAAGTTGATCTACCCCCACCCTTCCCTTCTCCCACACCACACCAGATTTACAAGCTGGAGGCAGCTGTATAGGAAATTGGTTTGGTATTGGCCAATAACGCCTCCTTAAATATCGGCTATCGGTATCAGCCCCAAAAATCTTTATCAGTGCACCCTTAGTAACTTCTGCATACCAAATACCTGTATGTCATATTTTGTCTCAGGTTATCCCTTGCCTCAGGTTATCTGAGTTTATCTAATCAAAATTTGATTTTTTTTTTCTTTACTGTAGGATACTCCCATTTATAGTTACAGGCTAGCAAACATAGGTCAAATAAGATAGTGTTTTTTTAAAAAAAATCTTGTAGTAATTCAACATGAGGTGGTTGCTATCAGAACTCTGATGTAGATGTACATAAAGTTGAAGTCTTGATTAAAATTTACATTCAGAGGCAAGACTTGCTTTTATTGATTTTAGTAAAAGATATATATTATTCTGTCCAAATGTCTTCCTCTTGTTAGCAGTGAAATAGACGTTTGTATTTAGCGAGCTAAAACCTCCACAGCCAATTTTAAAGTAATCATTACATTTGTAAAGATGGCTCCACATTTCAGAATCAATTTTAGAAAAAAAACAGCTTTTTCCTCTAATGTAAGTTGCCGAACTACAGATAAAATCCTTCAACTGCTATTGGCCTTACAAAATTCTGAAGCGAATCAAATAATGAAGAATAGTCAAAAGGCTACATTTTCTAAAAATAATAATAAAAATAAAAGTTTGACGTGATATTTTTATGCCATCATGCATAAAAAATAACTAAAGTACAAAATTTAACATTGTCAGGTGCATGATTTTAGGTCAGCCCTCTATATAAGTTGTGTGGAGTTTTTTTCTGTTTGTTTTGGCAGGGATTGTGATTTTATCAGAAGGGAAAAAAATTAAAGTAATCAGACCAGTATGATAATTCTTTATTTGCTATTAAGGTGGACATGGTAGCACTGCCTGTCATTAGGGTTGCCTTACTCTTCCTATTATAGGATCAAGGTTTCAGCTGTTACTTTGCTGGATTAACCGTTTTTGCTTAATTGCTACATTTTGGGTGTCTGTCCCAAACTAAATATTTTTAGAAAACTTCAGATCCAAAACAGTCAATCTGATTCCAAAAATGTGGGTAGAGACAAATGGGTTGTTCAGTCCATGCTACAAAAAATTATGGTAACCTGTCCTTTGAGATGATTTAGTACCCACATGCTTTCCTTTGCTCTCTTGAATTTGTCTGCATCTTTCTTGAGGTGTGGTATCCATTCAGTGAGATCTGTGCTTTCTGTGTATTGTATGAGGCAAGAGTTTTTTGTGGCAAAGATGGTAAGTATTTACATAATTAGACAGTATCATGATGTGTATGTATAATGGAACGGAATTAAGGTTGCTGAGCAGTCTGAATTCTGATATTTTCCTTACTTGTTGGGTATTTGGCTTTTCAACCTCCATGTTCTCTTAATGTAGCTTTTTAGTGCATTTAATATGCCCTGATAAGAAAATACTAGATTTTTTTTCTTTTCGTAATTGATAGTGTATTAGCAGGAAAAGAGAGTAACTTGGAAGTAATCCAACTAAATATGCAATGCAACTCAGAAGTATTTTCAGAACTAAATTAAATAACCCAAGTAATTGTGTTACTAGATTTCTAATATAAATAATAATACTGCCTTTTTAGTTCAGAGATGCATGTGTGGTTGGAAATTTTACAGAAACACCATTCATCTATTAAATAGCAGTGCAAAGTTAATGTTTTACTTTACACAGTCATTTGCACTTGCAGAAACACATACTAATTCTGTTTGGGCATCATTCAAGGGCACACTGTTACTTCTTTTCTTTGTTTTTTATCCTTGTGCTTTTTCATTGTAGATTATAGGTAGGGACCTATTAAAATCAGAAAACATGAAATCGGGCAGGGTCTGTGAAAAATGGCAGGCTCCACAGTTTTGGTGGGCTCACTGCAAAAAATCCCCAAACCCCTAAAAAACTTACCAGCAGGTAGAGAAAAGAGTGGGAAGCCTTGCAGTCCTTGAAGCAAGGGTGGGAGAGAGGGAGCAAATCAGAGGCCAAGCCTGTGACATAGGCTTAGTCCAGAAGCCAGTGTGGGACAAGTCAGGGAATGAAAAACGTTTTGGCACCAGCTTTTCAAGTGGCCACAGGCATGCTGGTATAGCATGCTGCAGCCTAAGAAGGATTATTCTTTGACATGAACACTAAGAAGAAATCCTCTAAGACAGCCAAATCCATTTTAGTGCTCGACCATGTAAGACAGTATTCTACAGGGACCTTCCACCCAGATGGAGGGAGATTGTTCTGTATCTCATGCAGTGTGACCCTGAATGTGTCAAGGAAAACCAGTATAGATAGACACCTAGGCCTTATCCAGATGAGCATGGCCACACACATATGCATTGCCACATACTGCATATTCACATGTTCTCTGTGCCACAAGAGAGGCTTTCCTGTGCATGTGCTGCTCCTCTTTTTTTCTGCAGGGTTTTTGACCCCTGGATATCTAGGGGAGGCACCCAGGTAAGGCTGTTGAGGCCAGCCCAGTGCTGGCCAACCAGCCTCCCCTGCCCTTCGCAGGGTAACTTGCTGCACACCAAAGCGTGTTTGGCACAGGTTTTTCCCCCAGGACAAGCAGTGGCAGCACAAGGTGTGCTGGGAGTTGTGAGTTCCGAGTTGTGACCCTCAGCTACTGAAATCAGTACCCGGATGGTGGAAGGAGCATGACAGAAAATGTGTTGCTTCTGTGAACTTTGTCCAAGAGTGCTGAATGCCTGTGCCTGTGTTCTGAGATCTGTCTGTAACCAGTTTCCACATCTCTATGCCCTGACAAAACACTGCCTCACCATTCTAACATACTCAGTGGATGCTGAGGGTGCTGCCATCTCTGTGTATGAACAGATGCTCACCCACAAACGCAGAGAATTCCTGCATCTACTGTGGCTGGATGTAGCATTGCTAACATTTAATAGCTAGTATTAATTGCCTGTCGCAAGGTTAGCATTTGGTAAACTCCTTTTAGAGTGTCCTTTAATAAAGTGTATTTAGTTGGTATTAGTTGCAGTACATGTTGTGTATAGCTTTAATTTCATAAGATGTTTCAGTTTAGAGTTTAATTAAATGCTTAGATTGCTTAATAAAGCATCAATTAATGGCTTCTGTGGATTAAATCTCTTGATTTAAGCCTGTGGAAATTTGCAAGGAGAGGCAGGACTGCTGGAGCCCCTCTGCCAATCAGAGGCATGGGTGGGGCCCAGCATGCTTAGCCCCCAAAATCAGCTGGCCACCTCCTCGAGTTTAGTAGATTCTTAATTATAGGCCTGTCAAAAGCAGCCCTCATGCCTCACCCAGATTAATGAGTAGTGTGAAAGGTTGGTGCCAGCAGTTTTTTTGAAAAAATTCTTTTCAAATTCAGCTTCTCTGAATTGAAGCCTTTTGTTTCCTAGCTGGACAAGGGAAGTATTGGAGACACAGTACCAATATGTTCTTTAGTTCTTATCTGCCAACAGGAAAGGCACAGCACTAACTCATTCCATCCCTAGCAATTCTTTCATGACCTTCTGTTACGTCTGCACCCCTTGCCTATGTGATACTGCTTGCATTAGCAGTTTTTGTTTGAAAATGTGTGAGGTCTTATCGTTGACCATTTCTTTGGGTGGTGGTTATTACTGGTTCTATTTCTGATACACAAACACACAGCCTATGCATGAGAGTTTGGATTTTCTTTGACTAGCAATGCCCATCGTGCCCACCTCAGCATTCTTTCCTGACCAGAATAGGTAAGAGGAGTGTGAAGGTATGTAGGGTGGTCACACCCATTACTTGATTTCTTATTGCTGTCTGTAGCTGTATAGCAGACCTCTTGCAGTATCTGGACCCCTTGTCGATGAGGGGCTAGTAGCTTTAGCACTTATTTAGTTTGAACTGGACTTCAAACTTTTTAAAGTTCTTTCCACAATCCCTTGTTCTCCCTAGGATTGGTGCACTTATGTCTTGTAATGGTAGTCTCTGAGTCCATTGTTTCTTTGCCTTTTTCCTGGGTGAGAGACATGCAACAGAGTGCTGCTCATTCTCCAGAAGAGCCATAAAGAAGAGGAATGCAAGATTGAATGTGTTTCAGTTTTAGAAATTTATGCAATATTCCATTGCTGATAGGTGACAAAAGCAAGAAACGTTTTGCTTTCCTGCTGTCTTTCCTGTTTTGGCATAGTGGTTGGTTGCTCAACATCTAGCTCTTTCATAGACCGTGTGTCTCCCTGGACTCAGTAATTCTGAAGTCAGGAGACTGGTGGGAAGGAGGAAAGATTGAACTACTTTCCTGGTTGATCCAGGTGCCAGTCTCCTTAGTCAATCCTGACTCAGAACTTCTCTGTGGGTGTGTCCTCAAAGAATCATGTCTAGGTTCCAAGCTAGCAGCCCAGCACCAAGCTGAAGTCATACTGACGGTTCGCAACCTCAGGTACTGCATGGCTACTGGCACTACCATGTTGACAGCATTGTGTTGTTTTGGCAGTGAAATTCTTCACAGCATTATCTGATTTCTCTGTGGATCCAGTATTTGAGTCTGCTTTTTTGAGTTTTCAAAGTGAAATAGCCTGTAAACATCCAGTTTTCCAGCTTTCTCATGTATGGTATCAGTTTATTCGTGTAGACCACCACTCCTTGTAGAACTGCTCTACTTTTGGAGACAACTCTTTTTCCACATCCTCTGTATAGTCATAATTTTTCAGCAACTCGCCCTCCTGCTTGACCTTGGGTGGTAAACAGTATTGGGCAAAGAATTTAGAGAGGATTTCAACAGAGGAAAGAGCAAGAATTCATGAGGAACCCCCTTCCTGGTACATGCTTATTCACCTTGTTGCATTATGGCAACGAACCCTAATGCTAGAGTCTTCTTCAGCTGCAGTTAGATATAAGTTTCTATATCTGAGAAGCACATCTGACATCCTCTGGCCTCTCATTAGTACAGACATGCACAGCAGACAGGAGCAGCACAGAGGGAGTTTGCCTGGGAGTGATTGTGAGGGGAAAAGAAGAGCAGCTTAGCAGTGGGACTGCCATATGCAGGCTTTTCTGGAAGCTGAGTGGTCTGAAGACCAGAAGCTCGGTGTCTGATTGTGGTGTTGGTGTGTTTGACTTGTGTCTGTGTTTTGGAGCGACTGTCTGACAGGGTTTGTGCTCAAGTCTCTGTGGAGTGCTATACTTCAAGTGTGACTGGTTTAACTAATTGAGGGGAAGGGCCAGGCAGGCCCAATCTTGACAGCCCGTCTTATATAAAAGGCACCCTTTTGTTAGCAGAGAGAACAGTGAACAGGACCAGTGAACAATTTGCCTAGGAGTTGGGTGTTGGAGAGAGCTAGGGAGCAGGAGGCTCTGTGTACATGCATTTTTGGGGTTTCCTCTTCCCCTTCCCCTTTTCTCTCCTTTAACTTTTTTTTTAGTATTGCAGGTGTCCTGGAAGCAAAGGAGACAAAAGTACAAACTGGATCAGCAGTTGTGACTTGTGTGGGATGTGCTATGTTTGTTCTTTGCAGAGAGTCAAGAAAGACCATTTAATTTGTTTTAAGTATAAGCTTGTGTGCGCCTTGGAGAAAAAGATTCAAGGGTTGGATGCCTGAGTATCAATGTTGTATACTATCAAGGAAAATGAAAACTTTTTGGGATAGGCATTGTGAGAGAGTGACACTGGAGAGGCTAAAGGGAAAAGAAAAGAAGTGGCAGCATGTTACCACTAGAAGGGTCCCCAGAATTAAGAGGAACACATTCAAGTCAGCAAACACTTTCAAGCAATCTGCAATAGAACAGCTGAGGATATCAGCAGATAGAATAGAGGTAAGGATATCAGCAGTCAAGGCCTAGAGGACTTGGCAGTCCAGAAAGCAGAAAGTGTAGGGCCCCAGGGATGGGGGATCTAAGACCACTGTACCAAGAAGGAAGAGAAGAGTGGTGGTGATTGGAGACTCCTTTCTTCATGGGATAGAAACATCAATTTGATGCCCAGATATGGAGCACCAACTGGGCTATTTGCCTGGAACCCATATTCATGATGTTATTGACAGACTGCCAAAACTCATCCATCCCTCAGACCACTACCCTTTCCTGCTTCTCCATATAGGCACCAACAGTACTGCCAGGAATGACACTGAGCAGATCAGAGGAGGCTGTGTCAGGCTCTTGGCAGGAGGATTATGGAGCTTGGAGCATAAGTGCTGTTCTTATCAATCATCCCAGTGGACAAGGGCCCAGGAAGGGACCATTGTATCATAGAAGCAAATGCGTGGCTGAGACAGTGGTGTTGACATGAAGGTTTTGGATTCTTTAACAGCAGGTTAATGTTCTGGGGAGGACTGCTGTCAAGAGACAGGATCCATCTAATCAGAATGGGAAAAAGCATCTTTGGGCATCATCTGGCTAACCTAGTAAGAAGAGCTTTAGACTCGCAGAGGGTGAACAGAACTCTCCAGCAGCAGAACAGACCATTCAGAGGGGAAAAGACTTGAGGAAGCTGAACTCTGGGAAAGGGCCAGAGAGCCACAGGACAGGAACAAGTGATGCAAAATGGAAATATGGAGGTTGGAATGTACGATATGTCCAATGTATGTATACAAATGCAAGAAGTATGGAGGAACAAGCAAGATGAGCTGGAAGTTGCAGCCTATGAACAAAACTGATCTGATTGTTTGTGGGTAGCTCTGATTGGGCATGGGTAGATCTGAAGACCTAGCAGGACATCTTTTATGACTGGAATGTCAACACTGAAGGGCTACAGTGTTTTGGAAGGACAGGGTTATGGGATGTGGAATGTGGTGGTCTCAATATGTCAAAAATGCATATACTTTGTTCCCTGATGCAGGAGGAAGAAGATGGCAGATCAGAATGTATATGGGTAAAGATAAAAAGTGGAAGATAGAGCACCAATATGATGATGGCCACTAAACAGGAAGGCACTCTTTAAGAAGATGTTAAAAGTATAAAAAATTATGAGATGATATTGATGGAAGACTTCAATTCTATGGACATATGTTGGAAGATTAATATAGTTAATATAGAACTGATTCCTAACTTGCATGGAGGAAAACTTTCTGTTCCAGAAGGGCTGAGGATATAACTAGAGCAGGGGTGAGCAAAATACAGCCTGTGGGCAGTCTGCCAAGGCAATTTCATTTGGCTCATGGGTACACTCCAACTAACTGTACCCTGCTGAGTCCATGCACCTTGTTCCCAGTCTTGTGGGCAGAAAGGTCTGGCCCAGCCAGCATGCAGCTTCCAGGTGGGGCTGGTGCTGGTGCTGCCACTGCTGCAGCTGCTGTGGGACCTGTTCGGCTTCTCCAGCATCCTGCTTGCTCAAGGCAGCAGGTAAGGAAGCAGATTTGGTTGGAGGGAGGGAGAGTAGCAGCTGGGCAGGAGCTTGGGGCTGAGGCTGGTGGCAGAGCAAACCCGCGCCTGGGGAGGTGACAGCAGTGCAGAGCTTGGGTGGGCAGGGTGTGGGTGGGAGGGTGTGGGGAGCCCTCAAACATTCTTCTCCTACCCCTCCATGGCGCACAGCTCTCACTGCCAGCGGTGGCAGCAGCAGCAGCAGGTGGCCAGCCCTTGGGGCCTATACAGGTGCTGCTGCATATCAGTGCGTGGTTCTGGCCAGTGATGCTTGTGGTGGCAAGGAGCTCAGCCAGGCCAGCCCACTTCTATCTTGCGGGGCTCCATGTGATGCTCATGCAGCTCCTGGCACTGATGTGCCACCAGGGTAAGCCCTGAGTGATGGAGCCAGCTGCTTTCACTGCTCCCTGCTATATACTTCCTGGACTATGCCAGAAGTGGAGCACCCATTGTCTGCTTCCCCAGACCTGCACAGCCGTGGGTGGGAAAGGCAGCTGGCACCATTGTGAGGGTCTTCTCCCAGTGGCACATGAGTACTGGGGGCTGCATGTGTGCTGCGTGGAGACCCATGTAATCCAGGTGGGTCAGCCTGGCTGCACTCTTTGCCACCATGTGCAGTGATGGCTGGAGCTGTGTGTGCCAGGTGGCAGTACCTGCACCGGACCCAAGCGCTGGCTGCCCATTGCTACTGCTGGCAGTGAGGGCAGTGCATCATGGGGGGAAGAGTATGTGGGGAGCCTCTCCTTGGCCCCCCCACAAACCCCACACACTCAACACCCTGCGTCTACAACCCCTCACATATACACATCCTCCCAAGATACCCTATTGCCCCCCTTTCCCCATATCCTCCCCACACACAATATACAAGGGTAAGGCTTCATTTTTGAGTTATTATGCAATCATCTCTGTATATTAGAGGTGGCCAGAGGTTAGTGGCTTGTGAACCGCATTGTGCTTGTGGCTCTCCCACTTCTCCCAGGACTTTCAGCTCAGGAGCTGGGCTGCTGGGGCAGGGGCAGCAGCCACGCTGCTTACCCTGGGGTGCCTTATGCTGTGGCAACCGGTGCGTGCGTGCGTGTGTGTGTGTGTGTGGTTACTTCCTCTCCGAGTTGCTCAGCACCCCTCCCTCCACCCTCTGGCTCTTGAACTCCCATGGAGGATTGGTTGTGGCTGCCATGGCGAGTAACTCTGGCCACCCCTGCTATATATGGTACGCAAACACAAATCATGACAAAAATATTTTTTGTGATAAAATTACAATGTGTCACTGTAGTAGATGTTTGACCTGTAGTATATATTTGTTTTTTTTTCTGGTGGAAGCCTCACTTCCCAAGAGGAGTACTTCTGGGGGGCAAGGGGAGGGACTTCAGATGGCAAAGGCTTGGTGGGATTTCTAGTCCCAAAATTGAAACCAGGGGATGGGTCACCTGTCAAGGGGCAGGGATACCCTTGCGGCCCTCGATAGCTCACCAAAACTCATTAAGTAGACCTCTAGCCAAAATAATTACCCACCTCTGAACTAGAGGATCATCTATCTTGAATCTTTTTCCTAACCAATAGGGAAGAATTGGTTGAAGATGTGAAGGTGATAGGTAACTTGAGACAGAGTGGTCACCATCTATCCTGGTTTTCTCTGCTTAAAAATCATACATTCTCTGATTAAAACCCCCAAAATCTGTGTTTCTCTGTGATTTAAATGAAACACCTATATATATAGGTATCAGTTAAACACAATATTGTATTCATATGTTTACAATTTTAAAGCAATTTGGAAGCCTACCAGTGCCTCAATCACTGTAGTAAAATAAAATCTAAATACCTATACATTTTGGCATTTGATTTTTAGCTTTTTATCATGGAAAATCAGAGCTCCCCTGCCCCCTTCACTCATCAGAACATGGGTCCAGCTGCAGCTATATCATTCCCTCCCCGGCATTGTGGCACTGAGCAGCCCTAATATGCCCCTCACTCTCCATCCACAGTCCCTTGCCTGTGCCATTGCTCCTTGCTTCCAATCCACAGCCCCCACCCAGCCCTGCTGGTGCCCCCAGCCCCCTGGCCCTCCCAGCCCTGTCAGAGGGGCCCCCAGTTGCTAGGGCTATGGGGTCAGAGACCTAAGTGCAGCCCTTGCTGTCCCCCAACAGCGCCTGAGCCCTGGCTGTTGTCTATGGGAGGCAGCAGCTGCTGTGGTGGAGCAGAGCATGGAGCCTTGCTCCTCCTTTCCTGTGAGCAGCATGGCTGGAGTGGAGCCAGTGGGGAGTGGTTGTGAGCTGGCTGCTGCAGGCTTGAGACTCCCTGTCCTTCTGTCCTCCCCTTGGAGGCTCCACAGTCCAGGGGGTAGGACCCGGTACAGCACCTGCTGTGGTAGGGCAGACTGAGACTGGGCAGGGAAGCTCGTTGCTGCCACTGGGAGCTCCATGCTACCATGGCTATGCACTCCCTGCCTGCTTGACAGCAGCAAAGCAGACAATGCTGCATCACAACTCCCGCTGCTGGTAGGTGAGCAGGGGTGCCTCACCATGGCAATGTAGGGCTTCTAGCAGCAACAACAAGCTTCCCTGCCCTGTTTTGCCCTGCTACATCAGGTACTGCCCATTGGGCTGTGGAGGCCCCAGGGGGAGGGCAGCAAGGCAGGTAGCCCTGAACCCGCAGCAGACAGCCCACCCCTGCCCTGCATACAAATCTGGGGGTACCTGCCCCCTTCCCGCTGTCCTCCCTGGGAGTGCATGCAGTGGTGGGGAGCCAGTCCCCTGGACAAGCCACTCATGGCCCCATCCTGTTCCCCACCTGGGTCCTATGACTGTACATTCTGGCTCCAGGCCCCAAGCCCCACACACTGTCCAGGCTGGACAGCAGCCCCAGCCCTGCCCATCTCCCTCCCTTCCTTCCTCACTATGGGTCCTCAATTCCCGCCCCCTACCAAACTTGCTGCCTGTGGGGAACTGCTCTCTAGACTGCCTAGTGGCCATGTGTATGTGTACTTGCGCACATGCACACGGCATTCCCTGCTGATTGCCTCCTCCCACTCCCCCCAGCCTCTTGCAGGCTGGAACTCTGCCAGCCCGCAAGAGGAAACCTACCGTTTCCTGTATTTTTTTCTCCTTAAAATGAGAAAATTGGCTTTTTTTTCCTGTGGTGAACAGAAAACTCATATCCCTGGTGATCACAATATGATAGAATTCATAATCCTGAACTAAGTCACTAGACTTAAAGGTGGATTTCAATCAGCTCAAGAAGTTAGTGGGCGTGGTGCCATGGGTAAACAGACTGAAGGATAAAAGTGCCCCGGAGGGCTGGAAACTTCAAAAAACAGGTTCAGATATAATGGAAGTGCAACAAGAATGGTAAGACACAATGTGACTGCAAAAGGAGCTTCTAGGATGCCTCAAATGCAAAAGGAAAGCCTACAGACAATGTAAAGATGGACAAGATAGCAAGGAAGCATACCAGGAAGTAGCAAGAACCTGTAGGAACAAGATCAGGAAGACAAAGCTAAAATAAAGTAAGTTGCACTTGTTGAAGAAGGTTAAAGACAAAAAGAGATTCTATAAGTATATTGACCAGAAACAGAAGACCAAGAAGCTGCGGGTCCACTGTTAAATAGCTAGGGCAAACTCTTAACAAGATGTAAAGGAGCTGCTACTCAAAAATGACTTTACCTCAGTCTTCATAAAAAGTTAAGTTGTGACTTGACACTTAATAAGGATAGTTTGGATAAACTGAGGCATGAAATAACAAAAGAAGCAGAGTTTTTGATAGGTCTGAATGAATTAGGCAGCAGGGCCTGATGAACTCCATCCCAGGGTATTGAAAGAATTGGCAGAGTAGATCTTGGAACCCTTGGCTATAATGTTTACAAGCTTTTGGGAGACAGGTAAGGTTCTAGAGGACTAGAAAAGGGCCAACATAGTGTTTCTTTGGGAAAGACAGAAAGGTTGTCCAGGGAGCCATAGATTAGCCTCATCTCCATACCCAGGAAATTACTGGAACATATAAGAAAGTTTGTTTGCAAGCAACTTGATGAGTAAAGGCTGATGACTATTTTGGGTCAATGAAGGGGATGTATTAGATTCTAGCAAGGCTTTTTGACAAAGTCTACCATGACATTTTTATAAACAAACTGGAAAAATGTTAAACAAAATGACTAAAAGTTGGATAGAGTACTAGCCCATTAGCTGCAAGCAAAGGGTAATTATAAATGGAATTATAGTAGTATATCAGGAGATTTCAAGAGAAATCCTACAGGTGACTGCCCTGGGCCTAGTGCTGTTTAATGTATTTATTAATTCTACTCCAGGATCTGAGCTGTGCGCAGCATGGATCCCAGACAGTCTCAATCAGCCATTAGGTCCAGAATACTGGGAAGTGGGGAGGAAAAAGGGAAGGGGTCTGTAAGCCTCATCTGATCGGTGGACTGACCCTGTGCTATGCTGTATGTGGGTCTCATCGGACCCAGCGGTAGCACCAGGGACTGGATGGAGGGGCGGAATGCTTAACACCCCTGCCTTAAAGTACAGTGGTAAAGGGCTTTTATTCTCATTGTGACAATCCTAGAGTAAGATCCCGGAAGCTTTAAGCTCCAATATTCCTGGTTCCTGTCCTTGGGTAGAAACTGGATCTCATTCCCAAAAAGACTTCTCTTCTGAACCAAATCTCAATCTGCCTGGTACCCTTAACAGAACCTTATAGTGTAGTTGAAGGAAGACCCAACTTGTTTTCAGGTTTCCTGCAAAATGTGGCCTGGGGGGAAGTGTGAGGAGGATGGTCTGACAGGCTGTCTGTCTGGCAATTTTAAGTGTTCCCTGTATTCATTACTATATTCAGAGGGACAGCAGTATACACAAAAACACCAAAATCAATTTCCTTTATTCAAGAGGTAGAGAAATATCAGTCTACATGTAATTTCCTTTTCAAATGAAGTTAATCACCTTTTTAGATTAAGTTAATCATTGTCTGGCTAAACTGTGTCATTTTTCTTCAAAATGTATTCAGCTGTTGTTTGCTACAGCCTCTGATCCAGGTAAACACTCAAGAGTTTGCCACCTCCTTGGCTGATCGATACTACGTATGCCAACTTCTCTGGTACAGGCAGTCCTCGGACTTATGACGCAGTTGGTTCCTGAAAACTGTGTCTTAAGTCGAAACATAACTCGGAACCAATTTCTCATAAGAAACAATGTTATAAATGGGGGATTGTTTCCTGAACAAAGGCCCGATACCCTGTTTTTGCCAGAAATACCCCAGAATTTTTACTTCATCAATTATAGATGAGTAATATAGCTACATTCATTATTTATGTATTCATATTGTAAATAGCAATCGCATTGATTTGGAAGGACTTCTTTGAGGTGACCGCTGGACTTTTTGAAGGGCGCTTGGTTGGACTTTTTGAAGAGTTCGTGGCTGAAGTCTTCTCAGGAGTTTTGGCTGCAGTTTTTTTTCTGGAGTTTTGTCTGCTTTCTTAAAGTGTCAAAGGAAGTTTGGACCCGTGTTCTTCAGGGAGATGGGTGACACAAAAAATTTGTTTGCTTGCATGGCGTCACATCAGATCAAGTGTTGTAATGTTGAAACTCATGTCAGAAGGTTGAAACGTGTCAATTTATAAACGTTGTAAGTGTGAAATGTTGTCACTCGAAATGTTCTAAGTTGAGGACTGCCTGCATATGCAAACAGCTGTTCTTTAGTGAGGAGCTATTGTCTGGTGGTTACCTGATCTGGTAGTAAACTCGCTGACTATCTTTTGTCTTTCAGATTACAAATATAGAAAGATACATTCATAACAAATACCATAGTTCATACAAATATTAGTTATTAATAGATACCAAACATGACAGTCATATATCCAATTTGAGGAAATATCTGAGTGAGATAATGATGTCCCCCAAAATTCATCTTTGAATATGGGGATACTCATAAGTAAATGATACTTATTGCTTTATCACTCCGTTTCATTTCTGAACCTTATTTGTTGTTGCAAATATCTTCTGTTCAATCTTGCTTCTATAATATCTTCCCTAGGTTCTGTGGCCTAATTTGTAGTGCTCACACTTCAGGATGCTGACTTACATCCTGTGAAATGTGGATCAGAAATGTTTATTAAGGAACAGTTGCTACCAGAACATAGCACTACTCATCTTCTTGATGGCTTCATAGGTCGTCTCTAAATGCCCAGCTATAATGGCTGTGCAGATACACTGATTAAGAATAATGGTTTTACCCCTGTATGTACAAATAGTTGCTTTAAGGAAGATCCCTGAAGAAAGTAACATACTAAGTTTACATGGTGTCGCATCTTTTTACTTCACAGAGGCTCAGGGTCAGAACGGCAAGTCCACCCAGATCCCAGCTCAGATCATAGAATTCATTGGGGCTCAGTATTAGATTCCAAACAATAAGAACCACACCTCAAAAGTAATAATAGAACTCGTCAATGAGTTTCAGATGCATCTGAAGACAAGTAAGGATATGCTTCAAGTTTTACAGGTGCCCAATATCTCACAGGCCCCTGACAGATGTTAATTTAAAGTGTGATGGGATGTTATCCCAGATCTCCAAACTTGTGCATCCTGCCATTCCAGGTGGTCAGGATTGGCAGGAATTGGCAGGATTGGCAGGAATGTGCAGTTTTGGGGATCATGGATAAAATTCTTCAGATCCCATTGTACATCTGCTGGCACTCAGAGGAACCTGTCACCAGGGAGCAGCTCCCAGTTGCATGTGTGCTCCTCTAATCTGGTCAGAGTGGGGGAGAATACTGCTGTTCCTCGAACACTGGTGGGCACATGCCCTTTAACATAAATTCCACGCATTCAAATTAAAGCATGATACAACTGAGACGTAAAGATGTTCCACATCTAATAACTAATGTTTTTGTGGCTGCTTTGTCATTTTATGGTGTGATAAAATTCTTGCAGGTGTGACATGTTTAATGTGGATGATGATAACACCTTAATCAGATGATAATGTAATGTCTGTGAGGAGCCATAAGACACAATACCCTAACCTGCTAGAGGTAAAGCAGGGGGGGACTACAGCAGTCATGTTTTGCTTCTATAAAAGGTTGTCAATATATGTGTAAGATCCCAGGGAAAGTGCCATGCTCCCCCCCACCCCCCAATCGCCACTATAGAGGAAGGCAAAAACTGCCACAGTCCGTACCAGTCTGACTGTGAGGTAAAATTAATTCCCGACTCCAAATATGGTGATTGATCTGACCCTGAGCTAAGGGGTAACACCCTTTAGCCAGGAACCTCCATCTTTGGTCCCAGTAGGAATATTAGCACGCTCCTGTCAAAATCTCCTTTCAAGCCTTCCTGTTAAGTTCTCGTCATTCATAGACAGCACCATTGCAATTCATTACGTCACCAGATAAGGGACAGAATAAAATTATTTCTATTTCAAGAAATGCCTTGACTTTGAGATTAGTGCATGCATCACCGTGTTCTAATTGTTCTCAATCTGCCCAGCCTTCCAAACACTTTGCTACACAATCATTTTGCACTAACAAAGGGTTAGTTTTGGTTTCACTGGTTAGCATCCTCCTTTTGGGGTCTGGGGCTTTATTCTGTACTTGCCTACCACTGATGCTTCTAATAGAATTCTCAGAAGGGTGAAGCTGGATGCAGAACTTGTCATACAGATAGTTCCACTACAGGCCAGATAGTTTTAATTCTCCAAACTGGTGAATCTTTGACCATCCATTTATCAAATTACAATTTATGTCTGACAGCCTCTCATCATCAAAGCTAGTAGAGGTGCATCCATACATCTGCTGTCCGACCCAACATGGCATTTCTTGAGCTCTTTTGTAAAATGTTTTTCTCCCAAGTAGAAAGATTTGCACTGGACTTAACACCTAAACTAAAAAGGTTAGCTTTCTGCATGAGTCCTTGACCAACTAAATTTTGACTTGAGGCAATCCAGTGTGCATCTGTTGTTAGGGCATACCTGACAGTAATATCTGAAAATAACCCTTCTGTTCAAATTTACACAATGTGTGTCTACTAAGGGTTGACAATTATTTTGGTTGAAGGGCCTCTGATTTTTTTGGTGAGCTTTTTGAGGGCTGCAAGGGTAGGCCCACCTCTTGACAGATGCCCTGCTCTTGGGATCAGAAATCCCACCATGAAGTACTCCCTTTGGGAGGGATGTTTGCCGTCTTGGAGCCAGAAAAAAAATGTGCTAAAAATTATCTACTATAATATATTTTAATTTTATTTTAAAAACTATTTTTGTTCTGATTTGTGTGTGTTTGTATAGTATATATAGAGGTGATTGCAGAATAGTTTAAAATAGTCTTACTCTTGTATATTGTTTGTGGAGGTGGGGTGTAGTGTTTGGGGGGGCTGTATGGTTTTTTTTAGAGGGGAAGTTGTGAAGAGGTGTGGGGATGATGGGTGTAGGGGTTGTGTGTAGGTATGAGCCCCCCTGCCACATGTCACAGCACCCCCTGGCACGCAGCCCCTGCTGCTGATGTCAGCAGCAGTACCAGGTGGCGAGCCCTGCCCTCAGGGCTCTCCTGGTTCACTGCTGGCAAAGCCTGCTGAGGACATGTGGCTCCAGCTGAATCCTGGGAACTGCACATGGGAGCACGGAGCTGGCCCAGCCTGCAGGCACTGTCCTTTGAGACAAGATTGGGCTAGTTCTATCCCAGCATGTGGTGCTTATGGCACTGAGATCAGGAGCTGCACATCTTTTGGCTCACTTGGCACCATGCCTCCGTGTGGGGTTTCCAGGACTCCAGCGGGGAGCTGCACATGGAGACAGAGCCTGTTCAGTCGGATGACATGCGTTCTGGGAGCAATGGGGAGTTGTGTGCCATTGGCCTAGGTGGACTCTGTGCCTCCATGTGAAACTCTGTGCTGGAGTGCTGGAATCCCACATGGAGACTCAGAGCTGGCCCAGCCCAGTGGCTCATGGCTTCCACCTGCAGTGCCATGAGCCCCACATGTTGGTGCGGAGCTAGCTTGATCTAGCTTTGAAGGTGCTAGTGGCGCAGGCTGAACCAGCTCTCTGAGAAACTTGAAATGATGCCTGTGGGTAACATTTTATGAAATATAGCATATGAAGGATCAGCTAATGCCAGGCTCTTGCTCTACTAACTAATGTAATAACCACTAGCAAAACTGGAGGAGTAGATTGTTATGGGTTTTAAATGTTAATCCCATTAAACCAGAGATCACTAAACTGAATTCTCACAGATGTGGAAGACTTCCTAGAGAGTATCTGAGAAGCCAGATGGAGTGTCGTGACCCCCACAGAGGTGGAAGTACAGAACCTGCCAAGTCCAATGGAATGCAATCTCTGAAAGCCTACCTCCTTACAGTTTTCAGAGGGGCAGCCACAGTCCAGTAATAATTGTTTTTTGGAGGGGCCCCTTGGGCTAAATAGAATGGTCTGGCTTGGCTGTATTTTGCCCATGCCTGGTGTACACCATGGCATGAGGATATTTGAAAGTCTATTTTAACATCTTTTTACTGTCTAGGAAGTCTTCCACATCTGTGGGAATTCAGTTTAGTGCTCTCTGGTTTAATGGGATTAACAGTTAAACTCATGGCAATTTATTCCTCCAGTTCTGCTAGTGGTTATTACATTAGTTAGTAGAGCAAGAGCCTGGATTTAGCTGATCCATTATATGCTGTATTTCATAAAATGTTACCTATACTGCCATGCCCCTTTCCTTCTCCCCCCCTCTTCCACCACAACAGATTTACCAGTTGGATTACTGCTCTTCAAGATGCTGGGCTGTGCTCCTCACTGTGTATGTGCTGTGCTGCAGCTGCACATGCACAGGCCATTTATCAGCCAAATTATAGGGCATATCAGGCTGATTTCCAGTGCAGAGAATTTTCTTTGTATCTGTGCCATTCTGATATTGGACCAATATATCGGTGCACTTTTAAAGATATCACATTGACTCAAAGAATCTTGCCTGCCACCTTCTGATCAGGAAGTTGGGGATCATTTTGTATTAGGGCTAAGGTAACTGATGGTGCTTCTTTGGGTAATATATTTATATTTGAAATTTGCAAGGCTTCCCCCTGGAACTCCATTCATGCACACAAGTCACATTATTTCTTTGGGGGCTGAGTATAGCCGGTGGGGTTGTAGTTACTTCGACCAATGGAGTAGAATTAGGCACAGACATGTAGTGGTTGAATTGAAATAACTTTACTTACACTACTGAAGTACACAGGTACACAGTGTAGGCACCTTCCGTAAAAGTTGCAATCCGGGTAGAGCTCTAACAACACACTGATGTTTTCTAAGCATGCAGGGTACTGGGTACGTTGGAACAGTCAGCGACAGGGAGTCGTCGGTGGGTGATCAGGCCTCCAAGTTTGCTCCAAGATGCACATGGAACTCTCTTCCAAAGTACGCATGGAGTTCTCTGACTTGGGCATAAGCTGCCCTAGCTTTTATACGGCTAGCGAGCCAATTGCTAGTTGCCAGGTAGGAATAATTTACAATGAGCCAATAGGTAGCATGCATTCAAACAATGCGATTGCTAAACTTGGCGGGGACTGTTCACTGCACCAAGGTTTTTTTCCCACTGTACCGAGGGATTTGTTGCACCGAGGAATTGCATTATGCTAAGAAATTCCTCTGTGCCGAGGCACTTTTAATTACTGAGTACAGACAATTTCCTTGGGTAAAACTGAGATTGGAAACAGTTTTGTAATGCTGTCCTGCTGTCACTTTAAATAGAACTTATTTTCCTCTTAAAGGAACTTTGTTTTGTTGAGATGTGTTGTCTGCAGTTTCACAATCTTCCTGCCTTCCTTGTTATTCATAGTAGAGTTCTTATTGGCAAGGGAACTGACTGACAGATGATGTTGCCCTGTTTTACATCTTGTATAGCTATGGCTGTGATGGCATCTAGGATGTAGGAACTGTCTCAGCAGACACTGCTGTTAAAAACAGAATCTGTCTAGGACTCGTGCATACCTGGAATAAGATCTGTTTGGAAAATACACCTGGAGTAAAATACTCTAGAATTCGTAGTAATGCTTCATAATATGAGATGTTTCTGCACTTGTTACTTGAGTAGTATTCTGTTTTGTGCCAAAAGCCTTGAAGATTTTAGGACCTATGTCTGCAAGAATTGTCTCAGACACCAAGAAGAGTATGAAATTGATGCCATGGTTAGCTGAAAGGTTAATTCTCTCCCACGAGTCTAGAACTAAAATGTGGCTTCCTACATCTTAGAGTCCAGTCCTCTGCAGGCTCTGATTATTAGGATAGTTTTAATTTGCACCCTAAATTCATAGCTGACGTATACCATTTGTTCTTCTGTCAGTTTTGTTTGTAGCTTAAATAGTTCTTTTCCTTCCTTAGTGTTTACCTGATGTGTTTTTACATAGGCAACACATCTTCCTTAATGAGCCAAGATTAAATAATCTCCAGGTATGAGATGTCTGTTTTCCTTATCTTCCTACTTAACCCTTCATTGCAGCTCTTCCAGTTTCAATGGGTGGCCAGAACTGGGGGTTTCTTGGCACTTTGAATGTCTCTCAATTTCTTTCTTCTGGTTCAGACTGCAGGAAGTCCCCTTGAAGTGAGGACTTCTTTGATTTATGAATAGGACCATCAGTGTGCAAGGAGCTTGTCTTCATGCCATCAATAGATTAGTGCAGCAAAGGAATGTTAGGCCCCTGATCCACAGATTACAGTCAATGTCTCATGTAGATGTACCCTACTGAGTAATTACTGAGTAATTAGTTGCCTAATTAGCTCCTCAGTAGATGTGTTGCTGTCTGTGTACACATGCAGGGCTATAAGGCTGGAGTAAACTAATAAACTCCACAGCAGGGTAGTACTTCTAAATACAAGTACTACCTGGCTGTAGAGTTTTTTACTCCACAGCATCACACATGTAGATGCTGATGTAACTGGCTGGGACATGAAGGTGGTTCAGTGTGGGGGCTGCCTTCCAGTTTGCTCTGTATTGGAGCATCCTTGTGTCCCAGCCAGCCCCTCTACAGCATGTTGAGCTGGGTTGCAGCAGCCCTGGGCTGGCAGGCTGTGACTCCCCCAGGTCCCCTGCCTCCAGGGCGGTCCTGAGTGCATGTGTAAACATGGCACCTGGGAGCAGTAAACTCTGACATGATATGCACTGGAGTTTATTGTCACATTAATATGCATGTGTAGATATACCCAGTGTGTCTAAATTCTTTTCTAGGTACTGATTCCCATTCTTAGCCCCTCCACAGTTGATGTAAACTATTTAAACTTCTCCATGGCATTTGGCTTATAGGAAAAATCTATTGTGAAGAGAGCTGTTAAATAGATAAATGTGAAAGATGAGTGAAAGCTTAAGAACATTTTACTAGGCACCCAAAAACTCAGCATGAAGAAAATTGTAATGGTTAAAAAATAAATCTGAATAACAGATGAGGTCAAAGCAGCTATAAAATTATTAAGAAAAAATAACTAATGGGAGAAAGAGGAAGTTGATGATAACAGTGAATTCTAACTGGAAGCTAGAAACTGTGAGCTATCAATAAGAGAATAAAGGAGAAATTCATGGCCACCAGAGGTAAGGATATGGAGGAGTTTTTCAAGTATTTAAGGAGCAACAGGAATCCCAACAGTGGTATTCGTCCATTACTAGAAGATTTACATTGAAAGGCAGACAAGATAGAAGTAATTAACAAGTACTTCTGCTTGGCATTGGCAAATGCAAAGTTATGCATGTTTCATCATTGCAACATGATAAAATTCTTTCCTTTTGATTTGTAACTAAGAAGGTTGTTAAATAGCAGCATGTTGAACTAGACATTTTAAATCAGCTGATCTCAGTAAGAATTTTAAAAAGGCCTCTTTAGGTTAACATTATAGTTTCATAGTTGGTAGGGTCGGAGGGGACCTAAGCAGATCATCTAGTCTGACCCCCTGCCATGGACAGGAAAGGATGCTGGGGTCAAATGACCCCAGCTAGGTGGCTGTCTAGCCTCCTTTTTTGAAGACCCCCAGGGTAGGGGTGAGCACCATTTCTCTTGAAAATTGGTTCCAGATCCTAGCTGCCCTAACAGTGAAGTAACACCTCCTGATGTCTAGCCTGAATCTACTCTCAGTCAACGTATGGCTGTTATTCCTTGTTACCCCCGGTAGTGCTCTGGAGAACAGGGACTCTTCCATTGCCTGCTGTTCCCCCTTGCCAAGTTTATAGGTGGCCACCAGGTCCCTTCTCAGCCTTCTTTTGTGGAGGCTGAACAGATTTAGGTCCCACAGTCTCTCCTTGTAGGGCCTGCCCTGCTGCCCCCTAATCATGCGTGTCGCTGTCCTCTGGACCCTCTCTATGCTATCCACATCCTTCCTGAAATGCGGCACCCAGAACTGGATGCAGTACTCCAACTGCAGCCTGACCAATGTCGCAAAGGGGGGAGGATCACCTCCTTGGACCTGCTTGTGATGCATCTATGGATGCATGACAAGGTATGGTTAGCCTTCCTGACTGCGTCCCCACATTGGTGGCCCATGTTCATCTTGGAATCAATAGTGTCTCCAAGATCTTTTTCTTCCTCTGTGTTGACTAAAACGGAGTTCTCCAGCCTGTAGGTATGCTGCTGGTTCTTCCTCCCTAGGTGCAACACTTTGCACTTGTCCATATTGAAACCCATCCTATTCTCATCTGCCCACTTCTCACCTGTCGAGATCTAGTTGTAGGCTGTCCCTCTCTTCTAGCGTGCTCACTTCTCCCCACATCTTAGTGTCATCTGTGAACTTGAACAAGGTGCTTTTTACCCCCTCGTCCAAATTTCCGATGAAGATATTGAACAGTGCGGGCCCAAGGACTGAGCCCTGGGGAACCTCACTGCCTACATCTCTCCAGGTCGAAAATGACCCATCATCTACCACTCTCTGGATGCGGCCATCCAGCCCATTTATGACCCATCTGACTGTGTAGGTGTTGACACCACAGATGTCTAATTTTTTAATGAGAATGGGGTGAGAGACAGTGTCAAAGACCTTCCTAAAGTCCAGGAAGACTACGTCCACTGCGATACCTGCATCCAAGTCTTTTGTGACCTGGTCATAGAAGTTAATCAAGTTGGTCTGACAGGACCTGCCTCTAATGAACCCATGTTGATTGTCCCTAAGCATAAACCCCCCTGCTCATCCCTTGCAGATGTGCTTCTGGATAACTTTCTCAAAGAGCTTCCCCAGGACCGAGGTAACTAACAGGACTGTAGTTTCCTGGGTCCTCTTTCCTCCCTTTTTGGAAAATAGGGACCACACTGGCCCTCTTCCAGTCATCAGGAACCTCTCCAGAGCACCCCAAGTGCTTGTAAAGCTCTGCCAGGGTCCTGCAATGACCTCTGCCAGTTACCTAAGCACTCTGGGGTGGAGATTGTCAGAAGCTGCTGATTTGAACACATCTAGTCCCTCCAGAAGTTCCTTGACTAGGTCCTTACTGACCCTGGGCCTGGTTGCTCCTCTCCTGGGTCCATCCAGTATCCTAGTGGGGGCAGGGGATGTCCCTGTCCCTGCTCAAAAAAATTGAAGCAAAGCATCTAAGAGTTTCAATAAGTCCTGGAAGATTTTCATTGATTTTTTTCAATAAGTCTTGGAATGCTAGGGAAGTTCAAGAGGACTGGAAGAAAGCTAATGTTATGCCGGTTAGAAGACTAAACTGGGTAGCCCGCTAATTATAGGCTGATCAGCCTCATATCTGTTCCAAACAAAATGGAATGTCTGATGCACAACTCTGTTAATAAGGAATTAACAAAAGACAATATAATTGAATGCCAATCAATACCGGCTTATGGAAAATACATTTTAATGGGATAATTTCATACTGCATTTTCTACAAGATTTCAAGTTTGATTAATAAAGGGAATTGTGTAATAGACTTCTCTAAGGCATTAGTATTTTGCAGTATTGTAATTAAAAAAATAAACCAATAAAAAACCATTTTGGAATATATTAAAATAAGTGAAACATGGCTAACTGATAAATCGCAACATTTTAATAGTAAATATGGTATCATCATTGAGTAGGTGTGGCTTTTAGTGAGTTCTCATATATGCAATACTGATAAAGCTTGTAAATGTTCTAAAAACTGTGGAAATAAGTGGTTAATGAAGAGGGCAGTCACTGGTAGAATGAAGCTTGGCAATTTGTGTATGGATCAGAAATGGGATAATAGAATGCTCTTGAATCTAGGAGGTAAGGATAAAAAAAAGATCCAGTGGCTAGAAACTAGATAAATTCAAACTAACACTTTTTAACAATGAGGTTATTAATCATTGGAATAATTTTCCCAATGGCTCTGGTGGATTCTGCATTGCTGAAAACATTTATAATTAAGATTGATGTTTTTTCTGAAAGACATGCTAAAATCAAACCATGTGTATTGGACTGGAAAGCAATAATTTAATTCTTAGAAATCCTGTGGTCTGTGCTATGCAAGAGGTCAGACTAGATCAGTGGTTTTCAACCAGGGTGCCAGAGACCCTTTCAGGGGTGTCAGTGCTGATGCCAGTGCTGCCCCTACCACAGCTAGGGGAAACTACTGCAGGCAGAGTTGTGCACAGGGCCAGTCTGGGAAGTGGCTATAGTAGGAGGGTGTAGAGAGCAAACAAACAGCTCAGAATGAAAAGATGAAATCAGATTGCAGAGATAAACCCCATGTTTCTAATCTGTTGCTATTTTTATTGTTCTAGGGAAGGACCACAGCCTTGTTTGTTTTGTTGATTTTTCATTTGTTTAAAGAATATGATTTTCATCAGGCCACCCCTTTAATAAATTACTTTCTAAGGTGTAAAAAGCTGCAGAAGTCCAAAAGGGCAGCAGGGGAACTGGCCAAGCCACCCAGCTTGCTTCCATCCTGTCTGTACAGGGCACTCAGGACTGACTGCCTGGGTAGAGCTGTGAGTAGAGCTGGCAACAGCACTTCCCCTTTAAGAGTAGGGAGGAGATAAGAACCTGAACTGATTGGGAAGTGACCTCACTGTACTGGGGCACATGAAGTAGGAAGCAGGAGCCTAGCAAATGCCCCCTGCTTTGCACAGCACTACCAGCTACAAGACATTGTGAGGGACGTGTACGCTCTGCAGGCAGATCCCAGAGTTAAACTGTCACAGTGATCACAAAGGTAGGTTTAAAAAACTTTAAGAATGTGGAATGTTGTGATTGCCCCTTTAGAGATGCAAGCATTGCAGGCAGGGCCTAACAAGGACTGTTCCTGCCAGCATGGTGACAGCTGCTTTGCTACCCAAGGGAGGCAGACCTGAACTGTATCGGTGTTTGTTTTACATAACTGAGCTGTACGGAGCTGTGCGCTTGCCTGATCCCACACAGGTGAAACAGGAAGCTCTGATCTGAGGGAGGTTGGAAAGAGGCAGAGCTGCCTGGGCTTGCATTGTGAGATCCATTTTAAAAGCAGTTTTTATGTAATACCTTGTTTTAAAAATTAATGTTAAGCTCTTTTTTGAGAGAGGTAATTAATTAAAAAACTAGACTAGTTAAAAAATGTAGTGTGGTTTCTTTCATGTTCCTCTATCACTATGGTTTTCAGTGGGGGTGCTACTAACTTCAGAAAAGTTAAGCAAGGGGTCCCTTGAGTCTAAAAAGCTTGAGAACCACGGAACTAGATGATCAGGGTGGTTCCTTTAGTCTTTATAATTTATGAATCTGATACTGGAAAAGGTGCAAGCTTGGAAAAAAGTAAATCTTCGATTGAGGGCAGTTAATAAAGCTCATCAAACTTTTTTTTTCTAGTTTATACAACCATTCTATTTGTCATACAAGCAAAGACAGTGGGTTTTGTATATATGTAAGCCAGTTTCAGCATGTGATCCATTCTCTTCTAATGATTTCTTCAGAGGATAGTACTCTAACTACCCCTCTTGCTAGATACTGCAATCCTTTAGTGCAGGTACTAGAACTCTGGGCAATAGACTCAGTCTAGGCTCCAAACTCAGCTTATGGGCAAAAGGAGTTGTTACAGTTGTATTTAATCCTTTTCCCCTTTTTCTGTTAAAAGAATACATATGTTGCAAAGTCAAAAACCACAATATTTGGGCAATATCTTGCAATTCTAACCTTTTTGCATATGCATTGTGACTGACAAATTACAGGATCAGACACTATTTTCATCACTGATTCCTTGCCTCATCCGTGTACAGGATGGATCATACTCAGAAAATGTAACAAAATTTATAGTGAATGATAAAAGTGCTGTCTGCAGGGACCCCATCCTCATTGGTTGCAGAAACTGGAAGGTGTATAGCAAATCAAAAGCAATATTGTATGATTAAGGCAGTTGAGTTCTATACCTTTCTCTGCCACAGATTTCTAGTGTAACAATGAATAAAATTTTCATATAATAAAGTTAATAAAGCTTATCAAACTGTGTTCTTAATTTCCAAGCTGAAATAAATTGTGGGCCAATTGTCACAATATGCAGCAAGCATACTTTATGAACATCTGAATTCAGCAGGAGCTAAGGATGGTTCAGGCCCTTAAAGTAAGGCAGCATGGTCAGAATGGATGAACTCAAGGATATGGGTCAAAATAACTTAAGTGTGAATCCTGGCTCTGCCACTGACAGTGTGTGGCCTCTTGCAAGACACTTTGCCATTCTGTTTTAGTGTCCCCATTTGGAAAATGGGATACTACTTATCTTCCTATTACAGAGAAAACATTGTGAGGATTAATGTCTGTAAAAGGATATCTAAATATGTAATGTAATAAATGCCAAGGATTTTGAAAAATCAGATGCTGTGTGTTTAGAATCAGATACTAGTCACTGAGGCTACAAATGAACAATTTTATCCCAGGACAAAGTACAATAAATGAAACATCTGTGTCCGTTGTCCTGGGAAATCCTTAAAAGGTTCTCAGGGAGAATAAGTACCAACAGTTTATCTTGGAACTTATCAAATTGCCTCTGTATGGTTATCCTGGAGTTGCATCAATGAATCAGTGGCAGAAAGCAGCAGTACATTCAGCCTTTTACATACATCACCCTTTTAATCAGGGTTTAGTATGTGCCAATTCTGGGATGTTTGTGTCCAGAGACAAATGTAGTGTAGGTTCCTAGGATGAGGTACCCAAATTTAATTACAGTTTTTGGTGTTGAGAATTGATTGGTGCATAGTTGAATTCATGGTACCATAACAGTAATTTTCAGCCATTTTAGGCTCAAGGTATTCCTCTATATACCTTTTCAGAATTTGAGAATGATTGGTTTGACTTCCTCAGCTTACCTCACTAGTTTTCCACTGGGGTGATAATGGCCAGCATAGCCAGGTAGAAGTGCCCCACACACGTTTTGCAGAGCCTGACTAAGAATGGGTGCAGCAGGAATCGGTACTCCTGCCTACACACAATGCTTCACTTGAGGCATTCAGAGTGGTTTCCCCTGGCTGCAGCAATGATGCCCATGCTGCAGAATTCCTGAAAGGATCTCCTGTCACATATTGGGTAAGAACCACTGTATCAGAGATTTGAGTTTTTTATTTCCAGTTTGCATAATTCTTAGTGGAGTAAAATGCTTTCCTCTACTATACAAATGTAAAGGATACACAAATCTTAACACCCATCAGTAGAAGTGAGACTTGAGCGCTGTCCCTTCATGCTAGTCATCTTCCTTCAAAGGTGTGAGAAGCAGAAGATACAGGTGCATTTTGGTAGTGCCCCAGCAGTACATGCATGAGGCTAATAAAATGCTGACAGTTTCTGTGGTGAAGGTAAGACTGATCTGTAGTGAGCAGAACACACAAATGAGCACTTTCAACAGCTGATGACTCAACTAAATATGCATTGATTTACCAAAGAGATTTCTCTACTCCAAAACTCTCTTTACCAAATTTCAAGATCCTGTCACAAACTGTGTAGGTGCTAGAGTTTCTTAAACAATTTGAAGAATTTTTATAATGTCATTTTATAATAATATTATTTTGCCCTTAACATGTGTAAATTCCTAGATCAGGCTGGAAGATAGGAGCAGTAAAAGGAGCCTTAAAAACTTTTCAACATGAGTCCACACAGGGTCTGGGGAAGACAGCTGCAGTCTGACATCCAAGGATCCCTTTAGAATTTCTGGCATAAAGGCAGGGTAGAGGTAGAAGGGAGCAACACGGATTCTAGGCAGCATTGAATGATCGCCCTGAAATTAGGGCTATCTCCAGTGCTGTGTTTAAGTTCTGCTGAGGGTCACTCTGTTCCCTGGAAGATTAGAGAGAAGTACAAATGTTATCTTAAAATCACTTTAAGGCCACATGCCTAGTGAAATGCAGGTTCTGGGTTTGGTGCAAACCTTTCTTTTGCGATATCAAATACGTGCATCTCCTTAAGTTTAAAATATAGCTTTGTTAGATTTGCCAGTTATTGAGCAATGTTGCAGAGCATGAAGATCTTTTAAGAGTCAGATGATGGTCAAGAATTCCCTGTGACCAGAGTACTACTTATGATGCTGCCAGGTTTGTAGTTATGGTAAACTACCATGAATTGATTTTCCTGGATCTGGTTTGCTGCAGGAGACTCAGGCATTGTTATAGTCTTTCATTTAATCTATATAATGTGTTAGCAATAAGACAAAATGGCACCTTGGAAGGTAAAGACAGTGCTTATATTCCAGTATATGCCTTTAGTTATGAGGACATTCTGTCCAAGTTCCATAAAGCACTATCCAACATCTCGTGAGACAGAAGTTAAATTGGAGGCTCATCTTTCAGGCAGAAGTAAGAACACTTTCACCAGAAGTGCATGCCTGCATATATGAACATTTGTTTGCTTCAGACCATAATTTGGATGAGTTATGCAATGAATCTGCCTGTTTTATGGAGTTATATGCTTCAGATCCTTTCTTCTGTTTCCCCAATAACGATCTCTTCAGGGATCTCTTAGTGTAGTACTAATCTTCTTCCTTCAAACAGGTGCATAGAAGCATAAGCATAGTCTCCTGCAAATAGGAGGAAGATTTTACTTTTTATATCTAGATGTAGACAAAAAATGGGGATTCTACATCTCATAAGTCTGAAGGGCTTAAGCAAATAAGATGAAATTGTTAAGGGCCTTGTTGTACATTAATTTTCAGTGGCTCCTAGAGTTCTCAACCCCTGGATTGTCTGCACATTAACACTTGAAACTAGTTCTAAGCACACTTGAGGCAGCTTAAAATTTTCCCACTCCAGGGCAGGTTTATTTCTGATCCATGTCACCCAGCTCGTTCCATTAATGTGTGGCCAATCCACATAGATGAGCTTCCCAGGTTGCAGTCCTCCAGTCTCCCAAGATCCAGTGTCGTCCATCTGCCCTGTCGCCCCTTCTGGTTCTGTGTAGACAAACTTTCCACCCCCTGAAATTTTTTGCTTAGGGATCAGTTCTAGCACTGGACCAACTCCTCCTTCCAACAGTGAGGGTTGCAACCCCATGCAAACAGTCTGCAAAGCACATGCCAGCTAGCTAGGTCACAGGGCATGGATGAGTCTGTGGGGGGATGACACCACGTAGGGCCCAGATTGGGTCTCCATGAGCTGGGGGTTCCATTCCAGGGCAATAGCTTCCCTAAAAGTTCCTTCCTTCACTGCTCTCACCTTCCAGCCATCCCAGGAAGCATGACTAGTACCCTCCATACGCCAATCCCAAATCCAAATTTATTATAGCATGAGACTTCTTTTAATTGACTTCCTCATTATTTCTTTCAATTTTTTTTTTTATCCTTCAATGTCTGACTTTGGTAATTTTACCATGCTTCCCACAACCCCATTTACTTTTCACCTTCCATGTCATTACTCACCCCCATTGTATTAATTCTCCACCTTACAGCTTTATGCTTCTGCCCCCTAATCCTCTAACATACCATCATCTAGAGCAGGGATAGAAGCCTGCCTTGTCTCATCAGCCCTGTAGCGGCAACTCACAGCTATAGATCCTAGTTCAGCTGCTGCTTGCCAGCCCTCTAGTGGCAAGTCACAACTGTGTAGATGGGGAACAGTCCGAGAAAGTTTTTTCTTAGCCTTAAGGTGTGATTGCTCTCAACTTGAGCTGGTACTAAGACTGATCAACATTTGAGTGCAGTGTGTAACAGGGTCCTAACTGGACTGTCGTCTTTTTTTGTTATTACAGTGATGGTATATAATTTCAGAGCTGGTGAAAATTATTGAAGGTGATGAGGTTATTTTACAAGATTTTACATAAAATTTAATATGCTATTCTAATCCAAATGCTGGTGTCATGTTATCACTTGATATACTTTCATAGCCTAAATATGAGGGTACTTCAGAAAATCAGAGCAATCTGGAAATAAAAATGGGCACGTCTACATGTGACTCTGCATCGCTATAGCGACGTGCTATGGCAGCATAATATCCACAGGTGTCTACATGTGACTAGCAGCTATTTCTCTGTAACAGTGTGCTCCCCTGTTATAACATGCCGCTACAACAAAGTACCTGCTAAAAATAACTATACACCGCTCAGTACAGGTGGTTAGTACGCCATCCTTTAGCACTTCCTTTTGGAAGGTAACCATAACAAGGTCACTGTAGGGCAATGTGTAGACATGCCCAATAAGTAGGAAACTACACAGCAGTGGAAAATGCTGATGGTGGCACTGCCGAATGCATTCTACTTGTAGAAGTGTTGTGGTCCATCATCATACACAAAATGTTTTTATTTTGAAATTGCCACTACTCTCTAAAACACCCTTGTATTTTCTACATAGATGCGCAATGTAAACAGACACCTGTTACATTGTGTTTTTGACTGCAGTAGGATCATTGGTAGTAATTAGTATAGGATTACAAGAAAGTCTTAGTATTGGATTAGAAGGAAGTATAGTGTTAGTGATGTTCGGTTTTTAATGTATAGAAAATGGCTCTTTTCTGCTGTGAATGTGCACAATTATTTTATTGTGATTCTCTTTTTGGAAGAGACTTCCAGTCTGCAAACTCTCTTAAGTTGATGTACAAATTCACAAGCTTTCTACAAGCTGTTTGGATTTTTGGAGTGCAAAGATCTGAGATTTAGGATTAGGTATTTGACTCTTTCCTGTTTATTTGCTCCAGGATCCCTTAGTACATGGGTATTGGGTGTCAATCTCACCTGTTCCCAGATCTGAATTGTGGGGTTCCTTGTGGGTCAGATTTGGATATGGTGGTAGTGGGGCAAGTGGTGGAAGCTTTGTCTCATCACAGCCTTTGCTTGCCTTCCTGCTGCTGATGGTAATCCTTGGTTGGGGTGGAAGTGCAGCACATGCTGAATGTACAAGGAAGAGAACTGAGAGAAATGCATTCTTTACTTGGGAGAATATGGAATTTTGGATTAGCTCCAAGATGGGAGATGAATGTTGTAAATTGTGACATCTGTAATTAACAACAAAAATAATTTAAAAACAACAAAAAATAATGTTTCTCCTTTTGAAGAAAGACATGGTTTTATTTTAATTGAAATCTAAATTAGAATATCGTTAATCCTCCAAAGAATTAAAATCCAGTCTTTGCTCTAGTTCTTCCTCTCTGCTTTCTCAATCCACTGGCTTAATTTAGAAGAGCCAAGTAGCTGCCTTCTAACATCACTGAGTTTTGGTGCCTTCAGCAGACTTACCTGTTAAGCCACAATGAAACATAGGCCATTATTACCTGCAACGTAATGTGTAATTAATTTTGGTTTTTACTGACAAATGTGAAATTCTCATTTTGGTCAGTAAATGATCGACCACCTTAATTCATCCCTGTTGTCTTTAACAACATGATACACTATTTCTTCACTAAGCCCCACTTTTTCTAATTAGGCAGGAATCCTCAGGAAAATGTGTATGTTATATATCATAAATTATCATAATATACATTCAATTTGCATGGTCTGAATTGGCTTGGTCTGCTATTGACCATTTTTTACAAGACCAGAAGGCAAATCTTTGATACCAAAGCAAACTCTTTTCCAAATTTCAAATCCCTTGGTGCAAATCCTGGAGGTCCTAACAGCTGCTTTCACATGCCAAACAATATATGAATATTTCCTTAATTCTGTCAGAAAATGGATGTACTCTTCTTGCTGAAATTTTTAGAAAACATTTAGCATAACATAGACGATCATTGTGAAGAATTTTGGTTTGGCAAAGTGGTGAGCAACTACAAACAGTCCTAAAATGGGACGTTTCAGGTAGTTTTAACTATAGGTAGAACTCTCATCTTTATATAATATCTAAAAGAATCCACTTTTCATACATATACTTTTCTTGCTATATGACATAATTCCTTCTGTTGAAGAGTGTAATACCCTGTCATGCCTTTTGCCTTCCCAAAAGCAATTTAGCATATTAACTTCCAGAAACTTCCCAGAAAAAAGAAAATAATGAATGGTCTTACTTTGCTGATATGACTATTGCCATAACCATCAATTCAAGGTTACATTAAAATAACCATTGCTTGGTGTTAAAAACTGATTTGGCAATGGACTTCAAGAAAGGTCATGAAAATATTTTCAGGAAGAATGCTGAATTGGCAGGTGTGAACAATTCTAGAGCATAAAGCTGGAAATGCATTATTGAAAGCAGCTGAGGCAGGGATGGGTAATTATATCGGGTGGAGGGCTGCTTACTGAGTTTTGGCAAGCCATCAAGGGCCGCATGACAGTCAGCCAGAAGCAGAGATATATTAATTTTCTAAATGTTTTAGGGGCTCTGTGGGCTGGATAGAATGGCCTGGCGGGCTGCATTTTGCCCACTCCTGAGCTAAGGCAAAGTCCATAAAGGGATACCGGTTTTGCAAGCACCTAGCTTTTAGGTCCCTAGCTCTCAGAATGAAATCCACAGCTCTGATATGTGCTATTTATTGTGAATACTATGCCCAGGTGTTTGTAGAGTAGAAAGCCACCCAATCTAGGCAATCAGGAACACAGGAAAAGTTTCTTAAATCCCACCTGCATAGAAGTGTCTATGTTGGACTAGAATTCACAGACTGAATCCTGGTCTTGGATTTGAGTATTTAAATCATTCTTTAAAATACAGAGCAGGACTCACTCTGCCTTTGTAAAAGATGCCAGGGGGAGAATGTGGTAGATGCCCAATATTATTTAGTAACTTACTGATTAGGGCATTTCCCACGTGGGAGTTGAGTGTCTGCCTGTAATCTTACTTATCCAGCACAAATCTCAGGGGTTGATTTGAGCAAAATTATGGCTACAGGCTCCAACAAAAAGTGTGAAGGAGTGTTTGGGAACTGGGGGTCTTGACATTCCAGGAACTGATTTCTGTGTGTTTTTCCAGGCTGAGGGGATCCAAACACGTATTTCTCACCTCCAGTGAGAGTGTCCTAAGCACTTAAGGAGTACCTATAGGGTGTTTTGGAATGGGACCTCTCTCCATTCTTCTGTTGAAGCCAGGGAAAGGTTGTCTACTGTGACACTCTAGCTCAGTGTTTTAGGGCATAATTCACCTGGGAGAGTGGAGTTCTGGATTCCCATATTTTCTCCAAGGATTTCTGATTGATTTTATATTAAGCAACTATGGGATAAAAAAGCGTAAGCAATCTCTGTAGCAGGGATGAGATCCTAATATTTCCCAGGAGAATGCCATAATTACAGGGCTACATTGCCATGCTTCCTCCTTTGCCCCATAAATTTGGCATTCTTTGCTGCATAATGGCAAGACTTCAAGAGGAGTAGATAAGAGTAGAGAGGATATAGGCTTTTTCCTACTTCGGCAAAACCTATATCTAGGTGGTGAGGACATTTCGTGGGAGATAAATGAGGGTCCTACCTTTCTTTCAAGATGAGGAGGCCTTTTAACTGCATCCAAGGCAAGTGCTTTAACCACTGATCTTGGTGGGTGAAAGAGGGCCTTGTCACATCCAATTTGCAGCAGTTGCCATTGTTTTTTGTGTAAATACCACTACTGTCAGAATGTGTAAAGTATGTTCTAAGAACTCCTACTGGATTGGTGCCCTCCCAGATATGGAGAATGAAATATCGAGTTTGAAAATCCTCATTTGTTTATGTATAAAGTAGGTGTCGAGCTGCTCAGCTCCTCTTGCTAAGATGGAGACAATTCTGGTCATATGCAAAAGCAGAAGTCTTTAGGCACAGAGGGATCTTAACGATGAAAGCTAAGTGCCTAAGAAATTAGAGGAGATTTGCAGATGGCACTTCTGGACTTAAGTGCCTTTTGGTGGATCTGGGTCTTAAGTTCCTAGACATAGCCCAAAATGTATTATGGACGATCATCTACATATTAAAGGTTTGACATAGTTTGAAACCATATGGTCCATCTGAAGATATCATTTGCTGTTGAAACTATCTGAGATGCACTTATTTAAAATAAACAGATGGCAAAAGAGCAAAGAGGAGAATGTATAGTTTGATTTGTTCCCTTTCTAGGCATCTGAATAAAGTATATTTTGCAAATAGTAAGAGAGAAAAATAAATATAGACCCCATTACTTTGTAAAATAAGTTAGTTTCATTTAGCATAAGATAAAGGCTGTTCTATAAAATTGTGGTATGGCTTTGTAAAGTTGCTGCCATTACTGGATGTGGTGTTTCTCTTCCTCAAAACAACATCTGCTTCCCTTATGGTTTCAACTGTAATTTTCTGGTATTTTTAAAATCATTTTATTTCTTAATTTTTTTTAAGCAAGAAAGCTAATGCTTTTGAAAACTGTTCAAAATTCTACTTTTACTCAAGGTTCTCAACATTTCTACACAATGGGGAATGTAAGATTGTTTTTAAAATTCTACTACTTGTTAATTATTGAAACATAACATTATTTGCTGTCTTTTAATGGCCTGACCCCAAAATCACAAAACTTGATATTGTTGATTTTTTTTGTCATAATTACACTTCTGTACTTAAGTTAAAAGTGAGAAATGAGCACTGAAAGTTTTTTGGTAAGGTTTGGGATTATGGAAGAAGAGGGTAGGTGTAATTGATTAAGATTTAAGTCAGTACCATTTTCAGCTCCATTCAAGATGAAGTGTCCATCCATTTGGAGTTCTTTGCAGTAGCCACAAAATATTTTTATTTGCTGTGGCTGAACTGTCATCAGGGGAGTTTGTAGCTCTGATTATGGGGAAGCTACTTGATTCTCTAGTTAAATTTCAATACTTTTAAAATACAGCTATGAACCTCTCAGGTTTTAAAGGAGTTTAACACTTCCTGTAAACTTAGCACTTCAAGTTTGCATTAGAGTTGTAAACCCAGCATCTATATTACATACATCTTAGAACATGCTTGAATTATTAGATTTCAGAGAGTTTCCTCTAACCTTAGTTCACGTCTGGTCAAACTACAGTCCATCTAGCAGTTTTGTTTTCAATATGGCCCATATACTTAAGTGAATACAAGCTGGTTTCTTTAGTCATTGGTGCCATTTACAAATACATTGATTAAGAGCATATGGAGAAAGCAGGAATGTTAAAAAAACAAAACAAAACTGTTCTGGATGAAGGGATAGTAAATGGCAATTTAAAAACCTTGTTTTGGCTGGAGGGTGTATTTTATTAGCTCTTTACCACCCTTCATAGAAATAAGAATGCAAGGTAAGGGAAAGGGAGGGAAACACTGACAGTAATTAAGAGTTCTCCAGTATCAAATGAACTTCTTTCAGAATGTCATGTTTACTACTTCAGACCTAATTTTGACATAAAGCTTCTGAATGAAATATTTTTGTTGTTTACTGGGAAGTGCTTTGCTTCCCAGAATGTCACTGTAAAGCTACTGGTCTGAATACAAGGAGAAATTTTATGTTGTTAGTAAGAGTTTTAAAAAATAACACTCAGCATTAAAATATACACCTTTTTAAAGACCTTGAACATTTTTTCAGCAACTGGAGTCAATTAACAAAAGTACATTCCTTGTCTGTCATTTGCAAGATAGCAATTAGTTAGTCCTTTAACTCAATAAAATCTGTTAAAAGTGACATGAGCATATAAAATGTTTTTGAAAGTTTTAGGAAAGAAATACTATGTTTTACTTGAAAACTATACTTCCAGATATTACAGACTTTCAGGTCTGTTTTTATATGGACCTGAAACATAAAAAATGTTTAGTTTATTTTTTTACACATTGATAATGAATACTTACAACATCTGTGTACAACGTAAAACTCTGATACTGTTGGTTTATGTGATAAAGTTACTTAAATTTGTGTGAAAAAGTTAATTAGGCACAATCGGAGCTAATGATATTATAGTATATTCTGTCAGAATTGTACTGAATGGTATAGTTTTACTTATTTTACACAATACTTGCAGTGCAAGATTGTTCCATTAACAAACGCATTGGCTAAAAGTTTTTATAAGGCTGAGTTTGGAACAACCACATTTTTTTATATGGGTAGACTGTCATTGTTCATGACAACCATTTCTAAAAGAACTCCTGGAACAATTTATAAAAAAACCCAGAATAAACAGGTCCTGTTTTCCTACCGTTTTGTAAGGTTAAAATATTTTGGCGGTCAAGAAATAGCAGTAAATTAGTATCTCATTTAAACACCCTTTTGTGGGTGATGATCACAAAAATCATGCTCCTTTATAGATTATATACTACTGTAGGTAAGGGCCGTCCAACTTCTGAGTGGCTAAGGGCCATACACATATGGGCCTTTTGCTGTGGTTACCATCTTCCAGCCTCCATGTACAATCCTGCATGAGTCTCCCAGCCATGGGCTCCCTTAACCTTGTGTGTTGTACTGTGCTGTACCACCCTATTCCCAGGAGTAGTGGCAGGTAGTGGAAGCAGGAGGAGGAAGGGTGAGCCCAGAGACTCACTTAACAGTAGCAGAAGAGTAGTGGAGGGTGTGGTGCCCTGGTCAAGGGCCACAGTTCAACCCCTTGGAAGCTGGATGCAAACCAGCAGTTGGACATCCCTGGTTTAGGTTTCTATTGGAATTAGATTGACGATGTCAGTAATTCAGTTAATATTCATGCATTAAATCTGAAGGCCAATAGCAGTTATACCATTCTAAAATAATATAACAATTACTAACTAGGTATTAGATATCATTATCACAGCATTTATTAACAACCGTGCTGACATGATAATTACAGTTGAAAACATTTGGTTAGAAGACTTACAACTGGGCAGGTGAGAGAGAAATTCTAGATATCCTATGGTGCTTGGCTCCATCAAATGCAGATCACACTAGCAAAGAGCCCTACTTCTTTTTTGTTCCAGTATCCCCCTAGATTTCTCATCCTATCATCTTTAGTCAGAGTTTGAGTCTGTTTTCAAGATTTAACTGAAAACTTCCATATGTGCCAAAACACTTTCCTCATTTATCTTTAGTTCATTCTTGTAGTTTCGTAGGAACTCAACTGTAGGTGCACACCAATATTCTTGCTTTTGTCTGTCATCTTTGCTGCTATGTTAAAATAGCCATAGTAGCTTTTTTCCTTTTTTCTACTTCTTAGCACCTTTCAGTGCAGCAACAGTAGCACTTTTTAAGTATCTCTCCCTGTCTCTTTCTTTTTTCTTAATCTAGCAGTTGGCAACATTTCAGACCCATGGGCCAGTACAACCTGGCTCAAGTCCAGCGTGGATTGGTGTTCTATTCTGGCTGCTGCCGGGGCAGCTTTTTCCCTGCTGCTGCTCTGCCTGTAGCACATGTGTAGCTCCCAGTCATCCAACCTTAATGTGAGCATGGACAAGACCCTACCACTGGAATGCTGCTGTAAGTCCCTTAGCTCCGCAAGCTAGATCTGGTGACTCTGCAGGCTGGATTTTTTTGGAAGTTTGATACTTGCTAGGAATATGGTGTCAGTCATCACTTATTATATTTTAAATTTCCTTAAAATACAATGTGATCCCTACTATTTCTCCAGCTGTAAAAGTAGTTAGGGATGAGGTCACTGTCAGTGCCTTGCCACAGAATTAGTTAGCATATGCTTAGAAGATCCTAGAAAAAGAACTATGCCTCATGCCACCAAAGAAGGGATATGCTCCCCATAGTCCATGCCCATCTCACTTAGGGAAAAAAATCCCTTTTTGATTCCCAGATTCGGTAGTCAGTTTAAGCTTGGCAGAAGAGCAAGATGCTCCAGTTTAGGAACCTCTCAGTTTCTGGTGCTGGCAGGAGCTTCAGCATACTTCAGTCAAGAACTCCAGCCTTAGCTTGGCCAGTGTCCCAGGGCTTCAGAGGAAGGCAAAGACAAAAACATATCTCTCAGAAGCCAGTAGCATTCAGGATGAGGCCCAAAAGTCCTTTTTGGCCCTCACTGGCCATAACCAAAGCCCTGAGACATGAGATTACTAGATATTTCCACACTAGAGAAATACCTTTATACATTTTGTTGGGGAACCATGACTCTGCACACAAATAGTAAGTTAAATTAACTTGCACATGAGTCTAACTTGCATGTGCATTTAGATAATGCTTGCAGTAACAGGGAATGTATTTAAAAAAAGATGGGAGAGCAGGCTTGTTTTTGAGATGTGCTTGATTTTTCAAGTTGACTTGTATTCCTTTAAAATAATTGTACTGAAAGTAATAAGAAAGGCGATTCAACCTTTGGCTTGGCAGGAAAAGTAATTGGAAGGGTTCCAAAAAGATGGGTGGTAGCTACAGTGAAGATTAGATGAGGAAAAGAAGGATTCAGCATGGAATGAAAGGAAAGAAAATCAGGCAACAGACATAGGAAAAGGTCCAAAACCATGATGAGATTGAAGGTAGTGGGGTACAAATAGACGCACAGCTTGCTTAACATATATGCCACTATCTACTATCCTTTCCCCTTCCAGACTCTTAAGCACTAATGTTCAGAAGCTTGCATGTTTGTTGCAAAAGAATATTAGATGGTAGATAACTAGAGCTGGGAAAAAGATAGCAATCATTAGATGTGGTTATGCTAGGAGTCTAGAACAGGGGTTTCAAACTACACCCCTGGCCCCCTTCACCTCCACATTAGACTGGCAGTGGTGGGGCCGTCAGCCTGCCAAGTGGCAGGGCAAATGGTTATAGGACAAGTGAGGCTGTGTGGGTACAGCCTTCACTTGCCCCCCTGCCACCAGCAGCCATGCTCAGTGGATCCCTGTAGTCCCAGATTCTTCAGCAGGCACTGCCCCTCACTGACTTCACCCCTAAATTCCCTGGCTCACCAGAAGCCCTGCAGGCTGGAGGGAATGTCTGTGTGGTGGATCTGGCCCATGGGCTGTATATTTGATGCCCCTGCTCTAGACAATAGCTCTTTTCCTGGCTGAACTCAAGGAAGAAGGTTGATCCTGTGTTCTTTACAGTTCTTACTGCCCCATCATGTAAGGAAGAAGATCTGGAGGCAGCTCATCCTGACAGTGCAATAGGAGGTACTGGGCCACAGAGGATGCTATAGGAACAGCCCTATCTGATGATTCATTTGCATGAGGGCTATGGCAGGGAGGGATTCCTGTCTCTGTGGGGAAAGAAACAGAAGAACACTCCTTGTTACATTGGTTACCATACCCACCCAAGTGTAGTTTAGATCTCTTTTGGGACACCTGTTTCAACAAACACGAAATCACTGGTAGGTAATGTCCTTCATAGTGTATCTACAAGAAATGGAGTCTTTCATTTCTTCAGGTTTGACATGGGATCTGAAACTATGGGTGGAGCTGCCTGCAAATATTATAGAAGGACAATGGGCAGGTCTAAGAACATAAAAAAAAATGAAAGGAACTTTAAAACTTAATTAAAAAAACACCAAGTTTGTTTTGGCTGAATTGTGGTGGTGATGATATAAACAGCATTTGAAAATAAGTTTTATGGGATTTTTCAGAAATGTTCATTAATAATATAAATAGCAAATAATTCTAGATAAATAATAAAAATAATTCTAGATAAATAATATAAATAGCAAAGGATCACTTACCTGATTCTCTCTTGCTCATTTTTTCTCATCCCCTCTTCTTATCCAAGTCTTCCATATAAAGAAATAAGAGAAAATAGTGTAGAATTCTTATAGTATCATGTGCATGATAGAATAAGGAATGAAATGCAGCTTTGGAGATGGAGTCTCTCTGAGAGGAGAATTTGGGAGCTATGTCAGAGGAGAAGATCAGAGGAAAGCATAAAGGATATTTTAAGAGACTAATAGAATGATGGGCAATTGTCTGACTCTGGAATTTCTGGAGAGGTTGTGGTAATTGACACTTTTGGGGTTGGTATGAAAGTTATGTGGAAATACGAAACAGCTGGTGACATGGTCGACTCTTATATCTAGCATGTTTTCTTTTAATATTCATAGGTTTGCATCAATGTTCCTTCTAAGGAGCAGCGGTCCGTGAGTGTGCCGCCTCAGTCCATCAGTGTGCCACCTTGGTCCTGTGTGGGACACTTACTGAAGGGGGCTGGGGCCAGGGACTGGAGCCAGAGCCTGGTGTGGGCTCCACCAGCTCTGAGGAAGTGCTCCGCTTCCCCACATCAGGGTTGGGGAGTGGAGCAGTTCCCTGGAGCCGGTGGAGTCTGCACCAGCTGCCCACCCCAGCTTCTATCCCTGCCTTGCCTCACCTCAGGGAGGAGCAGCTGCCTGCCCCAAGTGAGGCTCCACTGGCTACGGGACACTGTGGGACGTGCCTCTGGAGGCCTTGCTGGGGAGCAGAGCAGTGTCCTGGAGCCGGTGGAGCCTCACTTGAGGCGGGCAGTGGCTCCTCCCTGAGGTGACACAAGACAGAGATGGAGGCTAGGGTGGGCAGCTGTCGCAGGCTTCGCCAGCTCTGGAGAAGTGCTTCACTCCCTGGCCCTGATGCAGGGGAGCGGAGCACGTCCCTGGAGCCTGCGGCAGGCTCCGACTCCAGCCTCTCCTGGTACGTGGCCTTGAAAATGCTGTGTGCGGCTGCACTTTTAGTTGTGTGTGGCCACACACGCATGCACGTTAGAGGGAACCTTGCTTTGCATATATTCACACAGCATTAGAGTAGCGATTTTGATTTGCCTTTTTTAAATTGAGTTCTTTCAAAAGAAGAGATGGAGGATGAAACAACATATGGACAATTATGCATTTCTAGCGCATTGTATACAGGTGTATACATCATGGGAGGACCGATATATGTGTCAGGGAAATTCACCTAAGGTAGCACAGAGATCTTTACCAGGTCTTGGTCTTCCACTACCACTCAATCTGTGATTAAGCCATAATAGGAGTCTTAGTTGAAGACATAAGTACTGTATTTGGAGCAGAGGAATGGGTGCACTTAGGAGTGCATCTTACAGTTGCCAACTTACTAGACTGAATATGAAAAGGCAGTGGTCTTGTTGCAAATGATGTCCTATCTGTGCAACTATTGTGTTGCATAACAGATCAGGAAAGACCTTAGCTACTCTCTGACCTCATACTAGTGATTCTCAACCATTTTAGATCAAAGGTACTCCTCAAATTTTTCAGAATGTAGTGGCATCCCATTTAAAAAGCTAATATAAGCATACTAGCCAATTGCCTGTCAAGAATGATTGAGTGGGGGTGGGATGGAGCGCCAGCACCCACTAACTACCCTGTGCCGCTGCTGCCCCTCCCCACCTCTGGTCATTCTTGACGGGCAATAATATATTTTTATTAATATTAAATCTACATTTACCAACCTGGCTCTTTTTTCACCTCTTTCACCTCATCTCTTGATATTCCAGTTAGGCTTATTTTGACCTTAACTTCTTCATTGTATGAATTAATTTCATTCAGTCAGGCAAAAATGTCATGTAATACATAACTAGAATTAGCCAATCAATTCAAATGAACTTTTGAAATTACTTTTGTCAACTTCAGAAACTTAAGATTTTCTCAGGCTTGTAAACTTGAACCTGGGGATATTTTGATGAAGAAAAAACAGAACTAGGAACTTTTTAACTAGGCTGTAGGTTAAATCTGGCACTGTTGTTGTTATACTAGCTTTACAAATAAAAAAAAGCAGTTGGCTTCTGATTTATCTTACTTTTTATGCCAGGACACTTAATATCTAAAAACACTGGCAAAATAATCATATGTAAAAAAAATAAAATAAAGTAGGAAAAGCTAAGTCCCATTTTCCAATTTGGCCTACTGTAAACGATCAGAGAAACAGTATAAGAAAGATGTATTCAGCTATATTATTGTTCAGTGAAACTCCCGTCTGTACATATATTCTTTTGTGTGTCTGTTAAACATGATCTTAACATGAAGACCTTTTTCTTCTAACTCAAAAGCTTTCTCAAAGTTGATGAATACCATACATAATGGTAAGTTATATTAGAATCTTTTTCAGAGGTTCATTTATCACAGAAAGGTAGTCTTTTGTGGAAAATCCTGATTGAAGGTCTCTCCGTATTCTATTGATTGGATGAAATCCAGGGCTGCAGTGAGTCAATTGTTCAGTACCTCAGTGAAAACTTTGTAGATTGCCTGCAGGAGGCTGATAGGTCAATAGTTCCTCAGGTTTCTTCCATTATCTTTTCTGTATGTGTATAGTTAAAATGATAATAGTGTTATTCCTGTTCTGTGACACTCTTCTTTTTATTTTTGTGAATAGTGTTCCTAGTTCTTCTGTGCTCCATTCATAGCAGTGCAATAGTAATACCGCTGGTACTCATCCATTTAACATCTTGACTACTTGTACTACTACTCAAACATGTAGAGGCATCCTTGTTATATTCATTACGCCCTTATTCTTAAGCTCCAGTGCTATACCCATTGCTGTCATTGGTAACTGTCCTATGGATTTCACAGAAGGCAGTATTTGAGGCTTTAATTCAGTATTTAGTAGCCTTTTTTTGCTTGTGAGCTGTAATGACCTGGTTTGGGTCAGACCAGGCACACATTAGGACCCAGCTGCTGGTGCTTCTCCCCATGTTGGTACAGGGAAAGTACCAGCCACTGCTGCATCTCCCCACAGTGACACAGGGAAAGTGCTCACTGCTGAAGTTCCCTGCTGTCAAAACCCCATGTTTGTGGACCAGATCAAATGTCTCCATAGGTTGTAGGTTTCCAACCCCTGCTTTAATGTATTATGCACTAATTACTATCTGTCTGCAGTATTCACTATTAGTCTTCTACTATAGTTTTGTCTTATTCTATTGTTTTCTGACAATCAGTAGAAATGGAATACAATTTATTAGATTGGAACTGATGTCTGGTACTTTTTTCTGGATTTATTTTTAATCTCCAGAAGGACAAAACTGCTCTGTTTGTGTACTTACACATGTACTACTTTTCTGACACTTAAGCCAACTTAACTTTTTAAGTTGACTTCACTGTCAGGGTGTACACACATATGTGGAACTGCGTTGACTTAAAGAGATGACAAGATAAGACACCTCTGAGCTGTACATATGTACACTCTGACGTGGCTTAATTAAGTAGACTTAGCTCACAAGATGGCTGCCACCATGTCAAGGAGCTGTATGTGTGTATGCTCTGAAATGGCTTAATTTAAGTCAAGACTTAGCTAAGTCACTTATTTGAAGTTGCCTTATTTTATGTTGACTTGGTATGTGTGTATGCACCCATTGTTTGTAGGATGTGTAGGTTGTTTTCACAAGTCACTGAAAGATTTGGGAGGGAGTATTTAAAGTTAAAACTAATCTTTGGGAGATTAGTTTTGAAGTTGATCGGTCTGAACCTCAACTCTTTGTTTCATTAATTCCGGCCAGACAACCTGCAGCTCAATCTTTGTTAATAGAATCTAAAAAAGTTTATCCAGGGATATTAGCTAAAGAAAATGAATTTTCTTCTCATAACCCTGTACATTTATTTAAGAAGAGGAGCTGCAGACATTACAGATATCTTGCTGATATTTAGTTCTATATGGAAAGGACTGAATTTAAACTATACATTTCTTCAGGTTTTAAATCACTACTTCTGATTATATATTGCCTTCACATTTCCCTATTGTTAGAGCAACAAATGCTACCTTTTAGAAAGATAGGTATTACCAACAATAGGCTTTAAAAATGCCAGTTTTAATCGTATTGAGTTAAATATTTCATAAACTGTATATGGTGAGACGTGTTAATGATTTTTTTTTCAAATTGCTTTGCTTTAGTAAATTAGGTGTAGATTTTTTCCTTTTGATATAGGGTTTCCCTCTCGCTCTCCCAGGTATACAGTGCTCTGATCCAGCTTTGAGATGAAGGAAAGCAAGTTCACCCTTTTTCTGAAAAAAGTAAAACTCCTGAAGTGTATCTGACAAAGTATGCAGAATTTGGACGTGGTGAGTTTCTGCTGTTTGTAAGCAGAGCTTTTTCACTGATTTGAGTTGGAGAGGTATAGGAACCTGAGAGTGCAGAATGTAAGCTGTACCATTTGTGACTGATGTTGCACTCTTGCTTGTTGTATTGCTTACATGTTACTTATTCAAACAGAGAGACTGAAATTATACTAATAAAGTGGGTGTTTGTTATTGTTTATTTCCTTGTCAAATAATGAATTTTGACAGTTTGATTTATGTTAATATATTCTGTATTTATGATTATGGCGCAGCATAATATTACATACATATTTTATCCTTTAGGATAAAGGGTCTGTCTCTTCTACATTGCTGTATTTCCTTCAGCTTAGCCTAATTTCAGTCTGTTTTAGCATTGTGCTAAGGTCTTCCAATTCCATTTGAGTAATCAAATTGATGAAGCCTGGAAAAAGATTATTGTAATGTGAGCAGAGGGGAGAGGCAGCTAGATATTGGTAATGCTATGCCAGAAGAAATAACAGTATTTAGATATGACTTTGGCTGATTGATCTAGGAAGATGGATGACTCCGTGCATACTATAGGTATGCTGTTTATCTATAACAGCATTATCTATGGTGAAAGAAAAAAAGGGGCAAGGGAAGGGCCAATAGAGGCTGAAGAATATCAAGTGCTTGGATTTAGTCATATTGGTAACTAGATATCAATAAGTACATATCTAAAAAAAAAAAAAAAAAAAAAGGCTGGATTTTGGTTTGCACACGATGTCAAGTACAAAGCAGTGTGTTAGATTTGTAGTTGTTAATGTAAAATAGTTAGCTGAAGCTAGCAAGTTCATGTCTTCCCTGAAGAAAATGTATTGAAGAGGTGAATGAAGACAGGCCTCTGTTGAAAGAAACCTTTAAAGAGAACTAGAAGTCTGACTTAAGAAAACCAAGAGAGGACAAGAGTTTTATCACTTACTTTGATGGTGTCAGAGATGACCAATATGATTGAGGAGGCTTGATCACATAAAGGTTTAGTTAGTTGTGGTTAGGTACTTAGATTTGTGTGCTATTCTCTCTTCTCCATTTGTTGATATGTACATTCCTCCTGGGTTTCCTTTTTGTGCTTTTCTTAGATCTTAAAGTAAAAAAAAAAGCAAAAGAAACAAAGCTACCACTTTACAAAGAGAAAAATGAGTAGTTTTGCTGCTACTATAGTAATTAAACAGACTGCTCTAACATTGAAAGATATATAGAAATTAATATATTTATTTTCCTCGATTCACAGGTTTGTGCCATATTTCAGGCCTGTAGTTAAACTTTTAACTTGACTTTGAAACAATTATCTTCTTTGTGGTCTGCCACTAGAAAGGAGGATGTAGATGCATTTTGTCAGTGATTCAGGTTCTTGATTAGACAGCCGTGGCTTAAGTTTTGTAGGAGCAATTTCAGATTCTGAAAAGGAGTGTGTGTGTGTGTGTATATGTGTGTATATATATATATGTGTGTGTGTGTGTATATGTGTGTGTGTGTGTATATAATGTGTGTATATATAATGTGTGTGTGTATATGTGTGTGTGTGTGTGTGTATGTGTGTATATATATGTGTGTGTGTGTGTATGTGTGTGTGTGTGTGTGTGTATATATATGTGTGTGTGTGTGTGTATATATATGTGTGTGTGTGTGTGTGTGTGTGTGTGTGTGTATATATATATATTACAGCCTTTCCCCTTCCCCATTTTGCTTCTGTCTCCACTTGCTAGTTCTTGCCCCATCCTTTCATCTTTTCCTTTGTCCATTTTCCCTTGTTCTTGCCCGTGTCTCAAATGCCTGCTCTTGAATTACCACTCATTCATGACTCTAGTCTGTCCTGTTTCTCCTTATCCCTGCTCCCAGCTCATGCTCCAGTCTCTTCCAGCAGTCCCTGCCTGCATCTCTTCCCTCTTTTCTGTGCCATCCAACATGCATCTCATCCATCTGTAAATGAGCGCCACTTTTTTCTCTTCCTTCTCACTACCTAGGTTGCAGGTGGGGGATTTAAATCTGAGGGTACAGGTCAGACAGTCTTCTGACTCTTGGTTCTGGTACTGCAGCAGTCCATGTCATCTGGAAGGAGCAGTTGAAAACATGGTCCTGCTCAGCTGCTCCTTTCCTGAGTCACAATATGCTTGGGGCAGATGAAAGTCTTTGCTTAACATTTGGTTAAATATGAGCCGATTTTCATAAGGATGACAAAAGGCACATCCTTAAAACCTTCAACGAGTTTTGTTTTTGTCTCAAGTTCTCTGCTCGAAGCATGGAGGCACTAATGCTCCATGAAATGATGGTACAAATCTTTTCAATAAGGGCAAAGCAACATGTTATTCCCAAACCTCATTTTCAGAATTGGCTGAACTGCTTTAACTGAATATTATCCTCCCCCTCCACCATAAACAGATTCTTAATGGAAAACATCAAGCATGTGCATCACTACCTGTTCTGATTATAATATTTTAATGGCTTTTAGTGCTGATGCAAAAACTTGAATTTACAGTTAATGAACAGTTCAGACAGCAAGTACTCCCCCTTCTTGTCCACCCCAAGATAACCAATCAAGAGTTCTATGAACTCTGATGAACTAAGAAACTCTGTTTCTTTCACGTGTCTCTTTCACCAAAATCCTGGGTGTATGGATTGGCTTTACAGCATGCCCTAGAAATTACCAAATCCATACAGCTTCAAACAAAGAAAGAGAGACTAACTTTGAGGTTTAATGGCACCTTATAGGATTTATTCTGACAACTAATGAAGGTATAGATCAGGGATCAGCAACCCCTGGCACACATGCAAGGCCATTTTGTTTGGCACACCACCACCAGCCTGGGCTCTAAGCAGCTGCTGCCAGGCACGGAGCCCAGCTGCTCCCAGCAGGCAACTGGGAGGCTGCAAGCCATGCTGCAAGCAGTAGTAAAGTGATGGCATTTTAGCTTTCTATTGCTACAAGATCATGCAGACATATTGGTAACAGTTGGTGTGCACAGCCACGCAGCAGCTCTCACTCCCCTTTTGAAATGGCTACAAGTACATTTGGCCATACCTTAAGATGGACCCAGCTTTCATTGCTCAAAACTATGGCACTGAGATGTGTTCTGGGGGAAGGAATGTCAGATAGATAGGTCTCAAGCTGTTTAGGGCTCTGTGGGTCAGAACCAACAGCTTAAATTCTACACTTAGAGGAATAGGTGTTGTAGACCACTGGTGCTCAACCTCTTGGCCCTGTGGATTGGATAGTCTCATAGTTGTTAGGGGCTAGAAGGTACCTTACAGATCATCAGGTCCAGCCCCCCTGCACTTGGATGGGAAAGACCACTGGGATCAGATGACCCCAGCAAGATGGGCGACAAGACACTTCTTGAAGATTGCCAGGGTGGGTGACTGTATCACCTCTGGGGGGAGTCTGTTCCAAACCTTGGGCACTGGACTTATAAAGAAGTTTTTCCTTATGTCAAGCCTGAAGCGATCTTCAGTCAGTTTGTGCCCATTATTTCTTGTCCTCCCTTGTGGGGGTCTTGATGAATAGATGTTCCCCCAAGCCCTAATGTATGCCCCTGATATACTTGTAGGATGTCACCAGGTCCCCTCTGAGTCTTCTCCTCTCCAGGCTGAACAGACCCAACTCTTGCAGCTTCTCCTCGTGTGACCTGGTCTTTAGGCCTCTAATCGTGCAAGTTTCCCTTCTTTGAATTCTCTCAAGTTTCTCTACATCCTTCTTGATGCGCAATACCCAGAACTGGATGCAGTACTCCTGTTGTGGTCTCACCAAGGCCAAGTAGAGCGGGAGGATGACGTCCTTTGACCTGCCCAAGATGCCTTGGTGGATGCATGCCAGTGTTTGATTAGCTCTGCCAGCTACGGCATTGCATTGGCAGCTCATGTTCATTTTGTTGTCGGTCTTGACACCGAGGTCTTGTTCAGTTGTTGTGCTGGCAAGCATAGCAGTACCAAACCTTTAAGTGTGTTGTGGATTATTTCTCCGCAGGTGGAGTGTTTTACATTGTTCTGTGTTAAACAACATTCAGTTGAGGTCTGCCCACCTCACAAGCCTGTCCAGGTTGGCCTGTATTGCTGGTCTGCCTTAGAGCGTAACCATGCTTCCCTATAGTTTGGTGTCGTCAGTGAACTTTGCCAGTTTGCTTTTCTTACCCAAATCCAAATAATCAGTGAACATGTTGAAGAGCACTAGTCCAAGCACTGACCCCTGTGAGAAGCCACTGGTCACCTGCCACCATGATGACTCAATTCTATCAATATTCTTGGCCCTGTTTGCCTGGATAGGGCCGTGCGCTGACTTGGTCCATCCCTGCACCCTTGGATTGGGCCCTCACTGCCTTATCTCTATAACTAACCCTTTGTGCCCAATCTAATGTGCAGGGCCATGTTATTTATCCTGCGAGGCTCTCTATGGGTCCAGAAATTTTGTAGCAGGGTGTGGCAATTAATGCTGTTACTGCTTCCACATTGCCATTTTGGACTCAAGGAGCAGACCTGTCTTGGAGCTGGGTGTCGAGCACCCTTGGTCTAGATCAGGATCAGGCAATTATTTCAGGTGGAGGACTGCTTACCCAGCTTTAGCAGGCCATCAAGGGCCGCATGAGTAGCCCCACCCCTTGACAGGTGCCCAGCCCGGATCACCTGCTCACCAGCAGGGAAGATACTGGTTGTTAGCACGGGGAAAAGCTGCTCCTCGCCCACCCTTTGGCTGGTGCTTCCTGCTGCAGCCATTCACAGCCTACATGGGGCTGTCTGGAGCAGCTACAGGTAGCCCCATGCAGGCTGCGAGCAGCTACAGTGCGGGGTGCTGGCCACGGAGTGAGTGAGGGGCCATTTTTCCCTGCACACAGCACCAACTTGTGACCCAGCCCTGCTGCCAGCCTGGGCCCCATGCCAGCTCTGCTCTCACCCATCGGGGCTGCATGCAGTGGCAGCAGCTGCTGTCTGCCTGTAGCTTGCACTCTAGGCAGCCCAGAGGTGGTAGTGGCAAACGCTACCCAGCGTGACAAGTGGGGGGTGCTGCAGCTGCTGTCACCACACACAGCCCTGATGGGTGAGTCTGGAGCTGGCATGGGGCCCAGGCTGACAGCAGGGCCAGGTTAGAAGCTGGCGCTGAGCATGGTGGGGAAAGCAGCCCCTTTCCCACCCTGTGCCTGGCACCCCACGCTGCAGCCACTCAACCCATGTGGGGTTGCCTGTGCCTGCTCTGGACAGCCCTGTGTAGGCTGTGAACTGACCATGAGGTAGGTGAGGGGCTGCTTTCCTCTGCACCAGGAAGGAGTCTGGGGAAAAGCTGAGTGTGGGGGAGTGGTAAAGCAGCCCTGTCCCTGTTCCATGGCCGGCACTCCCTGCTGTAGCTGCTTGCAGCCTGCGTGGGGCTGTCCAGAGCAGGCACCGGCAGCCCCAAGTAGACTTCAAGCAGCTGTAGTGCGGGGTGCTGGGCATGGGGCCGCTTTTCCCACCCCGTGCTCAGTTTTTCCCTGAGCTCCTTCCCTGCCTCGGGTGCCCCCCTGCCCTTCTCCCCACTTCCCCCTTACCTGTGGTTCTGGCATGGAGCAGCCATGTGGTCTCAGGCCAGAAGACCCTAGTGGGGCTTCTGACTGGGGGAGGAGGGCTGGGCGGGCCCTGCTGTTGTGGGAGCCCACCCGGCTTCCCCTGGGTCCTGCTGCCCTTGGTTCCTGTTATTTTTAACAGGAACCAAGGCAGATTAATATTAATTTTCTAAACTTTTTAGGGGCCTTGCGGGCTGGATAGAATGGCTTTGTGGGCCAGATCTGGCCCACAGGGACATGTGTAATGAACCTATTTCATCTTTATGTTCCAGATATAGAGCATGTTGCAGTGATCTAATCATAAATTGATGCTAATGGATCACAGTTTTCATAAAACTCACATACATATGGACCTTAAACAGGCCTTCATAGAAATATCTCATAGATCTATTTTGGTAAAGTGGAGCAATTTAAAGGAAAGGCTATTCTCAAGAATATACTGGGCATGTCTACATGTGCTTTTATCTGTGCCTAAACTTAATGCACGTGTAAAAAAAATTCTGTTCACCACGGCATCCCAAAGGAAGACAAAGTCTAACGGTCACAAACTGCTGAAAGACTGTTTTAGACTGGACATAAGGAAAAACTTCTTTGCTGTCTGAGCCTCTGGAAGCACCTACCCTGGATACCTTTCAGAAATGCTTAGATGCTTATCCTGCTGGGGTGATCTGACCCCAGCTGACTTCCTGCCCCTTGGGCAGGGGACTGAACTCAATGATCTCATGAGGTCTCTTTGAGCCCTAATGTTTGTGAAATCTGTGACATTAGTCTAATGCTCATTAAGGTGATTTAGGTACATGTTTATTAATGTGGGTGTGTGGACCAACTTGGGACTAAAGTTAGTTCCAAGTCAATGGACACACACACCGCGTTAATGCACATTAGTGCATCTACATGTTCACTAAAGTGACTTAGCTATTTGCACATAAATTTGATATTTGCTTTATGCTTGAATCGCCTAAAATCACCTTTTTAAAGGTGTGCACATGTAGACGAACGCCCTTAATGCACCTTACATTGGGATGATGTACATGAAAAGTGCATGTGTAGACATACCCACTGAGAAGTACTGCAGAAAAGGATGTCGGGCACATAGCGAATTGTAAACTGAATATGAACCAACTGTTTTTTTTGCAAAAAAAATCCCATAATGTTATGGCTATATTAGTAAGGACATCACTTGAAAGTTAAAGGAAGTCGTTCTTCCCCTCTATTTTGCATTGATGAGGCCTCACAAGGAGTACTGTGTCTGGTTTTGTGCATCACTCTTCAAGAAAGACATGGAAGAATTAAAAGGAGTCCAGCAGAGAGTAACAAAACTTATTAATAGTTTAGGAAACATGATTTTTGAGGAAAGGCTGAAAGAACTAGGATTATTCAGTTTGGACAAAGCAAGACCAAAGTGGGATTTGATACTGTTCTTTAAATACCGGAAGGGTTGGTTATAGAGAGAATGGAAGTAGACCATTCTTATAGCTAGAGGACAGGACAAAGAGCCATGATCTTAAATTGCAACAAAATAAATTTAGATTGGTTATTAGTAGGGGTGCACCGATAGAGATTTTTGGGGCGGATACCAGTACCTGATATTTAAGGAGGCATATTGGCCAATATGGATCTGATTTTTCGATACAACTGCCTCCAGCTGGTAAGTCCAGTGTGGCGGAAGGATTCATTCATTGTTAGAAGAGCTTGTTTTCAGTTACTAAATTAGTATGCATCTATCTGCAGTGCCTCAACAATGTCCTAGTTCTGCACTGTGGAAGTCAGTGGGGGCTTTACTGTAAATTTCAATGGGCGCAGGATCAAGTTCAAAATACTATTCTTGGCTAATGGGGATGGCTAAATGTAATGGTATCAGAAACTATCTGTATTGATACAGATCATTTCTAATTTTCTCACTTGGAGAATTGCATTTTTTTTTTCTGAGCACTCCCAAGGACTTTCTGTCCAGCTGGAATCATGAGGTTCTGAGGTGTCAGTTCTGCAGTTCTTACACATTGGACCTTTATGAAGCAGCAAAACCCTGATATTTTCAGAAAGCCTGGTTATTTTTATTCATGTGGATATGCAATACTGACAATAATTTGTTTAAGTATTATAGGAGTATAGATTTTCTGGGTCCTTGAGATAAATGACCTGTAGCTCTTTTACTCTCTATCTGGTTTCCCCCAGGAATGTTTTTGTTGGTGTTATTTGTTAAATTGTTAACAGTTGTTAAGGGACTTGATATGTAGTTTTTTTGAAGATTATAATTCAGTTGCAGGATCTTCCTTTCTCAAATCAGTTTTCTTGGGGAGAATGTTTTGGGAGATTCTTTATTCCTGTATCTGGAATGACATCCTGCCTCCTTTGTTCATAGGATAGCACAAAAAACTCCGAACCAAAACAAATTCCTTGTCGCACAATGAAATGATATGTTCCCAATTTTCAAGCTGTAGACTTATATTAAAATAAATTACTGTTGCTGATGTAACTGTCTTAAAGGCAATTGCTCTGTCTTGGATTTTTATGGTAGGGGTTAAATTTTTTTTAGTGTTAGACTCAATTTGTCCTTCAAAAAGTTTTGTCCATATTCAGCATAAAAAAAGTCTTTGCTAGCAGCAACCGTATGCCTGAGACAGAACTTATCCTATAATAATAATACATAATTCTGAAATCAGTTAAAATGTTCATTAAAGCTAAGTACAGACAGTCAAAAAACCCAAAGCTTGATTCAGTCTGTAGGTTAGTTTAAGCTGCAAAAATGAAATAAATATGCAAATGAACTGACATTTGCTTGTGATTCAGGAAATGCAACCACATGCCTGCAGTGGCTCAGGCCAGAAGCTGGGGGGCGCTAGAGCTCTGGCACCTATCCAGCATGGGTTATGTATTCACTGCTGCTTCCTGCTGCCCCTGAGGTCTCTGGCATCTGCAGTCCAGATTCACAACAGCAGGACTTTGCAGGGTTGCTCATCACTTTCTCTTCCTGCTTCCAGGTGCCTCTGGGACTTGTAGTCCACATTTGCAGCCAGCAGTAAAATTTTAGCAGAACAGGGTAGCTCTGTACTTGGGGGAAGGGAAGTTAACCCCTGGCCCTGGCCCCGGCCCCAGACCCTAGCAGGGGTTTGCTGGGGGCTGGGAGGGAGGAGGGAGCAGAGCCAGCCCTCACTGCTCCAGCTAGGGAGCAGAAGGGCAAGGACAGCCCTGCTTTCTGGAGCAGACAGTCCAGCCCAGGGCTGCAAACCATGCTAGGATGCTGGGGGACTCTGATTTAACTTGAACCGGGAAGGGGTCTGGGCTGGAAGTTTCATAAACCGGTTTGACCCAAATCAGTTAAGTCTGATGCCAAATTCAACCAGATTTATCTTAAGCAAGTTTCAGCCATTTTGAAGCTGGTTTATGTGTCCTAGATTTCTGTTGTTACAGGTTTAAACCAGTTTCTGATCACTTAAACTGGTTTGTGTGTAACTTCTGTCTCTAGCCTAAGAGTTGATTACAGTAAGTGTCAGTCAACTTACGGTTTTTAGATATGATCATCCAAAATAATGCTTGAATAATCTTCTGCTACTTTCATGTGATGCTGGGTGCCCACTCTCCTTCCACAAACAGTTTTTGTTTCCTAAGTTAATTGTGAACATCCCCTCTCTTGTTACTACAGTGGTAAAAGAGAAGGTATACTAACAGGGATGTAGTCTAAAATATTTGATAAATGTGTAATTGACTTACTACTTATGATGTGTTTAATATTTAATTGTAATTTTAGAGGCAACTATTGTCAAAGTGTACTCTTAATTTCCCATATTCCATACATGTGAGAAGTGGACAAATATATTTTCAATGTGTACATTGTGATGCAATCAATGTATTTCGAAAGATTTTGCAATGTGAGATAAAAACATAGAAACCATATGCATTTTTTTAAACATGAGAAAGTTTTGAGCTCATCAACTTTCGTCATTATTAAGAAGCAAGATTATCCTTCATTACTGGTAATTCCACTACAGAATTATTGCAAATACTCAAACAAAGTATCATCTTGGGGTAGGAATAATGATGTTGAGTGCAATGATTATATTCACCTATCTGTAAAGTTTTCTGTCTTGATCTTCCAAAGAATACTCATGTCATAAAATGACATGAGTACCTATAACATGCACTGTCAATCTAGTGTATATGAAAGAGATCTCCAAAATAGCTTACTTTTGCCTTAGTCATCAGCAAAAGTTTTTGAAATTTTTCAAACTGAGCCTTTATGATTGAAATTGTAAAATCAGAAATGTCTTTTGAAATAAATGCAGTAAATAATTCAAGCTTTTAAATATAGGCATATCTTGTTGACATGCAGAACAGCATCACAGAGATCTGTTAAGAGTGAAGGACCTTGGATAAAAACCTAGTAAGAAGAAGTAAAAGTGTAAAAGCACGCAGCATGGGAGGTAAGCAGG
>JAGPOW010000261.1:231256942-231281311 GCA_030014935.1 Caiman crocodilus
TGAAGGGCTAACACCTGGCCTGCAAACTTCTGCGTGGCTGCCACTCTTCCTACTACTCTCACAGCAGCTCTTGGGGATCTTTGAGCTTTCCTGCCCTCCTTAGCTTCTTGCCCCGGCCTCCAGGGATAGCACATTGGGTCCCAGGGAGTCTGTGGCTGCAAGGGCAACCCCCATGTTGGTCAGCCCTATCTTAGAATATCAATCTTTTCAGTGGTGGAAGGGTTTATATGCCTCATTGACCCAAGAAACTATGCTGGTGAGAGCTTAAGCTCCTTTTAGTGCCCTCCAGGCAGGTCAGATCTGGAGAAGAACTGACCAGATAGCTGCATCTGGTGAGTCACCCTTTTTGCGGCTGAAAACATTAAAAATTGTGTAGCCTTTTTGTAATCTCTTGGAATGTCTGCACATTGTTAAAGAGAACTGAAGCTAACTGTTACTTGTTTCTAAAGAATCAGATCACGGTAATGTTATTGTTGCTTTAAGTGAGACCAGCCTGGCAAACCAAAATCAGTTGAGGAAGAGGAATTGTGCCTTTGTAGAGCCAAATTCACTGTTCAGTCTGACCTTTTCAAAAGGCATCAGTGATATGTATCCCTCTGATCTAAGGCTGACATGCTACACTGATAAGTATATATGAATTAATTCTGTTTATTGTAGATTCATTCTGTGGGATTTTGACAAAATTACCTCTGCAACTCCCAAATTAGTCAGAATGATTTTACTGGGTGACTTCAGTGTGCATATCAGGAAAGATTTTTCAACCTGATCTCATTTATTGGGCATTACAGCACTGCAGAGGCCAGTGCCAGTGGCTATGGGTTTCTGTAATTGTGTACTTGGCATGAGTTGGTAATTCCATGTGCATGTTTTTTCATAAGCAGGTAAGAAAAATGCATCATGAATGCACTACCATCCCATCAGTAGTGCCTGATTGGCTGCATCAGGGATCACAAGCCACTGGATCCAGTCCATGGAGGTGGGGGACTTTGGCATCACCAAGGCCTGGCACCAAGGAGCTGTGCCTATGCCACAGTTGAGCAGAGAGGGGGAGGAGTGCAGCAGGGAGAATTGGTAGCAAGGGAAAGTGGAGGCAGCCAGATAGGAGCACCAGATGGCCTTAGTCCTAAACTAGGTTGTTCCAGCTCCAAAAAGTTGCTGATCAATGAACTTTGTTTAACAGAAAGACTTTAATGTCATGATTCATATCATACAAAAAGCTGACTGCTGCCCAGGCCACTGAGTAATTCACTCAAAGCTAGGAAATGGAAACAAAAGTCGTGAATCAGGCATCACTCTGCCTGTACTGCCTGATCTGACTCCTGAGCAGCAGCTGGATGCAAGGTAACATTAGGAAGTTGTTTCCCACATACTGAAATCAACCACTGCAATTGGCAGGTCTGGAGGACACGTTACAGTTTTGCTTTCTATGTGTTCAGGAAAGAATTTTGGAGATAAGAGGGAACTTGACAACCACTGATGGATTAAGGTTCAGGGATTAAGTATCCAATCCAAAGGTTCAGCAGTGTTCTGGTTGTTACAGCATTGTTGGGTTGTCCATGTTGCTTACATGGCCAGTGTGTAAATGTCTAAGCAGCTCCTGTTTGTAGCACAGCAAAAATAAATCCATCCGAAAATGTGTGCTGTACAATTACTGAAGTTCCATCTTGTTTCAAGCCAGATACAAAGTGATTATTGGGAATCTTTGGTTTCAGGGCAGATAGTGATGGTGTCTGTGTGAAATGAGAGGTATTGACCTCTTCAAGCTGTGACACATTGCCAGTTTGCAAGAAAGCACACTAGGTTTAAGGAACAGTAGGAGAAGTCTCAGACCATATGTGTACCACAGGACTATGAGTAGCATTGCGGGGAAAGTGGCTGAATCATTTTTTTGCAGAATTGACTTAATGAGTTATATGCACAACCCTTGTATGTACTAGAAAACCTGACAGCTGGATGGATTGGCATTATGTTTCCTAGCTTGTCCTTTCTGAATCCAGGGGACTGACAAATAACAGTTGGTCTAACAAATAAATTGGTGTACATGCTCTCAGTCTGAGTTCTCAATTATTTTATTTTATTTTTTTTTTTTTTAAGAATCTGGAAAGTCCATGTAAAAAGCTAATTTAGAACATCATCAAGAATGCAGAATGAAGTGCTGACAAGTTAGAAAATACCAAATTTAAGTTAGAGTTTGCAGCTTTAATTCTGTGCCCTTCGGAATATTTAAGTACATGATCACATGCTAATTTTTTTTACAGAACCCCTACCTGATTCAGTGCACAGCTTGTACACTGGATAAGGTAGGGACTTTGTAATAAATAAGGATATTTGTCTGTGGATTCTTGTACTCTTACTTTTTTTCTATGCTTTTTGCTATCCAGTGTCTTCCATGGGATTGGCCTCTGTGCCTCCTAACAGTTCAGTGAGTCTTTATTGTCCTGACAAGTTATTCAGCTGCTGACAAAACATAAGAAAAAGACATATCTGAGAGGTCAATGTCAGAGGTGGGTTTGTACCACCTAAGATTTGTGTGTATATGCTGTGTTTTACGGGTTAATCCCCTGGGTCTATTTGTCACTGCTGTCTAGTTTTCATCTGATTGCAAGTTACTATATAGTACATGTCATACTGCTATCTTTCCTTTTTGCCATTATAATGCAGTTTTTTCCCTATAACTTTTTGGTGAGAATTTTTCTTATGATTATTGTTAAATTTTAGGAAACTACTTTTGCTGACAGTGATTTGCATTTGGACATTGGTGTTAAAAGGATTTACCTATGTTACATTGACCGAGTATTTGTTCCTCTCTGAGTTTAGGCAATTCTTTATACTTGGTAGTTTATATCTGATGTTTATAATCATCCATTTTAGATTTGTAGAGATTCTGGTTTTGTTTTATTCAGGTCAGTGTACCTGGTTGTTAGAATAGGGTTTCAGATTAACTCCATTATAACAATTTCATTACAATATTATAAGATATTATAATAGCATAATAATTCTATCATGATATTATAACACAAAATAAATTATGTATTGTGTATAATAAAGAATTGATAAATTATTGCAGTGATGAATTAGTATGTTTATAATGTAATTATTGTTATATTGTCAAAGAGCTTTAATAATATTTAGGGATGCTTCATAGATTCATAGATTGTAAGCAGCTGGAAGGGACCTTGCAAGATCATTGGATCCAGCCCTCCTGAACCAGGCAGGAAAAACAAGTGGGGTCAGGTGACACCAGTGAGGTGACCGTCTAGTCTCATCTTGAAGATTTCCAGAGTAGATGATTGCACCACCTCTGGAGGGAGTTTATTCCACAGTCTGGACACCCTGACTCTGAAGGAGTTTTTCCTTTTACCCATATAAATGGTAAATTGGTTAAACAGTTAAATGGTAATCATATTTATTCTGTTTAACATTTACCTCCCAGCTCAGTGCTGCCCTCTACTGGGAGCAGCTGCCCGGGAGGCTGTGTGGATCTGGCCTGCAACACCCACCTGCTGCATAGTAGCTCTCAGTTACCTGGGGGAACAGAGCTGGGCAAAGATGCACAGCGGAGTCATCAGGGCTTATATTGGAGCAAGCACAGTGCTGGGGCTACTATTGGGTGTCTCAGGGGTGGGCTGCGTGGAGCTAGGTGCCCTCCCATTTCCCCAAAGCACCCACAGGGCCTCCCATCTGTTGGGACAGCTGTGCCTGCACCTAAGCGGCACCTCTCTGCCTGCCTGCCTACCCCCTGGACTCTGGCAGCTGTTGCTTGGCAAGGACCCATATAGGGAATGGATATGCCACACAGGATCACTCCTGAGGCATCCACCTGTGGGCTAAGTGCCCTCTGCTAGGAGTTGGGGGCAAGACCTCAGCCAAGCAGGAATATTATGGTGCTGGCCCAGCTGCTCACTGCATCTGGACAGGGGAGGAACTGCTCACTTCCTGTCAACTCTGCCATGCAATTTTGCCTGGCTTTGCTACCTTGGGTAATTGTTAGTTACCTCTGATGCAGCAGCTGTGTGATGTTGCAGCCCAGATCCCTGCTGCCTCCCCGGCAGCCCCTGCTGGAGCTGCTTCCCTGACAGCAGGCAGCACCAAGCAGAGGATCCCACCAGATCCCATCTCTTGTTGCCCTGTGCTGCTACAGGCTTCACCAAGTGGAGCCTGCTGTGGCCATGGACTTCAGTCCCAGCTGGTGACAGAATTGACTGCAGTCCCACATGTCACCACCAGCCCTGGCTCCCTGCACCACCCTGCCCCTCTTCTGTGGGACCACTGGGCCTTTTAACCAATATCATTAGAATAAGTTAAATGGGTAGTTTTCTAAACAATATTTACATCCCTAGAAATAAATTTACTGCAGAAAGAGAGGTGGATTGTATCTACTAGCTTCTTAATTATATAAAAGGCCCACAGAGTTTTTCCTTGTAATACTTTACTGAGGTTCAGTAAGTAGTGATTTCAGGATATGTCCCATCTTTGTCTGCTCTCTAGAGTTAGTTCTATTTTATTCTCTTTTACTAGATTTTGGCAGTTCTTTATTATTTTTTTAGTTAACCTGTAGAGTCCATGTATTACACGGTGCTGCTAGATGTTTCTTCTGCGTGATTGGCTAGATTTTCAAAATACGTATTTTATTGCTTGTTGACAGTGTGCGGGCACTATTTGTGTATTATACTCAGTAGGCATCATTAATTTAATACAGCTTTGAAATAGCTGAAGATGTAACTTGTAGAACTTACATGACAGACTATCTTGCCTCCACTCAGGGTGGGGAGATTGATGCATTTGCTTCCATGTCAGCTTTCTTGCACAGTCCCTCTTGGATAAGGAAAGAGAAGCCAAATAATGTCATATTCCTCTCTCTCATTCCCTGATGAGGTTTTGTCACTGAGCATCAGAGAGAGAATGGTATTCCAGAGCTCCATTTCTCACAGTAGTTAACTTTTTTAAGGAAAGAAAGGGTGTCCCATTTTTCTGTATCTTCTGTTTTGTCCAGTGGCACTGGATCAGTACAGTAGCTGGATTAAGGAAAAATTGTAGCTTCATTCCAGGTGAAAACTATAGATTTTAACTATTTTGAAGGTATGTAGTTCTTCACTGAACTCTTGAAATGGAACCTTTATTCATCAGCCCTTAGTAAAGAAGAATCAGCTATGAAGAGCAATGGTATAACTGTGATTTATCCTAGAACTGAAACAACCATATTGTTCAAATGTAGACAAAACATAAGATTTCAGTGGGCACGTCTACAGGTGTGCTTTAATGCACATTAGTCTATTTTAACGTACAACAAAAGTGTCATAAAGTGTCACAAAAAACTTTTGTTAATGTGCATTAATGAATGAGTAGATGTGCCCAGTGAGTGTTAACTGAGACAGGCATTTGGTAGGAGGGATTTTTTTTAAGGGACTCATTTTAAAATTACTTTAATCAATGCATTAGTCTGTTGCAACTTACTCTTCTAAGAGTATAATAGCTATTCTGTACCAACACTACATGTTATATAGTGCAGAAAGTAAAGAACAACTTCTGTAATTGAAAGGGCCAGGGAAGCCTATACATCATTTTTTAAGCTGTTAAAATTGTCAAAGGTGAAATTCACTACTTAACCACACCATTTAAGCCCCACTTTAAATGCATCATTATTAATTTCTTTGTGGGGTTTTCTCAAGCACTTACCTGAGCTTTAGCGCTTCAAACATTAACTTGACATCACAATTCCTTGGGAATTAACTTAATATTTTTTCTGTTTGCATGCAGAGAACTGAAGTACAGACTCACTAATGTCAGGAATAAGCTGATTTGAGTGCCTGGTTAAGTCTGTGGCCTTTTAAAAAATAATTTAACATTTTTTACTATTTTATTTATGCAGAACTCAGCTCTTGTTAACTTCAGTTGTAGCTACGAGTTCTCAGTTCTTCTGCAAATCCAATCCTAGATATCTTAAGTAGAATAAGAAAATCACCTTGCTCATGCTGTAGCTCATTTTCTGACCTTTGCAGCATATGAAAAAAAGTGGGAGAAATAGTGTGGGATCTTGTAATTAAAGTGTGTGTCATAATGGGTACGCGTAGACATGCCAAATTAAGGTAACATGGGCAACCTTAATTATAACACCTGATTTTGCAACCGTAGCACTTTCAGCGGAGTATTTGTAAGAAACTTTGTAGGTTTTCAGAAAGCAAATTAAAAAAAAAAAAAAAGTAAAGCAGAGTGATATTGAGTAAAGTACAGTTTATCAGTAAGGTTAGTAGCTTTGAGTGATGAGCCTTGATTTTAGCCTTTGAGCTTTTAGCTGATGGCAATAGTGGTTGTCCTCTTCTGTGGAAGCCAGCTGTTAACAAGAGATGAGGCACAGGTTTTGCTTGTAGATTTTGGAAATACTTGCTGACAAATGAGTGCTGAGACTTAGACATCTGGGAGTGAGTTTCAGGTTGTGGGTGTAGTGCACTCACTCATTTAATACAGCACAAACTCTTCTGTGCCTGTTTCTTTTTTCACCACCATGTAAGTATGTTTCTTGACCTGTCTGGATTCTAGGCAGGCAACTTGCTCTTACTCCTTGCTACCTTGTCACCAGCAGGAGGGGAATGAAGGGCATAGGAGAGGAAGTTGCTTGCTTTTAGTTCCTGTAAATGTTATCGCAGCAGCCCTTGGCTGTGGGAACAGCGATTTAAGAGAAAGTTCTACTTTGTTCCAGCTCAACCCTGAAAAGAATTTCTCAGCCATTATAATCTTAAAGAGAATTTAACTGTGCAGTCTAAAATGTTTATAGGCTCTTACCTGGACCAAACTTGAGCAGATTTTCATAGGCTCAATATATCTCTGCCAGAAAGTTGTTTTACTTGCTAAATTTCAAGATTTTACTCCAAAATATAGAGATGCTAGAGTTTCTCAGCAGTGGCATATGTGTTTTAATTTGGGCAAAACAATGTATTTTCTCTGGACAGTTTTTGTTGTAACTGTGTAATGTTGAATATTTTAGGTAAGATAGGAGGAGTGGAAAGTTGTAGTATGAACAGTTAGCTTAGCATTATTATAAGCAATTGAAAACATAAAAGCTTTTGATTAAGTATATTGGTTCTGTTTAACTATGAAGTATATTTATATCAGGGTTTCAAATGTATGCATTGCTAAGCTACCAGCAGGCTACTGGAAGTTGGGGGCTTGGCTAAGGGGTATGGTCTGTTGCAGATGGACATAGTCATTGGTGGCAGGGGGCAAGGGAGAGCTGTTCTGACAGTCCCAATCACCTGCAGCTGCTTGGCCCACTGCCACTGTTGCTGTTATAATTGCTGGACCCAGGGACCAGGACAAGCCTTGCAGTCTGGATCCAACCTGGGTCTAGGGTGAGTTGGTTACCCTGGTTTATATGGTGGTTGAAATAGGTTACCTGTCTTATACCTAGGATAATCATCACCTGTACAAACTGAAGTTGAGAATTAAATATAGCATCCTTACAGTCATCACTGTATCATCCATTACGATAGAGAGCTTCTGTAGCCTGATGATAATAAGGGAAATTATTCTGAAGAAGGCAGCTGATATTTCTTTACCTGTTCTGCAAGGGGTATGGTCCTAAGTTTGGCAAATGGTTTGAGTATGTACTAGGAGAGTAAGAACCAGTTATCTCAGGATGGGCCTTGATGCTGTTTTATCATTGAGAACTCAGAATGCTTGCTGACATCCTAAAGTTTGTCTTTTGACATGAAAACAAGGGTTTTAAATCCAAAATAGCTTTATTAATTCAAAGTTTCTAGTGCAATTAATGTAATTTTTTCCTGGCTTGTCTTCAGACATAATGGCTGAAATAGGATGCACACAATGTGCAAAGAGCCAGGTGGATCCCTTGTGGAGAATCTGTGCCTGTTGTGAATTAAGTGTTAATATTTTGGCTGATCTGAATGTCTAATGGTAGGTCAATACACTGCCATATGGGAGAATCAGATGTCAGGTCCTGAACTCTGTCCTCAGTTTTTTGGCCTTATGAGGATGAGGGTACTTAACCGGAAAGGGAATGTCTCATCTCATTCTATAGTGACCCCTTCTGGCTGACAAGGGAGTGGTATTGACTGGTTTAGACAAGCATTCAGATGTACCCACTGCTGTCATAATAGGGGAATCTGTGCTTTCTAAGGCAGCTAAAAAGAACAATATAATGACTTCCCTCCCAAACTAACCAAAATATTTTAATCTCATCTAATCATATAGTAACTTCAAGGTGCTTCCGTGAGTTGATGATACCAAGAAGCTGTTTTTAGTATGGATTTAACTTTTTGTTTCTTATTCAAAAGCTCTTTTAATTAGTTGCTGGTTATTCCCAGGCAAATTTAGGGAAAAATCTCATTTCTTCTCATTCATTACAACGGAGGATTTTGGGGTGGGTGTGAGGGAGAGTAGTGAGGAGGAGGAATTTACTAGCCAGAGGGAAAATTCTTTGTAACATGTGACTCAGCTAGAAGAACAAAGGAATCATAGTTGCAAGTAATCTAGTATTCAGTCCAATTAAAATCTTGACAGTTTGTATTTTCTTTTTATTTCAGTAAGATTGACTTTATATCTACATATGAACATACAGCTAGATTGAAAAGCAGTTCCATGATTTTGCACACTCTTGCATGCTGAGACAACTGCATCTATGCTTCTGTCTAGCAGTAAATGCTTTTTGCCTTCAAGCTGAAGCTTATTTAGCTTGGCTTATCTGGTGCTGCTGTAGCAACCATCAGTCTCCAGGCAACTGAGGCACATTGACCTCTTCGGTGAACTGAGTGTAGCACTACTTCAATTTAGCTGCCTGAGACAATAGTATAATGGTGGTGAATGTGAAAAATGTGAAATTTTCTAGAATGTATGCAGTGAGAGGATACAAAAATATTTAGGATGTTTGCTTCATCATTTGAATAAAAGTATTAGGTTTTATTTAGAATATAAAATTGGATGTCTGTCAATAAACAACTCATTAATGATAACAAATATTTTGAAATTGTAGATTCATTATGGAATTGGGATTTTTTTAACTGATTATTTGTAGTATTACCACTTCTCTAAATTCATATTTTAGAATGTCCATATTAAGAAAATAAAACACTGTAAAAATATAATATTGATAGCAGTTAATTTTAATCAAAATCTACTGTCTGTTGGTAGTCAGGATGAAGAATGAATTTGAAATTCTTGATCTGTAGGTTTTTGGACTTGGGAAAGACAGACTCATATGTTTGATAATAAATTTATCAACTATACAAAGCAGATACAGGTCAACAGCCATGAATATGGTCGGGTGTGAAGAATATGGAAACAAACAGTATAAAGGTATCTATGTTATTATGCTAAATTAAGGTTCAGCTTTATTTCCTTGTGAGGGAGATGGTGAAACCCCAGAATCTGGTGCCTTTAAGCCCTCATTTTGAAGACCTGTGAAAGTTATACTTCTAAAGAGTTTGCACCATCTTATGATAGTCCATGTTTTATAGTTAATTTGCCAATTTGTAAAATAATTAGATTTGAATTAGTGAATAATTTACAGAATATCCAGCTTAGTTAACACAGAAAAGATCAGTAAGCCAATAATACGGTTGAGAGTATAGCTGTTTCACTTTACTGGAAGATGCACCCTTCTACCCTTGTGGTTTTTAATGATTTGATGTGCCCTTGTTGTACAGTGGGCAGAGGTATAAATTAGTTTCCGTAGGTGTGCCATTAATTTTTAATTTTGCCTTTCAAATCCCACTGTGTTTCCCAGTTGCATTCATTCTTGCTTCTCTTAGAGAGTATTTGAGTGCTTTTGTTTGAAGGGTAGGTTTTTTTCATTTAATTGAAGGATTTATGCTTGCATTTAATCAAAACAATTGATTTCTCTAAAACTAGTATTTGATTATGTTTTTTATAGATAGTGTCTTCATCACAGTTATGGTTATTTTAGTTGCTTGCTTTTTCTGTGCTGTTAACAAAAGAATTAATGTAGTAATTTAATTATTTAAAACCATAATAATAAAGGGATTTTTTATCATTTGTAAATAACTAAAAATATCGTATGGCTTTTACATATCAATTTGTTCATTAATAGACTATCCTCCTTGGTTGAGAAGTTGCTTTTTTCACTTTTAAGTTAGCATGGGACTTCTTCCTTGGTTCTTCCATTTTTATTTGTCTGATTATATTTTGGTGGTATTATTTAGATTTGTTTTATTATAAACAATTCACAAAAAGGGTTTTTAAAATCATAAGGATAGTTCAGTTTAATAAAAGTATAGCTCTCTCATTGATAGAAAACTTTCAGGATTTTGAAATATTTGGTTTAAAGGCGTCATTTTTTCAGAATATTCTTTTCAGAGAAGGAATAATTGAAAGGCCCATGGTACATGTTTGGTTTTTGCTAACATAAAGCTGATAGTGGATAAAGTGGGATTTACTGTCGAAAGTACAATATGCTGTTCCCACTTTCAGTCACTGATAGTGCTGCAGTCTTTTCACTGAAGAATCTGCAAAATTATTTTAAATTTTATGATGAAAATGACATTAACATAAAAAGAAATGACAAAGACAGATGAAAGCATTGGTGATGCTTAAATAGGTGGTTCTATTGAAAAGATAATTCAGAGATGCAGGTTGAGAGATCCTATTTATATCCTGTCTTACTGTGTATACTTGAAATGTTGATATGGTGCCAGTGGGAAAGAAATGCTGAAACATTTATCTTTCTTGAGCATATATTTTGATTTTTGATTACATCTGTATTTCATGGCTATCAGGCAAGTACTAGAAAGTATGCATCTTTTTCCACAGGAAGCTAAAGTTTAGATTGTTCCTGAACAGCATATTCCTGTCTCGAGTCAAGGGGAATTGTATGTAGCTAGTGCCCAAGAAGGAATTCTGCTGGCTCAGCCACTTTCTCCTGGTTTTCCCTGTCTGTGTGCGCTGCTGCAGTAGTATTTTAACCACCCTTTAAATGGTCTAACAAAAGTGTGTATAGCAGAGGTGCCAGTATTTGGAGGGGAGAATGATATTTTGCAACAAGGCTTCCACTCCTTGTACAACTTTAGATAGTACTTCATGGGAGTTGAGGTGGTGAGGGTCTTTGTGCACTCTTTCCTTCCTCTCCACTCCCTAAGATAGCCAACCATTATCTGACTCCAACTATGTAACTGAAATTTGTAAAATGGCAGGGCTAGACATTCTCACAGATACAGTTTTATTTCTTTTTCTAAATTTCTCATAATTACTCTTGCATAATTAAAGACAGGAAGGTTTGCACTTCACAGAAAAAGTGTTTGGTATTTTTGAGTTCAGATTGTGTACATCATTCATAGATATTTTTATTGCATTATGATCTTATTTATTACTACATTAATTTTCATCACAATATAGCTTTTTATTTTAATTTTGACTTGACTATTAATATTGCATTTGTTATAAGCAGCATTTGCCATTGATTTATACTATATTGTCAGTTTCCAAGATGACTGTATTCTCCTTCCTTAACTACAGATCTTCATTCTGCAAAACTGATCAGTTATTTGAAAAATATCTAATCATATCCTGTCATTTTTTTAAAACATGCTTAATGCTCAAACAGATGACATGTGCAATTTTTCATTGTTGTGTGCTTTAAAAACCCTACACCAAGTTTGATGTAGCTTATTTGTAGAAATACTTCGTTATGAAATTAGTGTTGTGTGGTCACCTGAATTGTTTTTAATTCATATAAACAGCAACAGGAGTTGAATTTTGAGGTTATTGGTGCTTTCTGTCAAAGAACTTGCATTGAAATATATGAGCAAACTAATAGTATTCCTAAATATTACAGCTTAAACTGTATCAATTTGTTGTATGTAGTTGAGGGGTGCAGGCAGCTTAAAACAGAAGTAAGGCTACATTTTTATTTTAAATGAAGATAACATTGGAGATATTTCTGGACTCAAGCAATGAAATGATTTTCCATTTACTTTAGAACCAAAAATATTATGACGATTCTTTAAAGTACTAGCAATGATTTTTTCAGTCAAAAAGGAAGAGATTTATTGATTAGATATTAACTGATTAAGAATCAGTCTTGGAACTGGTTGTTCAGCTCATCCATGTTGTCCTATCATGAATGAAGGAGAGTTCAGTAATGGTTTAACAACAATTAAATCCCTCCCCTTTCTTTATGGAAACTCAACTGTAGGCATTTCAGCATTAGCCTAAACAATGGTTTTGAATATGTTAAGCCCCTAACAATTAGGGAGCAGTTTGGGGCATTGAATAATGTCGAATGATGCAATTGAACCTGACAGCTTCAACAGTCAGCCTACTCATGGGACCTGAAAGTTGTTCACACTTGGTTTCATCTCTCATCACACGCTGAGTATTAAAACCTTACTGGTGTGGAGCTGAGACAGAAATGGGGCCTGTTATCAGAAAATATTTCATAGCATAAAACTTGAAAGGATCAGGGGAATATGCACTCTCCTGGGGACTCAAATTTTTAAAACCCTTCTAATGTAAATATTGTTGTTCTATTCTCTTTGACTTCTTTGGCAGCTGTTTATAACTTTATTTTAAAGAGAGTAACTTTTTTTCCTGGAATATCAACTTAGTTCAATCATGACAGTTAATATTTTTTTGTAAATTTCGCAAATGTTAATTCTATTTATACAAAATAATGTAATTTTTACATTATTCTGAAGCAATATAAATGTTATAACATTTCACAAAGTATATATTTTGTTCACATATAATTGTTCTACTTGAATAATTATCAAGAAAACTAGAAGATATATATGGTTAGCCTTTTTATTATATGATAAATACATTAGATGGTCAGTCAAAATGTCCATCATTTTGTAGTAGTCAGCTCTTTTTTGAATTATAGTGAAATAGCTAGCTTTCTTGTGTGTAGCTTGGTTGCTTTATTGATTTTTTTTTTTCCTATATGAAAACAAATACTGCATACTTCCAGTTGGACTCCTTTTGAGGAAGATGTCTGTATTTATATACAATGAATGAATGAATGAATAAATAAATAAATAAATAAAAGTTTAGTTATCTCTTTTATTAGAATTTGTACATGTGCATTTTAGTTGTGTTGCATGTAGGCTGTTAAATAGGATCAGCTGAAATCTAGAATACTACAGCTTTAAAAATGCTGCATTTGAGAACAAGTTTCAATCTGGTGACCTTAATGCGTATTGACAGGATGATTGCGCATTTTTAATAAATGCTTGCTACAGCCTGTTTCAACTGTGAGTGAAACATGAAGCTCCTGTTTCACCTTTAAATAATGCAGTACTCTAATACCTTCCTTACTTTCCTGTCAGATGCAGTTGTCATATACATAGTCATGTTTTTCAGATCCATATTCATGCCACTTTTTGTCCCCATTGAAAGAATACACTTCTAAGTTTTTAAATTTACCTCCAGCTACTTGAGCAATTTTGTTAATGTGACTTTTTTCCTTAGAGTGTTGAATTAGGTATGTGATGTGACTAGGAATTCTGTAGTTATAGCTTACGTCACAGGAAGCCTTAAATATTTAAAATGTAAACGGGTACACACTTAGGCAGTGAACCACCACTTGTGAAAATCCTCACATTTTTAAATATTGCTTAAATTATGCCAACCCTTTTGATCTAGTATGTCAGCCCACTTAGCAAACATTAATTTATTTGATGTCTTTGTTTTGTGCTTTGATGGTTCCTCAAGAGAGACTTGCTACTCCTTTCAAGATACTTAGATAAATAACTTTAACTAAATTCATCTAGATCTACTTATGAAAATCTCTGTGCTTGTTTCAGTTAACTAAACAAACTGTCCTTGCTGGTTATTGCAGTTCTGCACTAAGGTATACACTTAATTGTAACCTCAGACACACAAAGTTTCATGGTTTTTATTAATCTCCCTGTGAATTATATAACAGTATGAGGAAATAAATTCAGTCTGCCATAGAAGTCAGCCTCACAGTCTTAAAATAGGTGGTGCTTTAAACTTCCTAAACTTAAAAACCCATACAACATCAATTGCATTTACTAAAGGGCAGAAATGCATTCACTTAACTTATACCTGCTGCAATTAAATTTAAAGTTAATGCTGTTTTAATTCCTTGTTCTTATTTTTTAAAATAGGCAGTAGAGACAGTATTTAGTTACATTTCTGTTTGTTAAAGTTTTCTTAGTGGAAGAATTTAAACAGAAATTTTTCACTATTATTTCTTTGAGAAAAAAAGAATTTAGAGGTTACTAGCAACTAATAATAGTTGTGTTGGAGTCGTGCTATAGGTGTTTATTGAGGAAAACAGCAGGAGCTGTTCAGTGTTGCCTGCCTTCATCAGTAAGTGTCACTGTACTTATGTGCTACATTTCAGGGATGTGTTGGCATAAACAGGTAAAAGAAAAGACCTACAGTATTTTAAATGCTATATGACTTATTCACATTAATTCCAGCAGAAATATAATGTAATTGTGTAGATACTGAAACAAGGGTCAGATTTTACATTCTTAGTGAAAGTGTGTGTTTAGGGCTGTATGTTCTGGTATCTGTTGAAATGACAATTGAAACAAAACATTTTCATATGTAATTTCCTATTTCTTTAAGCTGTGATCATTCTAACATTTTATGTAACAATAGAAAAATTTGAATGCAAGTACTCAACATGATTTTGCATCAGTATACAGTAAATATAGCACATTGAAAACAATTGTATGAATTTATAAAAGTCCAGTAATCAAATTTAATATGTTGGCCAGAAGCCAAAACTTAATGGTAGTGTATAATTTTTTCCAGAGACACAGTTTGTAGTCTATAATATTTTTCTTGTAATAAACAATATGCTTCTCTTGTCTCTTGTGTGCAGTTATACATGTCAAAATGTCCTACAGCTTGAGTTCTTTGCTGTTCACCTTTTTTTTTTGTATTTCATAAAATAAGCATTTTTTCTTCTGAAACTCTTGTTGACATGTTTCTAAAATGTTTGTATTAAGGGTATTATGTATATAATCTTACAGATTGTTTAACTGTTTTTCTGTAATCATAAGAGCACAGACATAAAATCTATGTTTTCATTCTGAAAGTGTTTTAATGGAAGGCGAATGCAAAATCTTCCATCAGTGGCAGTACTTTGTGTGTGTGTGATAGTGTGTTTCCAAAATTCCATACTTAAGGCAGATTTGTTCTTCGAAAGGGAGAAAGATATGCAGCCAAGGAAGAAGGTATTTTTATTGCATTGGATTATGCAAGATTTTGGCCAGCCTCCTTAGCTTCATCTGTTTAAGGGTTCATTTTCACTTGTTTGGCACAAGTCCCAGCAAAGACCTTCAGAATTGTGGTTAGCAACATGAATGAACACAAACTTTGGACGAGCTCTTCAGTAAGTAGAGCTGGCCTACTGCCAAAAATACAGTTCCTTATATGGGGTCAGGGCAAAGCTGTGATTCGTTGAGCCCTGTATTGTATAGAAAACATACTTGTAATGGCTGTTTGCTTTCTTTAAAATAAAACAAAACAAAACAAAAAAACCACCAGGCTTCCAAGTCTATCAAAATAGGAAGTAACAAAATACTGTGCAGGTTTTACTAATGACAGACTAGAGCAAAGGAAATATGGCTCTGCGTATTTAAACTATAGAGCTGAAAGTTGGACCTTTTGACCTCCACAGCCGGCTTGTGATGTAAGGATCCCAAGCATTTGTGAGACATCTGTTGTCTACCTGCCCTTATTTTGTAAATGGTTTAATAAGATTAAATAATTAGTAAGATAACCACATGGTCGCCATGTTATTAAGTCCTAGTATTGATTGCATACTTCGGAATTGTAAGCAAGTCCGTACATCCTCCTATATGCCAATCACTTTAAAGTTTCCAGTGAAACATTTTGAATGTATTTGTACAGTACATTTTTTTAATATTGGCTTTTTGCTTAACAATATGAAAGAAAATTATAAAATACATTTTAAATTCAATATGTTCAGAGTTGTTGTGTTCAGAGGTGCTGTGTTACCCTTTTCTCAATTTGATTTGAAAATAACTAGTGAAATTTAAAATAGTAATTAATTGTTAGTTATTTTTATAGAAAAATACATAATTTATTAGGAATCCTGCCTTCAAATATTTTAAGAGATTTTCTTCCAGACATTGTTTTAAGGATTTTAGTTTAATTGTTGTCTTACAGGCAAACAGTCTACCTGGATCTTCCCTCAGTCTGCCTTCATCCCACATGTATGGCAATAGACTGAATCCTAATTCATCAATGGCAGCACTTATAGCTCAGTCTGAAAACAGTCAAGCAGGTAAGCTTGCTAGAACTGTTCCAAACCTCTGCCTGTTTTCCTGACTTTAAATTTCTCGAATAAGATTGCTGTTTTTATTTCTGAACTCTTGCTTCAGGATTTAATTAGTAAACCACTGTATACAGTTGTTACATGTTGGAAATTAAATTCTTTGTTGTACTGCAAAATAGCTATGCATTTTTTACTGTCTGAAATGTAAATGTTTAAGCAGAGCCATCAGCAGGCAGGAATGCAACAATGTCTCTTGTGACTTTTGTGATTGATGTGTTCAGTTCTCAGCTCTTTGCAATGAAAGTAACATAGCTTTGGGTTTTGTCGTGAATAGTTTAAACCTTTATTTGCATAATTCATGAAATTGTATTACACACAACTTTGCATGAAAGAGATCCTGTTAGAAAACTTCTACAGTGTTTAATAATCCTGTGAATATTTACCAATTGACATTTTGTAACATTGGTCTCTTCTGCAGTTTTAATGAGGCACTGGATTTGCTTTGTTTCATTCCATCCTTAAGGATTTGTTGACATGTCCTAGTAGTCATGCCCGTTTGGGGGAAGGGAATGAGTTTAGCAGTTTACCAAGAATGGATCAGTCATGTCTTTGCCCTCTAAGAGGTCAGAGGTGACTTGACTCAGAATAGGGGGAGGGCAACCTTGAAGGGGGCAGATAGGGTTATTTTATTGAGAGGCCATAGGGAAAATAACCCTTTTCAGTCCTTCCCAGCAAAACGTTTCTGTATATTTAATGAGCCTTTTTGTTTGTTTTTTTTACTACCTTTTAGCAAGAATCTTTCCTATGCTTTTCTTTATTATCAATAGCAATGTATGAAGTAAACAGCTTAATAATATATTTTCAGTATATCTTTAGAACAATGTATAACTGTTAGTTGTGGTGGTAAGTTAATACATTGTATATTTTATGAGTCGTCTTGGGATGCAAAGTGTTAAAAAAAATACAAAGCATCAGGATTTGCTGTGATAAGCATACAGATTAGCTGTCCACAGCTGTGATTCATTACTTTCACCGTAGAAATTAAAAGTGGCTGAGGGGAGGGTGCTGCAAATGCAAACCACGCTTCTATGCTGTAAAACTGAAAAGAATAAAAGAAGTGAACATAATCCATGGCCTGCAACACCCACAGAAATGTGTAAGGACAACACCTTACATGCTACAGTTCAGTAATTTTAAACTAGCTACATGTTCAGTCTTCAGTAGTAACTGCAGGTAGTGGTTAAAGTTTAATATATTTTATAATATCTACAGCAGCTTTTAAAACTCTTATCTAATAAGAGTCCCTTTATCAGCTGTGAAATATTTACACTGCAGATCAAGATCTTGGAGATAATAGCCGCAGCCTTGGCAGGGGAGGTTCACCCAGAGGAAGTCTCTCACCACGGTAAGCATTATTTACATTGCAGAGTGCAAGCAAAGGAACCGTTTTAAGATTTGGAAACTTCTTTATCTTTTATCAGTAGTGCATGTTTGTTAAGACTCTAAAGAATTACGTAGATAATTTGTGCATCCAAGCAGTTAAAAACTCTTCTTAAATTTACTGAAATAGTAATGAATTGGTTTGCACATTGAAAGAATGGCTTTAGGAGGAAACTTGAAAGTGACCTGTTTATTTTTATTCTTATGTGATATTAGCTTTACTGTATACCTGTTTTTGCTAGTATAATTAATATTATATTCTCCCCTGTCCCTTCCCCCCACAAAAATTCCTGATTACAAAATTATGGTAATTTGACTTTTAAGGAAAATAAAAGCCAAATTCTATTTAGGAACACGTATTTTTATATAAAAGGAAAAATGTATCAAATTTGTTCCCCAAAATCACATTTTATTTTCTTGTGACTGATTGCTGTATTGAAATTTGATACCAAAATCCTCTGGCTAGGATTGTGTGTCCATATCATATTTGTAAGTGTTGCTGTTAACATGTTTTTAAAGAATAGTATTTGAACATTTTTTGTAATAGTGGAATTTTTTAAGTATCTTAATTGAGATGGAACATTGTGAGGTGTTGGGTTTTTCTATTCTACTGTTACAGTCTAAGGGACTGTTGTAGAAAGTTATAGTAAATAAAACTTAGTCATGTCCATTTCTATACTGTTGGGTGCTGTTACATTTCCTTGTGTACTCAGGTAATCTGTGAAGCAACTGTGATTAACATTTTGAAATGATTTTAAGGGTGCTTATACACACAATTCCGAGAGAAATAAATGGAAACCATATCCATTTTCACTTTTGAAAACTAGGCCATTAGATTGGGTTTTTTTGGATAGAAGCACATATAAATTAATAAAGTTAAAAGAGCATTTTCAGGATTGCAGGATAAAGTAAACAATAGCTAGGATATGTCAGAACCTAATTGTACCTAATTCAACCCCATTATGTGTATACACTGTGGGACGATAATTATATCTCATATTGCTTCTCTTTTATGTGTTTTTATTTGGACTTTACATGGCTCACAGTAACCCAGAACTCTAATATAAGTTTAGCCCCAGTGTAGACAGACTCTGGGGTATTTAGATGCTTAAATCCAAAATTTCCATTGAGCATGTGTGAACTGTGATTTTTTTTTTTTTTAACAGAGGCTCCTTGTTTGGCTAACTTGCACAGGTATTTCACAGGGGTGGCAAAAGGGACATGCTTGATACGTAACCACCATGACATTTCAAGTTCCTGCTTCAACACATAGTGGCACTAGAGCTTTCCAAAGAAAGAGTTGTCAAAATGTCTTAACTAGGGAAAATTAGTTTTGCGGTTTTTAGGTGATATTAAAAAACCTAGAAAAAACCCTTAAAAAAGACGTTCAACTTGGAAAATTGTCAACTGATTAAATTTGGCAACCAGCAATTTTAGCTACTTACCCTGCCTAAATAAAGAGCTATATAACCATTATCTATCTAATGTTTTTTCTATCAGCTGATCCATCTCTCCTGGGACTGTTTGTAATATTGAAATCCTGAGCAACTCTGTATAGTTGCTGTTCATTAAAAAGACAATATAAAAGTTCATTTAAGTCCGCAAAATGTGGAACTCTGTAGCACCCCTCATCCATCCTTCAAAGTTATACTAGTATGAGATGCAGAATTTATTATATATAAAATTTGCAGAATTAAATACATGACAGGTTTTTGCATATGTTTTACAATTAGGTTTTTTTTATATTTTTCTCTCCCTTTGTGCCGTGCCATACATAGTTTGACTGTCAACTAAATAATCTATTTACAGGAAATTATTTGAGTCTTAAAACATTTTTTATTTAAATAGAGTGATATAGAAATATTTTTGGAACTTATTTAGGGTGACGTGTGTAATTCACTTAAGAGTTGTGTAGCCATTCAAGATTCCTGCCAATATTATATTTATACCATACTTCAATAAGTGTATCTGTTTAGACTTGCACACATGTGTATAACCAAACATCATAAAGATAAATATGGGTGTGCATAGCACATAAATGAATTTCCTTTTGCCAAGGAATCTCTACTTTTTCCAAGGATAAAGCACATTTTAAATCTAAAAACCAGAACATTATTTACACTAAAACTATGAAATAGTTTTGAACATTTCTGTACGTCCCTGTATAAATGGAGTTAGGCTAAGAAAGTAAACAATTACACTCTGACCTTACAAGAAATTAAGATGCAATTATAGAAGAGGATGAGAAGCAAGTTATAAAACTGTGTATTCATAGAATGAGGTAAGGGCTTCTGTTTTCAGTGTTGCACAGTACAGAGCTTTCTAATCCTGTCATCTTGTCTAGAAAATATTAGTGCAGCATAATGTTTTGTTTGTTTGTTTAAGTAGGGGATTCTATACAAAGCAGCCACTTCCCATCACTTCAGATAACTGATACTGTAAAGATACTGTCCTCACAGAACTGAAGCAATTTTGGGACTAAACCCTATTTAGTTTTGGTTAATGAACCACATTAAATGAGCATGTATACATCTAAGAGAGATACCGTATATAAATACACACTTTCAGTTTGCTGATTATTTTTTCTCTTAATTGTTAAAACAAATCTCTATCTTTTAATCATCATTCCTTTCACTTGTATCAGATACCAGACAAGCTGGGAGCACATCCAGTGTTTGGGTAATTGGTGTCTGGATAATTGACTGTACTGTACTTCATAGTGACTTTTGAGACACTTTTTGGCCTACCTTCCTTGTGTCTTGTATATGCTGTTGAGCTGTCATCTCTTGCTACTGCACTGCCAAGAGTGATGTCCAACTGTTCTTGTCCATTTTGAGGAGCAACCTATACAAATCTACAAAACTATTGGATTATCGTCTGAATGTTTCCTTAAAAACTACCTGTGCTGTTGTTTAGGTATCTAACGCACAGTGACCACTGCTTGTTACACCAATCACAATCGACTCTCTGATTCTTGTGTCTATCCACCTGTTTTTCTTTGTCTTTATTTGGAACTTAAGAGCTTTTTCATGCCTGTTTTTATTGGACCTAAAACAGTTGAGCCCTGATCCTCAATTGGGGCCCATTGTTGCTGCCACAATATAAACAAGTAATAAGCAAGGACCTGAGCCATATATTATTAAACTAAAAAGGATACTAGTTCACTGCAGTGGGCTTAGATCTGATTCTCTCAATGAAGCATAGAGCCATGTGCTTTAATTATGGAGTTAACAAGGTACTTTGAGAAACTGTTCTGTTCGCTTATTACTTACTTTACCTTTTCTGATGAGGAAGAAGTTGTTGAAATAGCGTTTAAGGGGTAGATAGACCCTATAACACCCTCTGCAGAGTGGTGGGTTTTCCTTGAATGAGACAGAGCCTATGGAATGTGCAATGTATGTTCATTCAAAGGCAGTACATTAATGCATATGGCAAAGGGGCAAAGTAAGGTTTGGATAGACGGTCTGAATTTTGTTAATTTGAACTTTTGAGTACTTCTTTAATTGTCTTGTTTTAATGAATTACTACTTCTCAGTCACTCAAAAATGTTTACATGGATTTTGGAGCTGATCAAGCAACAGAATTAGGTTGGACCTATATACTCCAAGTTTCATTATTGCACTAATTTTAATCTGGGTTCATATTTTATTTTCCAGGTTTGTCTAGATCTTTTAGTTCTCTATTTATTTTTCTAGAAATTTGTACTATACAAATGAGGGAAATACTCTTTGTCATCTAATTATTACATTAGTTTGCCTGAGCAAATTTTGAAGCTGAAGTATTTTGTTCTTTTGTTAAATTCTGGATAATGAGAAAACAGTGATTTTTGATTTTTAACTTAGTGTAGAAAGTTGTGGGTGGTAGGTGCTAGGGGTCAACATAAGGTAAGAAATTTTATCAGCCCTTGCTTAAGTAGTTATTTTTCCATCCTTTAAACATGTACATTGCGATGTTTCCAACAGATCGCCTGTAAGCAGCTTACAGATTCGCTATGATCAGTTGGGGAACAGTAGTGTGGAAAACTTGCCCCCAGTAGCTGCCAGCATAGAACAACTTTTGGAGCGTCAGTGGAGTGAAGGACAACAATTTTTATTAGAGCAGGGCACCCCAAGTGACAGTAAGTATTTACATTTTTTCATATTACTATTTTGTTGTTGGACAGCATTATGAATAAACTGTCACTCAGTGGTTGTCTAAGATTTTATAATGACTTGTTTTTCATTTGCTGCTGCATATATTACTTCTGCATATATTATTCACCTAAGCTCTGATGCAGCACTTTCCTTCAATTTCCAAGCACTTCATGAAAGAGGTCAGTATCATTATCCCCATTTTATAGATGGTGGCTCTGAGGCACAGAGGAAGTGACATATCCAAGATTACCCAACAGGTCATTTGCAAAGAAATTAGCCCAAGTCTTTCAAATCCCAGGCCTATGCTCTACTTACTAGTGTAAGTGCTCTACTTACTGCCATGAATGTTAAATACTTGGTTATTGTAAAGGCAGAACTCGGTTCTGCTTCATATTATGGGATGCCAGATGACAAATTGAGACATTTCTTTCAGAGGTTTATTTCTTATACGTTAAATGTAAGCTACCCACTTCCATTGTTGTACAAAGATTGTGCAGGCCCCCTGCATCACCTTTGTATTTCATTTATATTCTGCGTTCCTTAGGAAATTCCCATTTTCAGTTAATGATTGTATTTTCAGGAGTTGTTGGACAAAATGAAATGGCTGAAAAATAAAAGATGACAAAGATTAAATGAAAAAATAGATTTTTAATTGACGTTATTAATAAACGGCAATAGATCAATAGCATCAAATTTGATAAAATAGTTTTAGATCAAATTATTTTTATACTGCATCATTTGTGCATGTGTGTAGCTTATTGAACAATTTATTCGTGGTGGTGATGGTTAGTGAAGTGCCATCTTGTTGATAATTTTATGAATGGTACCCTGACAAAAATGCTAATTGTGAGGAAATTCATGCAGGGATAATCCTTTAAACATGATAGCTGGAGGACAGGTTTAGCTAAGTCTTATTGCATCTCATTTGGGCACACTGAGGGTTCCTTTGTATGTTTTTGAAGAGGAGGGATAAAAGCTAAATCCTTGGGAAATTACCAGATGTGCCTATACCAGTAGACTTATGTCTGTAGTAGGCCCAGAGGTCATGTTAAACAAATATCATTTAGAATTAAAAAGTGGCTGTCCCTGTGGCAGTACAACTTTGCTCTGGGACTATTTGGGACATCCAAGTTCTGAAACAAAATCAGAATTTAAGGAAATGTTCATGGTAGAAGCTGGGCCTGCTCACAAGATGATGCACTTTATTGGCAAAGAAGGGGTGGTAACTGCAGCGCTCACATAGTGCTCCCTGCTGGGTGATGTATAGATTGACACAGAAAGCAACTGGAAGATATGGCCTCCAGCAAGGTGCATGTTGATTCAAAAGCAATAAAAGAAATGGGGTAAAAGTTTTTTCATTGATTATATAAATTTGCAATTTAGTTGACTTTGTCAACTAATAATGCTTTTAAAAATCTATTAAGAAAAGTGTGGAAAAAAGTTTTCTATTGTCTGCATAACAGAGGAGTCCCTTTTTCACATAATTTCCTTTAAAAACCCCCCAACAAAACAGTATTAGTTCATTACATAAAAGCAATACATTTTAGGCCTTTTACTGTTTTGAGAGTTGTAGTTGAACTCTATAACCCATGCAGAATAGACAGTTCACAGTTGCTCTGCTGGCTTGTCTGTCATTAAAGGAATCTGGTTTTTACTTTTGTTTCAAAGACCAAGTTAGCAGAAAACATATTGAACTAAAATTTGCTCAAAATGAACACAAAACCTGATGGTGAACTGTCTATGCAGAAGCAATGATGCACCCAATGGAAAAACAGCAATTATCAAACTGACCTTTTTGCTATATGTATCCGTATTTGAAATTGTGCTTGTCTGGCTTCAGAAGAGAAGAGTTGACTAATATATGAGTATGTGTTTTCATTAATTGGTTGGGTGGATTTTTACTTTTAAATAAGCTCTGTTAATGGTCCGTATTGATGTGTAACTAGTGATCTGAAGAATATAACCACCATTGAAAATGTTAGCACGTTTATAGAATACTCTTGCAATAAAGAAAAATACCATAAATGGGACTACAAGTGATTATAATTATTAGTTGATTTCTAGTTTTAGGAATGCTGAAGTCATTACACCAACTTCAAGTTGAAAATCGACGGCTAGAGGAACAGATTAAAAGCTTAACTGCAAAAAAGGAGCGACTTCAGCTACTAAATGCACAGCTTTCAGTTCCCTTTCCAACAATAACTTCAAACCCCAGCCCATCTCATCAAGGGCATACGTTTCCAGCACAAGCTGGTAAGTAGAGAAAAATGTTTTAAAAAGTATTTTCCTGAAGTAACCAGAAGGTAGGGTTACCATACATCTGGGTTTTCCCAGACATGTCCTCTTTTTTGGCCCCCCGTGCTGTGTCTGGGCCAGTTCTTAAAATAAGAGCAAATGTCTGAGGTTTTGCTTTTCCCTCTGCTCTCCTGGGCTGGCTGCTTGGGCCTGGGAGTAGTAGGCAATGTGATTGGCTGTTGAGGTCACATGCTCCCCGTGTGGGCCCTGGCAAGGTGGTAGAGAGACTGTGTGTGTGTGTGTGTGTGTGTG
>JAGPOW010000261.1:231281411-231298513 GCA_030014935.1 Caiman crocodilus
TGTGTGTGTGTGTGTGTGTGTGTGCGCGTGTGCGCGCGCGCGCGCGTGTGTGCGCACGCGTTGCTTGGACAACAGGGCTGGGGGGTGGAAGCAGGGTTTGTGGGTCAGGAGTGAGGGGCACCTGCAGGGCTGGGGGTTCAGAGTGAGGGAGGGCTGGGGAAGCAGGGGTTTAGGAGCGAGGGGCAGAGGCAGGGCATGGGCATATCACTGCCGGCCCCCTCCTCCCCCCAGGTTCTCTTTTTTTTGCTGCTGAAAATATGGTAACCCTCGGTGATTTTTCTGAAAGTTCTGTTTTATTCCTGGTGGTCATGAATGGGAAATGAGTGTGTGTGTATGAAAAGAACAGAGTTGTCATAATTTTTTTGCATGTTTTAATTATCTTTAGTATATAGTATGCATATATATCAAAATCAATTGAAGATATTTTTGTTGGAGAAAAATATGGCAAGTTTATATTGGACTTGGGGATTTATCAAGCAGGGTAGAGAAAAGCTTTACTTGTATATTCATTGTACATTTTGCAGAAGCCAGAAAAGGGTACATTTTTTCTTATGCTTTGAACACATCAATTGCCTTTTAATTAGTCAGTTAATAAATATTTGACTTGGAATTGTAATTAATGTAAAGTTTTGAGGGTTTTCTTAGTTTTATGTAGTGTGTGTGTGTGTGTGTGTGTGTGTGTGTGTGTGTGTGTGTTCTACATCAATGTTCTCTTGAAATAAATCATTCTGAAAATGTTAAAGTATTAACATGTAAGATGTAGGAAATTAACAACATTTTTTTTCAAATGATCACTTCAGCACCTAGCAATGATTCCTTGAACAGCAGTAAGAGTCCTCATCTGGGAAACAGTTTTTTACCTGACAGTTCCCTTCCTGTATTAAATCAGGTAATTAAAAAAAAAAATTGTGTTTTCTTGACTTGTTATAAATTAACTTTATCTCTGAATTCTGGTGCTGTTTTTGTCTTTGAAATTCTATGCCACTGAGGGGCTTTTTGTTTGTTTTTACATTAGGAGATAACCTCCAGCGGACAAAGCACCAGCAGTTCATCAGCCCTTTCCACTCCACCACCTGCTGGGCAAAGTCCAGCTCAGCAAGCCTCAGGAGTCACAGGAGTTCAACAGGTCAATGGTGTGACGGTGGGGGCACTAGCTAGTGGTATGCAGACTGTAACATCCACCATTCCTGCAGTGCCTGGTGTGGGTGGAATAATTGGAGCTTTGCCAGGTAACCAGCTGGCAATCAATGGAATTGTAGGGGCTTTAAATGGGGTAATTCAGACCCCTGCCACAATTGCTCAGAACCCCTCTCCTCTCACTCATGCAACTGTGCCACCTAACGTAGCGCATCCTCTGCCAACAACACTCAATAACAGGTAAGAATTTTACTAAAATACAATTTGTTTCTTACTGATGATGTATACTGTGTTGCAATATTAACTGATTTTTAAACATTAAGTTACTTTATTTAGTGTTTGGTTTAACTGGTGTTTTTATGACTTGATTCCTGTGGAGTTCTATATAAGACAAATGCTGTAAGTGGAAAAAATTAATCACAGCATGCCATAGATGGTAATGTTTTAAAATTAGTAGTATTTCATTTAGAATGAAATGATTCTGCCATCCAAGTTTTCAGGCTTTATTGAGACTATTGGTGAAGGTACATCTATTTCTTAAATTTATTTTTGCTTCTACATGTCCTTTGGTCGATTCCATTAATGCTTTGGAATGGACCAGAATAGGTCACTCAGAAGAAATAGCCTTGTACTGTTATTTCAGTAGTTGTTAAGCAACATTAATAATACTTGGTAGTTTTGGAGTGATGTTATAGCTGTGATGGTCCAGGAAATATGCAAGAGGCGAGGATTTTTGTGTGTGATATCTTTTATTGGACCAACTGCATGGTTGGAATAGACTAAAACAAGCTTTAGAATGCAATACATCTTTCTTCCCATTTCTGCAATTTACATTATATGTATAAAAGTTGCATTACATTGAAGAATATTTAGTTTACAAAATCATACATTTAAAATTGGGAAAGAACAAATGCATAGTTGTGCATTATAATCTTAATTTTTTTCCCCATTTGTACATCTACCTGGTAGATTAAATGAGGCAAGGATCTTGTAGAAAATGGCAAGCAGTCATATGAGTAGACTGCACTATAATGCAGCAGCATTAAGGTTGCAAGGACAGCTATATAAATCTTTAATTTCCCAACTTCTTAATGCTTGAAGTTCTTTCAAAATAAGGTTACATATATCCTAAGGGTTTTTAAATGGGTTGGAGGCTGGGGGGAGCAGACAAACAGTTAATTCTATAGCAATCCCCCCCCACCCTTTCACAAAAAAGGCCTCCCTCAAAAAACATCAAGAATAGCCCAGACTGCTACCACTTGAGCTATAGAACTAGTTACATTAGTTGCCAGTGCTAGTCAGCTGTTAACCCAGATGGAGGTGGAGGAAAAATTGGAGAAACTGCAGACAGAATTGAGCCTGGTCCAGCTGATTCTCTCTTACTGCCCTTTTACTATGGAATTTTGGGAGCTCCAGCCCAAAAAAGGTGCCCTCAAAAAGGCTTTTGACTTTGGGAGGGAAGCAAAGCTCTGTCATCTTCACACCCACATTCCTAGCCCTGCTGTGACAGCTCCTAAATGTTCCCAGTAAATGTCATCGCTGCCTATGGCTGCTGCAGTGAAGGATATAAGCCCAGCATGTGAGTATGCTTTTGTGTTTCATTATTATTTTGACATATAAAATGTTCTCAGGAACAACAATAAGAGAAGAGCTGTAGCTATTTTTAACCATCTGTATTCCATAAAAATTGAATAAAATTTTGTGGGACAAAGGAAAGGCATTTTCTTAGTTCAGGAGCATGCCCCTTATTGAATATCAAAGGTCTGCTGAAAGCTTCCCAAAGAAAATGATCCTTTCATAGGATTTGTTAAATAATCTAAATACAGAGATTCTTACCAGCTTCCTCTGTAATAATCCCCACTCTCCCCCAAATATACAGATGGTGTCAAAATGTTTCTGTGTTTTTCCTCTATAGCGGGGCATTAAACATGTATAGACTGTGGGCCACATCTGGCCCTTGGAGCTGGGTCATCCAGCCAACAGACTTTTTCCTCAACTCTGGCTGCAATGGGGGACTTTCCAGCAGTGGCAGCCCTGAGCAAGATCCACAGTGCTGGAGCCCCAGCAGCACCATAGCTTGTTTCTGCAGCTGTAGCCAAGTTGTTGGTTGACAGTCATGGTGCTGGAGCCACATCAACCCTGCAGGATGAAGTCTGGCACTGTGACAGCAGCAGCCAGGAGCAGCCAAGTGGCTGCAGTATCAGGCCTTTTCCTGTAGTGCTGCTGGGGTTCTAGAGCTACAGTTCTCACCCAGGCACGTGTTTGCGGCTGTGGGTAGAAACTCTGGTGCTGCTGGTTCCAGTGATGCAGCTCTTGCCTGGGGCTTGGCTGCCACCACAGGGTTTAGCAATATCTTCTACTGGCAAGGCTGCCAAGCACCCATGTGAGAGCAGTAGCACTGGAGCCCTAGTAGCACTGTAGAAAAGAAGCCCAACACAGTGGCTTATTCCTATGGCAGCAGTCAGAATGCTGGGCCTCTTCCCATTGGGTCCTGGAGTGGGTGCCACATGCACTGGATCTGACATGGGGAAGAAAGGGGATATGGGCCTGATCTGGCCTGCCAGACTGGCCCATGCCATTCATTCAGCCTGCAGACTGGTCCTCTACCACTAATCTGGCCTCCAGGACCAGAAGTTTGATACTCGTTCTATACAACTTTTCAAGGATCTTGCCATTTTAATTCTGACTATTTGGCTTGCAAAAACTCATTTGTTCTTTCCTCATATCTTACCTTAAATACTGTAACCTGCTCCTTTGTGGTTACACACATCACCCATTTAAGTGTGTTCAGAATTCTTTCTTTCAAATCATTTTCCTTGCCCACCCCCCTAACCACTTCCTAATGTCCAACCTAAACCTTTCCTTGTTGTGGTTTGAGACCATTGCTTCTAATCCTGTTGCCTACAGGCACAGAGAATTATCTATCTCCATCCTCTCTATAATCAAATATTTGAAGACTTATCAAATCCTGTTGTCAAGTTAGTCTTTTCTCCTCCAGACTAAATAATTTTAGTCCTTTCATCCTTTTCACAGTTAAGTCATGTCTCCCAGACTTCTAATCACTTAATTGGTTATTATATGCTTTTGTTTATCTTATGCTTCTGGGCTTTGCTGGTCTTCACATGGAGCCATAAGGAATTTTTTCCATCCTTTTACTACACGTATCAAATTTTTTTGCCTGCCTGAGAAGCATTTAGTGTTGGCTGCAGCCAGTTCTGGGGATTTTGACTTGGATATGGTAATGTTTCTGCTGGGATGTAAAACCTGGAGGTTCTTGAATTAAGTGCCTTGCTTCTCCACACAGACCTATCATCACATCTGAGATCAGGAAGGAATTTTACCTCAATGTTAGATTGGCATTGATTTGGAGAGTTTTTGCCTTCCTCTAGTATGCCCATACACCTGGATATTGGCCTCTTCCTTAACTCTCTTGCTGGACCTAGTAGTTGTGCCAGAAAGTTGTTTGTGGAGTTTTTAAGAATAGCTTACAGAAACACTTGTCTAAGATGATTTGATAGGGATTCTGCCTTAGGCAGGGGGTTGGACTAGATGACCTCGTGAGGTTCCTTTCAGCCTTTTTTTTTGTGATTCAGTGAGTCATTTTTGTTGATTTCTGCTGGACCCTTCCCAGTCTTTTCTCCTCTTTCTTGAAGTGCAGGGTACAAAACTGGGCATAGTACTCCAGGTAAAGCATCACCAGGGCCAAATAAAGTGAAAGGATCTTTTCCCTTAATTTTCAAGTGGCACTCCTGTTAATACAGTCCAGGATGTTGTTGTCTTTTTTTTTTTTTTACAAGAGCATGCTGTTGAGCCATATTCAGCTTATGGTCCCTAGTAACCACCAGGTCCTTTTCTGCAGAGTTGCATCCTAGCCAGTCATTTACCCAGTTTGTATGCTTTTACTCCATCTTAAATGCAGTTATCCTTATTGAATTTCAGTTTATTTGATGTCAGACTATTTCTCCAGTTTATTCAGGTCGTTCTGACTCCTGATCCTATATGCCAGTGTCTGCAACTCCATCCGTGTTATTTGTAAATTCACTAAGTGTGCACTCCACCCCAGTCTTCAAATCATTAATAAAGATTTCATAGACTTCATAAACATTAGGGCTGGAAGGGACCTCAGATCATTGAGTCCAGCCCCCTGCTCAAGGGGCAGGAAGTCAGCTAGAGTCAAAGGATCCCAGAAAGATAAGCATCCAAACATTTCTTAAATGTCCGGAGTAGGTGCTTGACCCACTTTTAGAGGGAGTCTATTCCAGGCCTTGCGGGCTCAGACAGTAAAGAAGTTTTCTCTTATGTCCAACCTAAAATGGTGTTGGAGGAGTTTATGACCTTGTCATCCCTTGGGGTGCTCTGGTGAACAGGCATTCCCCCACATCTTGGTGTACACCCCTTATATACTTATAGGCTGCCACCAGGTCACCCCTGAGCCTGCACTTTTCTAGGCTGAAGAGTCCCATGGCTCTCAGCCTCTCTTCATAAGGCCTATTCTCCTGCTCTCTGATCATGCATGTGGGTCTCCTCTGGTCTCTCTCAAGCTTTTCCACATCCTTTTTAAATTGTGGAGCCCAGCATTGGATGCAGTACTCCAGCTGCGGCCTCACCAAGGCTGAGTACAGCAGGAAGATGACATCCTGAAATTAGCTTTAGAAACATCTATGGATGCAAGCCAGTGTTTTGTTCACTTTACTAGCTGTGACATTGCGTTGGTGGCTTATATACATCTCATGGTCAGTCATGACCCCCAAGTCCATTTTGGCCACGGTGCTAGCGAGCATAGCAAGCCTATAAGTGTGATACAGGGTTTTTCCCCCCGCAAGGTAGAGTACCTTTCATTTATCCATATTGAATGTCATCAGGTTTTTAATTGCCCACTATCTAAGCCTATCAAGGTCAGCTTGGATCACCAGCCTGTCCTTGGGTGTGGATGCTCTACCCTAAAGTTTGGTGTCATTAGCCAACTTAGCTGGTCTGCTTCTGACACCAGTGTCCACATTGTTAATAAAGATGTTGAAGAGTATGGGTCCAAGGATGGAGCTTTGGGAGATACTACTGCTCATGGAGCACCATGATAATTCACTTCCATGAATGTACAAAACAATGCAAGACCCAGGACAGATCCTTGGGGAACCCTACTTGATATCTTACCCCAAATAGATATTGAGCCATTGATGACTACTTGTTGAACCCAATGATGTAATCAGTTGTATATCCACTTTCATCTAGAGTGTATTTCCTTATTTTATTAATGAGCATGTTGTAAGAGACAGTGTCAAAAGCTTTGCTAAAGTGAAGGTATATCTCATCCCCTGCTCCCCCCTCCCATTCTGAACCTGTCACCTAGTCATAGAAGTCCCCTCTATTAAGTTCCCTCTATCTCCTCTTCTCTAAACTAAATAAGCCCAGTTCCCTCAGTCTTTTCTCATAAGTCATGTTCCTCAACCCCCTCACCATTTTGTTGCCTTCCACTGGACTCTCTCCAGTTTGTTCACATCCTTTCTGTAGTGGGGGAGCTCAAAATTGGACACAGTACTCCAGATGTGGCCTCACCAGTGCTGAATAGAGCAGAATAATCACTTCTCTTGACCTGCTGGCAACACACCTACCAATGCAGCCCAGTATGTCCTCAGCCCTCTTGGCAACAAGGGCACACTGCTGGTCCATATTGAGCTTATTGTCCACTATAACCACCAGGTCCTTTTTTGCAGAGCTGCTGCTTAGCCAGTTGGTCCCAAACCTGTACCAATGCATGGGATTGCTCCATCCTAAGTGCAGGATTTTGCATTTGTCCTTGTTGACCCTCATGGGATTCCTTTTGGCCCAGTCCTCCAATTTGAATTCTAACCGTACTCTCCAGTGCATGTATTACTCCCCCAAGCTTAGTATCATTTTCTCTATTCCATCTTCCAGGTCGTTGATGAAGACAACGTACAAAACCGGCCCCAGGACTGACGCCTGGGGTACTCCACTTGATAGTAGCTGCCAACTAGACTTTGAGCCATTGATTATTACTCCTTAAGCTTGATACTCCAGCCAGTTTTCTATCCACCTTACACTCCATTCATCTAGCCCATACTTCCTTAGCTTACCTGAGAGAAGTTTGTCAGAGACCTTATCAAAAGCTTTGCTAAAATCAAGGTATACCACATCCACGGGTCTCCCCACATCTACAGAGCTAGTCATATCATCATAGAAGGCAATCAGGTTGGTCAGGTATGACTTGCCCCTGGTGAATCCATGCTGACTGTTGCTAACCACCTTGTTCTCCTCCAGGTGCTTAAAAATGGATTCCTTGAGAATTTCCTGCATGATTTTTCCAGGGACTGAAGTGAGGCTGACTGGTTCCCTGGATCCTCCTTTTTCCTTTTCTGAAATATAGAAACTGTTTGTCCTTTTCCGGTCATCCACGACCTTTCCTGATCAAAGATGATGGCTGATGGCTCTGCAATCACATGAGCCAACTCCCTCAGCACCCTCGGGTGCATCCTATCCAGCCACATAGACTTGTATATGTCCAGCTTTTCTAGGTAGTCCTTAACCTGTTCTTTTACCATTGAGGGCTGGTCACCTCCTCCCCAAACTGTGCTGCCTGGTGCAGTAGTCTGGGAGATGAGCTTGGTTGTGAACACTGAAGTAAAAAAGGCATTGAGCACTTCAGCCTTTTCTGCATCCTCTGTCACTAAGTTGCCTCCCCCATTCAGTAAGGGACCCACACTTTCCCTGATCCTCCTCTTGCTACCAACATACTTTTAGAAACGCTTCTTGTTACCTTCACATCCCTTGCTAGCTGCAACTCCAATTGTGCACTTTGTCTTATTCTTCCAAGTTTCAACATTTTATAACCTTCTTTTTTGTGATTTAATTTACTAAAGAGTTCCTGGTTAAGCCAAGCTGGTCTTCTGCCATACTTGCTAGTCTTGCTGCACACTGGGATGGTTTGCTCCTGCAGTCTCAGTAAGTCTTCTTTTAATTACAGCCAGCTGTCTTGGACTCTTCTCCCCCTCACTCTGGCTTCCCAGAATGAATTCCCTGAGTGCATTGAAGTCCACTTTTCTGAAGTCTAGGATCCTTACTCTGCTGCTCTCCATCCTTCCTTTCCTCAGGATCTGAACTCAGTCATCTTCTCACTGCTGCCCAAGTTGCCATCCACTACTATATTCCTACCAATTCTTCCCTGTTCATGAGTAGCAGGTCAAGAAGAGCATGGCCCCTATTTGGCTGCTCCAGCACTTGTACCAGGAAGTTGTCCCCATTACTCTCCAAAAGCTACCTGGGTTGCCTGTGCACTGCTATATTGCCCTCCCAGCAGATGTCAGGGTGATTGAAGTCCCCCATGAGAACCAGGGCCTGTGATCAGGGAAAATTCTGGTAACCATTTTAAGAAAGCCTCATCCCCCACTTTCTCCTGGTCTGGTTGTCTATAGTAGACCCACCATGACATCACCCTTGTTGCTTTCCCCTCTGACCCTAGTCCAGAGACTCAACAGGCCCATCTCCAGCTTCATACTGGACCTCTGAGTAGTCATATGGCTCTTTTACATAAAGTGCAACTTCTCCTCTTCTCCTCTGTCCTTCCTGAACAGTTTGTACCCATCCATGGCAGTGCTCCAGTCATGTGAGCTATCTCATCAAGTCTCTGTTATTTCAATCATATCATAGTTCCATGATTGTGCAAGGACTTCCATTTCTTCCTGTTGGTTTCCCAGGCTCCATGCATTTGTGTACGGGTACCTGAGGTAACTAGTTGATTGCCCTGATTTCTCAAGAAGTATGAGAGCACCTCCCGTTTCCCCCTCCTGCTTGCTCTTCCTCCAGGTCTCCCGCTTCCCCACTTACCTCAGGGCTTTGGTCTCCATCCCCTGGCAAATCTAGTTTAAAGCCCTCCTCCATCATCTTCTACTTATGTCCTTGTCACAAACCTGATGTTTTTCCAGAACTGTGCACAAGCAATAGCTCTTTCCATTGCTGCAATGAAGTCCTCCTTTGTACAGGTCTCATCAAGAAGTTAGCAAACAAACAGATGCTCCATAGTCTGTACTTCACTGTGCTCCCATGTATTTGTGTAATTAGATTAGCCCCATTTGGTCATGTTTGTTTTTGATCTTCCAGTTTGCATATGCAAGCAATTCAGGCATCACTTTGTTCGCCAGTCTAGATCAGCCACTTTGGGAAGGTTTTCCTGGGGTTCCAGGTCTATTGAAGAGCACCTGGGTGTGTATAACCTTTCCTTCCATAACCTCAGTCATGCTCTGTGAGCCCTTATGTGCAACCACACAAGACTGGTCACAAAACTCCTTTGTGCTTTAAGCCATTTAGTTATTTCTGTGTGACCACAGAATGCCTGAGGTCTTCCATTGCCATGATCTTTCTTTTTGGCTCACTATATTTCTTCTGATATAAGGTGATGCAATACCAGCCAGTAAGTACAAACTGTCTTTTAGTGTTGGTTTTAGACTTCCTGTTATTCATGACAGCTGTTATTTAGAACTGGGTCTAGTTTCTTGGCATGAACTAATGATTCCCATACTAGACCTGTATACTTCGCAGGGGTTCATAATGTAGTGGGGTTTGCTTCCCACTGCTCTGTGATCTTTCCTGGTATTGAGACCAGACTGACCAGTCTATAATTGTTGAACCTTTCTTCATTCCATTGTTAAAGATGGGTACTATAGTTCCCTTTTCCAGTCATCTAGGTCCTCATTTGACCTCTATGAATTCTCTAAGATGATAGCCAGTGACTCTGAAATTACCTCTGCCAATTCCTTCATAATTCCTTTATTACACTAGGGTGTATCTCATCTGGCCCTGCTGACTTGAAATCATCCAGCTTCTCTAAGTAATCCTCAACCTGCTCTTCACAGCTCTAAGATGCTTATCTCTTTTCCTATCTTTACTGCCAACTGCACTCATCATCTGGTAGCCAACCTTATACGTGAAGACTGAAGTAAAAACAAAGCATCAAATAATTCAGCCTTTTCTGCATTGTCTGTATCTAGACTGCCTTTTGCATTCAGTAAAGGACCTACATTTTCCTTGGTCTTCCTCTTTGACCATACCTATAGAATCATTTATTGACTTTTATACATCGTGGATAAAAATCGGTGAATTAAAAAAACAGATTTTTTTATTTAAATCAGATTTTTTTTATTTAACCATATTTTAAATTTTTTTAAATGCCTTAAAAAAACCCACCCCTAGATAAAGATAGTTTTAATTTAAGATGTGTTAAAGCTCAAAGCTATCACCAAGGAATAGGGATTACAACATCTTATTATATACTAATTAAGACAGTATATTCATGTAAACTTTTTAGAAAAGTTTTATAAATAGGTCACAACAGGCCACAGACTATATTAGAGGTTCCTCTATAGATTAGTAAAGAGTGAAGAAAACCACTCTACCCAGTAGGACTCAGTGCTCAGTCTAGAAGATCCCATTAGACATCTTTGTGATGCACAGTTTGAGAACTGAAACTTAGTATTTGTCTCCAGAGATAAGACCTGATTACCTACCCATCAGCCCTATTGTCTCACTGCAAGTCTGTGTACATGGAGTCAAGCCCTTACCTCTCTCTAAAAGTTCAAAGTTTTAAGACGTTAAATGAATAGAGGATTGCTGAGGGTGGAGTAGATCTGGGCAAGGAGGAGGAGTGTGGAGATAAATGCAAGGAGGGAGGGGCAATAGAAACAAAAGAAAAACATTTTGAGCAGAGTATTCCAGAAGTCTTGAAAGATAAGTTTCTGAGTATAGTTTCTCCATAGGTTTTCCCTTTGACCATACTATTCCCTTTCTGCATCTCAAATCTATCATGGCAGCAGACTTGCCAGGCCACAAGAGAGAGAAGAAATCAAAGATGAGAAGAATTCTAGAAGCAAGTGAAGAAAGCCCCAAGCTAATAATATATGGCTGCAGAGTTCATTTGATGTCTTCCTAATACAGTGTGGCAAAAATATCCCCCAAATATGCCTGATTAATCTATTGAATCAGAGATAGTTCACCTCTCAATGACTTCACAAGTATTTGCTTCAATTAGCTTTGGTAAATAAAATAACCAGATCATAATTCAGTTTTCTGTAGTTGCAAAATTAATCTGAAAAAATATCTAAATAAATAACTCCTTTAGAAGGTACACACTGTACATTTTAAACATGGAAGCTACATCTATCTCTCAGTTGTGAATAATATGTATTAAGTTTATATCAAACAAGAACACACTTTTTATAGAAAACAAGCATTAAATCAAGGCTTCCTGACCAATGATTTAAATCATGATTTAAATCAAATCTGTCCTGCTTTTTATCCCGTGCCAGTTGCATTTCAAATCAGGCCTTGGATTGTCCTAATTTTCTCCTTGCACACTTGTGTGATGCTCTTCTGCTGTTCCTTAGCGATATGACCAAGTTTTCAGTTTTTGTAGGATTTCCTTTTGAGTTTCAGCTAATTGAAGAGTTTGCTGTTTAGCCAGACTGGTCTCCTGCTGCACTTCCCATTCTTTCATTGAGCTAGAGAGTTTTCTTATAGGCACTTCTTAAGGACTCCTTAAAGTAGGCAGCTCTTCTGGACTTCTTTTCCCCATCAGACTTGCTTCCCAAAGGATCTTGCCTACCAGATCCTTGACTTTTTATTAAAGTCTCCTTTTTTGAAGGCCAGTGTTTCTGTGGCACTCTCCTTTCTTCCTTCCTTTAGGGTCTTGATCCCTATCATGTTGTGGTCACTGTCTCCCAAGCTGTCTTCCATATGCATGTTCTTAAAAAAAAAAAAAATACTATTTGTGAGCAACATGTCAAGAAGAGCTTCCCCCTTAATTGGCTTCTCCAACACCTGTACCAAAAAGTTTTACCTAACACACTTCAAAAATGTGCTAGACTGCCTGTGCACTGCTTTCCAGCAGATGTGCCCCATATAAAGCAGGTCTTACAATTTAGTTGGTTGCTTAAAGAAAGCCTCATCCACCTCTTCCTCCTGGTTTGATAACAGTGGCATCACCTTTGCTCTTCTGCCCTCTGACCCCCCCCCCAAATAATTTGTGGGGAGAGCCCCTTGTTTTGGATTGGGTGGGGGCAGGTAGCTGCTGTGGCTCTGGCTCTGGTGCCAATCCACAGGTGCCAAAGCTGCTGTTGCTGTCTTGCTGCCTTGCCATCTCCCTCATGCAGCCTCTGCTCCAATGCTTACTCTTTAGCTGTAGCAGGCTTTGGCACTACTCCAGTGCGGAGCATGGAAAACATACTTACTCGAGCTCTAGCCTGCTGCATAATATCTGATGCAGTGACAGCAGCCCTGGCACCCAGCTCTGCTACCACACTGGGCTGGGGCTGAGCAAACATACTCTATGCCCCGGTCTGGAGTAGGGCCACAGCTGGAGGGTAAGTAGTGTGGAGGGCAGGTGGAGGAGCAGAGGTTGCGGTAAAGTCAGCAGCAGCAGGGGGGAGGGCAGTTGCTGGGGTGTGTAGGTAGGATGGGACAAATAAGGGAGCAAGTGATGTGGGGACAGAGACAAGGGGTGGGGAGGGGCAAGGGGCAGGGTTGGGGCTGATTGACCTATCCCCCATTGATTTCCCTCTTCTTGCCTCCCCCCAACCTGTTCCCCCTGCCATTGCTTTCCCTGCCACAGTCTATGGATTTCAGAAAACTGTTTAATAATTAGATTCTAGGCCTGGAAATTTGTTAAAAAATGTATACAGTTTCCATGTATAGAATCTAATTATTGGAGGATTGTCTTAAATTCAGTCAACTTGGATTTGGATCAGTTTGGTAATTAGCAAGAAGCTAAGAAGGATTCAATTCCAACCATTCCAGAGCTGTATCCAAGGAAAGCACCATCAAGAACTCTAAGAAACAATTTCCTGGCAGTTTGGAGGGAGAAGCTTGTCTTCTTTACCTTTGGTTATTTCTGGATATTTTAGGTCTCTAGCATTAGGTGACTGGTGTATTTTTTTTCAGCCTTAGGCCTGAGCAGGTGAGTAGGACAGAGGGAAAGATGGCAAGAAATTTTAGGGAGAAGTGTGAGACCAATATATAAAGCACATATGGGTACATGATGTAGGGGAAATAGATAATGAGATGGAGAGAAAAAACAGAAAGGTAAAGAAGGAATTCTAGTACCAAGAGGCAAACAAATTAAGATATTTTGAAGACATTTGTTAAGCCATCAGTTAAAATGTTACAATCTGACATAAAGATGATGTAAGGGTTTTATTTCTCTTATTTTCAGGGTTGCTGCTCTGGGGGGAATGTTTACAGTATAGGGGTTTTTCTACCCTGGCTAGTAGAGGTCAGATCCAGTTTTGTCTTGTTTATTAAATGTTTATTAAATAATTATTAAGTGTGTTACTGTACTGCCAAAGAGCTGGAGACATGGACCAGAGCACATTATGCTAGGCATTTTTCAAAGACAGAGGCTGGGTACAAACGTTCATTTCTAGTGAGGAAAAGTTTGCACTTGCCCCTTGTATGCCCCCTTCTCCTATCCTCCTGCCACTCAGCCAAGCAGCAGGGGGGAAATGTGAAGGAGAAGGGGGACAGTGCTGCTTCCTGCACTTGGCTTTCAGTGCCTGGGAGCCTAGCAAAGGGAGCAGCAGGACAGAGTCTCTGCCTGGTTCATACACTGGGAGCTCTAATGTGAGAAGCCCACAGGGCACTGCACTACTCTGAAAGGCTCCCAGCAGCCAAACAGAAAGGTTAGTACATCTGCCTGCCCCTCACACAGGGAACTCTGATATAAGAAATAGGCAAGGAGCAGCTGGTAGCTGCTTCTCCCCTCTTGGTTTACAGGATTGGAGAGAGCAGCTGCCTCCCATTTTCTTCTCCAGATCAGTGACCTGCCCTCCCAGCTCCACTACGTTCTGCTTCCCAGGAAGTTAAGCCAGGGAAAATTGGGCAGACATTCAGTCTCTAGGGAAAAGTCTTCCAGAAGTGATTTAACCATAGTTCCCAGATTATTTTCTCCTAGAGTGGCCATTTTTGCTCTGAAAAAACCCAACAACTTGATACCTGCACATGTTTGGTTTCCACTGGAAGAACAGTTATTTTCCCAGTAGAAACTGAATGTCTGTCTGTGGCCAGAATCAAAGCATACATGTCCCAACAGTGAAAGCCAAGAGATAATAGTTACAAGCAAGAGAGAGGAATACAAGGAAACAATGATACAACACTAGTCAGTATTGGTAGCTTAGTGTCCTGGAAAGTCAGTAGCCTATATTTTTTGTAGATCTTGAAGCAAAGGAGAATTTTAAGGAAGATAAGGTTTACAGGATGTTTCCTGTAGGGGCTACCTATGCAAAACCATGAAGTTCCTTGTTTGAATATTTAACAAAGTGTTTCTAGAGACTGTCATTATTGGCTGATAGGGGGCAGGAATTGACAATTCAGTAGTAAATGAGGAATATATTATGAAAACTCTGGAAGGTGAAGACAGATGGCTTAAAGCCGCTGATGTTTGATATGGTGGTGGAGGAGGAGCAAATATAGAGGGAGTAAGAGCAGTGGTCCAGTAAAATGAGCTTTTTGGCAGAATTCTGAATGTGTAAGAGCAAGGCAAAACTGCATTTGTCAAGGCGAAGAAAAGGGCATTGCAGTGACTAAGAAGTGAGATCTACCCGTATGAATGCCTAGGAAAGATGTTACACTGGAAGAATTTAAAGGATTTAGATGCATTCAGCATCTGAGGACCTACACTGAATATGGGTCTGAGTTGTAGGCATAGGGTGGTATTGCAGTTCAGTGAATGGGAAAAGAGATGGAGGAGGAGGAGGGTTTAGGGTGAATGATTAACAGCTTTGTTTTAATATGTTGATTCTCAGAGATGTGCCAGGATTTTAATTTGGGTAAATGAAACCAGAAATAGAGATCTGCAACTTCAGTGTGTCAGCCTTAAAATGACAGTTGAATTCATGTTTGAAGATTAAATAATTCCAAGAGAAAATGTAGAATAGGTAGAAATAGATCAAGGTTAGGACCGCAATGCCACTATAGAAAATGGTGGAAAAATAAGGAGAAAGGGGGAAAGAGAGGAAAAAGAAGACTTTTGGTTAATTTTGGAAATGTCCAGGTATATGTTAGCACAATATGGATGTGGTATGCACACAGGAAATAACTGCTCATTTGTTGTTCATCAGGGCAGCGGTTCCCAATCTGTAGTACGGGTACAACCTGTCAGTGGTACGCGTTAACAGATTTATTACAATTACTTTGTATGACTAAAATTTGCCAGCGGTACTTGACATTGAACTAAAAAATTTGCTGGTGGTTTTTTTTTGGTTTAAATTTTAAGGAAAAGCTGATGTAAAAAGTTCCAAGGTCTTTATTAGTCAAATAAACTAGTGTTACATTGCAGAAACTAAGAGATTGGCCATTACTTTGCAGTGCCTCTGGACTAGGGTTGCTTCCTGACCAACAGAGACAACTTCTGCTCCATCAGCAGCACCAGCAATTTCAGCAGTTACTGAATACTCAACAGCTCACATCAGTATGTTTTATAATTAGTTATTTTTATATGTTATTGTTTCTATAGTATAGTCTTCCCCCTTGAGTTGATGCAAATGCGAGACGTGGGTGTAGCAACCTGGTTATATTATGCTTTGAAAAATTTAGTTTAAAAAATCTTTCATTACTAAGTTGCCAGCACCTTTTTATGCTATGGACAGTCTGCTCATTGTAAATAATGCTTTGTTCCAACAAGTGATAGATGCAATTTTGCAGCTGTTTGGAAATGCTGTGCTGTTTGCATTGGCAGTAGCATGATTTTAATATTTGGCCAAATATGTTTAAGATACTTTTTTTAATAAAAAATATTTATGTGTGGATCATCTCTCAAAGTGGTTTGTCCTGGCTAACAGGTTTAGCAAAACTTTGTTTGCAGACTTCAGGAAAATTGTAATAGATTCTCTGTTCCATCTCAGCAATTCTGTAGAGTCTCACCAGTGCAACCCAGGTTACATAGACTTTATAAAATTGTGGTTGCACTGTATAAAAACTGGGGTTGGCCAGGACCTGGAAAAGAGTGATCATTTATTGAATTTACTGTTGATTAGCTTTTTCTCCTCCCACCTCCCCTTGTCTTACCCAAGGAACAGCATCAGGCCCTTCTCTATCAACTTGTGCAGCAACAGCATCACCAACACCAACACCATCAGTCGGAAGTACAATTGCAGATACCAGGAGCAACCCAGATACCCATAAATAACTTGCTTTCAGGCACTCAGGCATCACCTCTTCATACAGCTACTACTAACCCATTTCTTACAATTCATGGAGATAATACAGCTCAAAAAGTGACGGTAAGTGTGTATACCTGTAATGGCATTTTCAGTGAGATAATTAAGGGGACATTGTTTCAGATTCAGAGGCAAGTCCTAAGAGAATCTGGGGGGAGTTTGAACTTAATGCAACTTTCACCTTATTCTGGCCCTAAAGGATTTAAGTTATTTGGGCTGCTTTATGTTGTCACCTGCTTGCCATCGGAACTGCTGGCCTGGGTAAAACCAGTAGTCCACCTAGCCCAGTTATCCTTCCTCTGACAGTGGTCAGTACCAGAGAGGCACATGAGATAATTCGATAAAGCTGTGCAAAGAACCGAGACGGGTATAGTTTAACGAAAGAACCAGTTACACGGACAAACGCAGATTTGTTACTTTTTTCCATTTTGAAGGGGGCATACCCAGGTTTGCCTGTGTTTCATTTGGATTTGACAAATAGACCTGAAATGAATAAACTGCAGTGTGAAGGGAAGGGGATCAAAGAAACTTGAGCTGACATGTTGCATTTGCCAGAGCTTTGCCATGAAGGAAAGCACTATGGCATTATCATTGCATCTTTTTCTTCAGTAATGTTGTGATCTATATGTTTTATTTTGCTTTGGAAGTTTGCACCCTCTTCAAGCCCCTAAGCAGGAAAGGGGAGCTGCAGCAATTTCAAAGTGGTGTTTGCTGCTCTGACTTTCATTTAGGAATTTAAAGTATTTCATT
>JAGPOW010000261.1:231307216-231322702 GCA_030014935.1 Caiman crocodilus
TTTGTAATGTAGGGCTTGATAAACAACGCAATCTCCTTGCTGGCACTTACTTTGCACAACATTCCTTGTTCAGACCCATGATGATTTACCGGGGACTCCTCTGGAAGCAACATAATTTGAGCACCTGGCACTGCTGACAAGTAACTATGTTCTTCAAGAATCCTCTGGAGAATCGCATTGCACAGTACCCTTTATTTCCATCTGTCTGAAAGTTATTCAGATTCTGCACACACAGGAACTTCATGAGCTGTGCCAGTCAACTCAGCCTAGACCATGGAATCATCCAACAGCCATGCCTGCTGAAACGATCATGTGGTCTGACCTTCCTTAGATCTTTTGGATCTGGATCTGTTCAGGTACTGAGCAACAGTTAAGACATGTAGGATAATATTTTCAACAAAGTCATCTCTGTATCTTTGATGCCCTCTCAGCTATCCACAAAGTCACTCATCAGCAGAAATAACAGCCCTCTTGATTGATGCTGCAAAGAGGATTATTTAAACTGAGAATAAAACAAAGCATGTGTCAAGTATGTTTTCTGTTCTAAATCTCAGGCCCACAAGTTTGATGCGAGGACAAGGAACTATAAATCATTTCCTTATTATTTTTTTTTTTGTGGAAATCAGCTCTCGGTTCCTAAGTGCATGAAATTCCATCACTTGAGACGAATGGATTTTGAAAATAAAAGTCGTGTTACAATTCAAGCTCTTCCTCCCTCTACCTGTCTCTTTTGTATTCTGGGAACACTCTCATGACCATGTACTGAAGGTAGAAATCCAGTGCCTGGTTCAAGCAGGTGCCACAGCAAGGGGGTTCTTATGGAGTACAGCAATCAAGTGACTTAACCAGAGACTGACTGTTACAAGTTACCTTTAAAATGTGTTACATTTGTGGAATGTTGTGCAGTCATAAAAAGTAGTTTCAGGATAGTCACACATGTAAGGCTTAATGCAGTCTTGTACCTGCACAACTGTGACTTGGCACTAGAGGGCCTAGCAAGCAGAGGTGTGAATAGGAGCCACCTGGTCTGAGGGGGAAGGATGGCATGCAACTCAGAGGTGGAGAAATCATCGTGGGGACTGGCTTCACTAAAGAGAAGTAAAGATACACCCTGGGGAATTATGCAATTATGTACCTGTGCAATTTTGCACATAAAAAAGTATGACCACACATAATTGCATAATTTAACCGGTGAGGCACTGTGCCTCCACCTCTGCAGGGCTTCTAGCTCTCCAGCTAGGAGTCTCATGTGGAGGTACCAAGCATGGTGGCATGTGACTGGACAGCTGATGAGTGGGGAGGGGAGCTCCTGTCTGCAGGGGGCAGGAGGGTGAGGTTTGGGGGTGGGCATGGCAGTGTGTGGATGGGTGTGCCCCCCACCACACAGCTCCCACTACCAGTGGCAAGAGCAGCAGTAGACCCTCAGGGCACCCATGGCCCCAGCAAGCAGAGCTTCTTCCCCCTCCCCCCAGTGGTGCATTGCTCCAACTGAATCCCAGGCACTGCACATGCTGGTACACCTGGCCCACTGGTGCACACCTTCAGACCAGACAGCTGGCTGTGCCAGTACATGGGGCTCGTGACACTGCAGTGAGCAGCTCCTGCCTGGGCCAGCTCCAGCATGAATCTGTATGTGGAGGCACAGCACCTACCCAGCCCGATGACCTGCAACTCCCCAAAGCTCCCAGTCCATGCACCATTGGGCTGGGTAGGTGCTGTGCCTCCATGTGCAGCTTCCTGCTGGAGTACAGGAAGCTGCATGTGAAGGCATAGAATTTTGAACGTTTGGGTGCATTATTTTATTTTCCATTCTTATACACCCCAGGGGAATTATGTGCACAAAAACCCAAAATTTAGTTCCAAAATCTTGCATGTTTTGCTGAATTGGGATTGAGTCAGGCAGGGACTTGGGTTAGCACTCAAGCAGGGCACACCTGGGTGCTCAGAGTGGTCAAGATGAGCTGGGGATTGCACTCAGGGGAGGTGGGGAAAGACAGGCAAGAGGGGGTGTTGGCTTGAGGCCAGTACCACCCCTGAGGGCAGTAGCATTCAGGGGTGAGAGTGGAAAGGCCTGGGAATGATGGATCCTGGGATGATGGAGAAATGAAAGTAAGAGCACTTAATTTTCCTGGAGCAGCGCAACAATGACCTGGGTAAAACAGATCAAAGATCATGTTCACCTGAATTGGCATAACTTTAAAACATTTAGAGGGTACTTAGCACAGATTAGCACCGTTTAATGTGTGAATTATCACATTTTTAGTTCCTTTATGACAGTTAATAGGTAACCTGTAACACCACCCTAACTCAAAATATTTTTTTGCAATAACAACAGACATAGCTGTTCACCCAATAACTGATTTGAAGCTCAACAGCTACACAAGGAAGTAAGGAAGTTCCATTTTCATGCATTAACCTTCATAACTATTATTCCTTTCCTGTTTGTTCTCCATTGGTTTACCACAGTAGTGTCCAACTCATCTGCCCTCAGCCCAATCTGCCGGTGAGACTGGGCTGTAGGTCTGATCTGGTGAATAGGGCTGCATCATCTGGTCCATAGGGTTTCCATAGCTCAGAAAATGTCATGGTAGGATGAGCAGCAGCAGTGTTGTCATGGCTCTATGAGGGGAAGGCCTAAAGGCATATGAGAGGATTCCTAGTATGGGACAAGAATTGGGCACAGAGCCTGTATCGGGCATCTGCTGGAGTGAAAGAATGGCACTGTCTGATGGTACAAATCTGTCCTTGACCCACCCTTCAAGGACAGACAGGTGAATGGAGTCCTTAATCTTCCACACGTGACACAGGGAGATTAATGTGCCTTGGTATCCAGGAGAGTTGAGATGTCCACTATGGACAAATATACCTAATACATCAGTGCTGCGGGGAGACAACTTCCTCACAAAGAGGATGGAGCATGCTCTGTACCATTCATTGATGTAAGTAGCATGATTTGTACATGATGCCACCAACGGTGGATGTAGGCTTGGCAAACTCAACTTCACGCACCAAGCACTGATACAGAGGTCTGCCTCTTCCAGGGGCCTGTGCCTGGAACATGCAGCCAGTCATCATAAAGAGGAAACAGGAGAGCAAGACTGTAGACTACAGGCATCTCTTGCCTTCTATATGTGCTGTTAGGCAGCAGGTGCTATTGAAGACTATTTCCGATCATGCCAAAGGAGCAGCAGCAGCAAATGAATATTGAGCAATGCCTATGAGAGGAAGAGAGCTGATAACTTCAGTTTCCTCTTAGAACTGTGTGCATAAACTCCCAGGGCGTGTAGGGTAGCCTTGGAGTCCTTCAGTCTTTGAAGTGCTTCATCATAAATTTCATAGACATTAGGGCTCATGCTAAACATTGCTGTGCCATGAAACAGGAGGTCCTTAATATTTTGGCCCTCCTTTGGAAAAACCTGACCTCCGCAGATATGAGGCAATCGCTAAGTATCCTCTCAACTGCCAGAGCCATGCTCACAAGGCAATATTAGCATCACCTAGGGTTGCTTGCAAGAAAGTCTGTGCTCTACAAATATAGGCTCATAGTGCTTTTTTCTACTATGGTGGTAGGATTCCACAGACATAAGCAATACACTCATGTAAATGCAACTTGTACCTATAAAGGATATAGTGACAGTTTGCTTTGCTGAACTAAAGACTGGCAGAATAATATAACTCCTTTTCGGAACACATTCAAGCGTTTTGGCTTGAACTGAACTACTTCCCCTTCTCATTGTCAGTAAGAGATGGGCAAGGAGGAGTACATAGAAAATGTGAAAAATAGGTTGTACCTTTCAGAGGAACTTGACAGTTCATGTCTGCACTTCTTAAAGTTGACAGATAAGCAGCCACTGTCTGCCAGACAGTTAATGGATCTGGCTGAGCTACCTTTGTTGGGATGGAGATGCTGTAAGCTATACTCTTTTAGGCTGTATAAAAGCTTACCTAAAAATAAATGTGAAGGAACTGAACCACACAGAGCATTAGGGTCTGATGGGCTCTAAAAGTACTGATTTGATGGTTAAGGCAGGAACAAGTCTGAGTTGAGGAATAAACCAGGGATGGATTACATCAGCCAGTATTCAAACAGACCCAAAAAATTATTTTGATCCAGGGAAGGCAATGCTAGGCAGAGGACTTTTGTATACTGAAGCCAATAAACAGGATGCTGGATAAACCAAACCTACCCCCAAACCTTAGGGGTAGCCCAAAACCCCAAAGCAAGTCAGGCTGTATCAGAAAGACTAGGTAGGAATCCTGAGACCACTGAGTCAGGAACCACAAGGTTTGCCAGGGCACCCTAGATGGTCAGGACTCCAGACAAGTAGTGGTCAAAGCCTTTAAGCTGAAGCAGCAGATGGGCTGTGCTGCACTGTCTAAACTGGACGGAGACTCTGCTGGTGGTGCTAAGTAATGGATGCTGGCCTTGCCTCCAAGGTTGGAACTGTGGATGGAGCTGAATACAAAGGCAGAGTGCTTCTGGACAAAACTTTACAAGGATCAGACTGGATCAAATGCGTCAGTTCCAAGTGTGACACAAAGGTACTCTGTGTCCTGACTGGCAGAGCAGGCTGCTAAGGAGATAACAATGATGGGGAATGGAACTGAACCATATTCCACCCAGATGCAGTGGACACTGGGCATTTCAGCACCAAAGCAGACACTGGAAACACACTGCTCTGCTGAAGAGGTATGAAGAAACATCTACACCAGGTGTTAGCAACATTTTGCAACAGTAGGCTGCTTTAATAGGGCTCAGCTCTAAGTGCAGGCTGCTTCCAAACCAGCCCACAATGCTGCCATGAAACCCAGAACGGCACAACCTCAACCACCACTCTCTCCCACTGTGCTGTCATTGCTTCTCCGTACTGCCCAAGCAAACCTCCCCTCACTGCAGAAAGACTGCAGAAGCCCACCCACTCATCCAAATACTAAAGAAGCCTTCTCCTCCCTCTTTTCAGGCTGCGTAAAATGGCTCTGTTGGCTGTAGATTGCCAACCCTTGATTTAGGCTGTTTTATCTCTGGCTTTCTTAGTAGTGGTATGAGGTTCACTGCTGGAGGTAGGAGACAATACCAGACCCTTGTTGCTAGGAGGCATTGCAAGCTTTAACAATATCTGTGGAGGTATGGGGGAAAGCACAGTGAAGTCTTGGACTAGGGTGGATAAGGCAATGGAGAAGCTTGCTTCTCTGAGACCTGGATATGTGACCTCCTTCAGGAGCCAGTCTTAGGGCTGCAACCTACTGCTGGTCTCCATGTAGCTGAGGAGATGGAAGCCCTCTGAAAAGCCAGTGCCAGAGGATGCATAGAGCCCACCTTGAGTTTCTGATCCTTTGCTTGGAGACAAGCTTTGTGGTCTGTGCACATCCTGGATGTAAGAAACCTACAAGTGGTGTATTTTCTAGAAACATGGGAAACCTAAACCATGCAGGCATCTGATGTGCCCAGTCAATGCAAGCAAAGCCCTACTGCAAGACATGTATAGCTTAAACTACATGGACTGGGAAGAAATCATAATGACACTAAGCAATAACAGGAAAAGAAAAACACTCATAAATTCCCTTCTTTAGAAGAGAAGATATAAAAGAGACAGCCAACAAGGGGAAGACCACCCCAAATACAGTAGTACCTGTGCTGCAGTAAAAATTACAGGGCCTGAAGAGGTGCAACAAGGAGAAAAACTACTAGAAACTAATGTGCTTTTTTTCCTTCCTTGAAGAGAGAGAAACAACAACAATGAAAATAATCATCGCATCAGTAAAATAAGCAATACTCTGAAGGAAGGGCTTGAGTAGGGCTGCACACACAAATCAGCAGAGTGCTGTCTGTAGCCTTGGTGTCTGATAGGAACGAGGACCAGGAAGTAAGTATTACTCTTAATCCACCTGGCACAGGGAACAAGGAGTGGTGGAGCTATAGCATACTCAACAGGCACTGCTAAAGTGAGATGTTTCTGTGTGTGAAGTGCATGTGTACCCACTGTAAGGACGGCCACGGGGACAAGCACTCAAAGGAAAACTGCATTTGTTGTTTCACAGGAGATTTGTAGGACTGATCCTCAAAGTCAGGTGCCTTTAAAGCACCTCCGTTGCCATTTTAAAACATGGGGAGACTAAGTACATGCGACTACAAGGCTGCTGGAGAATTCCAATTAGATTAAGCAAGTCTACTCTGACATGCTCTAATTGCAACGGGTTGAAGCAGGCACCTTGCCTCATATGTGTATAAGCACCTTCTGTTATTAACTTGTAGACTGAGGTCCTTGTGAAATTTTTTCTGTTCCAAAATGGAACAAAGTAAATCTCTGAAATTTACTGTGAAACAAATTTAAAAAAAAAAATCATTATGGCTCAATCAGAATGTTTGTTCAATAAAGTTAATATTTCATTTTAATTTTGAGACTTAAAAACTAACAACTGAAAACATTCCAGTCTCAAAATGCTGAAACAGGATACTTTGATATGACTAAAATAACCTTTTTACCTCTCACCTGCAGTACTGAGATTCTAATACTTATACTTTTTCTGGCAGAAAATAATTCTGTTGAAGTTTGACTAGCTGTGTAATCTTGTAGGTCAACAAATACCATTGATTCAGTTTGGAGTTGCAGGTGTCTCTTGTTCACTGAAAAATAAAAACCAAGCCTCAAAAGCATATCAGAATATCATTTATGTTATTTTGCAACTGAATGTTGAATAATTCTGGAATTTATGATAGCTCTTGCAGATGAATAAATATTCTCTCCCCAAAGTATTGACATAATTTTGAAAGTCCTTCTGACATCTAACCATTATAATCTCTCTCATAGTTTCCATTGCTTTTCTAAAACACTAGAAAACACCTCAAAACAAACGATGAACCATACCTAAACGCTGTTTGTTCAATGCTCAAAGGTAAAAACAAGGTAGCAAAAATATAAAAATGTAAGAAAATTAAAATATGGCATAAATATTAAAATACTGGAGGGGAAAATAATCCAAATTTTCAATCAAATTCTGTAGTTCCAAATACAAAGAACTATCAAATACATTTGTATATTCTCAAGTATTCATTTAAGAACATTTTAATTTATAACAGGTGAGAATATGACTAAGTAAGAGCATTATTTGATATAACCCTGTTATCCTTTCAGATACAGTGAAAAAGCAAATATAGTGCAGACACAGCAGGCTGGCAACACAAATGCACATGAAGACTGAGGTCATAAGAATACCTAGTGGCCTAAAATACAATAAATTTAATTTGAAGTATGTGGTCACACATTTGTATATGTGTACATGTTTTACTTACCTAGAAAATACAGATGCATGTGTATACTGCGTTATGTATAATGAACTGTTTGGAAAACAGGAAAAACCCAGAACTTAAAAAAATAGATCTCAACAATCTCATGTTTGCTTAAATTTTCTGACCACTTCTCATAACCATTTTCAAACTTTAGCCTCCTTTAAGGCATACATTGTACCAGAGCTGTCAGGCATATGGCCCAGTGGCTGGATCCAACCCACAGAGCTGTTTCACTTAGCCCATGGAGCTCTCAGAGGGCATGTGAATTTGGGGATGGAGCCTACACCCAGATTCCCTCGTGTGGAGTCCCACTGGGGAAGGATGTCTGCAGGGGGTGGGGATGAGAAGGCAAGTGATAGCTACGTTAACCTCTGTACTGTCACTTGCCTCACCACTGCTTTTGGTTTTGGATCTAGCCTGCAAGACTTCTTATGGTCAGGATCTGGATTCAGGGCAGAGCTGTTTGACACTCCAGCCTCATACCCTTTATATCAGCGGAAGTCAATCTTTTGGCAAGCATGCCACAAGTTAAGCCCTACATGCCCCACCATGTGCTATTCTGATCCCCTTCCTGCACTGCTATCTGCTCCCTGTGCAATCTGCTGCTCTGTTTTTTGATCCCTGACCCACCTGCTGTTGTGCTGCCTGACCCCTCCCTGATTTGTCACGTCATACAGGAACTTCCCATGTCACCTGTGCCATGTCGGCCACTCCAACTTTAGATATTCGTATTCATTCACACTGAAGCCATCAATTCTTGCGTTCAATAAATGATCTGCGTATTCTAAAAAAGACCTATCCTACTAGACTATATACATGATGTCTGTTTAGACAGTTCTCCAATACAAAAAATACATTTTGATTCTTTTTAACACAGAAAATGTTAAGCAACATTACATCAGATTTATTAATATTATCGATATTTTCCTCTTATTAAGGCACATAACGTATAGAAATACTGAGGTACAAAAATGCAAATTACTGCATCTGAGATTTAAAATATAATCCCATTCTGGAAAAGGAGAAGTAAAATTCTTCTGCTTAGAATATTCAGCTTTTAGCCATTTTTTTCTTTTGTACCAGTTCAACAAGCAACTTGTATCTTGCCACACATTCTTCCTGTAAAAATTAAGAAATGAAAGCATTTATCTTTGAAAATATTAACTGTGATTTGATCCTCATATTGTTTTGACTGTACACATGCTACTTCACTATACATAAAGCTGCAAATTATGTTTTACTTTTAGGAAAAAACCCAGAAAAATATTTACCTGTGTATTGAGCTTGTAGGAGAGAAGAATCTATACTTGATGAAAAATAGGTTAGAAAAAAAACCCAAACCTTTCACTTTGGGTTTCTCAAAAGATAGCTGATAATGACATCATCAGATGAACAACTTTAGAGGCCAGAAAAAACAGGAAAGTTTGCCTTATATTAACAAACATTTAACATTAAAAATTAATGCCCTGTTCATTTCTGGGTTTTTTATTGAACATTCAAAGAAACACCAAATGACTATTCCAGAATCAGCTTGTGTATGGAAGCTGTTCTGGCAGCCTTCAAATCCAGAGAAGCCCTTACTATCATCTTGATCTAGCAAGCCCATGAACCCGTGCACTGAAATGATTTTCCGAGCCAGAAAGACTGTTTTGGAACCACTCACATGTATGCTTCCTTACCATAACACCAGTGAGATTAATAAACCCTGATGCTTTAATGCATTGAAACTCAATTATACAGCACCTGGATTACTACTACCACTCGGCTATTTTTGAATGTGGCAAAAAACATGGATCACGAACACAATGCCCATCTTTGTTTTGTACAGAGCTTTTCTACCAGGCAATTTCAAAGAGAAGAAGCCCACAGAGCCCCTTCATTCAGTTGTTGGTGCTGCCCCTGGGTCTTAGGTTGGCCCATACACCACACACAGCATGTACCAGACTGACCCCATGTGCAGGTTGCAGGACCCATGCTGCATGCAGCACCCATATGGGGCCAGTCTGGGACTCCCTCTGCATGCTGGATCCAGCACCCATGGTGTCCATGCTGCTGGTCAGGTGCAGGCAGTGTATGCAGTGTGCATCCTGGACCAGCTGAAGTGAGCCCCACATCCCAGACTGCTCTCAGTGGGCACCATGTGCATCTTGTGTCCCAGAACAGGTGCTGCATGTGGCATAGTCCCAGACTGGCCAGAGTGGGTACTGGATCCAGCATGTTGTTGGTGGGGTGAGGTATGGAGGGTTTACAGGACAGATTTTCAACCACTAGATCCAACCATGAGACTTTATTTTAAAATTTACATCTATTTTCCTTTTAGACTCTTAAGTTTTAATGTGGGGCAAGGACTGGTATTTTAAATGACAGCTCATCTTAATCATTCCAACACACAGAACATAAATACAATTAAGTGATGGACATATATATCAAAATTATTATTAATAGGGAAATAACTGAGTTAGTTTGGCATATCTGGGAAGATAGCAACAGGCTGGGTTAATGACCCTATGCTTCATTAGGGACTCAATTCTTTTAGCCAGTTGCTAATCAGTAGGAAATGCCCTCCCCATGTTATAATAGTATTCTAATCCCACATAAAAGAGCAACATTACCTTACTTTTACCAGGGACACATTTTGCTATCTTATCCCAGCGGTCTGATGTTCCTTTTGGATACTGCTGTAAGGCCAGTTCAAGAAGCTTCTGTTGATTTTGAGTCCACAGTTCTTCTGAGCTGCGACTTTTCTCTTTTTTCCTATTCTCATCATCACTATCTTCATCCTCTTCCATGTTATCAAAGTCTTTCTGGCGTTTTCCTCTACCCTTATCTTCTACCACCTCTTTCATCTCTGCTAGAGTCATTTCAGGTGCTTTAGCAGTTTTTCGCTTGCGATGTCTGGTTTCACTTGGCATGGGCTCCCTGTAATCTGGTGGAACCTCCACTTGTTGTGGGTCACCATGATAGTTATCTTCTTCTTCATCATCTCTTTCTCGCTGAGTGATTATATGATCTGGCAAATTTACAGTAGCATTTTTGGGATTCTGGGCCAGAGTTTTAAGTTCAGAGAGCTTAATGATACCTGCTGGGAACGGCATTATATGTAAACATTACCAAAAATTAAATGAAAGGGGAATTGGTTGGGGACTCACATTTACAACCTGAGAGAGCTATGGGACAGAGCTCACATGGCTGAGATACCAAAGGAAAGAGTCACCCAGAAGCCACACAACTACAGAAAGAACAAGTTGTGGCACAACCCCTCACACCCTGGGCTAGTAGATCAAGCAATAGGGAAAAAAACAGCATGTTGCAGAGGTAATGAAGCATGGCTTCCACCAGAGTGTTTCAAAATACTACGGGCAACTTTCTGCAGTTTAGATTTTAAAATATTTTAAATGTATTTTTTCTCAAAGACCCAAAAGCTAGTTACTTCCTCTGGACACAGTCCACAGGGACCCCAGAACGTGGAACAATTTCTGTCATTCCTAATGCATTTTCATGGCTTTCCCAGTTACTAATCACATAATGGTGAGTAGCCATATATGACTGCTCAAAATATTCACTCTATCTATTTTTCTCAAACTCGCAGATAAAGAATAAATCCCAGGGAAATATAATAAAAGGTCATGAACACATGAAATAAAATTGCATGCATCTTTCCTTCCCTTTTTTGTTTCATTATCCTTTTTTTTTTCCATCCATACCCAAATCAGTTTCATATCCACCTCCCAACCTAATTGTTATCCATTTTCTCTGTTATTCTTTTCTTTATTTTTTTCTTGAGGATCACCCTGTTCTTTTCTCTCATTCTTGTCTTTCATATTTACCCTATTCGCTCTCCACCCATTGACAGTGAATCTTGCCTGCCTTGCTTCATGTGTGTTTTCGTCCCCCTTGTCCTGTATTTCCATGGCAGTGCAGCACACTTGCAAGTCAGTCTTATTCTACTATCTCCTCCCCAAATCTTTTCAAGGAGAAGTGGCAAAAAAGCAAGACTGGAAATTTTTTAGAACATTATAAAACTTTATGATCCTGAGAAAAATGAGACAACTCTAATGTTTTATTGGTTGAGTGCAGTATACGTCCAGCTTTCTTATTATAGTAACCTAAGACACCATATTTCTATGCTCTGTCCTAGTTGTAAAAGACACAATCAAGCCTGTGCATGACTTGTTTAGCTCCTTCTGCACCATGGTTCTACCGAGGAGTGCAGTGAACCCTGTCCTCCAGTGCTGCATTAGAAATAATAAGTGCATTTTGCTTTAAGCACTCTCACAAGTGGAAATTCACTGTTACAATCATGACAGCCTGCGTTATTATAATCTATTTGGAGAACCTCTGCAGAAATAATACTGAAATGCTTCCCCCAAAAGTGTGATGGTGGATTTAATTTCCATTATAACAACTAGCAATTAAAGGGTTAAAATAAACTGTATGCTGGTAGGGGTAATGTGGACAGCTAGTAAATCTGGAGAAGAGTAAGCAATAAGAGTCCCAAACTTTTTCTACCACAGAGAAAGACAGAAGACATGGTCTTTATGTAGCCAGCTTTGAACAGGAACATCTTGCTCAGAATGCCTGTTGGGCTCTGCATCAGATGAGTGGGTGTAGCGCAATACTGCTACAGACCATACAATGAAGGCCATAAACTCTCTCTGCACAGATAAAGCTGCAGAATGAACTATACATTCATAGCATAGCTATAAATCTAATTTTATTTTTAAACAAATACAAACCTGGAGTATATGCAACAGACTCCTTCAGTTGTTTTGCTTTCAGAGTAACCTGTTTAAAAAAAAATAAAAACGCTTAATTCAAAACTTGCATTTTTAGCACTTCATAGTTAAAAATGTCACAAACAACTTATGCAAAACAGCATTTTAATACATAAAAACGTTGCTATGCTATCATAATATGCTCTTCTAAGTCTTCATCTAGAGCCATGCCAATTTTAAATTGTTAAACAGATTTATCTTTGGGACTTAGCCTAATCAGATAGTTTACATCATTTTTAAAAATAAACTAAGTTGTATTCAATATAAAAAAAGTCTGCATGTCCTGTAAGATGCAGTATCCTACTGGGCACAAAACTCAGAATAAGCAGCTTTTGCAACTTGAGAAATTTGGAAAATGAGCAAAAAAAAGGCAAAAAAAAATGAAGTAGGAAGAGAGTTATCTGCACACGAGGACCCAGAGGATCAAGGGCTGGACATTCATACCAAGTCGCCATTTTCACTTGTATAGACGGAGAAGTCAAACTAGACTTAACTGTGGGAGTAAAAGCAGCAGCAAACTTTGATTTTTTTCCTACCAAAATAAATATTTTGGAGCTTTCTTTTATACCCTATGCAAGCAGTTAAATCACACATAAGCAGGAAAAGTCACAAGCCCAATTTAAAAAATAACTGTTTTTGCAGTTTTCATTAAAAAAAAAAAAAAAAATCACTCCATTGTTTAGAATGCAGACTCTTTAGACATGAAGAAAAATACAAAATTAAATTGACTGACATGAACTGAATAAAATACAAAATGTAAACACACACTAATTTGAGACATACATATTCCAATGTTTGCAATTTTCTTTTCAGAAAAGTAGGTGTTAGTTGTACAAACAAGAAAGGATGTACACTCAAAACAATGAAACAGTAACGTAATCTACCTGAAAGTGGTCTCTTTAAATAAAAAAGATTTATGAAGTTAGTGGGAGAGGAAGGAAAAAAAAAATAGGGAGAAAAGTCCCTTGTAGTCGCATCATAGGTTAGAACAGTCCTGGGAGCTGCAAATTTGTTTAGTGTTAGCATAATAATGCATCTGATGCATTGTGAGCTTACTCTGCCAAGGGACCTACTTAATTCCCATTTACACAGATTTTGCAGAAACTGTGAAATTCAGGATTCTCCGCAAAAATCAACAACTGAAAAAGCTTAATAGAAGTAAAATGCTGATTCCCCAGTGGAAGCCAGTGATCCTCGCTGCCAAGAGCAAAAGGTGCTGCAACATGAAGGGCAGATGGCAGCTCCCTCCCTCCCCAAAGCCTCTCCACCAATCAGTGCTGAGAGGCAGGACTGCTGAACGGTAGCCAGCAACAAAGATGGCAACCACCCACTCGACCCTCCTTCCCAATGGGGAAATCAGTACCGAGGGGCACAGCCCCCACAAAATGACCATAGAATTTAAACTTTATGCTGCGATCAACCTGTGAAAATTGGTAAGTGCACCCCATTATTTAGGGAGATCCCCTACTTAAGCCTCTCTGATTCATTTAGTCAATAAGCAACATCTCTACTATAGGTGTGCAAAACAAACCTTATTTGATTTGGATTCAGCCCAAATCAGGAACAGTGATTCGATTTGTTGATTCGTTCCAATTCAATTCAGCTGAATCTGAAGATGTGATGCTGATTCAGGGAATCAGCGAGTTGGACACAGACAAGCTTTAAATGCTTTTTCTACATGCCTTGAGGTACCAGGCATGGGTTGTGAACGCTGTGATGGCGAGGCGGATGAAGGTGTCCCACAGGAGTGTGGGGGGCCCCCCCATGTGCTTGGCACCAAACTCAGAAGTGGTCTCCGCAATCAGCCATGGTGGGACCCTGGGTGCCCCCCCGAGACAGGAGACACCAGTTGCTGAGCTGGGGGCTGGAAGAGGGGTCCCCCATATGCTCCCTGGTGGAACAGCAAGTGCTTCTGGTCCACTTCTGGGTCTGCTGCCAAGCGCACTGGGGACCCCCTGTGCTCCCGTGGGATGCTCCACCCGTCCCAGCATCTCATCATTCACGAGCCGCTTGGTACCCTGAGGTATGTAGAAAAAAAACATTTAACACTATTATGCCTGAATCATCAAATCTTTCTGAATCTCTCCAAATCAAATCAGTGATCAAACTTCACACAGCCCTAATATCTACCCTGTCTTCCGCTAATACATTAGAATGTTCAAAATTCTGACATTGTTTTAATACACAATTCTCAAATATTTTGTTATAAATATATCAATATCTATGTCACAAATACAACATTTTAAATATAATAATACAATACAGTATTACAATCCACATTTAAGAGTCACTAGTCTTCTGTTATCTATCCTATTTATCAGTGTTTTCACTGAGTGTTTTGATGATTAAAAAGAACAAAAATAATAATTGAAGCTATACCTATCCCTGTCCCACTTCTAACATTTGATTGCACCAGACCAAAGAATGAAATTCCAATCCAACACCAGAAACAGCAACTGTAGCAGTGAACAGTTGAGAAATTATTTTCTTGATGACATCCTTGTTTTCTCCCAAAACATTTTTTTGAATTTGTACCACTGAATACATCTTTCATTGAAGAATATAGTTTTTGAAACGTAAATCTGCTTGCAGAAGTTCACTTTTAGCAGACGTCTACATATTCCAGAAAGTGTACCAGAGAAAATGTCAATTCCTCTCTTGGGAATGGTAATTGGCAAAGGCACAGATCATATCATACAGGCTTGAAAGCAATACAGCATACAGCATTCAAACCTGATAACATTTTCAGAACCTACACAGCTTTGTATGGACAGCTTCAACTGCTATTGCCCAACTACCCACTGTTAGACTTTGCAACATGTTTTTTAAAGGCACAGAGAAACTTTCAGTTTCAAAAAGGGTGGGGAGCTGCTGCAGCTGTGCTGGTGTGCTCAGCAGCTGTTAAGTGCTGACTGTGATGTGCATGAGCCTAAAGCAATACAAATTTCATAGATTTCATAGACATTAGGGCTGGAAGGGATCTCGGAGGATCATCAAGTCCAGCCCCCTGCCTGAAGGGCAGGAAGTCAGCAGGGGTCATAGGATCCCAGCAAGATAAGCATCCAATTTACTCTTGAAGGTGTTCAATGTAGGTGCTTGAACCACGTCTGATGGCAGGCTATTCCAGACCTTGGAGCCTTGGACAGTAAAGAAATTCTTCCTTATGTCCAGCCTGTCATGTCCTTATGTACAGTCTTGCAGTAGTTTATAACCGTTCGACCTCATCATCCCTTGGGGTGCTCTGGTGAACAAACATTCCCCCAGATACTGGTGGTCACTCCTAATAAACTTATAGGTGGCCATCAGATCACCCCTGAGCCTGCGCTTTTCCAGGCTAAAGAGCCCCATAGCTCTCAGCCTGTCATCGTAAGGTCTGTTTTCCTGACCTCTGATCATGCGCGTGGCTCTTCTCTGGACTCTCTC
>JAGPOW010000261.1:231331883-231354889 GCA_030014935.1 Caiman crocodilus
TATACAGTAAATTATTTCCCCAAGAAAGATTAAGTAATAAAAGTGCCTTTCTTTTAAAAAAGACCCTTCCTGGTCAGTAATGTTAAGTGCAAGAAACCCCAGACTCTAAACAGAATGAAATATATTTCACTCTCTACAGTAAAGTTCCTCAGTCACATTCACATCAAAATTCTTATAGTTTGCCTGTAAAAAAAAAAACAAAAACATAACTCACTTGTTAATGACATCAAGATAGGCATGAATGTGCTCTGTTTCCAAAATGCACATTAAAACAACAATATTATAGAGAAGAATGAAATTAAGAAGAGCTACCTTTTCATGTCTGTGTCCAAACAATGTATAAATTGATAAAAAGATAATGCACTGTAACCTATAAGACAAGGCATGTCTTTGTGATTAAACAGAAGTTTTCTTTTCAGAAATTCTCTCTGCTAGTTTTTCATTAATAAATATAAGACATCAGGCCTCAAAAACAGTGACAACAGAATTAAACATTTTTACCTTATACTCATTAACCCCTCCAGAGCCTTTGGAATAGGGTCAATTGAAAGGGCTGGTCCTAGTGATCTACTGCTTGAAAAGGAAAATTATTTTACAGTCTAGTCCCTGGGGTTTTCAGGATCATAACACTTTAAATCCTTAGTACAAACTTTGTTTGATATATGGCACATTGCTATAAAAATAGATATTTCAACAAGGATATTAATCATTTTACACAGTACCATTTCACATAGTACCTTATACTATAATCTAGAAAAATGGACAACAGTAATATCAGTCTCATACAACTTGTTCTATTGTCCTGGAGAAATATTTCAGTTTAATGAATGGAAGCCACCTGTCTAAACACTATTAGCTGAGTTGTACTAATTTTTTTAAGACCTGGCTTAAACAGAAATGTAATCTTTAACTAAGTTTCACAAATGTTATTTTGCAGTTAAAAGGAGTTACTACAAGCACTAAAACTGGCATTGTTTTCCTGTTATCAAGTTACAGTAGCTCAGGTCTCTAAGCACCAGAATCCCCCATACAGCTGATCAGTTACAGCTGTTAATTGTGGAGCAAGGGACTGGCTGACATCTGCTTCTTGCTTAGTCAGTTAATGGTTCACTTCCAGGTCCTAAAAAGATTGTAGCCTCTCTCAAAAGACAGTGTCGGACCCCATCTATGCAGGCCTTCTACACGGCCTGCCTTGTTCTGGTTTGTCATTCTCCATACAATGCAAATCTGAGCAAACTCACATCTGCCACTGATCGACCTAATTCGTGAGCAATCTTTTCCCATCGACCTGGGGTCCCCCCTGGGAACTTAACCATACTTCTCGTCAGCTGGCTAAGGTCCTCTTCTGTCCATTCAGGAGCCTGTAAAACATTTGTAAAATATTTATTTTGTTAGGAAATAGGAAAAAAATTCAGTTGGATAAAATATAGAACAAGATTTAAAATACATTAATCAAATAATGAAGATAATAAACAATGTAACTTAATAGTGTTATGAATCCTTATCTAGCACTGTCTCTCTCCATTATGTCATAGAAGATAAACATAAAAAGAACACCATCAGTGAACTATTACAAATCTTAATACAGAGATGCCTGTGTAACCACATGTAAAATAAACAACAAATATTTAAATATCAAATCAGTTTAAAATATTAATGTTTTAGATAATGCTGAAATTCTGCTTGCATGCAAATTATTTGTAAAGAAAAAAGTTAAGGAAAAAAAGTCCTTTTAATTAAAATAAATTACAATATTCCTGAACTTTATTTATGAATGTACATTTTAGAGCAGTATGCCCAATTCAGTCATTTTGTCAAAGCCAAAATAATGTATGCATCTTTTAATATACTGAATGATCCAGGAACAGAATGTGCTGATTCTGTATTTCACTGAGGTATTAATATAATGTTTTTTTTAAAACAGCAACCAGAGCCAATACCTTCCAAGAAAACAAAAACTGGAGATTGTCAAAGAGCACCTAGGCCCAATAACCAGTGTAAAGCAGTGTTTGACTCAAACAGCATAAGACAAACTGTAAACAATTTCCTTCTTTATTACAACCAAATTGAATTGAGCAAAGCAAGAACTACTGTTCCTCAGATATAACTGTAACATTCTAAGCTATTCAAACTCTGTCTGTTGAGATGCCTCTTAGGAAAGAAAAAGATGCTGCATCAGTCTGCAATACAGTTAAAGTAACAACTACAGAACTGGGCTTTTGCAATAATCAGTAGTTTATCATTTCTATTATTTTTAAAGAATCCTTTTTGACAAATTCCTCTCCTAATCACCATTTCCGATAATGAACAGGCATACATCAAGAAGTTTGCATTACAGAGCCATCAGCACAGAACAACAGTCAGAGGTGAGTGACCCCAGGGACCATCTCCAGAGTTACAGCAAAGCTTCTCCCTGACACTAATCCTGCCTGTCATTCTCCCACTGTGCTCTAACCACACTGACATCCGCCTGCTGCACTGCAAGCTTAACGGGGCCCTTCCTGACTTTTTACTGTCTCCCCCAATCAATGGTTCAAGCATGCTCTTTTCACCATGTCCAAATGGCAGCTTCACTCATAATCAAAGTGCAGTGCTCCTGTTAAAGGGCTTCCCGAAAGGCTCTACTATTTGCATTCATTTGCAAAGCAAACTACTTTTATTCACTTTGTTCTGCTATCAAGAATGTTCCCTGAAGCAGATAAATTGGCATAAATACAACCTGCCACTTAAGAGACAGTAAATAATAGCCAATAGTAAAGATAGTTTTATCAATCATTCTATTTTATGGCCACGTAAGTCTGTTCATTAAATGCTCCAAGCTCAAATATTCATATTTACATAGCTTTCACACAAGCATGAATTAATTACTTAAAGTTAAATAAAACAGAGTAGTGTGCTTGCATGTCACTTTATTACTTATATAGCATAAGTATGTTAGTGGCCTACATAAAGAAATGCTAAAAACATAACATTTCCCAGCATCACACAGTAACCTTATTTTATTATTGTAAAAAATAAATACACATATTGCTCTATATTAAAAGGTCAACGTATTTCCATAACTGAGATGGGGATACTTATTAATATTCTAATTTTAGACATAATACCATCATTATATAAGGGAGGTTGGGTTTTTTGTTTTTCTTCAAATAAACAGACTAAGTATAAAAAATATTAAGTTTTTACCAAAACCTTTCATAGAAGTTATAAAAATTCGCACACTGAATGAAAGCCTTAGTATAGACGCAATTTAATTTAACATATTAAAGTTGTTTTACATTTAATTTAAATATTAATGCTTGCAAGACAAAAAGAAACTGTAGAACATATCTGAATATAATATTCAGAGCATAAATGTAGTTTCCAAAGCTTAACACAAAAAAATCACTCACGTCTCTGCATTGATACAAGCATTTCAGAAGTAACAAATTTCTTCCATTTTTTAAATTCTTTAAAAGAATGTTTAAGTTCACATCCTTAGATATGCTGCATATTTGAAATCCTGCATGTATTACAAAAGTAAAGCTATAATGTTAGCTCTTATTTGAAAGCTATCAAGATTTACAGAAATTCTAATAAAAACCTACTGCCCTTAAACTGAACACCACACAACCCCATGGGTAGCTGTGTCACCAGAATATTTAATTATATTATTTAAATAATATGGTAAATTAAAATAAATTAAAAAATAAAGAACTAAAATTTGATAGGTCAGAAACTCTTTGATAAAGCTTTTTTAGAAATCTATTGTTAACTACTATGGCTGCAGGGAGTTCTGGTGAATTTGCAATTCCTTAGCAATAGTTAAATTGTATCTTTAGTTGCAACAGCACCTACTGTGTTTCAACTACTACAAGCAGCCACGAGGGTGGTCATGGTGTGAATGTATTTGCCGTGTTCTAATCTGGAGCCAACTGTAACTGTGAGAGTCAAATGAATGCATAAGCATACTGCTTTGTCACTTAAAACCATGTGTGTCCAATATTACTGAAATACTGGGCCAAAATTCATCTCTACAGTAAAGTAATGGAAGATGCCACATGGTGAGGGGACAGCTGTTATGACTACACAAGCATTCAGATTTTGCATCAGAAAAGCCCTGCTCTGGGATTAACTCTCCATACTGAATACAAAGTGAAAAAGTAAGCAGAGTTATGAACTACACCATTTAACATGAAAAAAAAAAAAAAGAATAAATTGCTTTTATAAATGTAAAAATTCAAAGCATTTGCTCAAAATTATGTTCCTTTATAAAAGTCCTAATATTGAAGCTTCAGTTTACACAAACTCTCCTGTAACTTCTAAGGAGAAAATATGAATGTAATTTATCGTGTACCAGCACTACATATATTTACCTTTTGTTATTCCATACTGCTTCTCACTGCACAAGCAATTATGTGCTTAGATCTCTTATTTTTAAACAAACAATTCTAATTTTAAATTACAGAAATCAAAAACTCAGATTAAGAACATGGAATAACATTTGTTTTCAAGAAAAAAGGCTGTCTCCAAATATAAAATTGTTAAGAGTATTATGAATTATGCAACTAAAAACAGTAATACAGATAAAAATTTAGAAGCACTTACATGTTAGCATTCACAACAAAATTCATTCTATTAATTTGATATGAAAAAAAGAAGCTACATACCAGTAATTGGTGTTCTTTGACATGCCTTCTCCATAAAACACATTCTCACTTGAGTTTCTGACCACAGACTTTTTACCTTAGCATTATTTATAGTGTATCCTCCAGCCCCTTCTTCCCCTCCCCACAACAAGGGGCTAAAGCACCCCTTCTCCTCAGTTTCCTCTCAACTTCAATTTTGAGGAAGAGAGAAAGGAAGTAGAGAACACCTGTCAAACTTCAGTTACAGGCTTTTCTCCTTTTGAGCTACTGCTCACAAATTCTCACATGTGGGCGACTCCAAAGCAATGCCTACAAATACCTGGAAATGGGATTCAAGAGTCCTACAGGTAAAAATCAAAAGTGGTGTCACTCATAATTGCCTTCACACTTGCACAACGGTTATCATAGTTTGAATGAAATGGTGTAACAGACACCTGAGGGTACAACTACAGCACGCAGAGAGGCAACAGAGGTGATCTGGGCCCCAGTCAAATCATCTCAAATCACAGGAGATTAATTTACCTTGGTCATTTTATCGTGGAGTCAGACATCTGGAGATCTTGGTAAAAAGTCTTTTGGGTGAAAGAGCCAAACCCTCAGATCTCTAAATTATGGCTTCAAATAAGTGTGAAGACCTCCTGAAAAGTTGTATGGTTACATACAAGTAATAGGCTAGGCCTCTCGTCACATATAGGATAAGGAAAGGTGGTGATGGCCACGGTCCCTTGAACCGTGTCAGGCTTGTCAGGCTTGATGGGTCCTCGGATAACTGAGGAGCCCGATTCTGAATGCACACATTCTTTGGCAATGGGGGCACATTGTTGCGTCAGGGAGTGGGATTTGCAATCCTGGTTTGGTCTCCTTCTGCTTCTTCTGCTGACACCATTCTGCATTGGTATTGAGTCATTGGGCCTCGAAGAGGTGCGCACCTGGGTGGACCAGGTGGTGACACACCAAATGAGGGAAAGTAGCCTTTACATGGAAAACACATGGTCTTAGAAAGAAGATTGGCAAGGAAATTTCTTGACTGAGATGGGATTCGGATATTATTCAGCAGGAACTTAGGGCAAGTATATAGTACCACCTTGTCCATCTAGAAGGTCACAGTGTGGCTCCAACAATAGAGCATGCGATTAGGTGAAGCAAGGGCAGGCTTCTGTGTAGTGACTGTCCTGAGAAAGGTGAGGAAGTAGAGGAAAAGGGATTCACTTTGATGTGATAAGCATGGAAAAATCAAGTAAGCAAACACCTCAAGCACTGAGGGACAAACATCTGACATCAAGTTTACTGGGCCAGTCACATCATTGGGATGTCTCACTCCAGACTCCCAAAGCAGGTTTTATTCTCCCAGCTCAGTCGAAACATATGTTCAAGAGGAAGGCAGAGAAAGTGTTTCAAGGACATCCTCTAGGCCAACTTGAAAAAAATGCAGCATTGATATCGACCTGTGGGAAACTATCACCCAGGACTGCCCCAAATGGAGGAAGTCTGCAGCCAGGATCTCAGTACTTTGAAACCTTATGATGACAGCAGGAAACAGAAAACTGGGAGCAGCAGAAACCACCTGTTATGGACTAAACCAAGAACCTAGAGTCACTCACCCCACATGGAAACTTATGCCCAAGTGCAACAGTTTGTTGATCCCAGACTGGGATCCCAGACTGGGTCCGCCTGCTCCTGCAGACTTGATTCTTAGTATACCAAGAGGTATACAAAAAATTCCTCTCTCAAACTGGCGCTACCATCAGACCAAACAAGTCCTGTGCCACAACCAGTGATATGCAAGATTGCCAGTGATATGGGTTAAGGAAAGTAGTACTAGGGTCTATAAATCTGGTACTGACTGGCATGATGTCATCTATGCTCATGATAGTCCAAATAAGGTCAGGGTGGCTGCGACACAGGGACTTGTTTGGTCTGATGGTAGTGCCAGTTTGAGAGAGGAACTTTTTGTATACCTTTTGGTATACTAAAAACGAAGTAGGTAGGAGCAAGCAGACCCAGGCAGCAAGCAGATGTCTCCCTTCTGCTGCTGTAAAAATGTTTATATCAGAACAAAACTCAAACAAACAGATGTCCCTGCTGCTTGTCATGCCCCAAGTGCCCAAAAATGGTGGTGTGATGTTTCTTATTAATAGTTTGTGTTGTCTTTTTCACAGTGGATGCTGCAAGACTATGGGCAGCCTAGGGCTGACCATGCTCTCCAGCCACCCAGCAGGTAATCATGTGAAACAATGCCCTGGTGCCCAGCCCCAACCCAGGAGCACCCCAGGGAACCTCATACATTCCCTGGTCTGCAATGGCAGGTTTGCATACTGGCAATTCCCCTGCAGAGGATCCTGGGAAGTACATTTCATGCAGCAGAACAAAGGAACACCATGAGGTTCCATGCTCAACACTTGCGAATGCATGCTCTTGAAATGCTCTAGGAGGAGATCCCAGGGCCCGTGTCTGCAAGCACAGAGCAGGGAATGCATGGAGTTCCCTGCAATGCCCCAGGTTGGGGCCAGGCACCCAGGGCTATTGTCCCCCAAGATTGGGACCCAGAATCCCTGGGACTGCCAGGGGACCAATCCTCCAGGACAAGAGCCCTAGGTGACATTCATCTTTGCCAATCAATTGGATCAGCTGTGCCAGGATGCAGCCACACCAATGATCAATGAGGGGCAAGAGACTGCTGAGAGAGAAGAGACTTGCTCCTAAAGTAACCACCCAATGACAGACTCACTCTTCAATCTGATGTAGTAGGTCAATGTTGATTGATGCACTACCATTAAGGAGGGTGGGCACCAGAATGAGGTAGTGGTGCCAATCTGAAAACTTGATGCCAGAACTAAAGGATAATCTGATGAAACTGCTGAGCAGGAACATGGGAAGTTTGATCTCATGCTCCTTTTTTTCCCCCCCCCAAGGTGTGAAGGAAGGACACGTGTCACACCTATTAGATATGTATATCCTTCTGACCTGCCTTTCACAGAGTCACGTTGATTCTTCCTTCTATGGCAAGGGCAGCTTTAGAAACCTAGTAATATTAAAAAAGAAAGATTCCTTAAACCAAATTGGGAAATAATATCTTTTTTAAAAAATGCAGGTAAAATAACTGTACATAGTATTTTAGTATTGATCCCATTTTTCTATCCCCACTCACTATTCATTCCTATGTTTATATATCCAAGATATGCACATCCGAAGCCTTTTAAAAAGATAATTTTGTATTAGCCAGCACCTAGCATTGCAGTTGAATTCAGGATAGTTCTCTAAGTGCTATACAAACATGTAAGCCCTTGCCTTAAAGAACACAATAGGTATAAACCAGGTGACTTGGTTGGAGGTGGGAGTTGAGGCTTCCCGTTTCTACCGGGAAGCCTATCCAGGCTTCTAATGTTTCACCTATCCAGGTCACAAAACATACCACAACGGATAGCATCATCAGCAGAGAGCTTGAAATGAAGGTGGACACAGAATGACCACCTTATCTTTAAGAAATGGTCTACAAGGTATACTGTGGGCAATATTAGGGTTGTTTATTCATCCTGCACTTGTTCTGCACTTCAGCCCTCAGAGCTGTCTAGTCTTTCATTAAAATAAAAAAGGTTTTAAAATAAACACCCTTGTATAGATTCAACTCAACTAGAACAGGTGAACCTACTACATTGAAATAATGCTAAGTTCAAAATATCTTACACAATCTTTTAACATAAGGAAATTGTTTGCCAGAAGTCAGAAATTCTTCCATAGCCCATATGTAGTTTCCATGCTTCAAAATGCAAGAGAGTCACAAGGCTTAGCACTAGATTCTGCATGTTTGCATTTAAAAAAAAGAGAGCCAGAAGATCATGTCAAAAGCACTGTCAGTTATTCCAAAATGGGTACAGCATTAGGATTAGACCCCATTCCTTCAATGATCATGCTAGGAAAACCTAAATCAATATGAATATAAAAACCACTTAAACATTCTAACCACTGCAAAAAAAAAAAAAAAAAAATGGTTGCCCAAATCATTCTTGGGCTAAAAAAATTCCAAGTATGGCCACAGATTTTGGAAATCTGACCCAGAAAAACCTGTAAACCAAATCTCACAAATTTACTCTACATGATATGGTTGCTTGTGATAGTAAGGGATAGGTTCAGTGACCCAAAAGATCACATCCAGGCTTATCTTCCTATTGAAGAAGTCCCCAACTCTGGGCTCTTTACTGTGAAAGTAAGCTATGAAGTTCTTAAATAGTTAAGGTGGCAAGGAGAAATAGGTAATGATGGAGGGTGTGTGTGTGTGTGTGTGTGTGTGTGTGTGAGAATTATTATTTGTCAACTTTATGAAATTATTGGACTTTGATTTTTACACATCCCACCGATAGATAAAAATATAATTTTATATATATATATATATATATATATATATATATATATAATTATATTTAAAGACCAAAAAGTGGTAAAGTTTATGGATTTTTTTCACTGAGTATATAAAATCAAGGCCCAGTAATTGCATTAAGTTTACAGTTTTTTTTACACACGCATACACACGAAGTGTATGTCTGCTCACTTGTAACTCGAGAATGGCTGATCCTATCTACTCTAAACCTTCCAAAATCACTGAATACCACCTGAGGAAAATTCTAAGTGGGTTATTTTTCACTTGACCCTTTTTGGGGCTTCCAGTGACTGGGATTACTTCGTTTCTCAGATAAATATTTTGGAATTGTGAATTCAGTTCAATTGTCATTATTATAAATTTAAGTGCATGTCGGTATGTATGTTCACTTATAACTCAAGAATGGCCCATCCCATCTACTCTAAACCTTTCAAAAAAATCACTGAATACTAGGGCTGTATAAAGCTTCAGGTGCTGATTCAATCTGGAGGAAATTCGGCTCGAATCAGCAGCCAAATCTCTGATTCCAAATAGAACTGGGAGACAAATAAAAAGGTCCAAATTGATTCAAAGCTCTCTGAATCAATTTGGAAAAGATTCAGAGAGCTTTGGAGATTCAGGTAGTCCCCACTCGATGGTGCAGGGAACTGGACCTGGATACCATGCTGGTAAGTAAAGGGCGGGGGGGGGCTGGAGGAGGGGAGAGGGGACCCTGGGGGGACCCCTGCCAGGCCCCATCCCTTGCCTGCTCCCCTAGCCCTGCTGAGCATCCCCTGAGCCCTGCCCATTCTCCCAGCCCCATCAATGACTGCCCCACCTGGCCCCAGCATCCCAGCTCTTTAAAAAAATGAAATAAAATAAAATAAAAAGAAGCCTTGCACTCACCAGTTGCTGAGTGGCCATTGGGGCTTCTAGGGGCTCATGGCAGAGCTTCCCCTTTGCAGTGCAGGGTAGTAGAGGAAAGCAGGGATTACCCTCATCTGGCAGCAGCTAGTAAGCGCAGAGCTTTCTTCTTTTTTTTCTCCCAAAGAGCCTGAACACTGGGGTCGGGTGGGGCAGTCATTGATGGGGCTGGGAGAGTGGGTGGGAGACAGGGCCTGTTTGATTCAGAGATCTGGTCAATTCATTAGAGGCCGAATCTCCGAATCAGATTTGGCCTAATCGATTCTGGACAGTGATTCGAATCACTGAATCAAATCACTGGTCTCCCGAATCAGCTGAATCTGAATCTGATTTGAATACTAGCCACTTTGCACAGGGCTACTGAATATCATGCAAAGAAAATTACAGATGGGTTATTTTTCACTAGACTGTTTTTGGGGCTTCCAGTGACTATTTAAGGGAATGATGTTTTCCACATGGAGTCATATGTGGTTTGCTCAAGAGTTGGTAGTTGAAGAGTTATATACACTGCTGCCAACAGGAAACACAAACAGCATTGTTTACAAAGAAGTTCTACAATAAAGATCATTCATTTGGATGTCATTTGAAATGTTCCTCCATGTTAAATATATTCTAATATGTTCTTTAAAAACAAACAATATTTTTTACCTAAATATGTTACTGAGTTCATTGAAAATAAACAAACACTCCAATTAAAAAAATAACAACCCAGGCAAAGAACAAGTCCTTCCGCTAGCAAGAGAGTGTGCGTGCATGCTTGTGTAATGAGTCTAATAATTTCATAACATTTACAAATAATAATGATTTATTTGTCAACAGTTATTTGAAAAGCAGAGGATGAAATAGGTAAATATACAATATTAAAAAATAGTAAGTATGGCATTCAAAATATCCTTCATGCTCTATGTGAGTTATTTAATAGTTAGTTTACTTTCCTCTAAAATGTCAATTAAGCTGAGACATTTGGAAAATCTAGAGTATGTTGAAACAAAGGAACACATGCGCACATACCAGAAAAAAGATCTTCAGGAGCCGACTGTTGACGTACAATACTGTTTTCTGATTAGTGAATTAATAAAAAGAGAGTGTGGCCACCTTGAAACCAAAAGCTGTATCAAAAAGTCTGAGTCAATCAGGAAAAGTGTTTCCTTTTTTAGACAAAATAATTATGAAAAAAAAAATCACTAAAATAGCTCTATTTATAGCTTTTTGAACTTTCCAAAAACGTATCTTTTGATAACTTCAAAATTTAAAAAAAAATCTTAAAATATGTATCCTTCATTGGCAGTGCTGTACAACGTTCTTTTCATGCAAGTAGTTTTATTTTGCTGTTTGGGAAATGTTTTATGTAACATGTTAGTCTTTGTTCTGTAGTGTTACACTACTTACACAACATTTTGGGGTGAATTTTTATTCAAAAGAAATTGCACATTCCAGGACCAGCGTTCTAATCTTACTGAGAAGAACATTGTGCAACAGCATGAATAAAACAGATCTATTTGCACATTTACGTGCATGTCCAAGTGCAGACATGACAAATCATTTGTGGTCTTTTCATAATGTATGTCATACACTGTGCAAAAACAATACTAGTATAGAGTGCCCTATGATTTAAATTATCCAAGTATCTTCTGAAGGGATAAAGAGCTCAATCTTTGCCTTCAAATTTAGACACCGTGCACCTTGAGAGTATGAAACAAATGACAGTATGCTCTTCCGGCTGAGGGCTGTAACAGTTTCTTTAATTTAGGGAGCTCCAAAGCTGCTCTAAGGTACACAGTTTAAAGCTACCAGGCAAAGACTTGGAAGTATGATAGGGTACTTTGTTCTAACCTCGCCTATTCCTGTACCAAGGTTGGAGGAAGTAGGTGATACAGTTCAGCTATGCCAATTCTGTGCACCATTAGGATTCCCTTGAAGCATGGTGGAATTCTTGGCCACCTCTTTAGGACAGCTTTTCACTTCCTCTGGGTTGCCGAGGAATGCAGAGAACGAGAAAATGGAACAAGGGACTGAGCCCAAGATTCTTAAGAGCTTTGCAAATCAAACTGGTCACTTACAGAAAAGTAGGCAGGCCCACTCCACAAACTCTTTGTCTAGTTGCCAAAATTACTGCAAAGGCAATTACAGAATTTTCATTTATAACATAAGATGCAGTCCATCAAGAAAGCTTATGAAGGTAAGTAAAAATATAGACAACTGCGAAGACAACATTTTTTAAACCAAGCCTCCATATGGGAAATTTCTTGGAAGTTCACAAATCAGGGCAACATTCTGCTTATGGAAGTCACTGCTATAGCAAGGCATTATATCAATACGTACACACCCACCCACGTGGGTTGTGCTTTAACTATACAAAATAATTGGATAGTTAAAACAGTGGAACCTTTAATTATAGACATAACTGTACATCAGTATGCTTATAATGTTATGGCTTGTTTTCTCACAGGAAAAGTAATAAACTAGGACTGCAAAAGATATATTTGGTACTGGTAAAGTCTTGTCTGTATGAGGGCCAGCACTGGTATAGTTATTTCAGTAAAAGTAAAAACAGCCTCCCCAATCCCTCTTATTTCTAACCAAAGTAGTTATATGCATGCAAGATCTTTTTATTTCCTGCGAGCAATCAAGAGTTTAAAGTAGAGATCCACAGATACATCAGTCCAATATTGGATCAGCACCAATATAAAAAAAAAACTGGCTGTATTAGATATTGGCCCAATGGGCCAATAATATGGCTGATAAATGCCTGTGCTGCGCACAGCCTCAGCACAGCACTCAGGCAGCAAGAAGCATAGCCAGCAGTGTGTAGAGCTACCTCCAGCTTGTAAGTCTGGTGTGGTGGGAAGGGGAGGTGGAAGGAAAGGGGCATGGAAAGGGACAGGGGCAGGTGCTAGCTGGGCAGGGCAGGGAGACAGAGCCATAGCTCATGGGGGGAAGGGAGGAAGGGACGTGGTTCCTGCCGCTGCTTGCACCCCAGGAAGGCATGAAGGGGAGTGTGCCCCCAGATCTGTGTGGGGCACAGCGGGGCTCTTCTCAGCAGGGACTGGGTTTGCAGCAGGTGCCAGTGGCATTAGGAGGATGCTGCATCCAACCCAAATTTTGCCGCTGCTCCACTTCCAGCACCGCTGCCACCAACTGCCCAGCACATCCCCAGTTCTTCCCGGCGTATGGGTGGAGGCGGGGCATTGAGCCAGGGCTGTGCCAGCCAACTGGCAGCAGCAGCACTGGGAGCAGAGCAGTGGTGAAATCTGGAGTGGATGCAGCATCCCCCCAGCATTGCCAGGACCCGCTCTGAGCCCAGCCCCCACCAAGAGCAACCTGCAGATCCAGGAGGCACACACCCCATGCCCTCCCAGGAGGCCACAAGTCACCGCTCTGTGCATCCCCACCAGGGGCAGCACTTACCCCTTCCCCTAGCCCATCCCTCACCACTGGGGGCACTGATCTACCCCACCACATGCCCCTTCCCTCCACCCTCCCCTTCCACCACACTGGATTTACCAACTGGAAGCAGCAGTATTGGAAATCAGATCAGTATCAGCTGATATGTCATCTTAAAAATTGGCTGTCGGTGCACCGCTACTTTAAAGCTCAGAACAAGTTGAATTCTATTTTGGACTGTGCATCAATAGAAATGTTCCCACCATATTTACTTGAATAGAAGACGAGCCTGATCATAAAATGATCTCCACAATAATCAGATCCTATATATGGAAAATTTATAGATTTGATATAATTTTCCAGGTATAGAATCTAGTTATTGGATGTCTTCCTTGACTCTGTTCCCCCTCCCACTGCAAATGGAAGGGAAAATAAATTCAGAAGGGTCAGATAGCCCCTGTGCCCTCTACCCCCTTAAGTTCTTCTTGCAGCCCCTTCCTTGCACCTTAAGGTCAGACCCTGCTCTCCCTGAACACACTGAAGTGAGAAGCAAATATGAAAAAACTGACTTTGATATAAACATAGCTGTAGTAATTTGAATATAGTACCCATAGACTTAATTCATCCAGAACTGACTCCAGAATTTTACCTTTTTTTTAAACTGTTGCAAGTTTTAGCACAGATACTCCATAAACACACCTTTAAGTAGCACTTTGGCACCTACCCATCTATATAGAATAAACCAGTGGTTTCCAACCTTTTTATGGTGAAGATCACTTTTTGTAAGTGAAGGGTATCCCAGGATTTACTGCCCCTGTTCCACCCCAACTCCTGGACAAGCTGCCTGGGCAATGACCCCACTCATTCAGCCTGGCCTGGGTGGCAGAGAGAGTGTGGCTTAGCCCAGCCACATGCGTCCTGCTGTTCCCGTGGAACCTCTGACACACTGAGATAAGCTGTCAGAGGCTCCATGATTGACTAGTGGACTGAAATCCACTTGTTGGTGACCACTGTGCATGATATTACTCCAAAGACAAAAGGCTCATGATTTACCATATAGTTCATTGGGCTGGATTCCGGCAGAGTCAATAGTGTTTCACATCATGGTGGCCTCATAGCTGAGCACTGCTCAGCATGTGTATGTGCTCCAGATACCCCCACAAAGGATGCATATGTTAATTTGCCACCCACTCATGACTGGAGCTGATTGTTCTTGTCAGGAGTCCTGAGATGTTTCAATTTTTTTTTTTATGACGAGGCATAAGTTACCCTGGTACAGCTTCACCTCCTAGAAAGTGGGGCCACATTAATCATTTGTGGCAGGCTGAGAGAGGAGCCAATAGAAGGATTCTGGGTGAACTGTTGGGGGCCCTGTTTAATGAGGTTTGCCAGACAGTTAAGTCTGATGAAGAAACAGGAAACATTAGAAATTGAAAAGAAAAGCACAGCTCAGCTCTGGGAGTGAAGAGGAAGTCATAATGTATTAAATGACTGTGCTCATATCGTCACTACTGTTATCTTATTCAGATGAGCTGCACTAGCCTATCCCTGTGGTAGGTTCCCATCAGCATGTTTACCCCACACTGGCCATGTACTTTACAGTCATGCTCAGTGTTGGCTGCATCTAATCAACTTCACAGTTGGCTTTTGTTGCTGAGCACATGCTGCTTTAGCAGCAGTTCAAAGATAGGCAATATAGTTAATGTGATCTCCTTACATGCAAATAAGGATGAGTGGCTTTTCCCCCCTATGCTGTTTGGGGGGAAAAAACTTTGTCTTGTATTTGAATAAATACGTTAATTGCAGACTTATTGTTATATATGAACAAGAGAACCTTGCTTGAATTTGCAGAACTGGCAGTCTAAACGAAATGTTTTCTCAGACTCATCAGGGAAGAGTAGGTCCAACAGTTGGCATCAGTAACATTTAAACAATAAATGGAGGTAGATACCTTATCAACACAAAAAGCAGTCTATAAATGCTAATCCTTATAATGTATTAGCAAAACCATCAACAATAATAGCTAAAACAAAACCTTTTGCACCCTCTACATGTTACATGCATTATACAATTAACTGCACAATCAATTTAGACCAGCAAAGTAATTATCACACCATAGAAAGGTCCATCCAGCGATAAAGTTAGAGCTTGAAAATATCTAACTTTATAGCTGATTTCTATCCAGATTTAATTTGCATGTGTAGCCTATGCTCTCGTGGGGCTCCTAGCCACAGTGATGTACCATGCACTGCAGCGACTGGGAATTCTGCAGCTGACAAGGACCATCACTCTTAGCAGTGGCCCACAGTTATCGTAGCTAAAAATCCTGTCAGCTGCAGGACTTCCAGCCCCAGAAGCCATGGCTGCGAGTCCCATCAGCTGCAGGAGCTTGCTACTTGCCAGTGCAGGAGAGCCTGGGATGGTGATCCTCGGCTCCCCTTGTACCAGCAATAAGGCATGATTAGACCTGATACTGGATCCCATAAGCATGCCTCCTGTCATGCACGCCCTTTCATTCAGATCATAGTAAATAAGTACCAGACAGTAAGATTTTGCTTTAAAATACTTTAATTGCATAATACACTTTCTGTATTTGTTAATATGTAGAATATATGTTGAAAGGGGAGGTAGCATCTAGGAATTAGAGACTGAAGAAGTCAGAGGACCTCTTACCAAGTGGTCTGTCCAAGGTCTAATATTGTTTAATATTTTTGTTACTGGTCTGACTTATGGGATTCAGTGCACACTTAGCAAATTTGTGGATGACAACAAGTTGGATGGAATTGCAGACACTATGGAAGGTAGGGCTAGGATCCAGAATGACCTGGATAGACTGGAGAAGTGGTTTGCAAACAATGAGATTAAATTCAACAAGCATAAGTGCAAAATCCCTCACTCTGGATGAAATAATTGCATGCACAAATACAGACTGGGGAATGACTGACTAAGCTACAGTACTGTAGAGAAGGACCATATCCATATTTAAATCATAAACCAAATATAAGGTAATAATGTGCTCTTGTTGCAAAATATGCCAGATGTGCACAGACTTGACAATTCAGCAGAAAGCAGCAAATGATTACAGGCCTGGGAGGCAGAATCTATGAGGAAAGGCAGAAAGAACTGGGTTTAGTTTAGAGAAGAGAAGACTAAGGGAGAACTTTTAAGTCTTCAAACACATGAAAGGCAATTATAGAGAGAATAGAGATGGGCTTTTCTCTGTGGCTGTAGGGCAGGGCACATGACTTGTAGCAATAGCCTCAAACTGCAACAGAGGAAATTTAGGCTGGGATTAGGAAGAACTTCCTGACTCTGAGTGTGGTCAAGCATTGGAACAAACTATCTACAGAAGTTGTGCAATCTCTATCCTTGGACATTTTCAAGAGCAGGTTCGACAAATACTTGGCTGGGATGATTCAGTCAGGGCTGATCGTGCCCTGAGCAGGGGGCTGGCCTAGGCCTTGTAAGATTCCTTCCAGACCTACTTTCCTATAATTCTATGATCCTATAAATTAAGTATGAGCCAACTGTGTGGTCTGTTGCAAAAAAGAAGGCCAACAGCATACTTGGTTTCATTAACAGGAGTGCCTCTTGCAAATCAAGGGAAGTGATTCTTCTGCTCTATATGGCACTCATGAGGCCTCACCTGGAGTAGTGTTCAGTTTCAGGCCCCTCACTTCAAAAAAGATGTAGACAGATTAGAAAATATCCAGCAGAGAGACAAAAATGATTAGAGGTCTACGAAACATGACCTATGAGGAAAGGCTGAAAGAACTAGTATTATTTGATCTGGAGAAGAGTAGACTGAAAGGGCCTTTGATAACAGTCTTCAAATACCTGATGATGGTTACAAAAAGGAAAGAGATTTTCTGCAGCTGCTGGTGATAGAACTAGGAACAATCTCAAATTACAGCAAGGAAAATTTAGGTTACAACTTTCTCACTATGAGGATAGTTAAGCATTGGAACAGACTACAACAGAGGTTGGAGAATCTCCATCTTTGGGCATTTTTAAGAGGAGATTAGACAAACACTTGTTTGGTTCTGTTGGGAATGATCCTGCCTTCAGCAGGGGGTTGGATTCGATTACCTCATGAGATTCCTTCCAGTCCTACATTTCTAATTTTACCATGCCATTGTTTTGGGATCATAGGAAGTAATGCTCTGTCCACCAGCTGAGCTTATTTTTGTTGAGCTACAAACGTGTAGCAAAACAAACAATATCACTGTGGGCAGGCACATGGCTGGAGCGCAACTAAGGTATGCACTCAACAGGGGACAATGATAAAGGACTGTTCTATAGCTCCCCCAGCCCCTAGAGGAGCCTGTCAGTGAGCTGGATAGACTCACCAGGAAGCTTTGAGCTCTTTGAAATTCCTAGTGCATATGCATCCAGGGATCCTTTTTTTTCCCAATTATACACACGCATAGACATACACAGCTTTTATATTAAAAATTGTGTGCGTGAACATGTGTGTAATTAAAAAAGATCCCAGGCTGCATATGCATATGCATATATCAGGAACATATATATGCCCAATTTATATATAGTTTCTTATATTTAAAAGGAGTGGGGGCGCGTGTGTGTGTATGTTCATATATATAAATCAATTGTCTGAAAAAAAATTAAAAAAAAAAAATCAAGTCACCCATGAAATATCTAAAACAGTACAAAAATGAATTTACCAATTCTTACCCCATGCTAGTGATTCTCAACCATGACACTACAGCACCAGGGCTGTTACAAGATCCTATTAATGGTGCCATGCAATATTAACACCGTTAAGTGAGTGACCACTTGCACATGATTCACAAGATACATTCAGAGATTTCAAATAGGAATCCATAGTGTCAAAAGCTCTCTCATTTGTTATGATTTTTGAGTTCTCTGAAACAGAAGAATTGTTCTATTATCTTTCTCTGGTTCAAAAACATGTACAGGCTAAAAACTGGCATTTTCCAAGGGGTGCCTAGAGTCTAACAAGAGGTGCCTTAAGTCTAAAAAACGTTGAAAACTACAGACAGAAACAGGTGGTACCCAAAAGACAGATATAGATACAGGTCTGTATTGAGCCAGGTAGACACTTGTTACATAGATATTTTACAAAAACCAGAATGTCATTAACTTATGTTAATAGTTTAAGGCAATTAGCCTGTACTACCTGTTCAATACTGATACACTGTATTTTCTTACATATCAAAACACCTCTTACCCAAAAATCAGCCCCCAAGAACTGATTTTATGTTCAAAAGAAAAGCACCCTATTTTGATTCCTGCCCACAGTGTAGCACCTGTGGTACTTCTATTAAACATTAGAAGTATTACTATTAAAGTAAAAACTGCCAAAAGTCAAGGTGAAATAGACTTCAGAATGAACATTAAAAACAAACAGCAAAAGATTTTTTGGCTACATAAATAGAGAAACAAGGAGAGGACCTACTATATAGTGAGAATAGAGTCCACACTTAAAATAATCTGGGTGCAGTGCAAACACTAAATGAATTTCTAAATTTTCAACAAATATGAGAATGTGTAGGATGGGTACAAAGATAAATAGTTATGAGAATTAAAGTAGGGAAGTGGTAGTGGAAGCTCAGTGGATCCAAGATGGCCGGAAGGAAAGCTGAACTGGCATATTAAACTGGAGATCCAAGAACAAGGATTTCTAATCAGCATGTGAAATTGTGGGTGATAGTATCTTTATTCAAGAAAAAAAAAGTGATATGGGTAACTGCAGACTGAACTTCATGGCACACAAAGTTTTAAATCGATGTTTTGTTTGTTTAAAAAAATGGAAGTCCAGATCTATATCTGTCTGGACTTCAGTACAGCATTTGATACAGAGACTGGAATTAGGTGAAAAAAATTAAAGGTGGAGTAAGAAACTACATAACAGATGCAACAGCTTCTTCTTCTGAAGAGAGAGCTGCTGGACTGGAAAAAGGTTACTAATTGAGTGTCTTAAATGCTGATCATAGGATTGATCTTAATTAACATTTTTATTAATCACCATATAAAAAAAAAGTATGATTAGGCTAACGCAATCTGCTGATAACACAAATCCGAAAGGTATTACCAATATCAGAATATCATCAAGGAAGAAATGGATTACCCTCAAGACTGAAATAAAGCAATTAAATAGTTCAAAGTAGAAGTTTATGAATTTAAGGCCTAGTAACAAGAATTTCTGCTATATACTTGGATATTATCAGTTAGAAATGTCATGGGAGGACTGAGCATATTAGTCATTAGTCAGTGAAATGACACGGCTATGAAAAAAATAAACAGAGTATTAGGACGTATCAAAAAAGATAATTCCATTAGAGACTATTAAAAGTGTACTAAACTGAAAAAGACATGGTAAATCGTTATCTGGAATTCTGTCTGCTCATGTTTAAAAAAGATTAATTCAAACTAATATTAAAAGACAAAGTGCTAGGAAGAGAGAATGTATCTTTATGAGAAAGTTAAAAGGCCTTCGCTGGTTCAACCTAGCAAACAGAAGGATGAAAAAGAGTAAGAATGCTATCTCTACAAACACATCTAAAATATTTAGGACTTATGATAGCAGTGAGAAAATACCTTGCGTATTGCACCACAAAGAATCTGGATCACTTCACAAGGTAGGTCTGCATGGTGGAAGCCCTTCTGCAAAGCATTACGGCATTCCTAACAGGAGTTGAGATTCTTCATCCGTGAGAATCATCCAGGCAGCCAGATGGAATGAATGCAAGTCTGTGTGGCATAATTTATCACTCTGAGAGAGCATGCAAGAACACAGAGGCAGGTAAATTCCTGCCTGGGTCAAGCAAGTGCTATCAGACTTATTAAGCCCCAGCCTTCCAGTATCTTTACAAGAACTCATGGGAATAATATGACTAAGAGAAAGACATACAATAGAGCCTTCCACCATGGAATTAGGAAGGCAGTAGAGATGGTAGCAGAGCCTCTGGAGAAGAAAACTGGTACTTTGTGCTTCATGCCACTATAAACAAGTCTGTTATAAGAAACCCCCAATATTAGAAACCAATGAAAAAGAACAGTACTCGATCTCCCACTTCTACTAGATTAATATGCCTGCTCAGCTAGTTTACTTTGTGGAAGCTGGGTGGTTAAGCCATGTGAAGAAATCTCCCTGTCTGTCTGTCCCTGGCTTGGGACATTCCAGCCCCCCTCTGGTTTCACACTGGCTGCCTGGTTCAACCTGGTCACCTAGGCAACCGGGCTGTAAAATTCTTAAGGGGAAGGGAGCTGTCTCTACCTCTCTTCTGGCAGCCATCACTTTGGGGCACAGACAAGCATGCCTCATCCTGAGAGAAACTCTCTGGAGGATCAGTGGATGCCTGAAAATTAGGTAGTAGGTTACAACTATGTAATTTAGACGTGGTATTAAAAGGGCCTCCGAGCCCATGATTTGTATGACTCTATGTATTAGAAATTGCTAACAGTGTTCATCTCTTAAGCTTCCTTTGTTTTACACCCCCCTACTCACCTTTCGCCCCTGAACAATAAAAGGGTACTGGGTTACAGCATGACTGGCTGTTTTTCTCTGTGAATGCCTGTGGGGAGAAAAGGGACAGACAGTCCTTATAGCTCCTTTTGACTGGGCCAGCTACATTGGGATTGGCTATCTTTGGATGCTTCAGGCTGAAAGCACACAAACTTTACCAGTGGGCAAAGCACCTTGAGGCTTTCAGGGTCTGCGTACCCCAGGATGCACAGAACATTAACAACAGAACAGTGCCTGGGTGGTGACAGCATTACCCCAGGCTTGCAGGTGTTCTCCAGGAAGGGGAATAGACAGGCTCCCCAGGGGAGACTCCCAAAGCATGGTTTTGAGCCTGGCACAGTGAGGAGGATGGCTCAGCATAGTAGTGCCCCCTCCTGTGCCACCACATGCCACAGGAAGGCAGATGGGCTGGCAAATGTACCTGTGCCACAGCAGGCAGCCTCCTCAGTGAGTGGAGAGGACTCAATGCCTCCTTGTTTGTTTATATAATGCATAGACATGCTGTAGGGCAGAGCTTTACTGCTATCCTAGGTGGTGGACAGCAGAATGACCTTCAGGGAAGGTTAGCTATGAAATAAGCAGGGGTAACTGTGATGAAGCAGCAGCCACGGATGAAACAGCAGAAGCAACACCACCAAGATGTGGCGAGGACAGCAGATAGCAATGGTTTCCCTCTTGAAAAGCCACATTATATCTGCACTGTAACATGGTGAGTACAGGTTGCCACTATAATAAGCGAGTCCAGTACCCAGCTATCAGTCTACAAGTCCTCAATGGCAGAGCAGGTGGAAGATGTTAGAATCTCAGCATTGGCAAAGGTGAATGAAGATGCAGCAGACCTAGATTCCCAGCTATCTTGGTCTCCTTGCCATGGGATCAAGGTCCTGTTTGGCCAAGAGCTGTGCGAATGATAATGTGCAGTGGCTTCTCCATATAGAAGAAGTCACACACCAGCATCTTCCATGGCAGCACACAGACATGGTATTGCACACATCTACCTTAGAGAGAGAGCGGGAATACTTTGTTGGTCTGCCTGACTGCCCTGAGCTTGTGTATGTTTCTATCAGAGGCCATCTCCTGGGGTGACCACACAACCTAGACCTGCAAGGTGTTGATACAGGCTTCCAAAAAGGTCTAGGAAGCATCAGTAGTGAGGGCTAAAAGGAAAAACCCAATACTAGTAAGGATACTGGGCCATAACAATGCAGAAGTACCATATATGGAAGGTGTGGATGGCAATATGAAAATAACTGTTGCATAGGCTGAGAGATGCTAGCCAGTCTTTTCGTCACAGAGATGGAATGATGGCAGCTACAATGATCATCCTGAACTTGAGCCTGAAGATGTACCCATTCAGGCTTCTTGAGTCCAAGATAAAACGTCCACCCCTCCCTCTCTCTGGGGGATCAAAACCTGGACTGTAGAACCCTTACTCTCTCAGGTGGGTTGAGACATACTTCACTGCCTTTACAGGAAAAAAATAAAAAGGAAATTTGCTGCAGGAAACTTTTGTAAAAATGGTTGTTGAAAGGGGCAAGAAGGGTGAGTCTGGAAGAACAGCAAATTTAATGAGGCAGCCTTTTTTGAGTGGTCACAGTTGGCAGTGAGGTAGGAGGAGCTGAAGAGGTACTTACGGAATCTTTGCTTCTTTTTTGACATCTCATCCTGGCACCAAGGGATAGATATGGCAGATAAGGAGAATATCAGCAGCCCACTCTGTGTTCCTGAAATTGGTGAAACCATGACTTGGGTCTTAAAAGAGCCATATTATCCCTAAGGGAACACTAGAAAGCACTACAGTCCTCTACAGATCTTCTACCAAGGTTTGGACCTCCTTTGGAAGCCCAGAGCCTCCTAAGCCATGATGCTTTTTTCATGATTACAGCAGTGGTAATAGTCTGCCTCCAATACAGTTTTAAAATTGTTTAAGAAATGAGTCTTCCTTCTGATATCAATGGAAAAAGGAGCCTCTAGAAGTGAATGGAAGCAAGTCAACAAAACCAACTGTTATACAGTCATATAGCTTAAAGTATAACTCTCCATTAAGGCCTGTTAGTGATACATAACTGTAAATATGCCAGATGTCAGTGTTGCAATGTGAGCGGCCAGGCTTGGGGGTGACTTGCAAATCAAAGTTGTTATATTCAGGTACAAATCAGAGATGGCAACCAGAGTCTAGGGACAAGCCAAGTCAAGAAACCAGGAG
>JAGPOW010000261.1:231363626-231378828 GCA_030014935.1 Caiman crocodilus
TTTTTTTACACACACATATGCCACTGGCAGCTTTCAAATACAATCTTCATTAATAGAATACTGTCATTTTCAGTTATCAATATTCCACCCATGAAATATACACATGCTACTCTGGCTGAATAAAACACAACATACATAGCATTTAAACCAAAAGGACTACAATACACAAGTCAAGTTAAAGCCTACAATTCAATAACTGGATATAGTGATTATATCACATTTCTAGAACTGAATAAGCTATTTATGTCTTGAAATAAAAATATATAAGCTAAATAAAACTCTTTTAAATATTTCTTATTGCCTGAAGCAGAGTTTGAAGTGAAGTGAGCTACAGTAGGTGTATGTTCCTCACCAGTGAAAGCTAACTTAAATGGGTTTTACTACCCCTTGCTTCAGCAAAATCAAGCCAGATGCTTTTGCAATATCAAAAACCCAAATGCCAAGAACTGCCACGGGGTAAAATGAAAAACAAAATTAATAAGAAACATGACTTTCTGCTCAAACACATTTAGTCCAGCTGGAGGAGATCAGGCACCATCTTTCTCTAACGTTATCTCCCCCTTGCAGGGTAAACAAATATCAAATAACTAGTGGTGTCTTGATGCTAAAATCAATGAAGCCCAGAGAATTCACCCTTCATGGAGGTAAAATACAGAATGTCTTCAGAAAGTCTTCTGAGACTTAGAATTATCAATTATGTGGAAAAAAGACCCAATTTTTGTGAGGCAAAATAATGGGGTCATCATCAAGGTCTCTCTATAACACTCACTTCCACGGAGCCACTTATTTTCACCTGAAGACAAGAAACTAGTTAGAGTAATGGTGGTTAACTTTTTGGCTGGTATGTTATAAGTTAACTCTAGACCCTAAGTGCCTCTCTGATCTCCACCCCCCAGAGGCATACCTGATAGAGCTTGTACTCTAGGGAACCAGGATGGAGGCAGCAGAGATCAGAGCTCCAACTGTATGGAACCTAGCAGGGGCAAGACACTGGTGCAAGAGGCATCACTGCCAAGATCTGATGAGAGAGTTAAGTGGTTCAAAGCAGCTACACTTGATACCACCTCTCATAGCAGCCACTTCATGTGAAGCCAGAGGCTAAGCCTCACTGCCTCCATTCCAGTGCCTCCTGTTACTGAGTGCCTGGGACTTGCATGCCACGCACAGCAACTGTCCTTGCCACTTTTGGCACATGGGTTGCTCACACCTGCTTTAGACACTGTGCAATTACCATTCATACAGATTCCCTTTATGGCCTCCTAAACTTTAGTGGAAATTTCTTTTCTCCTTTGGGTTTTTTGACTTAAACTTTATGCTAAAATGTTATGGGTTTTTTAAAATGTCTAACATAAATTGCCCTCAGAAGACAGGCTTCTAGAATATCTGCCATTACGGCACTGCCATAGAGTTTACCTTTGTAATTTTTAATTGGGAATTTGGCACTAAGAATTAACTTATATAACCAAGGTAACCAGTGGCTTCAGTCAGAACCAGCATGTCTTTTCTGAGTACGGATATGGATTAGTATTAAATGTTACAGTTTTTGGAATCTCTACTTTACAATGCAACATACATTACAACAGGGGCAGGCAATTATTTCAGGTAGAGGGCTGCTTACTGAGTTTTGGCAAGCTGTTGAGGGCCACATGGGTAGCTCTGCCCCTTGACAGGTGCCCCGCCCCCTGGTTGCCACCTTGCGACCAGAAATCCCACCCCTTAAACCCTGACTTTTGCCACACAAAGTCCCAACCCTTGTTCCCAGAAGTACTCCTTTCAGCAAGTGGTTTTGCCATCTTGGAACCAGAAAAATACCAAAGTATATTCTAAAAAGCAAAACATCTACAGCATTCATTAATTTGATTTCAAAAAATATTTTTTGTCCCGATTTACATGCATTTGTGTAGTATATGCAGAGGTGACTGCACAATAGTTTAAAATGAAGTCTTATTCTTGTATATTGTGAGGGGTGGGTATGCGGTTTGTGGGGGGCTATGTGCGAGGGAAGGGTAGCTGGGAGTCTGCATGTATGGCAGTGCAGGGGAGAGTGTGGGTGCATGTGTATGGTAAGGTGCGTGTGTGTGGGACTCGCCTTATGAACACACACACACACTGCCCCTGCCTGCACAGATGTTTTGACAGGCAGCCAGGAGCAAATAAATATTAATTTGCTATTGTTTTTAGGGGCCCCATGGGCTGGATAGAATGACCTGGCAGGCCAGATCTGGCCAATGGCCATATTTTGCCTACCCCTGCATTACAATATATTATAAATCACTGAAAATCAAAACAAAAAAAAACCTAATCCGAAGATGGATGCTTGATTTTCTGACCATGACCATTATTTTTTCTTACCTTCATGACAGGTAGTCACTTAATGAATAATTTAATTTAAATAATTTTATTCTGTACATTGTATTTTATACAAAAGATCTTCACTCCACTGAAGATCAAGTAAGTGTGTATAAAGCATAAAACAGAATACTTTTTAAATAGATTCATATTTCTGAAAGGAATTTACTGAAGTTTGTGTACCTCATTATATTAAGTCAAGAATATATAAATATTAATCATAGCCTGCATTTTAATTATAACATACCAATATTTACACATACATAAACACACACCATATATTATAAAGGAATTATATTCCTCCCCACTGCCATCCTCATGTATACATTGTTCAGTGCCTTCTATCTGGTCTTTAAAGTAGATATTGCTATTAAAAGATTTCCTATACAAAATTTTTGCTCTGTATTGGGCCAAAGTATGGTCTATCTATATAAATCCTGAAATCATTAAGAAATCTAAAAAAACTTTATTTTTCTTTAGCTTGATAAAGAAATATTTTGAGCAATATTTAAAATCATATTTATAACATGAGAGTTATGTGCTCATTTTCATATACATGAGTGCAGAAAAAAAATGAACAAACTCAATGAATCTCAGGGTTGACATGTCACAAACAAGTCAAGATTTGCTCTCCTCTGCATCTTCAAAGCTCCAGTGTGTGCTTGTAGTCATTTCAACTTAGCCATGCAGTTTTCTCCATTATCAGTGTGCCCCCATATACAGGTCTAAGCATCAATAATATTTGCTGCATCTTTATAAGATAAAGCCCTTATTTTCCTGAAACATTACTGTAGATGCAAAATGTCTGCGAATTTCAGAAGATCAAGAAGTTTTACTGAATTATGGGGGCTTTGTGGTAGTATTTTGCCCATTATATTTCTTAATGATTTAACAGGACCAGATACAAGCAACAAACTAAGATCTAAAAACAATCCTTCATTTTCACCTTTATTAAAAACTAATAAAGGTAAAACTGTTGCTAATTTTAAATATATAATAATACCATCAATGGGCAAAACAAACACCTGATCGCTACAGAATTATTTTAAAACTTCAGATATTATCAAACTAGTTATGGAAAATTATTGTCGGAAAAAAAATAAGATCCTAGGTTTATCTTGAGAAATAGATCTTTCCATAATAAACAGTTTAATGATCAATAGGTAAAAAGCATACTTGCCATTATCTTAATATCATACACAGTATCTGTTTCAATTTTATTTTTAAAGCTGTGAAAATCACTTAATACTTAATTGATACTATGCAATAAATGGCCTCATCTTCTGTTAATAAACTAGCTTTAACACGATATTTAAGACAACTATGAATAGCAAACTGACTAACTGGATCTGAAAATATATTTGGGTATATTTAAAATTATTTGTGTGGAGTATTTGAAGGGCTGATATTTAGAATTTACTATGCCACTTATATCCCCTGGAATGGATTTTCAAGCTTTAATGGTCGATTTAACGTGTATATATAAACAGAAGGAGCTCTTTACGATGTTACAGTATTTGGACTCTTGTGGAGCACACTTGGTAACAGAAAAGTAGGAGATAAGCAGGCCTAAGAAATTTTCAAAGAATAAGTTTCTGGTCCCCCTATGGAATTTTAGAAAAGATGGCAAACTTCAGAAGACATTTTTCTTAAAACAGAAAAAGGGCCAAGACGTGACTGGGAATTACACACTTTTGTGCTGAACAGTTAGAACTGGAGTAAAATACCGATGTTTTCCACAGAAAATCTCTACAGCAAGGGGATTGGCTAAGTCTCCTTGTCAGTTTGGAGGCAGAATAAATCTGGCACAAAGTTCAGGGAGCAAAAACTGCCCAATGTCAGCAACAAACAGAGTTGGTTGCAAGTTGCAGAAAAGCTGAAATAACTATTGTAATGAATCTGAGAAATGCTAGTACTATTAGGGGCAAAAGGTGTCAGATTCATATAATTTAAATTCATGGAGCTTCAATTAACTATAAATCACTTTAACAGCATAAGGCTCTTTAGAATCTAACTGTTAGGTCTGCATCAGGCTAAGCTAGACACTTTGTCTTCAGGTGGCCCAAGTAATAGCCTGCAGAACAGACTTGGGTGCATGCAGCCTCGCTGTTTGGCTTTGCTCCCTTGGGAGCCCTTCAGCCAGTCCTCAGCACACAAACAATGACCTTGGGTCCAAACAAACAAACAAAACAAATAAACCAACCAGGAAAGCAAGCCTTCAGCCTTTCTCTGAGTGGCAGGAGGGGGCCTTTTAGCTTCCAAGGCTAGGGACAGAAGTTACACATAAACCTAAGTGATCAAAAATTGGTTTAAATCTATAACAGAACAGAAGTTAAGTGCACATAAACCATTTTCAAAATGGCTGAAACTGATTTAAGATGAACCTGGTTGAATGTAGTATCAGCTTTAATTGATTTGGGTCAAACTGATTTATGAAATTTCTGTCCTGGACTCCTTCCTGGTTCAAGTTAAATCACAGTGCCCCAGCATCCTAGCATGATTTCCAGCCCTGAGGCTGAGGTGGGCTGGGCTGTGCTATTTGCCCCAGAGAGCAGGGCTGGCCCCACCCCTCTGTTCCCTAGCTGGAGCAGTGAGGGCTGGCTGACAAGGTAGTGGGGGGGGGGGAGATAAGTGATCCAGACATATGTTAGACAGGTAACAGGAAGGCAAAGGATTCAATGGCTATAAAAGTAATACGATAGGTGGCTTAACAGTATATACAAAACAAGAAACTGATGTGAGGAAGCAGGAAACATACTGTAGTATTTATATCCTTTAGGTATCTGCTAAATCTCAATGAAAGTGCATACATAAATACATAAAACTGTATACAGTGAACACTGATGACAAAAAGGCTAAAGTTAATTCCAAACAGAATAAATTACAAGTACTAATGAGCTGAAGTAAAACCAAAACACCATATTTTTGCAAATATGTTTCACTTTCAAGACACTGTTTTTTTAACAAGTAACTGAGGTTCACAGTACTTTCAAATGCAAAGCTTCCTTTAAATATAGCTTGATGATTTCACAAAGAGAAAAAATCAGCTCCACAAGAAAGTTCTACCAATTTTGGAGGGTGTCACTGTAAAGAACACTACTAATAACCTCTTTTTGATATCTCTCTGATTTCAGCATTACTTCCATTCTTCCCTGGAGAATTTTCTCATCCCATTTAATGCAACAGCTTTAAACAGAGATGATGATGCTATAATAATACATGAATATGAACATCATATATCAGGCAACTCTATTTACTGTAACTTCTCTCCTTCCCAAGCTTGTCCATGGGCTCATTCTCTAAAGCAATGGCCACATTACCTACAGGCAGGTTTCAAAGTTCTTGTATAATGATGACAAAACCACCATATCAGCACTAAAGGCTTCAGCAATGGGACAGTCTTTGGTAAAGGTGTATCAAGAACTTTAGGTGGTCAGCTGATCAGATGTGAAGATTTTTCTTATAAACCTGCCTGAACTCCTGACAGTCACTTTAAGTCTAAATATCAGTTTAATACAGTCTAAATACCCAAATGGACAGTTCCTGAGCTTAAAAATCACTTAATTTATGGATCACTCAAAAGGGACAAACAGATAGAGATTTTTGAATGACCTAGTGTGTGCAAGCCAGATCCAGCATGTGGTCCTGATCCAGCACCCAGGGTGGGTATGCTAGGGTCCTATCTGGCCACAAGGAGGAAGAATATGGGGGGCCAGTCCAGCCCCAATTCACCCACATAAGGGGAAGAGAACTTGGCTTGGCCCCAACCCTGAGGGGTAGGACAGGAGACAGCCACAATCAAGCCCCTCAGGGAGAAGGGGGTGTGGCCTTGTCCCAATTCCGGAGACTAGAGAAAAGGGGGTGCGGCCCAGCACTGGTCCGGCTGTAGGAGGCAAGGGAGAGTGGCCCAGCTCAGACTCCTACACAGAGACTGGGGGCAGGGGAAGGGCAGAAGTTCTATTTGCCTCTGCTGCTAAATTTTCTGACCGATAGGGAGTCCCATGGGCCAGATGTCATAGCTCTGCAAGCTGGATTTGGCCCACGAGCCAGAGGCTGAACATCTCTGCCTAGTCCTATGAAAACAGAAAAGTCTCTTAACATCAAGTCTGTATGAGACCAACTCAGCTATGTAAGAGTGAGGCTTTGGAAAATACAGCCAGAGGTAGATTTGCTGGCTGATACAGAAATCACAGAAGTTTCAATAAGAACCTGGGTGGAATCCTTGTGACCTTGTGTCTAGGTGGAAGATTAAACAGACTAAAGCATAGATATTACCTACTCTATCTATAGATTAACAGACACTATGGCAGCTGTGAAATAGAGGCAGAAGGCTGTGACAGACTTGAATGGTGGTTACATTAGATGGGTGAGCATTCTTTTGGGTCCCATTGAGGAATGAGGTATTTTCAGGATTGTCAGGTGGGAAAGAATGAGTCAGTTCTTCTATGGAGGGTGCTAAGAGCCACTGCATTAACACTTCCACTCTAGCAGGTGATCTATTAATGCTGGGAGAGGGAGCCTTTTAAGTGTAACAAGATCTTGCACAACTGCCAGATCAAGAACCTGGTTCATCTAGCCAGGCCATTCCTGCTATGATTAAGAATGATTCTCACTGAAGATGAATAGGTTCACTGTTCTGTCAAGAGTCATCCAGCATCCATACTGTCAGGTGCAGGTAGTTCAAATCCAGAAGTATCCTCCCTCCATTCTGATTGAGCAGGTATAGAAGCAACAAGAGACCTAGAGTTATTCACTATTAAAAGATGACCATGGTACCTAAACAGTGTCAGCAAGGCCAGGTCAGTATCATCAGCTGTGCAGAATTTTAACTTACATGTTTTTGCAAGGTATGCAACTAGAGCTGCGAATGGGGAGGCACACGTGAATTTCCCTGAAAATCATTGTTTAGGGAACTTGGGCTGAGTTTACCTCTCGAGTAAAAGGGCAGGTTCTCATTGAATTCTGGGCACCCAACCGTTTGGCCCCACATGCCAACATCCAGCTGCATGCTGTCCTGATCTGGCCACGCACTGCATGACCTAGCCCCATGCACCAGCTCACCCATCGTTTCATAGTTGGTAGGGTCAGAAGGTACCTGAGCAGATCAAGTCTGACCCCCTGCTATAGACAGGAAAGAATGCTGGGGTCAAACAACCCCAGCTAGGTGATTATCTAGCCTCCTTCATGCATTTCTTTTCTAAGATAAAAAAATCTTAGCCTAGTTAGTCTCTTCCTCATATTGACTAGTCTCTTCCTAACATTGACTACCCTCCATGTTGCTGTTCATCCTTGTTGCCATTCTTCGCAGCTTTTCTAGTTCTTCTGCAACTTTTCTGAGGTGTGGGTTGAGCACCAGGGGAGCGGGGAAGCGAGACAGGTTTTGGCTTCCTTGACCATGGTCCACATTTCCAGGAAAGAGGCATGCTGGAACGAGACAGTCTCCATCTTTCTTCAGAAGGCAAGAGTCTGTTCTCTTACAGGTTGGCTGATCTCCTATGCGGTGCTTTAAACTACGTTCATCAGGGGATGGGGATGCAGAAGACAGAGAGAACCTAAGAACAAAGGACCAAGAGCCACATGCTGGAAAAGTCCACATAAGTACTGCAAGGTCTGAAATGTCTCTATACTAATGCTAGGAGCATGGAGAACAAGCAGGAGAAACTCACACTCCTGCTTGCAAACAAAGACTTTGACGTGGTTAAAATAACTGAAGCCTGGTGGGACCCTACCATGATTGGGCAGTAGGCACTGAGGGATATAGGCTACATAGACATGATAGAGGCACTGGTGCAATCAAGAGTGCAGGGCCATGACATCTTCCCTCAGGGCTTCCCACAGGTTTGGGAATTTGGCACCAGGGAACAGTAATGAATACTGTCACTGCCACCCTACTTGCGTGTTCCAATAGCCCTGAGAGTGATGCCATCTGGACCTCATGCTCCTGGTAGGGCCACCCATGGCAGCAAGGTCAAGAGGGAGGTTTCCAGACAAAGAATGATCCACAAAGTCCTCAGTGGTGGAGCAGACAGAGAAAGGCTGCAGCCCCAATGGCTATGAAGGCGGAAGGAGACTGCAATGGAGACATGGCCCCAGTCATTGTGGCTTGCCATGCTACTGAACCCGGCTACCAACTGCCAAGACCGTGTGGGCTTGGCAGCACACCGGAGTCCCTATGCTAAACATGCCACACCTCAGGCTTCCGTCAGGTCCAAAAACCCTGTGATGATGAAGGATTGGTGATGGGGGGCAGTGCTCTCATACCTGGCAGCCCCCAGCCAAAAATCTGCACACAGGCAGCAGATGCACAATGGTCTTTGGGCACTGGAGTTGGGACAGGGGTGTCCTTCAGCAGCTGCATCCACAACTGAACAGTCTTTTTTAGGATATCTTCTGCTCACCCTGATGGGGAGGAGGCTAGAAAACGTGCCCTAAATATAGACTGTCCCATCTCTCCTGGCTGGGAAACCACACCCAGCGGGATTACCATTCTGACCGTCAAAATGAAAAAAAAAAAAAAAAAAGCTAAACTTTGGCACCTGGAACCTGTGACAACCCAAAGAGTGATCGCCTGGAAAGGCGAATTGCCATTGTGGCTTGGGAGCTAGCAAGGCACAACATCCACATCACTGCTCTCAGCAAAACCTGGCTCGCTGGGGAGAGACAGCTGAGGGAGGTCAGCGGAGGATACACCTTCTTCTGGAAAGAGAAACCAGACCACAACCCCTGTATCCACAGAGTCTGTTTTGCCATTAGGAACAAGATCGCTGAAGTGTTCCCCAAACTCCCTTTGGGTATCAATGAAAGGCTAATGACCTTTTGCCTGCACCTCAGCAAAAATCAATGCACCACTGTAATCAGCACATATGCTCCAACTCTGGATTCCAATGAAATCAAGGGAAGGTTCTACTCTGATCTCAACAACGTCCTTTCCTCCATCCCCAGGGATGAAAGGATCATTCACCTAGGCAACTTCAACATCCAGGTTAGACATGACCACAAAATCTGGAGTGGAACTATCAGCAAGAATGGAGTAGGGAACACCAATGGTAACATAATCCTGTTCCTGGCCAAATGCTCCCAACATGGCCCAATCGTGATGAACACCACCTTCCGCCAGAAAAAATGTCTCAAGACCACATGGAGGCATCTGAGGTCGGAGCAATGGCACCATTTGGATTACATCATCGTCCAAGGTAAGGACCTGAGGGGTGTGCTTGTCACGAGGGCCATGAAGGGATCTGAAGACTGCTGGACAGTCCACAGACTTGTGCACTCAGTGATGAACATCTTCCTGGCACCAAAACACTGGAAGACCCAGAAGGCCACCCAGAGACAAGTGAACGTCACAGCTCTGAAGGACCCTCAACAGCGAACTAAGTTCCAAGCCCAGTTATATAGTGCACTGAAGCAAGTCCCTACTGCTGATGACATCTCCATCTACAGGTACACTGGGAGCAACTCAAGTCCACTGTCCAAAATGAATGCACCCGGACTATTGGGTTCACATCATGATGGAACCAGGACTGGTTCGATGACAATGATGCTCAAATCCACAATCTCTTTGAGTGGAAGCATGCAGCCTTCATTGCCTGGCAAAGCCATCCACAAACTCAGCGAAAGATGGCAGTGTACCACCAGCTGAAGGCTGAGGTCCAGTGACCCATCCATGACATGAAGAACAAATGGTGGGTGGAGAAGTCGCACATGATCCAGGGCTATGCCGACCAGCATGATATGCATAACTTCTTCCAGGCTACCAAGACAATCTACAGACGCTGTTCCACTGAACAAAACCCCCTCCAATCACAGGACAGCTCCCAGCTCCTCAAGGATGATGACATCATCCATCTGTGTTGGAAGGAGCAACTCCTCCTTAACCAAGAGGTCACCATATCAGAGGAGACATTCCAAGTCATACTGTAATGCCCTGTGGTGGATTCCCTTGGCAATCCACTAACCGTCAGAGAGCTGAAGTGAACCATCCAACCGATGAAAACCAACAAAGCCTGTGGGTCAGATGATATACCTGCAGATATCTACCATGCTGGTGGCTTCTAGCTCACATCACTACTCCACCAGCTTATCCTCCACCTTTGGGACAAAGAGGACATCACCAGGGATCTCTAGAACGTGACCATTATGACCATCTACAAGAAAGGGGACAAATCTGACTGGGAACTACAGGGGGATTTCCCTTCTGTCCATTGCTAGTAAGATCCTGGCTTGCATCCTTCTGAACCACCTTTGTCCCATCTCCAAGGAGATCCTTCCAGAAATTCAGTGCAGCTTCTGACCATCCTGGGGCACTGCAGACATGCTTTTCATTGCCAAGCAGATCTAAAAAAAATGTTGGGAGCAAAATCAAGAACTGTTTCTTGCCTTTATTGAGCTGATCAAGGCATTTGATTCCTTAAATCATGAAGCTCTTGTAGACCGTCCTCCAACACCTCGGCTGCCCACTGACATTTGTTACCATGCTGAGGATCCCACATGATGATATGACCACCACTGTCTTGAGTGGCAAATCTGAAACTGGCACCTTCCAGATCTGGACAGAGGTCAAACAAGGTTGCGTGATCACCTCCACCCTGTTCACCATCTACCTGACCATCATCATCCCCTTCATCCAAGATGATCTACCATCCAGTGTCAGTATCCAGTAGCAACTGGACAGGAAGCTTTTCAATCTCGGCCACTTCTGGGCAAAAATGAAACTCACCACCAAGGATATCCACAACTTTCATTTTGTGGACAATTGCTGCGTGATGGCTCCCTCTGCACAGGATGTGCAAGCAACCTTAGATCTCTTCAAACCTTTGTACAAGAGACTTGGCCTGTCTTTGAATGTCGCCAAGATGAAGGTTCTCCACCAATCCTCCCCAGGCCTGCTGAACATCCCTCACACTATCTACATAGATGGGAAGGCTCTGGAGTACGTGGAGCACTTTATGCATCTCAGCAGCCACCTCTCTCAATGGGCTACTATCAATAAAGAAGTCCAGCACCAGGTCAGCTGTGCCAGTGCTGCCTTCTTCAAGCTGCAACAACGTGTCTTTCAAAATAGAGACCTTTGGAAGTTGACAAAGATTCTGGTTTACAAGGCCGTCATGCTGACCACCCTCCTCTACTGCAGTGAAATCTGGACCAATGTCATATTAAGACCCTCAAGAGCTTTCACCAGCAGTGCTTGCGTCAAATACTAGGAACCAAATAGGAGGACCATGCAAGCATTCTGTATGAAGCTACATCCACCAGTATTGAAGCCTTGCTCTTCAGAAATCAACTCTGATAGATGGGCCACTGCATCCAGATGTCCAAGAACTGCCTCCCTCACCAGATTCTCCTTTTCCAGCTCTCCGTTGGCGAACACTTAAAGGGCGGCCAAAGGAAACAATATAAAGACACACTCAAAGCCACCCTCAAGCATGGAGGCATTGACACCAACAGCTGGAAAGAGCAAGCTACTGACCATTTGTTGTGACGCCACCTGGTCCACCAAGGCACGCATCACTTCAAGGGCCAACAACTTGATACTGAGGCAGAATGACAGCAGCGGAGGAAGGAGAAGGAAACCATCCCAGGGCTGTGAATCTTACTCCCCTGTGCAACATGTCCCTACTATCAAAGAATGTGTGTATCCAGAATCAGGCTAGTCAGCCACCTGAGGACCCATAAAGCCTGATGGATGTGATCCTTGACTCTGAGGGACTGCCGACAGACTACCAGGTTTCCAGACCCATAAGGAGCCCTGCAGACCAGATGATACATAGGCCAGAAGTTAAGCACCACTGTTCTAGAATGGGAGAAGATTAACAGTATCTTGTGATGGAATCGTAAGTTTTTCCAGATCATTTTGGAAACTAGCCCTATTCTTCAGAGGGTCTGCAACTCTACCCAACCTGGTGTCATCTACAACATTGGTAATTTTTAACATGTTCATTAATAATTTGATGAGGGAATTGAGCACATGTTTTAGCAATCTCAAGACATATCACTGGGGAACTTCACTTGATACCTCCCCACAGCTAGGCATGGGGCTATTGATAACTACTTGTTGAGCCTGATGATGGAATCAGTTGTGTATCCTGACAGTACTTTCATCTAGTCTGCAATTCTTCAGATATTAATAAGAATGCCATGGGATACCATCAAAAACTCTTGTTAAGATCAAGATAACACCTATTACCTTCACCCAATCCACAGACTGCACCTAAAATCAGAAAGATATCATGTTGCTTGGGTATGAACTAGAGGTGCACGGATAAAGATGTTCTTGTCTGATACCAATAGTCAATTATTAACCAGCCATATCAGCTGATACTAATCCAATAGCCAATTTATAGCTTGGAGAGCAGTATCCTGCTGGGAAGCCTGAGGGGGGGGGAAAGGGTATGGGGGAGGGAAGGACTGTGTGGGAAAGGGCGGATCAAGGCCCCCATGGTGATGGAGGGAGCAGGGCAGGGGCAGGTGCTGCCCAACCAGGGCAGTGGATGGGACCCCGAGGCCAGGACAGAGAGAAGGATGAAGCCATGGGTGGTTCATCTGGTTGATGTGGGGGTGGCTCCCTGCTGCTGCCTTCACCCTGAACGAGGCATGGTGGGCATATGCCCCCCAGATTTGTGCACGGGATGAAAGCAGGCTGCCCACTGCAGGCTCAGGGCCAGGGACAGTGCCAGCCTCTTCCTGGTGTGGGGCTGAGGCCAGGCCAGGGCTGAGCTCAGAGTAGGTGGGAGTGGGACAGGCAGGCAGGCAGGCAGTGATGGCACTGGGAGAGGTGGCTACGAGGAAGCTAGGGTGAATTTTGGAGTGGCTATAGCCTCCCAAACCGCCCAGCACCACCCCTGCTCAGGGTACTCCACTCTGCTGCCCTTCCCTCAGGAGCCTTGCACTGGCTGCATGTCCCCTGCTCACCCTATAGTATGGGACTCCTGAGGAAAAGGCAGCAGACCAGAGTGCCACGAGAAGGGGCGGCACTGGGGGGGGTGTGGCTTGGGGGGCTATAGCCAACCCAAAATTTGCCCAAGCCCCTCCCCGCCCTGTAGCCATCCCTCCCAGAGCCACCACTCAACCCAAGCAGCTGAGCCTGCCCCGCTTCTGCCTGCTCTGAGCCCAGCCCCCTACCGGGAATAAGCTAGCTCTGCCCCCAGCCTGCGGAGGGCAGCCCACCTCCACCCCATGCACAAATCCAGGAGGCACATGCTCCCCAATGTACCCAGGGGTGTGCACATCCCAACCCCTGGACAAGCTGCCCATGACTCTGTCCCAGTCCCTGCCCCAGCCCTCGGGTCCCATTCACTGCCCTGGCTAGGCAGCACCTGCCCCTGACTCACTGTGGGAGGCTCAAACGCCACCCCCCACACACACTCCTCCTCTCCCCCAAGCCACTTCGCCTCCAGAGACTTGCCTTCAGAGCTGCTCTCCAAGCTTCCTGGCTGCATTGCTGGTTATGTGCATGCATGCACGCACATGTATGCGGCATTTATTGGTGACATTATTGACTACACCAGCCAAAAAAAAGCTGATAATGTTAATTTTCCTTTTATTGGTGCCAGTCCAATATGGGACCAAGATATCAGTGCACCTCTAACATGAATTGCTCTTGATGAATCTATGCTAGCTGTCCTGAGATCACCTTGTTCTCTTCCAGGTGCTTCAAAATGGATTCCTTTTAGACCTGCCCCTGATCTTCCAAGGTATTACAGATCAGTTTGATCTCAATTCTACTGATCCTTCTTATTCCCTTTCTTAAAAGTGGGTCACTATACTTGCTCTTTTCCCATCATCTGGGCTTCATATGACCTCCATGGGTTCTCGAAAAGGATAACAAATGACTCTGAAATTACCTTAGCCAATTCCTTCAGTATGCTACGGTGCATTCCATGAAGCTCTGACAATTTGACAGTAACTATTTTCTCTAAGTAAATACCAAGCTGTTCTTCCATAACTCTAGGCTGTTTGTCTCCTTTCCCATTCTGCTACCAACTGTACTTCTCATCTGGTAGCTGAACTTATTTGTGAAGATTAGAGTAAAAATGGCATCAAAAAATGAACCCTTCTCCACATCACCCATAACTAGATTGGTTTCTGCATTCAGTAAGGGACCTAATGCTTTATTTGGTTTTCCTCTTACTTGAATCATACTTGTAGAATACCTTCTTATTGCCTTGCATGTCCCTTGCCAGCTGTATCTAAAAGTGTGCACTGGCTTTCCTAATTTTCTCCCTGCATGCAGTTTTCATTCTTCTCTAATCATATGATCAAGTTGCCACTTTTTGTAGGTTTCTTTTCTGAGTTGGCACTGAGGAGACTGCTGTCTAGCCAGGCGAGTCTCCTGTAGCACTTCCCATTCTTCTGCTGCATCAGGTTAGCTTGCTTCTGTGCCTTTTTCCCCCCTTAGACTTCACTCCAAGGAGATCCTGCCCACCAGTTCCCTGAGTTCATTAAAGTCTGCTTTTTGAAATCCAGTGTCTTTATTCTGCTGCTCTCCTTTCTTCCTCCCCTAAGTGACTATAAATGAAGGAGACAGGATTTTGAACTCCAAAGTTGCTTTCCTCCCGCACTCTCTCAAAAAATTCTACCCTGTTTCTGAGCAGGAAGTCAAAAAGTTTCCTTCTCCAGCTGGCCTCTCTACCACCAGTACCAAAAAGTTAGGTCCAGTAAGGTTTCTGGGTTGCCTGTGCACTGCTGTTTCCCTCCCAGCAGATGTCACAGTAATTACAGTCCCCAACGTTTGGAAAATTGTTACCTAGATTCGTAGATTCATAGATGCTAGGGTCAGAAGGGACCTCAATAGATCATCGAGTCCGACCCCCTGCATAGGCAGGAAAGAGTGCTGGGTTCAGATGACCCCAGC
>JAGPOW010000261.1:231378928-231396142 GCA_030014935.1 Caiman crocodilus
CAGTCTAAATCTGCTCTCTGCTAGCTTGTGGCCATTATTTCTTGTAACCCCCAGGGGTGCCTTGGTGAATAAAACCTCACCAATTCCCTTCTGTGCCTCCGTGATGAACTTATGGGCAGCCACAAGGTTGCCTCTCAACCTTCTCTTGTGGATGCTGAAGAGGTCCAGGTGCCCCAGTCTCCTCATAGGGCTTGGCCTAAAAGCCCTTAGCCATACTAGTGGCCCTTCTCTGGACCCTCTCCAGGTTATCCACATCCCTCTTGATGCATGGCCCTCAAAACTGCATGCAGTATTCTAACTGCAGTCTGACCAGCACCCGATAGAGGGGAAGTATCATCTCCTTTGATCTGTTTATCGTGCTTCAGCAGATGCATGACGAAGTACCATTAGTTTCTCTGATGGCTTCGTCACACTGCTGACTCATGTTCATCTTGGAGTCCACTAAGACTCCAAGGTCCCTTTCCACTTCTGTTCCACCAAGCAGGTCATTTCCTAGGCAGTAGGTATGCCGGATATTTTTCCTCCCTAGATGCAGCACTTGGCATTTCTCCTTGTTGAATTGCATTCTGTTGTTTTCTGCCCATACGTCCAACCTGTCCAGTTCTGCTTGTAGTCGTTTCCTGCCCTCTGGTGTGTCCACTTCTCCCCAGTTGTGTGTCATCCGCAAACTTGGACAGAGTACACTTCACTCCCTTGTCCAAATTGCTGGTGAAGATATTGAAGAGTAACGGTCCAAGGACTGAGCTCTGCGAAACCCCACTGCCCACACCCGTCCAGGTCAATACCGACCCATTCACTACGACTCTCTGGGTGTGACCTTCTAGCCAATTCGCCACCCATCGGACTGTGTAGTCATCCAAGTCACAGCCTCTTAGCTTGTTTACCGGTATGGGGTGGGATACCATATCAAAGGCCTTCCTAAAGTCTAAGTATACGACATCAACCCCTACACCTGTGTCCAGGCGTTTTGTAACCTGGTCATAAAAAGAGACTAGATTAGTCAGGCATGATCTACCTGCTACGAACCCATGCTGGTTTCCCCTCAGTATAATCTGTCCTGCTGGGCTCTCGCAAATGTGAGCCTTGATAATTTTTTCAAAGACTTTGCCTAGGATGGAGGTGAGACTGACTGGCCTATAGTTGCCTGCGTCCTCCTTCCTCTCCTTCTTGAAAATGGGGACCACACTGGTCCTTTTCCAGGCCTCCAGGACCTGGTCCATGCACCACGACTGCTCAAATATTACCGCCAGTGGTTGCACAACAACGTCAGCCAGTGCCTTCAGTACCCTTGGATGGAGTTCATCTGGGCCTGCCGACTTAAAGGCATCCAGTTCCTCCAAGGAACTGAACGCCTTTTAAAGAATCACAGAAAATTAGAGTTGAATGGAACCACAGGAGATCACTTAGTCCAACCCCCTGCTCAAAGGAAGACTATCCCTAACTATATCACCCCAGCCAAAGCTTTATCTAGCCAGGTCTTAATAACTTCCAAGGGTGGAGATTCCACAAACTCTGAGTAACCTGTTCCAGTACTTTACTTCTCCTAGTGAGAAAGTTCCTAATATCTAACCCAAACTTCCCTTGCTGCACCTTGAGATTACTGCTGCTTGTTCTGTTATCTGCTGCCAGTGAAAACATTAGCTCCATCCTCTTTGTAAGCACCCTTCAGATAGCTGAAAGCTGCTATCAAATCCCCCCTCATCTCTTCTCCAGACTAAATAAGTCTAGTTCCCTTAGCCTTTTCTCATAAGTCATGTGCCCCAGCCCCCTAATCATTTTCATTGCCCTCCACTGAACTCTCCCAATTTGTCTACATCCCTTCTGTAGTGGGGGCCTCAAAACTGGACACTACTCCAGGTGTGGTCTCACCAGTGCTGAATAGAGGGGAAGAAAAATCTTCATCCCTCGATCTGCTAGCAATGTTCCTATTAATGCAGCCCGGTATGCTGTTAACCTTCTTCGCAACAAGGGGCACACTGTTGACTCATATTCACCTTACTGTCCTCTGTAACCCCAGGTACTTTTTTGCAGAGCTGCTGCTTAACCAGTTGGGTCTACAGTCTGTACTAGTGTGTAGGATTGTCTTGTCCCAAGTGCAGGACTTTGCACTTGTCCTTACTGAACACCCTAAGATTTCTTTTGGTCCAATCCTCCAATTTGTCAAGGTTTCACTGAATCCTAGCCTTATTGTCCAGCGTATCTACTATTACCCTCCTCTTGGTGTCATCTGTAAACCTGCTGAGGGTGCACGCCATCCCATCTTCCAAGTTGTTGATGAAAATATTGAACAAAACCAGCACCAGGGCTTAGAATTTGAGCCACTGACTACTTAATCTGATGATCCAGCCAGTGTTCTATCCAATTTACAGTCCATTCATCCAACCCATATTTCCTTAGCTTCCCTGAAAATCTTGAGAGAGACCATATCAAAAAGTCAAGGGATAGCACTAGGACTTGCTCTTCCTGCATCCATAGAGCCAATCATCTTGTCATAGAAGGCAATCAAGTTGGTCAGAGGCATGATTTGCCTTTGGTGAATCCATGCTGACTGTTCCTAATCACTTTCTCCTCCATGTGCTTTAGAAATGGATTCCTTAAGGACATGCTCCATGATTTTTCCAGGGACTGAGGTGAGGCTGTCTAGTCTGTAGTTCCCCGGATGCTCCTTCTTCAGTTTCTTAAATGTGCACTATATTTAGCCTTTTCCAACCATCTGGGACCTCTCCCAAATGCCACAAGTTCTCCAAGATGATGGCCAGTGGCTCTGCAATCATATCAGTCAACTCCCTCAGCACCCTTGGGGGTATCACATCCAGACCTATGGACTTGTACACATACAGCTCTTCTAAGTAGTTCCTAACCTGTTCTTTCATTGTTGGCTGCTCACCTCCTCCCCAGACTGTGCTGCCAGGTGCAGAAATCTGGGATCTGACCCTGCCTGTGAAGACTTAGGTAAGAAAGACATTGATTACTTCAGCCTTTTCTGCATCCTCTGTAACAAGGTTGCCTCCTCCATTTTGTAAAGCAGCCTTTCCTAATCTTTTCCATCCCTTGACACACTTACATAAATAACAAAAATTGTGGTACGCCGATTCCTCCCCCTGACCCCAACAGATAATACGGCAGCTGCTGCCACCTACCGCCCTGCATGCAGCACTGGCTGGAGCCACACCCTGCCAGGAACCATGACCCCCAAGAGCGTTACAGACAAAGCATTCATTTATTTGTGCAACTTTTCTAAAATTCCACCACACAACTGCTCATGTCTGACAGCACAGTGTGCCACAGTACACTGGTTGGGAAACACTGTAGTAAAGGACCAACAACACATTCCCTAATCTTCCTCTTGTTACTGACATACTTGTAAAAACCCTTTTTGTTACCCTTCATGTCCTTTGCTAGCTGCAACTCCAATTGTGCTTTGGCCTTCCTGATTTCATCCCTGCATGCCCAAGCAATGCTCTTATACTCCTCCCTAGGTGTTTTCCAAGTTTCCACTTCTTGTAAGATTCCTTTTTGTGTTTTAGCCCACCGAAGAGTTCCCTGCTGCCATACTTGCTAGTCATCCTGCAGATCAGGATGGTTTGTTCCTGCATTCTCAGTAAGGTTTCTTTAAAGTGCACCCAGCTATCCTGGATTCCTATCCCTCTCAGACTGGCTTCCCAGGGGATCCTGACCATCAGGTCACTGAGTAAGTCAAAGCCTGCTTTTCTGAAGTCTAGGGTCCTTACTCTGCTGCTCTCCATCCTTTCTTTCCTTCGGATCCTGAACTCAATCATCTTGTGATCGCTGCTGCCCAAGTTGCCATCCACTACTACATTCCTCACCAATTCTTCCCTGTTTGTGAGCAGCAGGTCAAGAAGAGAATGGTCCCTAGCTGGCCTCTTCAACACTTGCACCAAAAAGTTATCTGTAACATTTCCAAAAACTTCCTGGATTATCTGTGCACTGCTGTACTGCTATCCCTGCAGATGTCAGTATGACTGAAGTCCCCCATGAGAACCAGGGCCTCTGATTGGGAAACTTGCATTAGCTGTGAAGAAAGCTTCATCCACCTCATCCCCTGGGTCTGGTGGGCTATTGCAGACACCCACCATGACTTTGAAAAGATTAATTCAGGGATGCAAGGTATTAGAATGCAAAGACTGAAGGGATAAATTGAGCCATTCACCTAGAACCTAGGAAGTAGAACAACTTCTTGGACTGCCTCCAATTTTCAATTCCACAGAGGTCTTTTTCAGCACCATGAAAATGGACAAGCATCCTTGAAAATGAAGTGACACCCTTAAGAGTCCTGAAACCTAGTGTCAGAGACCAACCCTATGGACTTACCTGGACTGTATCTCGACCCTGCTTTACTTCCTAGTCTTGGCAGGAGTGTGAAAAGATTTGCAAATGGGCCACTTCCCAGAAATACTGGACTTTCCAGGTAACAAAGGCACTTTGCATGCCCCTCACATATATAAGACAGTTTAAATGCCAGAGATATGCCTGTTGACAGGTGCAGACAGAAAAAAAGGAAAGGAAATGCACAAAGCCAAAAGAAAGAGGGCCTTAAGTCAGGGTGCAGCATGATGTATATTCAAATGAAATGGGGAAAGAGTGGACTTCAAAAAATTAAGAAAGGTGGGAAAGATAAAAACCACTTCCAAGTCCAGAAAAAAATACCAACCTCAACCCCCCTCCCCGCAATAAAACAAGTTTGAAGGTGGATGAGCTTCATGCCAAGCAGATCCTAACCAACAGAAAAAGTGCTCCTCCTTAAGCCATGGCTGTTGAGAGGAACTGAGGAATAGGAAGCATGTACTGCTCTCGATGCCTTTAGAAAGGAGCATGAAGGGGGACAAGATGGTATGCACTGCAGGGATGCTACTAACACACAAATGTCTATACAGCTAAAGGGTTTGAGGTGCACACATACAAGGCATGGATGTGCAAGTAGACAAACACTTAAAGGATAATTATTTTTCAATTAAGTAGCTCAAGGTAATAGCTTCAAAATAATATCCCATGCATGTCTTTGAAGTTTTAAATCTAAGAAATCCCCGCACCATTTCTGTTTTCCATAACATACAGCAAAAATCAAAGAAGTTGAAAATGCTTAGTTAAGGTTTCATGTCATACCTATTTGTTGTATTGAACCAGAAAAGAGTGACTAGCTTGTGCACGGTATCTTCCATATTGAGACATGATGAGTTCCTTTCCTGTACTTCATAGAATCTTAAAAATTCAAGGCTATAAGAAATCTCAAGGAACTCATGTAGCCTATCCTCCTTTTCTGAGGCAAGTATACCTCAACTTTGTGTTCGTCTAGCCCAACGTTTAAAATGTCCAGAGAATCTATATCTTTCCTGGTACCATCCTGCAGTGTTTATCTATCTTTAAAGCTAGAAGGTACTCATGGATCTCATATGAATCTCCATTGCTACAAATTAAACTGAGTACTACTTAGACCTAGTTTTGGTAGTCATGGAGAACAAGGGATAAACTGTCCTCTTTGTAACAATCACTTCTGACTGTTAGCCAATCATTAATATAACGTTTTCAAGAACAAACTCTGTTTTTTGAACCTTCTTCATAGATGTTTTCTAAACTTTTTCTTACATTTATTGCTGTACTTTAAATTCTTTCCAGTTCTTTATAACCTTTCTTAAAGTGTGATGCCCAAAGCAGAATACACTATTCATTTGAAGTCTCACAACCATCAGACTCCACAGAACTCCATTTTACCTCTCACATGCTTGTTTTTTTTACCCCTAAAAAAATATGCATAAAAACAAATCTCATTTATCTATTATATAACTCATTAATAAGAATATCAACTAGAACCAGACTGAGGGAAGACCTCTATTTTACTACAATTGATATATACTCCCAGCCTGACAGCAAACCAGATTTTCAATGAGATGCAACACCAGTTTACTATAATTTACAGACGACGCCTCCTTAGTTTTGTTACAAGAATGTGTGTAGGTCTGTATCAAAAGCAATTAACATATGCCACATGTGCTGCTACCACCATCCAATAGGTTAGTTACCCTGTCAAAGAAAAAAAATTAGATTTTGCATGATCCATTCTTAAAACAAAGGTGGCTGTTTTTTACTACCTTATTATTCCTTATATACTGACAAATCACTTAATAATTTGTTCCAGTAACATTATGGTTGTCAGAATTCTATAAATCCTCAGCCCAATTTCAACTTTTCCCTTTTCTAAAGGCAGATACTAGGTCTGCCTTCCACTAACCCTCTGTGACCACACTCATTCTCCTTGAGCTCTCAAAAATAATTGCTAATGATGCAGGAAGTGCCCCTTAGCTCCTTAAGTAAATCAGATCTACTGACTTGAATACCTCAAATTTACCTAGGCAGACAAGGTTTCTTGGGTGAGCACACACCAGCTGCTGAAACTTCCTTAGCCTGACGAAGGGTTTTTGAACCCAGAAGCTTGCTTAATAACTATTCTCCAAGTATTTGGGTTGGTCTAATAAAAGATCTCAAATTCACCCAAGGAACCTTGTCTGCCTATGTTCTTAGACCAACATGGCTACAACCTACACCCCTCAAATTTACCTAAATACTCTTTAACATGTTATTTTCATATTTTGGCCTGTGATTCTATTCTTTTCTGGCTAATACTGTTTTAAGGATTTAATTAAAAATAACTAAACAACTAAGAGTGAAGCAAAGGGCACTTTTAGTTCCTGCACCCTCAGTAATTTTCAAGTAATAAAATTTCATTTGATTTTATTGTAAGCTGCCTTAACCTTTTGAGGGAGGGAGCACTGTAAGTCTAAAAATGAAATAAAATATTCAGGTAATTTAAGTCTCCTGTTATAACCAGGTCTTGCCTTTTGAATGTATTTTTTCATACTACTTAATACAAAGAATGATAAAGTAGGAAAGAGCTATGTGTAAATGCAAAGTACAATACAAAATCTTTTGTAATGTCTGTGTATAAAAAAACAGAGTGAAGGAAAGTAAAACAACTGTAAGGGTAATGATGATTACCCAGACTAATGTCTTCTCTTTATTATCATCATAAGACAAAAAAAATCAAACCACTGCCTGGCCAGGTACATCCTTCAAAATGCATAAGGGTGGTCATAGACAGAAAACGAGAGACTCTTGGACTGCTTAGCCTTTAAGCCAACAAAATGAAAAAGTACCCCTCACCTCTTAACCTGGCAACTGGGCATGTCAGTGGTTCATACATATGTCTTTAGGGCCTTTTCCATACTGCCTCTTCAGGTTCCCAAAAGTGATTCCTAAGTCCCAGTCCTCCTTCACATCCCCCTTTCAAGCCTCACTTTAGCTTTTATTAATGGACTGATTTCTTATAGATGTAGCTGAACTGAGAGTCAGGCAGCAGCAGATGACATTTACTGTTTTTAATTTTAAAATCCTTCAATATTTAAAATGGAAATTACATTAGATTTGCATACATTTCATTGTATTCCACTATCTCCACTCTCTACATGTCACTTGTCTTCTTGAATTACAAGATGTTCAGTACAAGGACCATATCTTGATACACATCTACAGTGCCTAGCAAAATGTGTTGCTACTGCAACATGCCTAAAAAATGAAAGCGTTTTAAGTTTTAAGAAAACTTCCTCCTAAAACCATAACAGTAATAGGCACAAATGATTGAATTCTTATTAATGAACGCTTCAGCATGCTATGCATTAAGAACACACATGTAGCTGCATACTGTTTGCTTTTTTCGGTTTATGTGACTTGTACATTTTACTCTACTGAACTGTACTGCATGTACATCAAGTTTCAGTTTCTGGACTATACCTGCATATAACTTTCATCTACAGATTTCTCTTATACTAGCTTTGCAGTTGATATCTAGGCTGCATGAAGCCTAGTTACCAAGTAGTTCTATAAGACATCTGAGACCTTTCTTCCTTCCTTCCCTCTAAAGTCAGTAGTTTTTCAAGACAGAATTAAAATCTATTTCCCAACTGGCCTGCAAAAACAAACAGCCAATTTGTGCTTAATATTTTTCTTAAATATTTTTATTGGTATTACACAGATATGATTAATTTTAGTATCGGAACACTTCGAGCTGTACAAGACTGGAGTACCTCACAATCTAAATAACCGAAGTCCACTGGCAGAGCAAAGTCCTTAATTTCCTTTGTTACTGAAAAAATTTAACAAGAGCTTAAATAACTGTTATGCAAATAAAGTCCACTCCTAACCTTTTATCAAAATAGTTAGTTACTATGACAACAATCTGCTGTTACAATATCAACAACAATGATCTCTTCCATGAATGTTCATGGTAATGGAATTGGATGCAAATGTACCATGCATATTAAAGCTGTTTTATTATACATTTACAAATAGGGTTATAAAACCCGATAGGCAAATCCACTTCTGAGTATCAGCTTTTTGATGAGGTTCAGATATATTAAAACAAGACTAGATGAGAGTTCAATATAAATAAACACATGTCATTTCAGAACTAAATACCAATGCAAAAACAGCAGTGTCTAAATAGACATACGTTATACTTTATGTCTATCCCATAATTAAGTAAATATCAAGAAACATTTCAGAAGTTGTTTTAACTGTCCTTTAGTTACAGTACTAATGTAATTTCTTAACAACTTCAGCATCATTTTCCTGGAAGACAGAAGTACAGTCAAAAGTATGGAGTGACAGTTTCACTTCCTGACTTGTAAGCATCATCACAGAAATGAGATAAACAGCTATGACGCATTCTAGGTTTTTTTACTTTGTACACATACCATATTTACATAAATCCAACATGACCTTGAATTGAATACAACCCCCCAATAATTAGATTCTAGACATGGAAAATTATAAATGTTATAAATGCAGGAAGCAGCAGCAGGGGGATGAGTGGATGGGAATGCAGGAGCAGGAGGGCAGGTAGTAAATAGGCATGAGCAGTCTGATCCCCACCACTTACCTGCACACCCTGGCTTCCGTCTCTGCCATCACCTGCCACATCTGTCTCCTCTTCTTCCTTCTTACCCCCTCCACATCATACCTCTGCCTCACCTAGCTAACCTGGACACAGAGGAAGCCCCAGAGCTGCTCCTGACCTGCTCCTACTCCATGCTGCAGGGAGCCCAGCTTGGCTGGAGACAGAGGAAGCAACACATAGGTTTCCTCTTCTCCTCCCCCTCGCCCCAACTTAACCGACTGATGTTGAACTGCTTCAGCTGGTAGATGTAGGAAGCAGCCATGTAGGAAGCCCAGCTCAGCCAGGGACAGCAGCAGAAGAAACATGCAGATTCCTCCTTCCCAGAGTCTGCTCCCTGCCCAGTTCCTCTCCCCACCCTCCAGTCTTTCTTGCTGGCAGGGAGCTGGACAGAGAAGGAATCCATTTGCCACTGTCACTGTCCACACCAGGAGCTCCTGCATAACTACTTCCCACAGCTCCCAGCTGGAGCAGTCTGATACTCAATTTTAAGATGAGGTTTGGTTTTCCCCATGACTGTATTGTAGCACCACACTGTGCAAGTTCTTAGGTGCCAACTCCCCCAGCACTGAAGGATGTGCCTCACTCATCATGCCATGAAAACTGGCCCCCCTTGCAACAGCATGTAGGCTGAAGCTGGGGGAGAGAAGGGGACCCTCGACAGCCCAGGGAGTGCATTTTAATTCCTCAGAGGCTGCATGCAGCCTGACAGTTGGACAGCCCTGATCCAAAATGAATACAATTCCTGAGGAGAAAATACTGAGGTACAAAAACTAGGAGAGCTTCAGATTTTACATTAGAGATAGCGACCACCTAAAACAAAGTTGGGTGAATACACACACAGGTTTCCCTCGCTTATGTGGGTTCTGTATATGTGATTTTGCACTTATACGATGACCCTTTTTATACCAAAAATTCATTATATGCAATGTAAATTCACTCTTGTGAAATGTGATCAGTGCGGTGGGAGCCTGCAGTCAGTTGCTTTGTGCAATGCATTGTGGGAATGACACACACCAACATATAGTCTCCTGTGTGGAACTGTGCTCCTCGCTTGCCGTCTCCAACATGTTTCTGTAGTTGCCATCCCCATTATAATATGGCCCTGTGCTTCTGTATACTGTCTGCTGTTGGCGAGTACCAAAATTGTCTTGTAAAGTAGTAGAAATGATCTGGGGGTCAGTGCAGTTGAGGTCTTGGAACGTATTCCTATTTGTTACATTGTAAAGTGGGTTTCCTTTATGAGAATTTGAGTTATGCATCGTTTTCCAGGAATGCATGTACAGTATAAAGTAAGGGAAACGTGTGCGTGCACACATATTCATCTATCATAGGGCCTGGAAGGGATCTCATGAGATCATGTTCAGCCCCCTGCTCAATGCAAGATCATTTCTAACTAAACTATCCCAGTCAAGCATCTGTCTAAACTGCTCTTGAAACTTTCCAGGGATGGAGATTCTACTACCTCTGGAGGGAGCCTGTTCCAACAGGAATAGGGACCATGACCATCCCCATAGTCAGAAAATTCTTAATCTTCAACCTAAATTTCCTCTGCTGCAGTTTGAGGCTCTGGCTCTTAGTCTCATCTGCTACAGCCACAGAGAAAAGCCCATCTCAATCCTCTCTGCTCTTCAGGTATTGGAAGAACTATCAGGTTTCCCCTCAATACTCTCTTTTCCAAACTACACAATTCTAGGCCTTTCGGCCTATTTCTCATAAGTCATGTTTTCCAACCTTGAATTACGTTTATTGCTCTCCATTAGACTCTCCCCGATCTGTTCACATCTTCCTTGAACTATGGGGCCCAACATTAGACACAGGACTCTAAGTGAGACCTCACCAGTGCTAAATAAACCAGCAAACCATCTCCCTTGATTTGGCCCTAGTATTGACAGAAGCCTGGTTAGAAACATCCAGGCAGCAGCATAAGTAGGACAGAGCAATGGGACAACTGTCTGACAGTAGAGGGAGGAAAGGGGGAGGAGGGAATAGCTGCCACTGAAGTTGCACAACTGCTGTGGCAGCATAACGGCATTCAGAAGTTGCAGTAGGACTCGTGTTCCAGCTGCTTCAAGCACTTGGCTGCATTGTTACACCTCTGCATCCAGTAATGGAACTTTAGTTCCCAAGAATCTGTAAGATCTACAAGAGTTGTGAAAACATCTTAGTGGACAAAAAGGCAGTATTATCAATATTATCAATACTGTAACCACCAATACTGCTACTAGTTCTTCAAATACATTTACATTCAAATGTGACATTGAACAGTCTAATGTATATGGTACTGACAACTAAAGGTTGTCAGCAGGGGGATATAGGAAGGGGATGCAGTCACCAAAAACATACAATGTAGTACAGATGCTAAGGAAAGTGACCCACAAAACCAAAAACCTCACAGGACATGCATAGTTTTGAAACAACCAGCTCAAATGATGTGTAACGATTCCCAGCCTCCTCCTTGGCAGATAACCAGAGACAGTAATTGGTGTCAGGACCTGTGTGAAGATCTCTGTACCTTCCTTCCTGCTTCAGGCAGCAGGAGCCAATGACTGACCCAAGGAGAGTTGACAAGATTCAGTGTTTGTTAACAGCATGACGTCTCTGAGCCAGCAGATTTCTTATTCCCCCCAAGTAGCATACATTTCTTTTATCCTGGACACTTGTTGAAACTGGCTTTGAAGCAGAAAGAGGCTACTGCTGAGGGAGTACCTCAGAGTCAGATATACTCTACATAGACTTCTCTGTCAGAAACTATTTCAAAATAGCCTTTACAAGCCCTCTGTGTGCAATCATAAAAAGAATTACAGGCAGCATACTTCAAAGTGATGCCCAGGTCATAATAATCCTACCTTATTTAGAGAAGGGGGAAGGGAGTTAATTTTAAGCCTTTTTAGGAGGTATGCCCCAAATTAAACATTACACTCTCCCCAAGAGAAACTCTGATCCCCTTTTCCTGCCTCATCTGCTGCTCTGCTTTTTGCTCCCTGCCCTCTTCCTGATCTGCTATATGCCATACAGAGGCTGTTCATGCCACTTGTGACATGTTTGCCACAGGTTGCCTATCTCTGGTTTAAAGGCTACTTGTGTAGCCACAACCAATGCTACTGCTTTTAAAGCATTACAAAGCTGCACAGACAAGGCATTTGTAAGCAAGAGAATAGTAATTTCTGCAGCTATCTGCAAAATAAGAGAAAGCTACAGCACACAACATAACTTGATTTCAACTTATTCTATTACTTTTTAATGGAAAGAGTCTTATTAAGTAAAGCTAAAGCTTGTATATGTTTTTGATGAACTCCATACATGCCATTACAACACTAGTATCTGTCTATAACTAATGTTGAACTTTTGACAGAACCAAATACTCAGGAAGAAAACACTGTGATTGTGTTCTCAGACTGAAAAATAATAGCTCTCTCGCCTCCGGTAGCATATGTATAATAATGGCAGCATAACTACATGCTATAACCATGTAAGATATTTAAATACAATGCTACAAGCAAAATAACATTTAAATATTCTTATGAAAATGCAAAAGGAAATTCAACCTGCCTTTTTTTTGTGTGTTCTGTTCCTGTTTTCCAACCAATCATCCATCTGTTCCTCAATCTCTTCAATAGAAGTTCCATGATCATACAATGGTACATATGCACTGGATTCTGAAGTTGTGTATATAGGGAATTCAGATTTTGGCTTCTTGATTTTAGGCTTCTTCTCCTCTACAAAATAAAGATAAATCAACTCTTACTAGCATTACCTAGAAACATGACTTAGAGATGCCATTAGCTTCCCCATTTTTAAAGCCAACTTAAGATTGTCAATTATAAAATGAGAGGGAGAGAAGAAACACAAAGGTTTCATACATTTCCTAATTTCATACATTAGAATAACCCTGACTGGCATCAAGGTGAAGCAAAGAGGTGACTTACAGGCCTGTTTTTACTTCCCTAACCCTATGCTGTTCTGTACAAAAAACCTCCAAAAAGCAAAAAACTTTGGGCTGATGTGTAGCAATTTTTTCTCAAGTTCTCTAGTTTAGAAATACCTTAGTCTTAACATCTAAAGCGTTAGGCTGATGTAGACATCCAGGCCTATTTGCAGAGACGATGAGCACTTCAGCTCATATGGAAAATCAGGGATTCTTTGTGATATCTCTTATTGGATCAATTGCTCTATTGGCAGAGCATACTGTTCTTCAGCTCCAATTAGACATGCTCATCACCTCTGAAATTCAGATGCCAAAAATCTCATGAGTAAACCCTTGTAATTTTGAATTTGTAAAATTTTGTAAAGAGGAAGAGGAGAGACGTGTGTCCACAGTTAACCAACAGACCCCTTCCCCCCACCACTGTGAATGAAGTTGACAGGATTTGCTCAAGCCCAAGCAGGATAGGTTCATAGGATGTGTCAAGCCCATGGCAGATGGCTATTTTAAATTCTTTTCTTCAGAGCTCCTGAGTGCCGTAAGAGGAATGCTTTTTTTTCCCCTCTCTCAAGAAAGCCTTAGGAAATCTACAAAACAGACACTACCCTGCTGTAGAAAGATTCTTAAAATGTGCAGGGAAGGCACTATGAAATATTTTATGTACCAGTCAAGGCTTTTATAGAAACTCCTAAAAAACTGATATTATAGAATATAATACATGGAGCAAAAGCATTTTTATGATGATCATCTGGGATCAAAATTCTTTAAAAACACAAGAAGAAATTAGCACACAAAACATTTAAGTTTTAAAATTAATAGATAAAAGACCAATGATCCTGTAAGCATTTAAATATACTTAGTTAGGAGAACTGCTTTGTGACAGTTATACCTGCTTAAAATTTTAAAATGTTTAGGAAATTAATCTCAGTTTGTAAAAAGGTTAGTATGCGTTCCTATGGCATAATATAACCCTTCTGCAAAATGCAAGGCAAGTGTGCTCATAGAAAAATACATTGCAAATACAAATTAAAAAAACCAAACAAAAAATCAATAAATATTAAATGAACTTCTATTTTTTTTTTTCCATCAGTTACTAAAAGAAAACATATGAACTTCAAAGGACACTAGAATATTTATGCAAGTTATCCTAACTTATTTCCATTCATAATAAAGTTAATTTCTGTCTTGACAAGTTGCTATGCAGAAACAATATCTTTGTGTATACTCAGAGTTACAGTGGATTAATTTGGGATCAACATAAATTTTTACTACTATTTATCTCTTTGGTGATGACAACACAAATAAAACAAAGTAAACAGAATACTATCACTTTGTGAGCATCACCAACAGTTGTTTGCTAACTTCCTTCTGTAAAATGGATCCAAAAATCACTAAGACAAAGTGGTTGTGCAAATGTAACTGAAGGCTTTATCTGTCCTTGAGAACCTGTCACCTGTAACATTTTGTACAAAATGGAAAGAAAGACCCCAGAGGTTGACTTTCAGATCCTGCATTAAGTTTGCAGTACCAATATTAAAAAAAAAAAAAAAAAAAAAAAAAAATACTGATTCAGTGCTAAGAAGTTATCTAGATCTAGATGATAACTAGATCCATATATATTTAGATCTAGACAACTTCTTAGCACTTTTTGTACAGTAAATATGGAACTTCACATTCTGACGTCCTCTCCCCCACCTCCCTGCTTCCCCACTCCAACCCACATTCAGAGTAGAAACATGCTTATTAGTAATTATTACAGACTTCCCCCAGGACTCTTTTTAGTCACATGCCCATTCAGCATCTTAAAGAGGTTTCAGAACCCTTTTGAAAGGTTTTTTTGTTTTGTTTTGTTTTAATATATTCCTTTAGCCTTCAATTGCTCTTTTTTGATCTATACATAGACAGCCTTGCATAATCCTAATACAAAATGCAGGTAAGAGAACATAAGGTCAGATTTCAAAGGCTGGTCCCCAACACTGTGGGGACAGTTATTGGAGACTGAAACCAGTTTGTACCAAATCGCTGGTAGAAATCATGTGTGCAGATGTTCAAGCTTTCTCCAGAAGGAAAAAGGGACATGCAAGGAAAAAAAATGACTTGGCAACTACCAGGATTAAAATCACTCATGGGAGACTGAATATCTGTACACTTCCCCCAAGCCTCTCTCTTCCTAGGGACCAAGAGGCATGGAGCTAGGGAAAAGGTTCCCTGCCTTCCAGTGATTGGACTCATCCTGGTCTTGAAAAGGCTTGGGCAGCAGCTCCCACAGACTGGGAGGTGAAGCAAGCAGCAGCCACCACTGCCTGCCCCTTCCTCAAACTGGGCAGTCCTCAGCTTGCAGAAACTGTAGGTGGATTTACCTGTTTCCTCTTGCCATCCTCACCACCCAGCTGAGGGACGGCATGGCAATTTAAAAACTGGCAGCCAGGAGCAGGACTTTAAGAAAGTCTCCCAAACCTGGGGCTCTTTAATCCTGCTGGCTCCCCCATGCTGCCCTGCTACCCAGCTGAGTGGCAGGGGACTGATTTAAAAGCTAGAGGCTTGGAGCAGGGCTCAGCTGATTGTTAGAATAAGGGGGGCATTCTCCTGGAGCTAGAACCTGCCCTGGATGTCTTGGGCAGCTGCTGTTTTTCAGCAGCTGCCCACAGCAACTTGACAGCCTGCTCCTTTCCCTGGCAGGGAAGACAACAGACTATCAAATGAGGGTCTCCCAAGGGCAGAGGTGGCTCAGGGAGTAGCTTTCCACTGTCCCCTAACTGGACAGCTTGCCTGAGAAGCCCTCTAGCCATGGGGTGGAAGAATGTCTGTACAGTCCAACTACTAGGCTATTTTTCTACTGGAAGAAGTTTCTTCTGGTAGAAATAAATGCCTGTAAGCAACCTTAGTAAATTGATCACGTTCATAAGTAAGATATTTAGGTATCAAATGACCTTAACATGAACCACAGTTGTTCACACTAATGAGTGCAATGTTAAAAAAAAAAATATTGGTTAAGGCTTGCCCCAATGGAGAAGGAGCAAATCATCTATTCTCACTGGGTTTTTTGGTAAACACCACTTTCTTAATACCAACTTGTACAGGTTTTGACTCTTAGAATAAATATGGTATATATTATGAACTATTGTAAAATAAGGCTTTTCCAGTCAGCACAGGGAAAAAAAGCTCCTCATCTTCCATTCACATACATGGAAACTTCATTAATTACACCATTAAGCTGCTGCCAAAAGCAGCCTGTGCTCAACTAACAAACACTTACTATGAAGTTGATTATATGTAGCCAACACCAAGCATGACTATAAACTACACAACCCATACTGAGCAAACATACTAATTTAAAGTCTGCCCCCCCTTTTCTAAATTATTATTAAAAGGGGCAGGTCTTTCCTCCACAGGGAACTGGCACCAAACCTTGAGGTACTGCAATACCAGGCCAGCATCAGGAGAGCCAGGCCCAGCTCTAACAACCTCCCCTTGGTGCCAAAAATTGACTTTTATTAGTAAATGTTTAGGATTGTGAATCAAAAAAGCTGACAAAGCCAGTAGGGAAATACATAGTGCCCGAGCGAGGGACTAACAATAGAAGGATGGGGGTGAGGAGGGGAACGCAACTAGGTTACAGGAGATACAACGTGATCTTTGCCAAAAGTCCAAGATGCTGGTGGATACCTACCACAAGGATAGGTTAACACAGTCCATCTGAACAAAACATATAGTAATGCCCACTGAGCTCAGTCCTCCTCAGTGTCAACTCTTTTTCAAGTCATGGTGAGCCACTACATTGAATACATTTCAACTTCCTTCTCATTCCCACAACTGAATTGAGCCTTTCTATCCTGTTTCCAATTATTCCCACTTCTTCACAAGCTTTAAACAACTGGCAAAGATCACCAGGGCCTCAAACAGGTTACTCTGAATCCCTCCATCATCACCTCTCAGTCTGTGGCATATGATTAGTGTGGACGGACCCTCCATGAGATTGAGCTGGGCCAGTTTCCCTGTGCCTTAATTGCATATACATTTTTGGAGCATTCCAGGACTCATGACAAGAACACTTGGTTCCAATTAGCACATGGATCCTTCGGGAGAAGGGGAGATAAGGAGGGGGTATCTGGAACACACACACACATTGAGCAGTGCTGAGCTGTGGAGTCACCATGGCTTGACTGCTGGGACCCAGCCCAATAAACTATATGGTAAATAATGAGCCTTTGGTTTTGGATTAATCTCATACATAATTTGTGCTATATATAGGTAGGTATAAAAGTGCTGCTTAAAAAGTGTATTATGGAGTACCTGTGCTGAAACTTGCCATTTTCAAAAAAAA
>JAGPOW010000261.1:231396242-231433331 GCA_030014935.1 Caiman crocodilus
AAAATGCATCAATTCTGGATGAGGTAAGTCTATGGGTACCCATAGTAATTTGCCTATATGCAAATTACCACAATCATGTTTATTTTAAAGTCGGTGTTTTCAAATCTGTCCCTCACTTCCATATGCTCATACAGAGCAGGATCTGACAGGAAGGGGGGGGTAGAGCAAGGTTGCCATCTGAACCCTGAGAATTATCTTCCCTGCTGTAGCAGTGGGAAGGGGGCAAATTAAAGGCAAACTTCCAATAGTTAGATTCTATACCTGGAAAATGATTAAAAATATATAAAAACCCTAGGCAACTGCCCATCAAGAATGACAGTGAAGGGGTGCAGGATGGGATGGAGCCCTGGGCCTCCCACCCATCTGGGCCCACTCCCCCTTCCCTCTTGTTGCTAGGGGTCCAGACCCGCTCCCCATCTGCCTGCTGCAGCAGTGGGGGGAAGGGAGGATCAGGACCAGGCCCGATGTGGGGCAGGAATGGGCCCAAGGGTGGGGAGAAGCCAGGCCACCGCAGCAGAGGAATGGGAGGAGCGGACTCGGGGCTGACAAGAAAGACAAAGCTTGCTCCTCCCCTCCCCTGCAGCTGTTGTGTTGGACTGTCCTGGCCCAGGCTGGGCCCACTGTCCCCTGCATTACCACAGTGGGCCAGCTTTTCCCCTGGTTCAGGCTCACTCCCCCCTCTTCCCTACCTTGGGCCTGGGCCCAGGCCCAGTCCTCTCCCAACCCCAGCATCACCATGGCACACTCACTCCTCCTTCCTCCCCCGCCACATTGGGTCAGCTTGGGGATGGGAGAAATGGGCTCAGGTCTCACCCACCCTCCTCCCTCAGGTCAGAAGTGGGCCCGAGCTTGGGGGGATGGGGGAGGGGAGGAAGAGGCCTGCTCCTTTCCTTCCTCAGCTCTGGCTGCATCGAGCCTACTGTCCTGTCCCGTCCCGTCGCCAGCCGCAGTGGGCTAGCTTTTCCCCCCCCCCACTCAGGCCCTCTTGCCCCCCGATTGGGCCTGCGGCCAGTACCCCCCATTCTGTTCTCTCTGTTGCCGCCGCCTCCAGGGAACCCCCTTCTCCATCCCTTGTGTTCCCATTATCATGGTGGCGGGCTGCCTTGTCAGAATGCTTCTTCACAATCTGATTGGCTGTTTGTCAGCCAATCAGAGCACGAATAAAGTGTTACTGACAGACAAACAGATTCAGGTTTTTATGAAATTTTCCCTATATAGAATCTAATTACTGGGGGAGATGTCTTGTATTCAGGTAGATACAGTAAATGTGTGTGAAAAACATTATCCAAACAAATTAAAAACTTAGGCCTCTGGCAGACATTAGTTACTTGCATCTTAAATAGTAACCTAACCACACATTCAGGCAATTAATGGTGCAGTATAATAGGAAATAAGCCACAATCAGCTGATTGTCAGCCAGCTCTAGGGACTGCTCCAAGACTGTTTAGAGCTCCCACGTGGCCCAGGAAACAGCTGATGAGCATCTGTTTGTTAGGCATCTGGCTTTTAACATGGCAGTGAAGGAGGAAACCAAGATCATGTTCCCAGGCTGCCCCTGCACTGTCAAGTAGGGCGCAATTGGGATCTAATTCCCCAACCCCAAAACATTATTATGGGATTACTGGGATCATGGATCAGATCCCATTGCACCATTAAATGAACATCAGAACATTTAAAACAGCCTTATTTTAAAGAAAAAACAAGTACAACAAGAATAGCAATATCATCAAAATTTGTGATAAGCAAAAAAGATATCCTCATTTTTTAAAAGCTCCATTAGAGAATTTTCTGAAGGTCAGGGGAATTTTCTCTCAAGTCTGTAGACCTATAATATCAATTTTTTGCAATTTTAAGCTTCAATCTAAAAGGGAAGGATTGGGAGAGAAAGTTCTGCTCCACCTTCCCATAGCAAGGATAACTTTTCAAACAAACTTCATAAACAAAGATTCTCTCTCCTCATGATTTTCCATTTTTCTGAATTAATACATTTTTCCCCATGATACAAAGCAGACACTGTGTGACTTCCAAGACTGGTCTGGGACCAGCCGCTCCACCACAAGCCTTGCCAATCCCTAGCTAATCCAGCTTGTGCTGGCCCCACACCAGGATTTGTGCTGCCAGTGGTGCACGAGCTGGACCTGGCAGTGCGGGAACTATAGGCAGGGCTAGAACTAGGCACATGCTTCATGCAACACGCCACAAGACTGACCCTGGCTCCAACATGCACACGCAATCTGATCTGGTCTAGCTCCAGAGCCAGGGCCCAGGAGCAGTCCAGTGAGATGCAGCATGCAGCACATGCCCTGTGACAACCACTGGGTCATGAGCAGCCCCTGTGGCACCAAGTCCACCTCACATGCCATCTGTAGTGCAAGTCCAAAACTAGAGGCAGGTGTGTGCTGCATATGGCACAGGGGCAGCCCCCATGGCACCCCATCAGACTAGCCCAGCATGCTGCCTCCAGCATGGCCCCACCCAACTATCAGACCAGTCCAGCAGCCCCCAGCCAGCCCACAGGACTAGATAAGTTTGATGCCCCAGTCTATGACTTTGGTCTCTAAGCACTAACATGATGCAGATTAAATCTCCTATTTGTATGTTTGGGATTCTGAATGCTTAGATTTTAAACCCCCCTCAGAAAATGCACACAAACCAGCAACCCAACCAACATGTGAACTGGTTTTAAGGACTATAAGGTCTTGTTACAAAAATACAAAGTTCAGTCTTTGATAAGATTTCAGTGTGATTGATAACGTCACTTGCATAAATCTAACATATTCAGACTTTGTTGGTATTTGACATGGTACCAGTGTAACATGTTAAAAAAATTAGTACTAAAAAGTATCAACAAATCAAATGTTTAATGGATTAAAAAACCAAAACTAACAAATAGCAAAATGTAATCAATGGGGATCCACTCAATGGGGTGTTTCTAGTAGAGTTCCAAAGGAATTAAATTATGGCCAATGCTATTAAAGGTTTTCACCAGTTTTCCATTAGAACTGTATTGACTCAAATTCAAGATGAACCCCTCCTTCACCACTGCCTTAGATTTGAGAATCTGCCTGAGTCAGGCAGATTCCCCAGCTCCATCTTTGGCCCTGGGCCCCCTGGACTGGAATAGCTTGTTTGTGGGGAAGGGGATTGGGGGGGCACCTGCAGCCTTACCCCCCACCCCTTGCCCCCTGTACCTGTGCCTCCTCCCTTTACCTTCTGCTCTGGATCCAATCCTTGCAGCCTTGACCTTGTCTGACCAGAAGCTGCCACCACTTCTCCCTGGCCAGGCTGAGGCCACCACTGTTGCCAAGCGCCGCAGAACTGGACCACAGCTGCAGCAGAAGGTTGGGAAGGGGTAGGAGGCACAGGCACAGGCAGAGTGGCAGGTGAGAGGGAAAGCAAGGGGCAGGGATCTGGCCTCTCACCCCTAACTGCTGCTTTCCCTGTTACAGGAGTGGGGAAAGGAGGGAGACTAATTTGAGATGACCTTCCACTAAATAAAATTCTATACATTTAAAGTTACTTCACAAATGTTATCATTTTCCATGCATCTAATGATTGGGGGGTTACATCTTAAATTTGAAGTGGTCTCAAATTCATTCAGGTGAATCCAAAAATCACTCCTGATAAATTTGTAGATGACAAAGTAAAGCAAAATATAAGTAATTACATAGATAGGAGAATTAAAGCAATCTAGATCACCTGATAAGGCCCATTCAAATTAAATGCACTTTAATAGAGTTAAAGATAGAATTATACCTCAAGCAACAAGAAATGAAGACCACACTAGCAGAATGGAGGACTGTATCTAGGAAAGAAGCATCACACTGCACAAGGGACTCCGTATGAAATACCAGTGTGATATTATGACAAAAGGGACTAATGTAGTCTTAACAGGGGATCAGTAAATAGAAGTAAGGAAGTGATTGTACCTGTGTGTACAACACTGATGATACTGATACTAGTACACAGTATACAGGTGCCACAAACACAGAAGGTGCCTAAAAGAAGCACAACCATTACCTGAATGCTAGAGAAAAGGCATTATGGTAAAAGTTCAGGTCTGTTTAGTTTTTTTTAGAAGGAAGGCTGAAGGGCGACTTGATTATAGCATTTATGTACCAACAGGGGGAGAAAACTATGGTGACTAAAGAGTGGCCTGCCACATTTACTCAAAGATAAGATGAGCCCCCCAACAATCAACACGTAGCAAAATAGACCCTTGTCTTATGTTTGCATATGAAGTGGAGAGGGGAGCAGGTAGCTGTTACAGCTCTGACTCCAGCTCTGAGTCTGTATCAGGGCAAAGGTCAGACCCATAGCAGCCTCCTTCCCCCTGCCCCTGAAGCTTCTGCCCACCCAACCTCCCCCTCACTGTCATGCACAGCTCAGCTCTGGCTAGTACTGGTATCTCTCCTTGACATGCAGCACATTCCCCTATCCCAACAATCAGCAGCACTAATGTTGTTGCATTGCCTGTCTGTATGGAACAACCAAGCAGCATCTGGGGAGAGATGAAAAAGTAGATGAGGCAGAGACCAGGGAGTTGGGTGGAAGAGAGGGAGAAGGACAGGCTGTAGGGAACTGGAATGGAGGGGGATGCAGGTGGCAGGGGGGCAGAAAGGCTGCTGGGGGAAGTACATAGTACAGCTGTGCGAAGCTTTGGAAGCTGATTGGATTCAGAGGAGATTTGCCCTGATTCAGGGATCAAATCTCCGAATCCAAATACCAAGTAAAAGCTCCAAATCAATACATGCAACGCCCTACCGAAAAGCAGCCGAACTGATTCGAAAAAGCTTCAGAAAACATTCAGCCATAAACTAAACAGGCAGCTGACAGATGCCTCCAGCTGGTAAGTCTGTTGGGGTTGGGAGGAAGGGGAGGGGCACGGAGAAGGGAGGGATTGGGGATAGAAGAAGTTGCCCAGCCAGGGCGGGGAGATGGGGCAGGGGGAGGGGGCTGGGATGCAGGTATGGCTCGCTCCAGGCAGAAGGGGGCAAGTGGCAGCAGGGCATTGCCCCTGGTCCCGGTATTGCTGCGCCTGCATCCAGTGCCTCCCCTGCGAAGACTGGCAAGTGGCAGCGGGGCAGAGCCCTTGCTCCGAAGGCTGATGCGGATGCAGTAGCGCAGGGAGTGGGAGCTATGCCCTGCTGCCACCTGGAGCAAGCCATGCCTGTATCATGCCCCCTCACCCCTACGCCAGCTGGGCAAGCAGCAGCAGAGCAGAGCGCGTGCAGCACCCCCCACCAGGGCAGAAGCAGGCACAGACAGAGGAGCCACAGAAGAAGTCCCCATGGCTGCTGTACCCAGCCCCATTCCCTGCCAGGCCCTGGCATCCACACAGCAGCTGCCCCATCGCATGGGTGCAGCACAGCTTAGCACGACACCGCGCACCGTCTGGGAGCTAGGGCAGCTCCACCTGTCAGCCAGAGCCCAGCACCACTCAGCCCTAGTGGCCCCAACTCTTAGGCAGTGCGCAGTGCCCTGCCAAGCCACACTACACCCACACCATGGGGCAGCTGCAGAGTGGGTGCCAAGTTGGGGGGGGTGATCCCCACTATCCCCTGCTGCATGAGGAGGATCTGCCATGAGTGCCCAGGGGCCCCAATCACCACTGCCAGAGCCAGTGAGTATGGGGCTTTTATTTTTATTTTTTAAAGTTACCAGGATGCTGAGGAGAGGGAGGGCAGGGCTGGGCTGAGGGGCTTTGCCATGTGGCCCCAGAGCCTCCACAGCCACTGGTACTCCCGGTGAGTGCATTTTTTTTTGTTTATTGTTTGTTTTTTTATTCCTGGACTGCTGCAGCTGGGGGGGAGGGGAAGGAGGGGGCACAAGGGGCAGGGAGACAATCAGGGAGCAGGGGCTGCATGGAAGAGCTCTGCCAGGAGATCCCAAAGCCCCCACAGCCTCTGTTACAGACAGTGAGTGTGGGGCTTTTTTTTTTTTTTTTTTTTTTTTTTTAAAGTGCTGGGACTAAGCTGGGGCCCTGCAGGGGATGGGGCCGGGCAGGGTAGCCATGGAGGCTTCTCCCGTGGTTTCATCCAGCCAAACACAGCCACCCAAACGTGCCTGCCTCTCCCTGGCCAGTCCAAATAACTGAATCTCTCTAAACTAGTGCCAAATATTCCGAAGCTGATTCTGTTGAATCGATTCAGGACAGTGCTCTGAATCAAATCACCATCCTCTGAATCAACCGAATCAGAATCAAATACTTCCCTATTCACACAGGCCTAGAAGATAGGGCAGAGGGCCACTGCCCCTCTTCCCCTGTATTTACTCAAATATAAAATGATCCCCCAATACTTTGATTCTATACCTGGAAAACTGTAACAATTTATAAATTTTCCCTATATAGAATCTAATTATTGGGGGGGGTCATCTTAGTTTACCATATTTATTTAAAGATAACACAAAGATATTAACCATAACCAACCATTAGAACTGGTCATCAGACAAATTCAAACGAAACAGAGCAAAGGTATTTTAATAGTGAGGATAATTAATTATTGGAATAAAACTATCCAAGGATTCACCCTCTAAGGACTTCAGATCAAGAACTGATGCCTTTCTAAAAGATATGTTTTAGCATTTACCTCTGTATAACAATGGTACAAGTGACACTAAGCAAAAAAAGTTTAGGCTCATTGTACAGACAATTAGGCGTTAGAGTGCCACACATGCACCATTTTTCCCCCCCAAAACAGCTGCTGGACATTGAGGTGTGCATAAGTAAGGAAATACAGTAACAGTAGTTTATCTTGCTAAGATTCTGCTGGGCAAAAGTGAATGCAAGTCTGCCTGACATCCCCAGGGAACAGAATAATGAACAAGCTCAGCTCCCTAGCTGCTGCAGCTACTCAGGTACTTACTACAAGGAAACATCTTTCTTTCTTAAAAAAAAAAAATCACATGCCTTGCCATGCCACATATACAGCAAGATGCACAATTTTGGGGATTGGGAATAAAATTCCTCAGATCCCAACTGTGAGACTGCAGGAGTGTGCAGCTGAGAACTGGGAGTTTCCTGACTCTCCCCTTTTCCCCCTCTCTCAGCTACCCTTGCCATTACATTACTTGCCACAGGGATACATGAAGCTTTGGGCTGCAGGCCTGCAACAGCTGCAGCTCAGAACTTTAAATATCCCAGAACATGGGAAACCATGTTGTGCAGACATGTAAAACCCCACACCACAGGGCAGAGAGCAGCCCTAGGTTCCAGGTAAGAGAACCAGGCCCGCCTGTCGGGTCCAGTAGGCAGCAGATCAGGCACAAGACAACCATGTTCTGGACACTGAGAACTGCCCCCTGCCCAATATTTCCAAATCAGCTGATCACCAGCACCAGGCAGCTGCAGATCCAAGACACATGCCATAAATTTAATTTAAAACACATTTAATTTAAAGTGCAAAACAGCCACAAGGATATTCCACATTAAAATGGAGAACATCTTTGCTAGGAAGAAATGCTACATTTGTCCCTGGACAAACTGTGCCTATGTTTGTCCCAGAACATAAATATCCCAGGATTGGTGTGTGGTTGAATACACTGCCACTTTTCTGCAATGATGCAATCCTAGGATAACCTTTTAGATGCACTTCATAACATCCCAGGGTAAACTGTTAGCACTTCTTATCTGTCCTAGGCCAAATCTGACACATTTGTAGCCGAAGTGACTGGTTTGCCATTTTATCCTGCCATAAATCCCTTGAACATGTGGAATGTTAGAATTTACTGTGCAATTAACATGTTAATCACATGATAACTATAATGTGCCAAGGCCCCAGTTATCCCTGTACTGATGTGATGATCTAATCAGTGTTGGAAGGGACCTCTCAAAAGGCCATTCTAAACACTTGCATAAATGTAGCACGTGGTATTTCTAACAGTATTATCTGGTCTTAGTCTATGAAGTTATATTTAAAACAAGAAAACAAAACAACACACACACAATCCTCCAAATACACACAGCAAGCTCAAAGAAGTTTTAATCCTGAAAAGGGGAAAGAGTCAGAAATTCCCTGAAGTTCATTAGGGATTTGTTATTGCTACTGATTTTTTCATGGAGAACTCAGATATAGCAGTGAGGAGCAGTAGTACAAAGGTCTAATACAAACAGGTTTTCAAGACTAGCTTGGCTATCATAAGTGCTAAGGTCATCGTTTTAAAATGAAAGTTTAAATTATGCAGGAAGGGGGAGGGAGGAAGGAAATCAACTTGGAGACCAAAAGTGAAATACATAATTTCCCTGCGTGTCTCTCTAGGCTTAGCCATGAAAGGAGCTTCTCTGACTTTAGGGCTAAGGACAGAAATTACACATAAACCAGTATAAGTTGATCAGGAACTAATTCAAATCTGTAACATAACAGAAGTTCACTGCATATAAACCGCTTTCAAAATGGCCAAAACTGGTTTAAGATAAACCTGGATGGATGTAGTATCAGACTTAACTGACTTAGGTTAACTTGGTTTACTGAACTTTTGTCCAAGATCCCCTCCAGATTCAAGATAACTGAGTCCCCCAGCATCCCAAGATGCTTTGCATCTCAGCAGCAAACCACTCCCTCCCCACAACTCACAGGGTGGGCTCAAACGGTCTACTCCAGCTGAGCAAGGAGGCATGCTCTAGTTCCCCCCCACCCCCCCAGCTTCTGGCCTGGGCCACTGCAGGCATGTGGCTTCATTTCCAGAATCAAAAGTGAATGTCTGTTTGCTTGCTAATTGGTTCAAATCTATTCAGCTCAGACTAACCTGTGAAGACTGAATTGATTCAGCCTCAGGCTTTTTGACTGTACTTAACCCAGGAGCTTTTCCAGATAAGCTGACAGCATTTTAAACCTGGCATTCCTCCACAAGTGTGAGAGGAGAGTAGTCAAGCAGGCAGATTTTGCTTAAGTCAAATGTAGCATCTAGTGGCCCATCTTTGCAGGGAAGCTGTTTTCAAACCAATGTTAAACTTTTCAATAGAGAATGGCAACACAAGGAGAAATATGGCTGTGATTTCTTCAACTCTTGATTAGCTGAAAGATAAGAAAATGGCTGATTGCTCTTAGGTTCTTCAGTGCAAGCTAGCACAGCCTGCAAGGATTTGACTTGAGAGCTCTTCAAACTCCCAAGTTGAGTGCTGAGTTGAGTGCCAAGTCAACTGTCCAGGTCAGCACATTGCATCATTACAAAATGACCTGTTTGATATCAAAATCAAGGTTAATGGGCTCTCTATACGCATAATATTTTACCAAGAAAAAAAAAATCATCTTTGAGTCTACAGATGAATTTTGCCTCAGTGAGCTATTTCACTCTATGAACGTAAGTACTATACTGGGTCCATCTAACCTAGTATCCTTCCTCCAACAGCAACAAGAGTCAATGATTTTGAAGAAGGGCATCTCTGGAGTGATCTATACCCTGTTCATTGCCTTCCACAGCATCTACCATTATTGGTGGATGTATCTAAAAAAACTATGTTGTATCTTTCTTCTGAAATCAACATATATAACAAGTTACCTTAATATTAATGCTGCTTTCATTTCAAATGAAGAAATCAGAAGATTCTAATATTAAAGCAGAGACACATTTGCATTTCTATAGATAAAATACACACAAATCATTATATAAACAGTAAACCACTATTTTATGAATATCTAATGGTCTAGATAATTTAAGTGTTATATTTTATGCTCAAAGGTGAAGTGAGGTGATAAAAAGTTCAGAATATTATGAGAAGTGATAACAGATTTTATACAGGTGCCATAAGAATAAGTTAAAACTGCAGAAAGATTTCCCTGGTAGGATAATATTTACTTATCAAGAAATTACATTTTCACACTTATTTCTTCTAGCAATGAACCACTTTAATGAGACCTCCCTGCTGCATTCTCTCCCATTTGCAAATTATACTCCCTCCCCCTCAGAGACACCTCCACTGGTTCTAGTTCAACCCCCCAGAGAACATTGCACAATTTCAGCAGTAAAGCAGATAGACATGAGGGTAAATTAGCAATTAGGTCATGAAAAACAGGCAGCATAAAACAGCTATTGCTAATCTACATAAGATGCATTTACTCAATTAGGTAGATGGAAATGTTATTATGAACTCAGTATTCCACTGATGGTCTTTAAAATTAAGAAGGATGGGGGCAAATGAAATGCACATTTGGGGATTTTCAACCTTTATATACTAATTTTGAAGTATACAATGAAAGACACTATAATAAAAGATTACAAATTTAAAAGATGTTCTTACTTGTAAGTACTGGAGCGTAGTTTTAGTATAACATTTTCTGCTTACAGCAACATGCTGAAGGAGTTTGGCTCCACCCTCAGATGCTATACATCTTCAAAATATATTCTCCTTATATAATGCCCAATGGACAATTCATTGTTTGCTAGTAACAGCACTGCTCAGTATCACTAACCCAGTTAGGGTTGTGTCAAATTCAAGTACATACCCTAATAATTATATTTTTATAATAAATAACCAGACCCCACTCTAATTGTAATGGCTTCTACTTTAATTTTCCTTTTTACTCTCATAAATTAGTCATGTTAAAACAATATTAAAAGTACTTAAACACACACACTTGTTCATATTTCAAAGAAACCTAACTATAAATTGTAATATAAGTATCCCTGTCCAATATGACTGACTGCAACTTTCATATTTCATTCCTATGTTTGCTAGTTGTAGTATGGACCTTCTAAGGCTGGAAGCCTATAGCTGAAAAGCAAAATGATCTTTGCACTCCAGACTATGGGAAGACAGCACCAAATCCTGTCAAAATCTCTGCTGATTTTACAAAATCTGCAACCTGGACAGAATAGAGCTGTGTCGTAGAGGATTTTCCTTGCATATGCCCCATGACTCAAAGCCATTACTAGATTTTAGTACGTTAGAATAAAAATATGCATGTGCTATATTTACAGTAAGTACCACCTACCAAAAACAAAACACACTAGCCCATTTTGAAAACAAAAAAATGCTTATCAACAAAAGATTTAAGAGAATACAAAAGGAAAATCCTTTATAGCTCCTCTGCTAAAATATTTGTGCTAATTACTACCTTTCCTTGTGCTTAAGTTAAGCAACTTGAGGCCCTGATTTCAAGTCACATAACTGTTCCAAAAGTTATATTCCTGTTTCTGCAGGATGAAATAATTGTGCATGCACTCTAGAACATAAAGCTGTTAAACCCACTGTACTATTAATACATCCTACCCATCTGGGGGTAGAGGGGGGTTAGTAATGGATATGGAAACAAAAATAACAACAAAAGTAACACGGGCTCAATCTGAGGCCACTTCTAGAAAAACACAAACAAAAAACCAACCAAACAAACATACCTCAAACCTGAACTTTGAGAATATTTACCAGAGTGCTTAGAATCATCCCTTTCAAATATACATTTTGTTACTACTTTGCCACCTTCAAGAATTATTTGCACATTGAATAAAACAGATTTGTTTCTAATGAATATTTTTATGCTTATATAAGAACATAACTGTGTCATTCCACTTAAATGAGGCAGAAGTTTAAGTCAAATCACAAAAAAGTCACATTGTCACTAGATAGAAGTAAACTTTAGAACGCAAACTTCAGAAGAATATATGCACATTTTTCCATTCATTTTCTAGTTTAAGTACAGGCAGTCCTCAACTTACAACATTTTGAGTTGCAACGTTTTGCACTTACAACATTTATAAACTGATGCCCTGTTTCAACTTTCTGATGTCAGTTTTGACTTTACACTTGATCCAACGCCAAGCCACGCCATCTACGTGGAGAACATCTGTCCAAACTTCCTTGGACACTTTCTTTAAGAAAGCAGACAAGACTCCAGAAAAACTTGCAGCCAAGACTCCTGAGAAGACTCCAGCCTTCAAAAAGTCCAACCAAGAGCCTTTCAAAACATCCAGCGAAGTCTCCTCAAAGAAGTCCTTCAAAATTGATACGATTGCTATTTACAATATAAGTACATTAATGTAGCTATATTACTCATCTATAATTGACTGCGTACAAAATTCTGGGTTATTTTTGGTGAAAATAGGGTATTGGGTTTTGGTTCAGGAATCAATCCCCTATTTCCTATGGGAAAAATTGGTTCCAAGTTACAGCGTTTCAACTTGAGACGTGGTTTTCAGGAACCAATTGTGTCATAAGTCTGAGAATTGCCTGTACATAATAACATATTACATTGCTTGTTCATTAAGACAGAGGTAAAAACTCACTCTGAAGTGTTTCAAGTTCAGCTCTAGCCAGGGCATCTTGCTTCGCCTTCATTTTTGTTTCTTTATATTCTACATACAATTGTCTGGCATCCTTTAAGAAAATGTTGCAATGATATTAGCATCCTTTAAATAAAAGCAGTTTGTTGCAATGGCACTGTTTTAAGCTCTCATATGCTAATTTTTTTTAAAAGCAACTGAAATATTAATTCATTCATTTCTTCCTTCCACCCAAGATGCATCAATTTGCAAGCTACGCAAATGATTTGCCTAAAATGTAGAAAATACATCTTGAAAAAGCCCATCTTTAATAATGCGGATATTAATTTTCTACACATACAAACAACTAGAAAATAAAGAAACCACATTGAAAGTATTTCACAAACAGAAAGAAGTCAATACAACCTTATTAGCTGCTTAACAGCCTGCATCAACCTTTGCTCATGCAAGCAAACTAGAAGTCCAAGTCATAAGAAACTCTGTCATGTGAAAGCTAATTTGAAAATAAAAAGTTGTTACTTAAAGGAAGCCTTCTTTGTTTTACTGCAAGGTAACAATCTTCTTTGAAGTCACTCATGAGAACAGCAATATGTGAGGCCCAATGTCCAAGACCTTAAAAAAAACTAGCTTTTTAGGATTCTGAAAATTGTATAATTGTGAAACAATGCAAGTGTTTAAACAAATATCACACTGCAAAAGTGTTCTGATCATTATTAAACTAGATATACTGTGAAAAAAGAAGCAGGTTTAAACAGACGTACTGATACTCAAAGTACTTGTCACATATTTCACTTTTACAATAAGGCTGCAGTCAGAAACAGCCTCAAGAATAATAAACTTCAAATAGATTTAAACTAATTAGTTGTAAAGAGGCTTTCTGTTCAAATTTTTAGGCTGAAATAAGAATTTTCTCACAATTATGACCAATTAATAGAATTAAGTTGGAATTTATAAATCTGCATTCAACCAGTAAACATTGACTCCAAAATAGAAGTACTGAAATAGGTAATGATGCAATTGCATTTATTATTCTTTAAAACATACAAAAACACTCATATCACATGAAAGTTAGTAACATCAAATGAACTTCATTGTGCTTGGATTATAACCTAAAACAATCATTATGTAATGAGTATTACACATTTGTAGTCTAGTAAATTCAATAATTATTTATTCTTCTTATTAGGAAACAAATTAATTTTTCTAAGTTTATTTTCATTGCAATTCAAACTTGAGCTGTTTTTTGTAGCTAAACAATAAGTATATTATTAATATAATCTTTTTATTAAGAAGGGGGTTAAAAGGTCACTTATTTTTCTAAACAAACAACACCACTGTTGGTAGCAATATAAAATATAAAATGCAGGTTGCCATACAGATGTCAGATGTAAACCACTAGCCAGTTTCTCTCTCTCTCTCTTCCCCCACTGCCATACTATCCACGCTCTACTTTATCTGCTAAAGTTATCAGGCCTCTCCAAATGGAGCTTATACATAATATTCTGCTTTGAAGTCATCTGACAATGATCTAATTTAGAGCTGCTAAAACTCCAGATAACTATATTTACTCAAATATAAGATGACCCCCCCCCCAATAATTAGACTCTCTATATGGAACATTCATAATTTTATAATTTTCCAGGTATATATTTCCAATTATTGGAGGCATGCCCTGAATTTGTTCCCCTCCCACTACTACAGCAGGGAAAGTAAGCATGGGGAGGCAGGTAGACTTCTTACCCTCTGCCTCTCCCCAACTTATTCCCACTGCAGCTCCTCCCCTCCCCACTTACGGTCTGATCCTGTTCTCCTTGACCACATGAAGGTGAGAAGCAAATTTGAAAATGCTGACCTTGAAATTAAACATGCCTGTAGTAGTCTGCATATATTAACCCATAGATTTAGTTAATCTAGACTTGATTTTTTAAGATCTTTTTTGAAACTGCTGTACCTGTGTTAAAATGTGCCCCATAAACACACTTTCATGTAGCACTTTAATACCTACTTATATATCGTACAAACTGTGCCTGATATTAGTCCAAAGCCAAAAGGTTATGACTTACCATACAGTTAATTGGGCTGGGCCCCAGCAGAGTCTACAGCATTTCAAGACATGGTGACTCTATAGCTCAGCACTGTTGTATTAGTGTACCCCCATAAAGGAGCCATGTGCTAATTAGCCTCCCCTACTGATGACTGGAACTGGATGTTCTTGTCACAAGTCCTGTGATGCTCCAAAAATGTATATGCAGATAAGGCATATAGCAAGCTGATCTGGCTCTACTTCATGGAGAGCGGGGCCACACTAATCACAAGCAACACATTAAGAGGTGCTGACAGAGGGATTCTGGATGAATTGCTTGGAGCCCTATTTGGTAAAATTTGCCAGATAGTTAAAGGTAGATAAAGAAATAGAAATAACTGAAAGTGGTAAAGAAAGGCACAGTTCAGCTCATTATAAAATCAAAATGCATTCAGCGTAGTGGCTCACTATGACTTGGGGGGTGGGGAAATAAGAGTCAGCACTGAAGGGGACAGCACTCAACAGACACTACCATATAGCTTATAAAATGGGATACACTAGCCTATCCTTGTGGTAGGTTCCCATCATGTTCAGTGTTGGTTGCATTTAAATCAACTTCATAGTTGATGTCAACTCCTAAGCACATGCTGCTTTTGGCAGCAGTTTAATGAAAAACAATCTATTTAATGAGGTGCCTTTGTATGTGAATGCAAGATGAAGGGCTTTCTCCTCCCCCCCCTGCACCAAGCTGATCAGGGGAGAACAGACCTCATCTTGTGGTCAAGTAAATATGATACTTATGTGAAGAACTGGGCTGAAAGGAGAAGACATGTGTGAGAGGCAGAAGGCAAGAGAGCTACCAAGATTTAATTTTCCCTGCTGTAGTGGTATGAAGGGGACAAATTCCAAGGCAAACCTCTAATAAGTAAATTCTATAGCGCCAGATTTCATCCCCTAGTGCCAGAACTGGGGGGAAATCAGAGACAGGAAGCAGTTCTGATTGTGCCACCTCTACCAGCTATATGCCAGTAAAGCTATTCCCTGTGCAATAGATACTTTCTGCTGGTTATTTTAGAAGTTTCATTTTGTCCTGTCTAGATATAAATGGGCCAAAGAATGTGGCTGGAAATATGCAGTTTATATGCCTGTCTAAATGTGTCAGTTCAAGTCCTATGAGCAAGGGTGTGCATGCGATACAGGATGGCCATTATTCACAGGAGGTATCAAGAACAACTTAAAAAGTTTTCTTGAAAGGAAGCACCCTCCATAAAACACTCATTTGAAAAAATCAGGATCTGTATTTATTTTTATGGTTTTCTTAAACCTGAAGTCTGGAATCCCTACATGTATGTAAGATGTCCTTGTATTAACAAGTGCTTTAAGCCATTCTCCAGAATAAACAACAAAAAGTAACTTAGTATTTCCTCTGCAAATAATTTTGAAGACATTCAGAATACATGGAATATATGTCTGACACAGCTGATATGCCATGGATGTTTTTGATTAAGGCTATAGTTTTATGTGGATATAGTCATGCCTTTAAATTTAACCCATTTGACACTGAAAGCCAATATTTGATGCTGAATTCTGGTGCAAAATTCATTATTGCTTGTGGGACCTCCAGACAGCAGGCACTAGGGGGGTAACTGTCAATCTTTCTAGCATGTCAATCATGAAACAATTGGAACTGTGGCTCAAATGAAAATGAGAGGAGCAGAAAAACAAAGAAAACTGAATAGTCATAAGCAGATAAAGCTACAATAATACTAAATTTGATGCATCTAAATAAAGAAGAGCTGATGGCCAGGTTCAAGATACAGCACAGGCATTGGGATATTTATTGTTAAATTAAACTATTTTGTATGAGCAGAAGATTAGTCTTATTAGATTATTCTGGTATCACAGCTTGTAAAATGTGTGTATATATAATTTACATAAGACTAGAAACTATAGAAATAACTCATTTTAAAAGATTTGCAGGCAGCATTTTGACCTCAACATATGAATATTTGACTCTACAAGTTACAAGAAAGCTAAAAAGATGCATCTGAGGGCAGATCTTGATAACCAACATTACGAATTACATGTGAAATTGGCCCAACATGTTACCACAAAATAGAAAACAAAACAGGAAAGAGCCAGTTGACAGATGTTAGTATTTACAAGGAGACTGAGGGAAACTTGCAGGGGGTGGGGGGAGGGCGAAAACAGGTTCCCTCAGGTGGGGTAGGGGAGGCTGAGGCCAGCAACTGTGCTTGCCTCAGCAGCCTTACCTGGAGTCCAGGGGGCTCGGGTTGCTGCAGCCATGGCACTCCTACAGCTGGGAGCCTGGCTAGCAGCTGGAGCGTGGCTCTGGCCAGCCAGGCTCTGGTTTTGGGCAGTGCACACCGCCTTCACTTACACCACCCTGTTTTTTTTACATGGGTTTTTTGACCTTGGACCTCCTGAGGTCAAAAAAACTGTCCGAACTACAAGTAGCAGGATGGAGAATGCCTGAATATGGGGTGGGTGGTGCCAGAGTGCATGTCCAAACGAGTATGCACATTCAGGGGTGTGCATTTGCCACAGCACACATTTGTGCCACTGCTTTGTGCCCCAGGGCATACTCTGACACACCAAATTGTCCCAGCTGAGGTGGGGGAGGCTGGGGCCTCTTGATACTAAGCTACAAGTAATTTCTAGTTCTTGATACTAAACTACAAGTAATTTAATCTCCACTTCTAAAATTTTCTTTTAAATTAATGGAAAACTGGCAATGTGTTTATTTAGAGTGGAATTATTCTGATGTTGGGACTGAATTCCTAGTTCTGTATATTAATTAGTGACTCTAGTCTCATTCTGCTATCTTGGTTCTCTTCACCTAACTCTCACCTAACAGCACGTATCTCTTGTAATTTCTCCCACCTACCTGTTAGCAAAGAATAGCACAGTCACCATGTGTAGCTGGAGACAGACCTAAGAGAGCAGGAGAGGGTCCCAAACTGCTTGGGCTGTTGTGGCCAAAGAAAGAAGAGAACTACATTTACAATTCAAAGCAGAACCTGTAAAAAGTGAAAGACTGTAATACTGAGAAGAGACAAAGAAATTGAATGTATAAAAGTCATGAGGGACATGCTATATATGAGGTACAAGGTACATGAAAAGCATGTCATGGTCATCACCCAAGGGAGAAAAGGAGATACAGGTTCTCCTATGAAAACCCAACCAGAAATGACACCTGTGGGATCTCTACTCCATTGCCCAATATGGCCTGTGGATTCCCCCAGAAGGATTTTCTAAACACCTGGCTGTAAGGATTACTTTTGGTTTATTATATTGCATTTTTAGTTAGATTAAGTTATGTGTGCTGCCACTGTATCTTAATGGGCTGTGTCTTTGCTTAAGCAAAGTTTTTCTGTTCTTTGTCATGTCCTAGAAGTTGCTGTGTTCAATAAATGCTCTCTCAAGAGAATGGACTATTGCTGTTCGAACATTTATGAATTCAGTGCCACTACCTAAAGTCTAATACTAGGTCTTATAACAGTCCTCTCATTTTCTCTCATAAGGGAAAACAATGCAGGGGTTTAAAGAAATAATACCAGTCCCACAGGACCAGGAGTGTCCCCAATCCACCTTCCATGACAGAATAAGACCTGCCTTGTGTGTGTGTGTGTGTGTTGGGGGCAGGGGACGGGACTGATTCAGTATAACTGTGTGTTAAAATTAAGCACAACTGGTATGAAAAATCTAGCAGCATGCTCCCAACACACAAATAGGTGACAAAATTGCTAATAAGCAATTTAATCATTGTCCTGTGCTTTCTTTGTGTCAATAATGTTATTAATCAAATATATACATCGTAAAAGAAAAAGTAATGTTCATGTAAAATCCTATTACTTATTTCCATTTTTTGAATTCTTAAAGGATTTTTTGTTTTGCTTTGTTGCAATAATCTTTCAGTTTGTGTGAAAGCAGTATCAATCATGGAAATAATCTCAAGTACATATTAATGATGCTTTATTTGTATACGAATACTGATAGAGAGACAAGATGTGTTTACTATAAAAAAAAAAAAAGACAGAATCCTGGATTTGCCTTTTGTAATAAAAATGCCTATCACCACATAACAAAAACACTGTCTCATTGCCTTAAATATTCTGATGACATCAGTGTGTTGTCATGGTAATGAATGCAAGATCAAAAATCTGGCATAACAATTTCATTGCATGACCAAAATGGGAAAGAAGGCCAAGTAAGAAAATGCTTATCAATGTCTTTAAACAAAATATTATATAACAATAATACAAGAATTAATATAATATTCTGAGCAACAGAAGATATATGCTGCTTAGAGCTTTTCTTCTCACCTATAACTTTTGTACCGCTACTCTCTCAAGTGAAATATTTCCATTACTGAACACTTCACTCACTCCCTAGTTTACTGCCGCCTATTCTCTTGCCAATTATTTTCTGAGCTATTTCCCTACAGCCTGACTTTCACCTCCCTACTTCTGGTTCTCCTGTGACGAAAGAAGTGGTTCAGGGTAATGTAAATGAGCATTCCTTCCAGTCTGCAACATCCTGTCCCCTAGAGATCAGAAACTCTTCACCCTGTTTACTCCAGTGCATCAATAGTGATAAATTTTAAATCCAGAAAATTTAGGCATTTTCTACCAGTCATCCATATGGAAATTTAAGAATCTTCTCCAGGTTAAATCCTATGATTGAAAATCCCACTTTTAACCATATTATTTAGACACAATAGATTACAGATGTAATAGTAAACATGCTTCACACTAAAATATGAAGTGAAACAAGAAAACAAAACACAAAAAGAAAAAGTTTAAGTCAGAAAACAAACAAAATATTTGAAAATAGCCTTGCTACAGAAGAAGTACATCTGATAAGCCCTCTTGAGATTAATGAGACACTGCTGATCTGTTTCAGGCCAGAATTGAACCATCTTTAAACAGCTGGTGAAGTGTGATGAGAAATGTTTCCTGGATTTTTCTTTTAATTCAACACTGCTGCCAAGAAATTAAACACCTCTAGGTCAGTGGTTTGAATCTAGTCCAGGCTAGTAAATCAGTAAAAGTAATTACCATCTGGTGGTCTACATAAAATAAATTAGTGGCCTTTTTATTTTAGCCTATTTCCTTGTAGACAAAGGTCTGCATCACAAAAGTTCCCATCACAATTGGAAATCTTGTTGACAAATCTCAGTAGGTTACCCTCCATCCAAATACATATGGAGACTGAACTGCCTTCTCACCACTGAAGGACAACTGGAAGTTTTTCCAACAACCCATTAACAGGAATATACAATGAAGATTGCAAAATTATGCTTCAGATAATGGGGAATTTTCATTTTTTAAGGAGTCTATTTCGATAGGAACCAGACAAAACGTTTCCTGCTCCATTATAGCAGGGACCACTCAAGATCACAATTTAACTAACATTTTCTAGAGCTGTGCTAGTATCAAAGTTGCAAAATGAAGGTGCAAAATGAAGACACATTCATTAAGCTCTACCAGAAGCAACATGGCAATTGGTAGAAGAATACTTGTTCAAAAGCAAAATTAGTATATTAGAGAATAGTTTTTTCATTCTTTTAAAAGCAACAATATAAACTAAACTAACACAGGTGTTCAAGAAATAGAACAATTTCTTTAAGCTCTCTCTCTTCACTTGCACCTTGTCAACCTTTTTTTTAATCCAATTTATTTCTATGTTTGTTAGCTATTGTGGCATGCATTTAATTCAAATAAAATCCATAATTAACCCAATTTTAAAACAAAACAATCTTATACATGCACTCATAAAAAGGACACCAGCAGCCTTTTTTCCAGATCATTAGTGTGAAAGAATAAACAAAAATATATTTAATAGCTTGCCCCTCCCTCTACTCCTACCAAAGATATGCATTTGGTTTTTGTTCAACCCTGTCCCTGTAGTACAAATCATACAATGTTTTATTCCAGTACCAATTCCGTTGAATAATACAAATTAATGCTGTTTCACATCAAACTCAACAAAAAGCAACGCTAAGATTTGATTTATCCTACCATCTACTTTCTATTACATCACTACTTTAACAAGTCCATTACTATATTTTTTTTTAACTTACTTCCTTTTTCTCCATTTTCCTCTCTCCCAAATTAGACAAATCAGATAAGCAAAATGAAGTTCTTCTTGAACTACAATATTTATATAAATAAGTTTTGAAAGTTCTACGTTTTACTCGCACATCCCCTCCCTCTTTTTCTTGTAATTCCATGACAAAATGCAGAGACCGTTAAAATGACATAGCTCTTCACAACAATATGCACACAAAGCATTTTTCTCAAGTAAAAAGGTCCATCTTAATTACTTTAAGTACCTCCTTCTTAGAGTCGCTATTTTTGAAAGAGGAGAGGCATGAGGAAAGGAAGACATTGACTCAGTTGGGTAAATGAGAATTAGACATGGGCAAAAGCTAGGCAAATCTAAAAAGTCTATATGGACAGAACTGCATTAAGCAGTCATTAAAATGCCCTATTTCATAAGTATGTACTTTTGGTATAATTTTAAATTGCAAATTAGTTTTCTCATTTTCTTTTACAAAAGAAACAAAAAATTTTAGAGAGTAAACATTTTGGTCTCAGCAAAATGAATGCATTTGGTCAAGAAAATACTATTTAGCTATTTGGAATAGTAAGTATAAAGGTGGGTCACAAGGAAGTCTAATCTTCTCCAAAAAGTTACTAAAATTCTCCCCATCAACTACATGCACACAATACATTAAACTAAAAATGGAACTTTTAATTTAGACTAAAAATAGTGTTTATTATGGCATACCATTGCAAAAATTGAGTGCAACTTGATCAATGATAGCTAAACGATTGAAAAAGTCATTGAGACATGGTTCAACAGGTATCTAACATTTTTAGCAATCCATTCTCAATATATCACCCTCACCACATATATTCTCTCTGTTCAGACTACTGCATACAGAGGCTGTTGTTTCTGATGCAGAAGGGATCTGAAAAATTGTACATGCTTACTGGAAAAAAAAAAGTCAACTAAATAACAGAAAGCTAAATATGAAGAGTAAAACAAAACATATCTCTAACAATCACAATTATGGGCTTCATCATTTTTACGGAACTGTATAATATTTTGAAAGTGTTAAGTTTTCTTCGATAACAGTTGTATGCTATTGAAGAAACCCTTGAAAGCAATAAGATGTGCAACCATCATTCTGTTAGTCAATACAGAAAACTGTCAATAGCAGCAGTAACTTGACATCACCTCTCCTTCACCTCATTCACCTCAACAGTTTATCAACTTCAAAACTTAACCGAGACAAATTAAAAGATCTTTAACATTTATGATTTCTATACGTTATTCTTCTACTAACAAGTAAAAGTAGTAGTTTAGTTGTTTAAATTTGCCAGTTTTGCAAACTCAAAAGGGTAGAAATGGAATTTGGGTTTAATTTACACAGACACAGATCCAGGATCAGTATTTTAGTAATTCTATTGGTGACAGGTGAGGCAAAACAATCCACTTTGTTTCCACTAATCCATAAGAGTTCCACAAAACCAAGTAGGAGTATTAAATAAAAAAATAAGCAGATGACCAAAAATAGAGGGGAATCTGTTATACAAGGTCTCATTTTTCCTTATAATCGCTCTTCTGGTCATAGCTATGCTGACATTATGATATTGCACAACATTGTTTTTTATAGTAATCATCTAACTGAGTCTCCTGTTATACTCTTACGAGGGCAGAAAAGACAAGACTGCGAGTGTGTAAGTTTACCAGATTTAAGTTCCTATACCAATACAAAGTTTTGAATATTTTTTTTTTTTAACTGTTAGGCATAGGTGGATAACAGTTGCCAGTTAAAAGGATAAAGCTACAGACTCAAGTTTAAAAGCAAAGCACTGTATTTTCTCCATTTCCCATTAAACTTAGGCTAGAAATCAAATTTATTACACAGATACTGTACTTTTTATATACTTAAGTCAAAATTATATTACTAAAAAACATTTAATGTAAGATAGTAGTTTCTGAACTGTAGTTCCTGAAATTCATGGAAAAGCATATTATTTTCACCCTCCCTTTCCTGTTACATTTGTAAAGTTCATCTTGTCACTTGATAAATCAGATTACAAATTAATATAAAAAACAAAATTACATAGTATATTAATATACAGTATTCCTTTTATAAATATACATACAAGCTTACAAGAACTTTTAATTTGTTGTTATTATGATAATCTTAATACCTTTCTTGTATCCGAGGAAGGTGCTTGTTTAGACAGAAAATTCCTGTAAGTTGGCTAAAAGGTGTTTGACCGCAGTGTAATAAATCATTAAAAAAAAATAGAGTGCAAGTTGTATTTTTACCTGGAATAGCTGAGGTAATGCTTTTACAGTAAGACAGAACCAAATTCCAAGCTTGCATGGAAGCAAGTCCTGCCACCGTGGTTTGTCCAATGCTCTACAGCAAAATAAAACCATTGTAAACATTAAAAATATTTCAGTAGCACGATACAATTTAATTGTTTAGATAAGGCAGAAAAATCTCCTAAAGCCTTTAAACCAGACATTTAAAAATGTTGATGTGATAGTCAATCTAGCCTGAAAGTGTGTAAACATTAATATAAAAATATTCATTATGAATACAGAATCATTAAATCAGATTAGAAACAGACAAGATCACCTAGCTTCTAATAATCTTTACATCTTTAATCTTGTTAAACATGGGCTTTTCTTCACTTTCACGTAATAAATGCCTAAGCCTTATGATCCTTCAGCTAAAAAAGCCTAAGCATCACCAAAGTGTTCACATGTGCTGACAACCAGATATGAAGACTGTAGCATAAACAAACCAATACATAAAAATTAATGTCATTTGCAGTTCACTGAAGCATTACTCACTGATGTCATCAGAAAAAAAGACAGGCAGAATAGTCTCTGATCTCCATCCTGCATTGATCCAGTTCATGCCCCCACTGTGTGAACTATTTAAACCCTTTATTTCTTTCTATGAATCAATAGAAGAAATGGTGGTATCTTTTGGAGTATTCTGAATGTCACTATCTCCCTATGTTGTTTCTTAACTAAACAGCAGTGTCAATCCTTTACTAATGCTTGTTTCAAAGCTAAATCAAACAATGCTAGAAATTAAAAACTATCAAAATTTCAGCATGTACCAAAGCACTACATTAAAACTTCAATGAACATGAATGTGTTAATTCACATTTTTAATCAATGTATAGCATTAAGTAAAAAAATCATAATACACACTTCTTTAAAAAATGTTTACAAAAAAGATGCATTCTTTTGCATCTATATTACCCTTTATACAGTCTCTATTGTACAACTACAATTGATCTACTACATAAGTATCACATTTCTTGTATACAAACCCATAACAACAAATCTCTGAATCCATATAATTAGTTACCATAGTTAGTACAAACAGCCTCACTAAGCTAGGAAATGTAAAAGATGGTCTTTAGGTCTGATCATACTGTACATCAGAAGTTAGTCTAAAAGGATGTACACGTAAAACATTTTAACAGTTTCTTTGGCAACTGTAGTAGGGCTTTAACAAGTGTCAGTTAAATATAAAAAGATACCAGTGTGTGTTCCCACCTTTCATTTTTGTCAGCAGAACCAGGTTTTACTTCATCTATACTCCTGCTTCCTGTCTTTTTCTTCTTCTCTCTCTTTTTTTTGCAAAGCAGTTCATCCTTAATGTAGAGAGAACTATGGTTACAGGTTATCATTAACATGTGCTCTACAAATGTTACTGGGACTCTTCTGTGAAGAATAAACATTAGAGTAGCATTTATGTAAATGTATCTAGGGTCCTACATGATTAAGTAAAATCATCTATCTTAACAATAAGTGTTGCCATGGCATCCAGTCCTTAAACACACATGAAGTCCAGCTCTGTCAGTCATGTGTATCTCCATAGCAATCAAAGTTTTCTAAGAAGAAAAGCATTCAACTTGCCTCCTTTCTTATTCATCAACTTTAATAATGTAGCTTAGAAAATAAAAAGAGTAAATAGATGCTAATGTGCGAATACCGTTCAAATTAGTTTGATTTTTTAGCATATAAATAAAAATCTACTGCTGTCTAGTAAACTGGAAAAGAATAAAGATATACTTCAGCTTTGATTGCTTATCAAATGGACCCTAGAACATTCATCATCATGTTTAAATGGCTTATTTTTGCAAACTGACAACAGAAAACACAAGTACAGTCGAAGCATGACTACTGAGCAGCTTGATCAGAGACGCTCAAAATACTTCTTTAAAACAAATTTACTAAGATCACAGTCATGACCACAGAAGGACATGTTTCTGCTTCAGTAGATGGTTGAGATGTTGTGTGCCATCCTTCTAATTCTGGTAACAAGCAAAAATCCTTCTCCCTCACTAATTGGTACCATCCACAACTGACAACATTAAAAACATATTTTAAAAAAGTGACAGTGATAAAAAATACTCATCTCATTTTGACTTTGATTGTGGAACACATAGGAAACAAGTATTCTCCTAGCTTTATAAAATATTTGTTACTTTCACATTAACCATTTAAAATCCCATAAAAAGCAAATTCCAAATGTTAAAAAGATCACAAGCAACAATTCCAGTAACATACAAACTTTTGCAGGAATTTCAGATAAACTAATGATTGTAGTGCATTTGATTTATTACCAATACTTACCAGTTGTTTTTCCAGGTAGATTGACCAAACCACAGCATAATGACCCACTGTGAGTATAATGAACAGGAGTAATGCCAGCTCAGCATTGCTCATTTTTCTCACCCGCCTGTAGTAGAATACAGGCTGTCGCCAATCTGGTAGTCCATTGATCAGAATATCATCATACCTACAGTAGCAAATATAACAGGGTTTCATGGAGTTTAAAATGAAATAAATCAAACCATTAATTTTAGAGAGAAATGATCAAAACTTTCCACGTAAAAAAAAGTCAGGAAAACTTTCATAAATATCAGCTATGCTTTACTTTGTCAATTGTAAAACCTGGGAATTGCAAGTCTAGAAAAAGACAGGATTCAGGGCAATATATTGTGAAAATGTATTCCATTTCCTGAAGAAAAGGTGGAAACTCTACTGTTCCTACAGCACCCTCACTTGATTCGCTTATGAAATGGCACTTGCTCTAAAATGAACATATGTTCTACCTGCCTATCAATCAGTGATCAGGTCTCCACAGTAGAGGTGAATAACTAAGGAAAATAAATAACACGAGAAAGCAAGAAGCAGTCTCAATTACCATGAGACTAATAAAATAAAAACTATGAACAATGAATGGATTACCTGTTCTTGTTTTTTATACCACCACTGCCAAGAGAAAAACTTCAGTGCAATAGTAATAAGCCTTCTATGACAGTTAATTAAACACTTGCTTGTATTGTTAGAAATCTAGGTTTATAGGGGGTAGACAATTCTGTCTTTCTTAATACAGCTATGTCAAAAGTTATACTGGCAATCTACTACTAAAACTTAATACAATTCTATTTTAATATAGAAACCTAGCCCTTACAAAAGTGATACAAGTAAAAATCTGTTAGTTGCACTATTTTAATATAAGTTCATCCTTAGTCTGTTAATGGACTTAATACTGCTTCTTTTTAAAACACTATTTACATAACCAAAGAAAAACTAAATATAAACTATCTAACCAAAAACATTGTTTTCTTCCTCTTAAAAGGCAAAAAGGTACAATATAAAGCCTGAAATACTGTACATACAAGATATACAACCTGTTCATCTTAAATTGAACACAACTCATTACATATTCTAATCACACCATTTCTAGAATTAAATCTGCACTGAAAGGCCTAATTTGGTGCAACACATTGACCAAAATATTTTAATTAAAAATATTCTGAGTTAGTCGCAGGCCTAATTACAGGAATAGAAATAGGGCCTATATTGTCATGCAGGTCAGTAGAACTCAGTAGTAGGTTTTTCTCAAGTAAATTGACCGATCCAGGAATAATAGCGCAGCTGCTAAACTGCCAGTCTTGACATGTAAATCAATTTAAATGCAACAACTGCAGTAGCTACTTTGATAGTTATTAAAATGATACCTTGGAGATGTACTAAGAGATTTTAAAAAAAGGATTTATCACAGGCTACTTCATTTTTTTTAGTGGAAAAACAATAGGTTTAAGAGCAAAATATACTTTATTCAATAAATCTATAAAACTTGACTTTTGATAAATGATTATTTGTTCAAGACAAGCAGAAATTATTAGGTATAGGAAAGGTTTAAAGACAAGATTTTGACATGTGCTTTATTTGGATCCAAAATAAAATCTATATTGTGAAACTATGTCTCGGTGTCAATTTTCATAATACTCATATCCATACTGTAAATTCTGATTTGCTACATGATTTTTCTCCCTTTTCAATAAATCAATTTAAACCTAGAGGCAACAACTTATTTGTAAAAGAAAACAATGCTCAGCAATTAGTTTAGGAAAAGACTATTTAAACTTAAACTACTAAAGGCAGAAAAACTAGTTATTTCAGGATCAATCCAAGAAACCACAATCTTATTAATACTTGCTAAATCTAAAATCCACAATACATTCTTCGTTTTCTAAACAATTTTTTTCTGATATTTCTAAACATGTTAGAGTATTTTTGAAAAAAACTCAGAAAGGCAGACAATGCAAATTCAACAAAAATGTTGATAATAAAAGGGTATGCTTACTTATACATGAATTGAATGCTTCTAAAGACAAATCAGAATCAGGCAAAAAGGATGATAGTTTTCACCTATACTGTTAATTTACTAAATATATTCTCTCTCAGATACAATGGAGTAAATTAATCACTAGGCAAATCATTTGGTGAAAAAACTTGGGGGAAAAAATTTTGATAAAAGAATGCTGCCCAATATTTATCTTCCAATACCATTATGCATTATGAGTATTAACAAAACAATCTTATCTTCAGAATATATAATCCTTTTCAGCATGTAACTGAATTTAAGATAGTAGAATCGCATGCATAAAACACTCTAAACAGCACTCTATTTACTAGGCTGTGTCTGCTGTTCTGAACAACAGTCTCCAAGGATTAAGTCTTAGAATCAATGCTCTATTGATTTTACTATCAATGAACATTATGGCTCACACGACTGGCCATTTTAAGGGAAGATAGCTTCTATTATAACCCACTTTTTAGAATATATACTGTTAAAAGATAAATCACTGCTTTCAATGGTAATTAAGCTCTGTATTTGAAAAATAAAGATAGCATAATGATTTTTAGGGTTACAAATGTACAATGATCCCAGAGATACTCAAAGCCTTAGATAATTTTTAATCTTGTTTTCCACATTTAGGACATTGTTTAATTAGGAAGTATGCAGGTTATTAATTAAAATGTTTTTTAATAAAAAAGTACATCTGTTTTAGCTATGAAGGGGAATCAATCAAAGTATATGTAACGACTATTGTATTCAAAATTGAATTAAAACATTATTCTTATCTTTTTATATTGTTCATCTTTACATCTCCACACTCTATCTTATCTCATCTAGCTGCACTTTTTGCCCTTTCCTCAGACTTAAGCAAGTATGCAAAATGCAGCTAGCAGAATCATGAGTATTCCCAGCAGTTCTGTGTAATCAGCCACTAACAGCAGGCAATAAATAATACTAGAAAATAAATTAATCACAACACCAGAAAATAAACTTAAGTCAATCTTCTGTTAAACATTGTTATTTAAAATTTAGAACCCTACTTCAAATTAAATACTTTCTAAGCGTCTATCTGTATAGAATGAAGTTTCTGAAGTTCTAGGGAGTTAATTAAAATTAAATAAAAATGAGTTTTTGTAGTCTATATCAGTATTATAATATACAGTTACAAAGTATAACTTTTTTTAAAATCCAGCAAAACTCATATTCCGCACAATCCTTTAGAGATCTGATATATTTAATTTAAAAAGGTAAGCAAATGTCAAGTAATCAGATTTTTCACTTTTGAAACTAAATATTAAAAATAACCATGTAGGAATCTTGCCCATAAGTTCTCAAAGACATGTAACACAGCTACCCTTCAATACTCCACATTTTCCATATATATACACTCATGTTGATTTAGAAGGATGTCTATCCTGATCATGTTCACAAAATTTAAAAGGCTAGTTTAAATGGCACTAAAACTTTAAGTTTATTAAGACACCTTGTTATAGTCAAAGAACCTATCAGTGTTTAAAATAATATATATTTCCTTTGTAGATTAAAGTCAAGGTAAAGAAACAGAAACAAGTTTAAATTTGTGATTTTCCACAGTATATCCTAGCAAGGGAAGGTATTCCAGTGCCTATGCATGACTTCAGTACCTATGCATACCGCAAAACTCTTACAGGGGAAATAATATACAAATAGGTGTTTGTGCTTTTACTGTACATACAGCACGAGTATAAAATAATTTTTGTTTAATGTACATTAAATGAACATTTGTTTTATTAAAATCAAAGAGCTAGAGACTGAACATTTTAAACTAGTATATTCTACTGCCACACATGTACCTTACTGAATAAAGCAAACAAGTTTCTTTTATTGGTCTTGTTAAAAAGACACTAAATTGTTGTACTATAAAGTAATGTTTGTACTGCAAGATGAAGAGAATACAATTATACAATATATTTAGCACTGTGCATTAAAACAATAAAGTTGTCTCATAAACCTACTAAAAGAAATTACTTCACTGAAATGTTCTGAGAAGTTGTCCCTACTAGTCTCAGACAGTTACTGCCTCAAACATATGCAAGCCAACAAAATACAAGCAGAGATGGGATGGTTTACTTAGACTGCAAATGTATTAACTTATTTTATATGGGAACTATTTAACAATAACTTTTATAGAGCAGATAATCTTTCCTTCTTTAATCATTTCCAATTTTCTGAGGGCTGCCATAAACTCCCAAACCCTCTCTGCATCTGGGTCAGGATTACTGCTTGAATCCTCATCATCCTTCCTCATATATGATTGTTAAGGGGTTGGAACAGTGAGGCTGCCTCTTATGTACGTGCTAGATGTTTGGAAGCTTTCCCTAAGTCAACTTGCCCCATACAAGGGGTCTCGTTGCAAGTGATCTGGGTGCTTGTACGGGCAACAGGGGTTTAATTGTCCCTAAATTGAAACAGTGGGTTTTTAAAAACCCACCATTTCCACCCTTCAATTTAGGGACAACTAAACTGAACTAATCCCCCATCACATGTACACACGAGTTGGGGGGGCAATCCTTAGAGCCTACCTGCCTCTCCCCTGGTGCAGGGGGGAGCTGCCAGCAGGCCAAGTGGTCCCTGAGCTGTGGGAGACCCCATTACTTCCCTCTGTGGTGGCAATGCCCCCGGGTGGTACCTGCCCAGTAGCACCTGGCCCAGGCGGTCCCTGCGAGCACCTCCACCACAAAGGGAAGCACTGGGCCCCACACAGCTCAGGGGCTGTGCAACCCAGCACCAGCTTGTGCAGGCAGGCTCAATTGAAGGGGAAAAAAAAAAAAGCAGCAAGAAGCCTAATCTCCTGGCTGCTAGGGGCACCACAGCCTCAGAGGGAAGCACTGGACCCCATGCAGCTCAGGCAGATTTTGGGGAAAAAAAAGAAAGGGGAAGGAAAAAAATAATAAGAAGAAAAAGGATCAGGCTCTGTGCCACTTTTTTTTTCCTCCTTCAGTTAAGCCTACCTGCACAAGCTGCTACCAGGTCACACAGCCCCTGAGCTGCGCAAGGCCCAGTCCTTCACTCCACAGTGGCAGAGCCCCCTATCGTAAATAGCAATGCCCATCGTAAAGCAGTGCAAAAAAGCAGTTAAGCTGCTTTAAGGGCCAATTTTGTTGGGTATACAAAACTTGAACCCTGCTTCTTATCCTACTCCAATTGGACAATAAGCTGCTATGGAAAAAGATGACAAACCAACCATGGCCTGAAAAATTTAGCAGGAAGGGGAAAATCCACAAAACATATGAACAAAAAAAACCCAGCTGCACAAAGCCAAGTGAGAGAACACTTGATCACTGAATTAAGGCTCATTTAACCTCTCCCAAGTACAAGGCATCAATGCATTACCTGAAATACTTCAGTCAACCCATCAAGCTCAATTGAAACTTCCCATTTTCCAGTTACCGCGCTTCTCCAAATTCCAAAAGAGAGAAGGATGGGGGAAACCATACAGGGACCACTAGCCCTTTCCCCTATAGATCCTGACAAAGACCCTCATCTTTAAGTTCCCAAGAGCTACATAAATCAATTCAGAAGGAAGTCAAATTCATTCGTTAAGAGTGACTCTTAGAAAAACAGTAGTTACCAACAAGTTAATTATGCTTTAAAGGGTATGAATATCACCTCTCTTTATAGATGCAAATGTCAGTTCATTTTTTCTACTGGGCACCCAAAGGAGCAAAGGATTCCTGAACAGGGCAGCTGTATCTTTTTTTTTTTTAAAAAAAAAAGTATCACACTGTTAAATCACACAAGTTAAAAAAAAATCATTTTCATCTATGGAAGGAGATATCACCCATGGATTCACATTCCGAGAGAAAATTATAAACAGACCATTTTTGATATGAGAAAAAAAAAAAACCTTTTAAAAGGAACCAACTTACACTTAAAAGATTAAAGGAAACCCTTAAAAGACAATAAAAGGAAGTTACAACAATTTAACAATATCAGTTTCCAAAACAAGATAGAAAAAAAATCAGGACAATGCTTTCAAGAATATAAGACCCAAGAACATAATAGTTGCCGGCTATTTCAACTCTAATTACATGTAAAGCAGTATCCTGGTACAGAAAGCATGAGAAATTCTTAAGGAAGTCCAACTTACACACAGGAAGTTCTGGATAAAAGCAAAGTGCCACTTATTTTAACATGAAACAATGTTACCCATAAAAGCAAAGAGAGAGAAAGTTTCAGGCTAATCCATACTTTTGCAACTTTTAAAAGCAGCTATTGACATCTTAACTTCCTAACCCTCCTTGTTGGTTAAGAAATCGATTTCCTAATCTTTCCTTGATTTCCTAAGCTTCCTGAAACTATACCAAAAATTTGTAGTGGGAAGAACAGAACACATTCAGAATTTCCTATATTCTTCTAAACACCATAAGATGACAACACAGAGAATTATAACACAAATAATCTCTGCTTTAAGACTTGGACTCTAACAAGTCCTTTCAAGAAAAAGGTTCTGTGAATCCTTATTTTAAAAACTGCAAGCTCAAAAATATCTTAATTTAAAAAGTCCTGTGCTGAGAGTATGACTACTTATTCTTTAGCTAAGTTAACCTGGGAACATTTAACTCAAGAGACTAAACAAATCATATGCCCAGATATATTACTTGGCCAGACAGCCAACCATAAGTTACTGCCCTGTAGGACAGTGGCTCCCAAACATTTTGGACCAAGAGACACCTGTTAATCATCAACATTTTTTTTTTTTTTTTTTTTTTTTATAGACCACTAAGAAGTCTCATTAGCAAGCTTTTAATCAAGAACATTATGAAAGGTACCTATGGTCCAGTATGATCTGCGGATCAGTTTGGAAAAAAGTGCCTTAAGACTATCTTTCAGGTTTTTCAACAGCCACTGGTACTTCCCTAGGCTGCTCAAGATGCATGCCAGGACAACAGCCCACCTCCTAGGAAAAGCAAGCTATCCATATCCCTAAAAACTATATATTTACAACATTATATATCTATGCTTTTTTTAAAAAAATCTCATCTTATATATAGACACCACCCAAAGGTATTAAAGGCCTATACTGTGAGAATCATTCAGGAAAGAATATTTAAGTTTTATGAAAGGCACAATCCTAAGTAATCAGACTGTAGCATATAACATGATCCACTAATACAAAATCAATATAGAAAAAACAAATACTTTCAGAGACTGCTTTAACAGGAAACAGTGATCAAGTGAAGACTGCCTTTAAAAATATTTCTTTTAGAATAAGTTTCTCTTGCAAACATGTCAAATACAGCTGCCTTTCAGGAATATATAATTTGTTTAGGCTATAAAAAATATGGTCTCAAATCATGCCTATACATCTCATGCAACTCCTGTTTACTGTGTATAGTTCTAGTGAAGTCAGCATAATTATTCATAACATACAAAACTAATTCTGCACACGGTTGGGAGCCTTGCATGGTTTAAAACCTATGCAAGGTATACTTACCTCTGCCTTCTTTCTTCATCCTTCAATACTTCGTAGATAGCCACCAACTGAAACAAAAGCCCTGCATTTACTAACATATTTCAAATCTCTAAGAAATAAATGGCTCATACTTCCAAATCTACACATTTAAAAGGGCAGTTTTAGGTTTTCTCCTTGCCCCTGAATAATCCTGCTACCCTTGTAGTTTTACAATTCTTATTTTCCTGTGCTTACATTTGTTTTTCTTTCCTGACTGGGGAAAATTAACAGACTGTGCAAAGGAAAAAATGAAATCCCTACACATGTTGTCAGATGTACAAAGCATGCAAATTTTAAAATTAAAGATTTTCCCTCTCAAATCTCTCTTGCTCTGCTGTTACTATCTACCTAAAACAGAATGGTCAGAAAGAACACAATTTTTAATGTGATGGGAATCTCTTCAATGGTCTTAAAGTATCCTCATTATTAAAACCACATAGCAAATTGCCTTCATTTAGTAAACTATTGTGAAATGGCTGAGTTTGACTTGACAGTTGCATGTTATTGTCCTGTTAAGACTAAAGGGGAAAACACTCAAGACCTGAAATTTATTACTGCCTTAACTGATAAAACTTACTTAAAAATGGTAGAACATTTTCCTAAACTTCCATTAAAAAGGTCAATGTGCATTTACAAGCAGTGTCTTCATGTAGAGAAAATAAAATATTGATTTTCCTGTTAGCAGTATACATCTACATTTTTAAATACTTCTATATTAAAAATATTCAAGTAGCTGAATTCTAATTTGATATGCTCTTTAGATGACATTTGTTCAGCATTAGATCCAAATAAAACAGGAATAAATTTGCCTTTTGATAAAGGCTATCAATTATTTCAGAAAATATTTTGTTGCTATCAAAACTATATTTTTTATATAAATAAATTATGTTATTATAAAAAAAACTGCCACCCCTTCCCCTCCTCTTCCCTCCCACCCAAAGCATATTAAAGCACGTCACTTACTTGCCTGAACTGGGTTTCTGCATTTTCATCTTTGTTCTTGTCTGGGTGTAGAGTTAACGAAAGCTTACGATATGCTTTCCTAATGTCCGCAGATGAAGCATCCTGCAAAAAACACAAAGCAAACTTTGTCAGAAACAAATTGCCAGAACTTTGTTAAGATCTGAGAAGACAGACAACCAAGTGCAGGACCTGAGGCAATGTAATTTGAGCAATCAGTCTAACAACCAAGCTATGCAGCTAGCCTGACCCACATGACTGAACAGCCATTCAATCCAACTCCGCTCTCATCTTAACTTCTTTCATTACCATACATTCATTACAAGAGAGTTTGCCAAAACTTTCAAATACTTTCTTAAAAATTAACTAATAAATCTTCTGTGCCAATTAAAAGATCAAAAGACAAATTAAAAATTAATTCATCTGTGCATCTTCAAGGAAGTCACCATTCTTTCAAATTATTATGCTCATTTTCTGAATTTCAGGCCCTTCTGCATGCAGTTCCCTTAACATTATTTACATCTAATTCAATATTTATAGGACTTTCATGCAACCTAACTCCAGTAAGTCTTAAGAACTATCCTTTTTTGAAGTAGGTTCAGCTTGTATTTAATTTAGGACCACCATAACTAGAACCAATATATATTTTTGGAAGATGTTTGTACCCTACAAGTTTCTCTTTTATCTTTCTTATGTTTGTGAAAGAGAGTGCCTATAAAACAAAATATTGAATTAATTGCACATGTACAACATACTACTGCATATATTCGAAGTATACAAAGTACAGTATGAAATGTCCGAAGAAGAGAGATTAGAAGAAGCTATAGCTATTGCCCATTACACAATATATAACAAAGCATCATGTTGTAAACCAAGAATATGTTTCATGGCAAATATCTTGAAAGACAGTATGTCAGAATGATGCTAGATTTTCTCATATCTAAAAGGCTCCAATACAAACAAAGAACAAAAACTCGTTTATCAAATTAACATGCTGAGATAAGCCTGTCATGAAATTTAAAATTTCTTGGCTTTAGGATTTATTTTCCAAGATGTTTTAAGATGAGTGTATCAACAGGGATGAATTTAAAACAAAACAAATAAACAAAAACAGACCTGAATTAGCTGTTAGAGGAGCAGAGCTGATACAAGACAATTAAAGCAACACTGTAATTAGTCTGCCAAGCTTTCCATTACAAACCATTATTTTAATTACAATTTTTAAGGCTTATGGCATCTTGCTATATTGCTGCACAAAAGTTATAACCAAAGACTAAATATTCTTTGAAGGACTGATGTGCAGTTTCAGAGGGAATCTGAGGGAGAGTTCAGTTATGAAACAGAACACACAATTCTAAGATATTTGATCTAAGGTTTTAAGATAAAATTCTGTTATCCTATAAACCATACAGAGTTTTGCAGGTTAAGCAAGTAAGCAACAGCTGTTCTGACAATTTAGAGGAAACCTGAAAATCGGTTTTTGAAACAAAAGAATTGTCAACTGAGATACAAAGTGTGCACACCCAATGGCGGAAGTCAGTGGAAGCCTTTCTGTACAGCTGCATTTTATGGTTTTTACTTTGCTTTCTGGAAGCAAGGAAAAGAGGGAAAGGATGAAGCACTGTGACTTGCTGTTGGCATTTGAAGGATATAGGTATATTTTCACATGAAAATGTAAACAGTTAGATGGTACAGCTTATAGTTTAGCCTCACATTCTCTCTTTTGACTTCATCTGCTCATCTGTTTGGCTTACGTCTAGATTTTTAAATTTTATTTTGAAGACCCAAATGAGTTTTTCTTGTCAAATGCCCACTGAAAACATTATAAAACACTGCTAGAAATACTGTCACAATCAGCTGCTTCTAAAGTATTTCAGCAATATATGTACAGGGTTTTCACATGTAAAAGGAAAATTTAAATTAAATTATGCTCCCTCCAAAATAAAGACTACTTACTTGTGGAAGATTTCAGATCTGCTGTTTACTGCTGCTACAGCAAAATGTTTTAAAAATTCTCAAATGGGATCTCTTCCATTCCCACTAAAAATTTGTTTCTTATGCTCAGTATTAAAAACAGAAACAAGGGAATAGGCATGTGTAGAAACTGAGAAGTAAGTTTACTTTTAAGCTTAAGTAAAACTGAGCAATAATGAAGTATGATATCATGAAATAGGATATCAAAGTTGACTTATTTACACTAAAAAACTTCCTGGATAGATACGTAGGAAGTAATTTAATGACTACATTATTTACAGCTGCTGATCCAGTTAAACATTTCACCTATGTCCCGGACTTACCTTAAACACACAGCATTATTGTATTTAACTATAATATTGGAGAATCATGGTAGCAGATATGACAACAATGGCTTCATAGTCAAACCTGGAATAATCACATTCAGCATTGTGACAGATAATCATGATTAAACCCTCAGGGAGGGGGACAAGAAGGAGGAAGTAAGAACAGGGATGAATTATATTCAATATCCTACCATATTTAGCTGAAATTATGGAATACAGCTTCTCTTAGACTTCACTGGTCCTAAAACAGCTGTCAATATATCTAACTTTTCTTCACAACTTTATTCAAGCACAATGGAATTCTGTAGTACTAACAGACCCCTTGCTATTCTGTTTAGTAAGAAGAAAGTCTCTGGGTAACATTGGACACCTCCAGAAAAGGTTCCAGCCTACTAATCTAAGAACAGGCAGTCAAAAAGCCTGAGGCTGAATCAATTGCATCTTTGCAGGTTAATCTAAGATGCACAGATTGAACCAATAAGCAAGTGAAAAGATATTCACTTTTTGATTCCAGAAATGTAGCCACTTGCCTGCAGTGGCTCAGATCACAAGCTGGAGGGGCATCAGAGCACACCTCCCTCCTTCACTGGAGCAAGTAGCATGGGCCAAGGCTAGGCCACCCGACCTGTAAGGGGGACAGGGGTTAGTGAGGAGGTACAAAGCATCCTGAGATGTTGGGGGACTGTGAGTTAACTTGAATCTGGAGGGGAACAGGGACAGAAGTTCAATAAACAGATTTATCCTAAATCAGGTAAATCTGATACTACACCCATCTAGGTTTAAACCTATTTGGTCATTTTGAAAGTGATGGTTGAACTTCTGTTGTGTTACAGATCTGAACCACTTTCCAATCACTTTTACCAGCCCATGTAATTTCTGTCCCTAGCGCAAGAGACAAGGGAGTCATGGAACCATATATACTTACAGGTTTAAGTTCTCCCCTCCCCACTCGTTAAAGACCAGGCTTTGAGGACTACTTGGAGGGCTTTGTTCGCAATTAAATAAATATTAGGTTTTTTTCACTGCTTCTAGTTGGGGGGGAAAAGTTAATTAAAAAGCACATGTGAAAGTACAGATATCTAGTGGTACTCCATAAAATCAATTTACTAGATGTATCCCTGACACCGAGTTTCATGTTGACAACTGTCTTGTCACTGATGACAAACTATTGGTTTAATATTATTTCCCTCATGTGGGACCACAGCACTATTTCATAGTTTCATAGTAACTAGGGTCAGAAGGGACCTAGAGCAGGCCATCTAGTCTGCCCCCCTGCCAATGGCAGGAACGAGTGCTGGGGTCACAGGACCCCAGCCAAGTACCTATCTAATCTACTCTTGAAGACACCCAAGGTAGGAGCAAGAAC
>JAGPOW010000261.1:231439117-231477944 GCA_030014935.1 Caiman crocodilus
TGCTGAGGCTGGACAGGTTCAGGTCCTTCAGTCTCTCCTTGTAGGGCCTGTCCTGCTGCCCTCTCACCAAGTGGGTGGCCCTCCTCTGAACCCTCTCCAGGCTGGCCACATCCCTTTTGAAGTGCAGTGCCCAGTACTGTATGCAGTACTCCAACTGCAGTCTGACCAAAGTTGCATAGAGGGGGAGTATCACCTCTCTTGACCAGCTTGAGATGCATCTTTGGATGCATGACAAGGTATGGCTGGCCTTGCTGGCTGTGGTCTGGCATTGGCGGCACATGTTCATCTCGGAGTCAATAAAGACTCCAAGATCCCTTTCCGCCTCTGTGCTTTCAAGAAGGGAACTCCTCAGACCGTATGTCTGCTGTGGAGTCCTTCTCCCAAGGTGCAGCACCCTGCATTTGTCTACATTGAACCCCTATTCTCATCTGCCTGCTTTTGTAGTCTATCTTAATATAGTTGCAGCCTCTCTCTCCCTTCAAGAATGTCCACTTTGCCCCACATCTTAGTGTCAACCGCAAACCTGGACAGCATGCTTTCCACCCCCTTGTCCAAGTCGCTGATGAAGATGTTAAACAGTGCGGGCCCGATGACCAAGCCCTGGGGTACCCCACTGCTCACATCTCACTAGGCTGAGTACAAACCATCCACCACTACTCTGGGTGCAACCCATCACCCAATTTTTTACCCATCCAACTGTGCAGACATCAATGCTGCAGTCACTTAATTTATTGATGAGGATGGGGTCAGAGACGATGTCAAAGGCCTTCTTAAAATCTAGAAAGACTATGTCCACAGTGACATCATCATCCAAGGATTTAGTTACTTGGTTGTAAAAGGCAATCAAGATTGGTCTGCCAGGACCTGCCTTTGGTGAACCCATGCTGATTGCCCCTGAGCATGATCTCCCCTGCAGGCCCCCCACAGATATGCTCCTTGATGATTCTCTCCAAGATCTTCCCAAGCCCCGAGGTGAGGCTTACAGGCCTATGACAACTCAGGTCCTCCTTTCTCCCCCTCTTAAAAATAGGGATCACATTAGCCAGTTTCCAATCTCCTGGCACCTGGCCAGATGACCACGAATGCTCATACAGTTGGGCCAAGGGCTCCACAATGATCCCTGCCGGCTCCCTCAACACCCTTGGGTGGAAGGCATCTGGACCTGCAGATTTAAAAATGTCTAGCCTTTCCAGAAGATCCCCAACTACATCTGTACTGGCTAAAGATTTGATAGAGCTATCCCCAAGATTGTCCCTACCTCTGGTAGGTGGGATATCCTGGTCCCTATTCAGAAAAACGGAGGCAAAGAAACTGTTAAAAATATCAGCTTTCTTGTCTGGCATGGCCACTAGATTACTGTTTGTGTCTTGTAGGGGCCCTACATTGCTTGGTGCCCTCTTCTTGCTCCCAATGTACTTGAAAAAGGACTTTTTGTTGTTCTTAATCCTGGATGCTAGCCTGAGTTCCATCTCTCCCTTGGCTTTCCTAATAGCCCTCCTATGCTCCTGAGCTGAGGAGTACTCCTCCTTGGTGATAGTTCCTCCCTTCCACTTGTTGTATGCCTCTTTTTTAGTCCTCAGGCATTGCTGAATGCCCTTGCTGAGCCAAGGGGGTTTCTGAGCACTCTTACCCCCCTTGCTTCTCTCAGGGACTGTTATCCTTTGGGTCTGGAGGATCACCCCCTTAAGGTATGACCATCACTTGTGGACTCCCATCTCCTCTGCCTTCTGGGCCCTTAGTGCCTCCCCTACTAGTCTCCTAAGCTCACTGAAGTCAGCTCTTCTGAAGTCAAGGGCTTTAGCCTTGGTGTGAGCCCTAGACACCCTGTGCAGGATACTGAAATTCAGCAGGTGATGATCACTATTGCCCAGGTGGTCAAGGACCTGCAGTCCCTTCACCAGGTCATCCCCCGTGGCCAGGACCAGGTCCAGCAAGGCGTTACCCCTAGTAGGGCTATGCACTTCCTGGATAAGGTGAAGGTCCTGTAATTCAGCCAGGAACCTACGTGAGCAGTCAGACCTGGCTGTCTGCTCCTCCCAGCAAATGTCTGGGTTAGTTTAGGTAACCCATAACAATAACATCTCTTGCCCTAGCCCGCTCCATAAGCTGACTGGAGAAGTCTTGGTCTAGCTCTTTCCCCTGGTTCTTGACTATAGTCAAGAAACATCTAACAAGGAACTATTCACCTGGGAAAAACTTTTTATGAGACTACATTCCCTTTTAAATCGCATATAAATAAGGAAGAGGTTCTTTTTCCAGTATGGTTTAAGTAAAACAAATGTTTCAATTTCTTTTTAACTATATTTCAGGCAATAAGTAAACCCCCTTCACTCCCAAAAAACTAGGTACAGTGTACCAATCCTTGAACGGGGACGGACATGCTTTTGTTGGGGGGAGGGGCGGAAGGCAGTGTATTTGTTAGTGTTTGTGGGGGGGGGGGAATTTGGATATTCAAACATGAAACAGCAGAATCTTCTTTCCTTTGGTATATTTGGCTAGAAACAAACATGCCAATTAGGAGATTGTGCCAGAAATCAGATGTTCACAAGAATACATTGTGCTAGTTTATACTGATTTCTCTTTTGTAAATTGTTTAAACAATTTAGCAACGTATAAATACAAAAGCTTTAAAACATTTTTTAAAAATTATTTTCAGTCCTGCTAGGTTTCCCTGTTGTGTTATTGCATTGAAATCAGTGGCATGCTAGAAGTAGGTGGTTTATTCAACAGTACAGTAGACAGATTTCGCTTCCTGAATTATACCTGCAATGTTAAAGCAACAGACACAGCAAATTTTAGTTTAACTCATTTTAGAGCTATAAAGAAAAGACAACAGGTGGTTTTGGAAATAAGCAATAAAAATAAAGTATGAAATGAATAAAAGGGTACACAGTAAGAATTTAAAAACAGATATCAGTTCACAGCTGTTAAATATAAATGTTCCCCAAAAATGCCTGATCTGTTGGATTAATCTTTACTTTTATTTTTCGATGTGGTCCTCTTCAGACCTGCTGACAGGCCTTTCACACTTTAGGGACCTTGCCACAAGAACCCGCTTTCTCTAGTAGTTTATCAAGGTGCAAATTTGGCAAACTCCAGGACACAGCACAAAGTCATCTACTCAGGCCTTTAACTAGGATCAGGTTGTAATAGGCACCTGTGGGGAAGCAATCATAGGAGCAGTATTTTACTCACCTCTGACTTGGGTGATCTGGTATTTTGTGGGGGTTTTCCCTTTACTTATTTACTGTGATACAGTAAAATCCTATGTATGATCAAGAAAGATGCGTATACTTTTTAGGGAAAAGGACTAATGAGAATCTATAATAACCCCTAGAATAAAGGATATCAGCTCAAACTCAAAACATACTACTAAAGTCCAACAGCTATCCTATGCATCCAAGAACTATTTACATGGTAAGTAAATACATGTAGGCATGAATCTGGTCTTAATTCTCATACAAAGATGTTCTAAGTCAGTCAGTAATTCTTACAGTTGAATAATAAGGGTTTGTTTGTTTGTTTGTTTGTTTTTTAAGATCAGTGATTGTTAACCAGGGTGCTGTGGCTGTTAGCATTGCTGCATGTACAAACATGATTCATAAGAAACTCAGATTTAAAAAACAAGTCATAATGATGAAAACATTCTGTCTGGTTGTAGTCTTTCTGGGTTTTTTGCAACAGAAGAATTGCTCTATTATCATTCTGCAGTCAAAAAAGAAGTGAAAGCTGAGAGCTAGCATTTTTTGAGGAGAGCCTTGAGTCTAAAGAGATTGGAGTAAAATGTATATGCCTAAAGTGGTGTTTTTCAATGTCTAGTTTGCACTGTAAAACAACTTTGTATCACACAAAGTCACAGTTTCTCTCCATCCTTTCAGCATACAGGTACTGATTCATTTATACAGTATCATTTACAAAGCAGCAAATATGGACTAAATTGCTGTAGGAATTAACTATGTTCTTTAACCTAATCCAGAGGCTGGCAATTATTTGGGCCCACAGGCCACATCAGTGGTTCTGGGGAGCTGCCGCAGGGCAGTCAGCAACCCCCTCCAGCAACAGCCTGGAGCCCACTTGCCCTGGGGCTTCTCCCCACCACTGCCAACAGCACACAGCCCCAACCCCAGCCCCCGCCCACCCCACCTTTCTAGGCAGCAGTGGTGGCTCCTTCTGGCTGCCACCACCACTGGCCCCAGCCCCATGCTACTGGTGGGGACCCACATGCACAGCCCTGACCCAGCCCTCCCCAGACTCAGCCCGGTGAAGTGGACCAGCTCCAGCCCTGGACTATTCGGAACTCACATGCACAGCCTCAACCCAGCCCACCCCCCGTGTCTGCTTTGGATCACTAGCTCATGCTGAGCAATGGCAGCAGCTGGACAGAAGATGCTGCAGGGTCCACGGGGAAAGTACCTCCTCCACCTTGCCACTACCAGACCCTTCTTGCTGTAGCTGCCCAGAGCCCACACTCAGACTGCCCAGCAGAGCAACAGTGGCAGTGTAGAGGAGCCACAGGGCAACCTGTGAGTGGACTCTGGATGGCTGCAGTGAGAAGGGCCTGGCAGTTGCTAGGGGAAGGGGCCACTTTTCCCCCACGCTGAGCAGAAGCAGCTTCTGCCCAGCCACTACTGCCGCTTCTTGGCTTGGATAGGCAAGTCTGGAGCAGGCACATGGTGGGCTGGGTCAGGGCTACGTGCACCAGCTGATTCAAGCTGGTCCACTCCACTAGGTCAAACCCAGAGCGACCATGGGGTGGGCAGGGTCGGGGTGGGACTGTGCGCACAAAATCCTGACAGTACCAGGGGGTTAGTGTACTGAAACCCAGCTACAGAGCTGCCCCAGTCCTGCTCCATGCCCAGGAGGTGGCAGAACACACCACAGGCTGGACAGCACCTGGACCAGGTAGGACCAAGGAACCTGCTGTGGGCTGGACAAAGTCCCTCCACAGGCCATATTTTGCCCACTCCAATGGAATCACTGCTAATTACTAGGGATCTGAGTTTCCTGTTTGCTGCAGGAAAACGCTGATTTTCTCCTCTGAAGGAGAAAAATGTGGATTTTCCTCTTTGAAGAAGAAAGCCACTGGAAACGATGAGTTTCCCCTTGCAGGCTGTTAGCCTTCCAACCTGCAAGGAGCTGCTTAGGGCTAGGGTAATGGGGGGAGGGCAGGTGAAGGCTGGGGGCACCATCTGTGTGTGTACACATATGCATATAACTGGCCTACAGTCAGGCAGGGTGGTGGGAACATTCCCAGCAGCTGCATGAAGACTAAAATTTAAGTCTATGGGGGAGTGTACTTGGAGAGCCAGGGCTTGGGGATTTTGCGGGTGGGAGGCATGACAGGGGCAGCTGAGGGCCCCCTTTGGCAGGGCTGGGGATGGGCTATGGCTTTGGAGTGAGGGGCACCAGCATGGTACATGGTGGGCCTGCGGACTGTGGGTGGAGAGTGAGAGTGCACTGGCAGGGTCAGGGGAAGTAAGGGGGAACCAGCATGGGCAAGGCATTGGCGTATCAGTGGTGTTCACTTTCAGTGCCACAAAGCCACAGCCAGACAGCCGCAGCTGGACCCACATCCTGGTGAGTGAAGGAAGCGGGGGGAACTCTGATTTTCCAGGATAAAAAACCCCAACAATCAAGTGACAAAATACATAGGTATTTAGAATTTATTCTTTTATAATGATTGAGGCACTAATAGGCTTCCAAATTGCTTTAAAATTGTAAATATACAAATAAAACATTGTGTTAAATTGATATATCCACAATTTCATTCTAATCACATAAAAATGTACATTTTGGGATTTTAATCAGAGAACTTGCAATTTTTTTTAAACTGATAAAACCAGCATTCTTGCTAATTATAAAATAACTTCCTCTTTTCCTCCTGCTGTCTAGGACAATGTCCTCTCCAAGTTCTATTTTTAAGCTACTTTGAAAATGTCTTTCCCTGGCCTATGTAGAATATGACTTTATTTCTTAGTGCTATTAATTTCAGCACTTTAAGTGAAAAACAAAGTTCCTGGTAGATGTTCCTTACTCCCTCCATCATCTTTACTACTCTCTCAATCACATTTTTTTAGGCAAACCTCCAAAATATTTTCAGTGACCATAACTGTCTAATTTCAAGGATAGGGAAGGAGAGAATACCAATAGATGCCCCAGTTCAGACTCTGGTACAGTCAGTCCATGTTCTTCCACTTTGCCCCAGTGGAAAAAAAGCTTCTTTTTTCCTTAACCATGTTTCAAGTTAGCTCACATGTAGAAGGTACAACTGAAATTAACAGGTACTTCCTAGCATGGATCTTGGGAGTCATACTTCTGAACCTGCCAAAGCCAATGGTGAGATTACACAGACCAAAAAAAAAGTCTGGGAAACAAAAATAAAAGTCACAAAGGAAACTTAAAATGCTGTGGAATTAATTCCTTTGGCAGAAATTACTATAACTTTAGTTTCAAAATTGTTGTTTATGTGAATCATTTTCAACAATGAAGAACAGATGCCAAACTTAAGCCAGCTATAAAATACTTTCAGATAAAGAATAATTGTCTTCTTTCAAAACAGTCACACTAAATTAGTGAAGAACTGAAGTAGACGAAGAGGCTTACAGCATATTCTCTTTCCTTAACCTGGTTGCATGGAAGGCAATAACTGCCACAATGGAAAGATGGAAAACCCCATGTAGGGGGAGGCAGGGGAAGAAATAAATGAAGTAAAGCAATGGAAGATTAGCTTTATTCTGCTCCTTTGCCTAACCTAGTTATCATTTAGGGACAATACCTAAAACTAAACAACTATAACAAGACACCCAAGAAAAACACTAGTTTTTCAAAAAAAACCTGACAATTTTAAAGCTTGATTAAAACAAAAATGTTTCATGCATAGTCCATGCCAACCTTCCATTTACTAGGGTAGGGAAGGGTAGGCTAATCTTTACTTTTTAAGGTTTTACAAAAGAAAAAAAAAGTAGTGGCATTTTTGCTTTTACAGAACTATACTGCGACTAAATTTGAACTAATTCATAACAGTAAAATGATAATTTTACTTAGTTGGCATTTTAATCACAATTAGACTTTAGAACAAGATGCTTCTGAAAATTTCATCCTGTAACTAAGCTAAAAGCCAAAAGTCTCATTTTCAAAGTTAGAGACACTTAGCAGGCAAGTACCAAAAGTCACAAATGGAAAGTGGCACTCTGACTTAGGAGCCACTTGTGAATTTTTTCCCCTCTGGTAAGTAATTCACGTGTATTAAGTTTTGCATAGAAAAATCAGCTCTTAGTCTTGTACATTCACATCCCTGGAAGTCTAAGTTCATTTTACTTTACATGGTATAATAAATTTAATATATGGTAAATACTTGTAAGAAAGTGCGTTTGGTTGTGGCTCCTTAACCACGTTAACTTTAGGAAAGGGGGATGGGAGACGAACAAAGGCCACCTTCATGTTCATTTAGTCTGCTTGATTATTTTGAAACTCAATTTTTCCTTATTTTGCATAGCCATAATTTTTTGAAGAAAATTACTTTCTCTGATTTTTTTTAAAATGGATCTTGCCAAAATACAGCAAATGACCTTGTAAACTCAGGGAGGAAAAAATAATGTCCCCTGATCCTTTCTAAAACTTTAATCAACTTTTCTCCTTGTAGAATGTGTTATCACAAAACTTTTTCTGGATATTTTCGGGGGTAAAGATTTCTACAACAGTATTTGTCCCTTTCCTAGAGGACTCCTAATTACTGTATATGTAAGACAAGTATTCTTCCAGAATCTCTTTTGCTCCAAAAATGACATTACTATTTACTAATTTTATATTTTGGATTATAAAGTCGCTAACCAAAAAGTTACAATTACTGAATAAGGGGAAATTTCTATACTCACTTGTCCATACATCCACACGCTCAAAATTTATGGGTATGACTTTTTTTTCTTTCAAAGATAACGGAGAGAAAGTATATTCCAATTCACCCTGTCATAATGTGCCTTATTCAAACCGATTTGTAACAGGGTTCCAATGCTACTATGAGCATCACACAATGGCAACTTGAGTGTGCTTCAGAATGCTGTATAAGGAATGGCATACTTGTTTTGTTTTTAAACATCTTTCCTTTTTCCTTGGGCATGGGGAAAAACAACTTACATATATTCATGCTAAAATATATATACCAGATTAAAAAAATTAAGGCATGGACAGATATGAAATTTGGTGCTATTCAAATGCACTTCATTTTAAAGTGCTTCAAATTCAGAGCATGTCTGTGGCATGCAGAAGTGCCCCACCCTCTCCACAGCATTTCTGAGATTACTGCAAAAACATGTAAAAAAAGCCACAGTTAGGTTCCAGGAGCAGCAAGAGACGCGTGGGTGAAAGCCCACTGTGCCCCTGCCCCCCTGAAGCTCCCCAAGGACTCCCCAGCAGCCGTGGAGCCCCCCACTGACCTCCAACACAGCCAGGGACTGTGGTGGGAAGCAGTTAACCTCTAGAGAGTAGGAAGAGCTGGCTGAATGGGAGCCAGCCTGGGTACTTCACCCAGGCAGGCCCCCAGGGAGCCATGCAACCAGAGCTGCGCAAACAGGTGTGCTTGTCTACTCGCACATGAGTTAGTGCTAAGTTCACGCAGGAGGGGGTGTGGGAGGGCCCGAGGCCCTGCCTGCAAGCCCCTAGGGTAGGCAGACTCAGGCCCAGCCGGCCTACCAGCAGCGTGCCATGGGTAGACACTCGCCACACCCCGAGGGTCCCCTTAGGGTCTGCGGTCTCCCCTGGCACCTCAGAGACAGCCACCCAGATGGAGCCCTTGGTTCCGAGATCCACACAGACAGAGCCCCTGGCTCTTGACTGTGGGGGCGGCCTGTCTGTTTTTCAGGCTCTGGGGCCCAGAAGTATGGCTACCTCCCTTTTGGGGTCTCTGGCATGCCAGCTGGAGGAGCTCCAGGCCACAGTCCAGAGACTGTGCGCCATCAGGGACTGCAAGCAGGAGATAGACTCCTACTGCCAGGAGTGGGAGGGTAGACCATGAATGATCTCCCTCCAGGACAAAGGAGGACTCTGGGACCTCCCATTCTGTCCAGCCAAGGGGATGGACCAAGATGGCCAAGTGCCCTAAGGCCCGCAGCACCAAGGTCCCTGCCCCACTGGAGCTTAACAACAGGCATGAACCTCTTGCAGACCCAGCAAAGTCTGCTGAGTTACCAGCTCCCACAGGCAACAGAGGCTCAACTGCAGCTACTGCCCCTGCTCTCCTCAAGACAAAATGTGAAGTGTTTGTTGTGGGAGACTCCATCCTGAGGGGGACTGAGAGGGCAATCTGCCACCCTGACGCCCTAGCCCGGGTAGTCTGATGCTTCCTGGGGGCCTGCATCTGAGACATTGCAAAGAAAATCCCTAAGCTCCTCCAGCCCATAGACCACTATCCCGTGCTCCTTATTCATGTGTGCACCAATGACATGGCTCGGAGTGCTCCCAACCCGGTCATGAAACGCTACAGGGATTTGGGAGCAGGGCTAAAGGGTCTGGGGGCACAGGTGGTGTTCTCCTCGATCCTCCCAGTCTCAGGGTATGGGCTGAAGAGGGAGAGGAGAATCCAGGTAGTGAACCAAAGACTGAGGCGCTGGTGTCATCGGGAAGACTTTGGCTTCTATGACCACAGCCCGCTCTTTGGCAAGAGAGGCAGTGAGCTGCTGGGAAGAGATGGCCTCCACCTCTCTCCCCTGGTGAGGAGGCTCTTCTCAGCCAGACTGGCTGACCTGCTCCACCGGGCTTTAAACTAAGCCTGCTGGGGGACGGGGGGGACTACCATCACTGCTGGCCTGCTGAGCAACCCTTGCAAAGCCAGCAGGCCAAGGCACTTAAGGGAGCCCACCCCGGTACGATCTGTGGGCAAGGCAAGAGCCCCCAAGGGAATACTTGCCTGTCTGTACACAAATGCCAGGAGCTTGGGGGGATAAGCAGAAGGAACTCATTCTCCTGCTTAACACAAATAACTATGATGTCATAGGGGTAATGGAGACCTGGTGGGACTCCACCCATGACTGGACCACAAGTATAGATGGCTATACACTGTACAGGAGAGATTGAGTAGATAAAAGGGATGGGGGTGTAGCTCTCTGTGTTAAGGAAAGTTATGCATCCCTGCAAGATGATGTTGGCGACCAGGTGGACAACTGGAGACCCTCTGGTTTAAAATCCATGGGGAACATGGCACAGGGGACACAATGGTGGGAGTCTACTACAGACCTCCCACCCAAAGTCAAGAGCTTGACCAAGAGTTCACCAGGGAACTGGCTGAGGCCACATGCTTCAGGACCGTGGTTGTCATGGGCGACCTCAACTACCCAGACATCTCATGGGAGGATCACTCAGCAAAATCCGAGCAGTCGCAAAGCTTCCTATCGTGTGCGGATGACCTCTACCCGACTCAAAAAGTCTATGGGCCAACAAGAGGTAAAGCACTGCTCGACCTGGTACTGGCTACTGGGGATGACCTAATCAGCAACCTAGTGATTGATGGGAAGCTGGGCGACAGCAACCACGAGTTAATCACCTTCACCATCTGCCATAAAGCTGGCAAGTCAGTCAGCAACACTGAAGTCCTTGACTTCAGGAAAGCCAACTTTGACAAGCTCAGAAGGCTTGTAAGTGAGGCCCCAAGGGACCACGACTCCAGTTCAGGAAGAGTGGTTGCTCCTCAAGGAGCGATCCTCAATGCACGAGCTAAGTCTATTCCATCTTGGAGGAAAGATAGCAAAAAGACACAGCAGCCTCCCTGGCTCTCCACTGATCTAGCAGACCTCCTGAGGCTAAAAAGAAAGTCCTACAAAGAATGGAGGATGGGATTCACCTCCACAGAGGAATATTCTACACTGGTCTGGTCCTGCAGGGAGCAAATGAGAAAAGCCAAGGCTGCAACTGAAATCCAACTAGCTTCGAGTATCAAGGACAATAAAAAGTCCTCTCTCAGATACGTGGGGAGCCAGAGGAAAAGCAAAAGGCAACACTGGACCCCTGCTAAACCAGAAGGGACAACTGATGGCAAGGAAAAAGCCAACCTATTAAATGGGTACTTTGCATCAGTCTTTCATCAGTCCCATGGGACGCCTATGCCCACTATGGGACAGACAGATCGGGGTGAGGGAGATTCCCTGTCCTCCATCAATGCTGACCTCGTGAAGGAACACCTTGAGAGGCTGGACACCAAGTCAGCAGGCCCTGATAATCTACACCCCAGGGTACTCAAGGAGCTGGTGAGCATCATACCCCAGCCTCTAGCACGGATCTTTGAGAACTCCTGGTGCTCTGGTGTAGTGCCCAAAGACTGGAAGAATGCCAATATGGTGCCTATCTTCAAGAAAGGGAGGAAAGTGGATCCGACAAACTATAGGCCCATCAGCCCGACCTCTATCCCGGGCAAGGTCTTAGAAAATATTATTAAAAGGGCCATCCTTAACGGACTGGCCGACATCAATATCCTGAGGGATAGCCAAGACAAGTTTGTTGTGGGTAGGTCTTGCTTGACCAATCTCATTTCCTTCTACAACCAGATGACCTGCCATTTGGACAGGGGAGAAGAGATTAATGTCGTATATTTTGACTTCAAAAAAGCCTTCGATCTAGTTTCTCATGATCACCTCTTGGCGAAACTGGCCAATTGTGGCCTAGAGTCTGCTGGCTGGGGAACTGGCTCCATGTTCAGACCCAGAGTGTGGTAATTGACAGAAGTCAATCATCATAGTGCCCTGTGACCAGTGGGATCCCTTCAAGGCTCTGTCTTTGGACCCATATTGTTCAACATCTTCATTAATGATGTTGACATTGGAGTCAGAAGCAGACTGGCCAAGTTAACCGATGACATCAAACTTTGGGGCAAAGAATCCACACCAGAAGACAGGAGGGCGATCCAGGCTGACCTGGACAGGCTCAGCAAATGGACGGATGAGAACCTGATGGTGTTTAACACTGAAAAATGTAAGATTCTCTACCTTGGGAGGAAAAGCCTGCAGCATCCTTATAGGCTCAGCAGTGCTACTAGCTGGCTAGCCCTATGGAAGAAAGAGACTTGGGGGTGATCATTGACTATAAAATGAACATGAGCCTTCAATGTGATGTTGCAGCCAGTAAAGCGACCAAAACGCTGGCTTGCATCCATAGATGTTTCTCAAGCAAATCCTGGAACATCATTCTCCCCCTGTACTTGGCCTTGGTGAGGCTGCAGCTGGAGTACTGCATCCAGTTTTGGGCCCCACAATTCAAAAAGGATGTGGAAAAGCTTGAGAGAGTCCAGAGAAGAGCCATGCTCATGATCAGAAGTCAGGAAAACAGACCTCATGACAGGCTGAGAGCTATGGGGCTCTTTAGCCTGGAAAAGCACAGGCTCGGGGTGATCTGATGGTCACCTATAAGTTTATCAAGGGTGACCACCAGTATCTGGGTAATTGTTTGTTCACCAGAGCACCCCAAGGGATGACGAGGTTGAACGGTTATAAACTCCTGCAAGACCATTTCCGGCTGGACATAAGGAAGAATTTCTTTACTGTCCAAGGCCCAGAACAGCCTGCCATCAGAGGTGGTTCAAGCACCTATGTTGAACACCTTCAAGAGTAAATTGGATGCTTATCTTGCTGGGATCCTATGACCCCAGCTGACTTTCTACCTTCGGAAGATTGAATCCAGCCCCTGCCCGAGTTCCCTTTCAGCCCTAACGTCTATGAAATCTATGAAATGTATCCAGATGCTAGAGACCAGGAATGCATGCCTCTGCCTGCAGTCTCTGGAAGTTTGAGAACAGCCAAGCACACAAGAAAACACTCACTGGCTGGTCCTTTTGCATTAATCCACCTGCTCTCCTCCCCCTGACTCCCCAGAAGGGGACGTAGGAGTTTTCATTATGCTAGGCCACAGTTACACTAAGTTACAGTTAAGATACTGGAAAGGACCTTGGAAGTAACAGGCTTCACTGACCACGGGATGACCTGATAAAAGATGCAACCAGCCTCTTTGTACCGCTAATTCAAAGAAAAAAAACAAGAGCTGAACGTTCTGGGCAGTAAAAAAATTAGAACTCACTAAAAAGTGGAGATAACAAGAGGCAAGCTGCACTCGGCAGGGGTAAATTGAAGACACTTAAATACAGTAAGGGAACAAGCTAGAAAAAAAACAAAAACTCAGGGAGCTCCAGATATCCAAGCTTGGAAGGGAATAACTGCAGTTGGCAAGGAATGAGCTGCAGGTGCTTGGACTTGGCAAAGAGACAAGTAAAAAGGGGCCTCTTGACAGAAAGGGAGATAAGAGCTGGCACAGAGTTGGGGGTATCCAAGCTATACATACAGGATTGGGAGCCTTGCCCTTCTGCAGCAACTTAAGGGATGCCTGTGCACATAATGCATTATGGTCATTGACCATGATCTGGGCAGTTTTTCTGTGCTGGGCCGATTCTATGAAGACCTGCTAGCTACTATCCTAAAATACAATAAACCTGTCTGAGCTTTAGCCAACAAACAGAAATTCAGATAATTCTTTCTGTATCACACCCGAGCTCCACAAAGCTGGTTGCAGGCAACTGCCTCTGAGAGTACCCCAACCCATGCACCCTGAACACCAAGAGTGACAATAGGCAGGTGGCTGGTTGGGAGCCCTCCCAAAGCTCAAGCACCTCAGAACAACATGGGAAGGTAGGTCAGTAGAGAGCAGAGCACTATGGGATGCCACAGGACTGAGCAACCCCTAGTCATGCTCTGCTGGAATGTGCAAATGTTTTAGGAAGCACTTCAAAGATGTCTGCCCCCTGCCAGTCATTTTTGAAGGACTTTAGGCATGAACATTTGCACCCTCATTCTGTGCAATTCTTCGACAGCACTTGGAATGCTTCAAACATGTCTGCCTATAGTTTTAGATGCTGCTATGCCAGTTTCTCTTGCCTTTTATCTTTTAAGAATTTAACATTTGCAATCATTATTTAATTATAATGCATTTTAAGAAACTGTTTTTTAATAAAAAATACTATACAAAAGTGGATTATGTTTCACTTTGCACCTATGGCTGCATGTGCTGCATTAACATTAGGCAGTTACAAAGATGGGAAAGGTCCAAATGAAAAACCTAAATTTATCTAATTTTCAGCTAGGATACAGTGTGGACAGACACTATGCTGACCACCAAGTTATTACCTCATCTATTTACACAAACAGAAAAACGGGGAATCAAAGTTACAAAATAGTGCTTGAAGTGACTGTCTACAAGGATACTGAAGAAGTGTCTAGCAGCAATACACTGCCCAAGCAAATTACCTCCTAATGGTAGAGCGGAGTTGGCATGACACCAAGAGCAGACTAATCTGGCACGCACTCTGAGCAGTACCAATTAATCCATTCTTGGTGTCACAGGGATTCCATGAGCTCTGAACTGCACAACCTGTTTGAATTTACTGCTGCCAGGCACAGTAAATTTGTGACCCAGACATGTCCCAAGTGTTTCAGGTTTACCCAATTACATTCTTCATGGCAGAGACAATCTCTATCAATACATAGCTCAGTAAATTCCTAATCCAGGACTTGGAGCCTCTTTGGGCAGTACTGTGATACAATGACTAATTACCAATATGTGACAATGGTAACTAAACTACTGGATCAGATTGAGAAATTTTTCTTTTCTTTTTTTGGCGGTATATCATCCAGATAATGTAAACTTCCATATAGACTATGAAGAACAGTCTAGAACAAACAAAAAAGTGTAACATATCCACTCTGGTTAGACGAGATTTCCCTTTAAGGATATACCAAGAGAAAAAGTGAGGACAATGCTGTTGGGGAAGTGGGGAGGCTGTGGGAAGGAATTAGGTATAATTTTTGAGAACAGGTCCATTAAAAAAAATAAATAAAAAAAATCAGGAGCTATTTCTTAAAAGCCAAAGTATATTTTATCATCTGAATCTGATGTGTTACAGTATATCACACTTAGCTGATCTACACAGGTAGATCAACCCTTACATGTACAGAAGCCCTTAAGGAAGCCAACAGGGTTTAGTTTCATGGTCTGAAAAGGACTTTGAATCTATCCTCACAAAACCTAAAGAAAACAACTGGATGATGATCTGATGAAGATAGTAGGCTTATGACACCAATTACTGTATATATGCAATTCTTTACTTTTAAATATAGAATTAGTTTTGCAAACATAAGAGAAAAAGGAAAAAGAGTGAGCTATTCCCTTACCTATCACATGCCATTGGATAGCATTAAGGAATGCTTAACACTGAGCAAAAGGGAGAAAAAATGTTTTAGCTCTCCTTTTCTGTTATTTTAGACATACTGTTTTAAAAATTAATTATCTGTTGAGTTTTGAAGGAGAATCAATGTTTCTCTAGCATTGGAAATTTGAAAAATGCTTCCTGGCGCCAGAAAAAACAAAATAATCCAAAGGATGCATTGAGATTACTAATGTTTTTCATCTCCCATGAAGAAAGCTAGATTGAAACAATTTGTTAAATTTGAATGAGTACTTTAGGTTGTTCTTCAAGAAATTGTCTAAGGATCTCAGTAATACTGAAAAGGGCATAGATATCATCATGATAAAGATGTCTTGTTAAATACATTTCTAAAATCCTGGCATATGACCTAGACTGGATTACGGAGCACGCTATTTTTGAGACAGAACTTTCCTGCCAAAGCAAACACAAACATCAGGAACGGAGGGGGAGTTTTGAGAGCACCTGATGCCAGTCTCTGTACTTCCATACTGTTGAGCTTTTTCTTCATTTTTTTCCAATTCAAAACCAATGGATCTATGATCAAAAATGGTAATACCCTGTATAAGATCAACCAAAGATGTTTTATCAGATACCATGATAAAGTAGCTTTGAGATTATACAGGATGTTGCACTATTTAAAAACAGAGGAACATTTTTACAATCTATTCTAGTATGCAATGTTTTTGGCCAGAGTGATGAAAAAACTGCAATGTCTCCCTTGTAAGGTGCTGCCATGTCAGGAAAAAAACTGGGGTGAGGGGTTACATGACAGGATGCACTACATATTAATATAGTTAATCATAAACATTGTTTTATCAGTAAATACCAGGTTTTCTACAAATTCCAAGCCTGGTGACAATAAATAAAGCTTCATATATTACTTTGTTGCGGGGGGGAGCGGAGGGGGGAGAAGGGGTTGTTAAGCATGTTGTGGTGAGGAGAGAAAGAGAGAGAAAAGCGGGAAAGAGAAAGATGGCAGGGGTTGAGGCAGCACTACTCCAGGCCCCTCCCTTACCATCTGCTCTGAGGCACGAGGCACATGGCAGGGGAGGGGCTGGGGCAGTGAAACCCACCGCCAACCACTCGGAGACACGTGTGCACTACCTCAGGCTGTCCACCCAAAGGGGTGCATGTAGCCACGACTGGCAGAGCCCAGCTGGGGCACTGGAGCACAAGGATGGTGCTGGGCGGGAGGGGCAAAATGCAGCCCGCAGGCCAGATAGAATGGCCTGACAGGCTGTATCTGGCCTACAGGGCCCCTAAAAAATGTATATTTATCCATCTGCCCCTGGCAGCCTGTCATGCAGCCCTTGATGGCTTGCCAAAACTCAGTAAGTGGCCCTCTGCCTGAAATAATTGCTCGCCCCTGGGCTATAGCCACCCCAACATTCACCCCTCCCCATCCCATAGCCACCCCTCCAGCCCTACTCAGGTGGCTGCCACCCACCCACCACAGCTGAGCCCACTCCGCTACCACTCACAGTACAGCCCCCTCACTGGGAAGAGGCTGGTGCTGCCCCTGCAGCCGGCCCAGGCTACACGTAACTGCAGCCAGCCATGGAGCTCGGGCTGCTTGCAGCAGGGCTTGCAGCCTCCCAGCCACCTGCTGTGAGCATCCTGGGCTCTGTGGCTGGCAGCAGCTGCCCAGAGCCCAGGCAGGCAATGGTGTGCCAAGCAAAATGGTCTTGAGTGCCATGCTCTGGCATGCGTGCCAGGGGTTGCTGACATCTGTTCCAGTTCATGCCAAATGCATGTAAATATATTTGGTCTTTTGTAAGCGGTTGTTAAAAGCAGGCAGGATTATAAACCAACACCCAAGGCAACATTTAATAGAATCATCCCCTCTTTAGTCAGAACCCTTCTCCCTTCCTGAAGTAGTTGGGATTCTTTCCTACTTGTCATGAAAGGGAGATGCAGCAATAATCCTCCACATCCCTGTCCGACTAGCATTTTAAGGATCTATTACTACCTCAGGACTCAAAGCCTTAGGGAAGCCATAACATGCCATTACCTTTATAGCAATTCACTGCTGAGCCAGTCCATAGCCTCCCTTAAAGGGACAGAGAAATATCCTCAAACCAAATGAAATCTAAGAACGCGAGGGAAGCAGAAGAGCTCATCAGAAGTGATTCTGTCCAAGAACCTTTCCTAACTCTACAATTGACTGTGTTCTGTAGATCCTCTTCAAGTGGCTTTACTGCTCTTTCATATTTTGGACACTTTCCCCTTGGTCGTGAATTTGTACAGCAGTTACAGACTTTTGGCTTGTACATTGGTAGGCTTTGGTGATATTAGGTGCTGCGTCACTCTCTGGCATAGATCTGCACAGGTCGCATGCATAGACCAGTAAGGCTGAAACCTTGTAGTTCTCAACCTTGTTAGACTCACAAAACCCCATGTTAGACTCATAGCACCCCTCAAAATTATCAGTGCTCAATTGTCACTCATTTCCTTTTTCATTTATTATGGAAACATAATAAAGCAATTCTTCTGTTCCGAAGACCTCAAAAAGACCACAATAGATCAGAATTAGTTTTGTATAGACCATTTAGTTTAGCTAGGGATTCCTATTGGAAATCTATAAGTTTATTTTGTGAATCATGGACAGGTGTTTGCAAATCTATCAGTGTTAATATTGCCTGGCACCCTGCAGTATACTTAAAAGGATCCAAGCATGCTGCACCACTCTGGCTAAGAATCACAATTAAAGGAATATGGAAGGAGAAAGTTGGGGTTTATTTTCAAGAGTTGCCAATTTTCATATAATCAAGTCTCTACATGACAATTTGAAGCTTCTTATTTCCAAAACTTCCAGAAGTTTTGACCTTATTAAAAGTAGCCACCATCTTGTATTACTTACAGTGGGACTGATTTGATGAGTATATGCAATAATTTTCCAGCAAACTTCTTGTGAGGCTGATATTACCTTTATTAAAATGCTTATTGCCTTACATGGTTTCCAGAGACAAAATGTGGCTCTCAACAAAGCTAGCTACCATTTGTTTACACAGTATAGTGTAGTATAGTACAGTATATCTAATGTTTCACTGAAATATATCCTGTGATTTTAAAATGGTTTGAACTGGCCCAAATGATACAAGTAGAAGGCAGAAACTTCATTTCTTTCCGCTTTCTTTGAAACAGATTTGATCTGAATTTATTTCTACTTTTTCTGTTGCAGCTCCTAAGTTGTTCTCAATGAAGGAAAGAAGAAAAATTAATACCAGATGATCTGTGGCCTACTTCACTACTAGTTTGTGTCAGCCCATGACACAGAAGAATGGAGACTAGACAGGTTCTACCCAATCCCAGTGGACCATTCAGTAGTGAATGGCTCCCCACAGAGAATGACAAGATGTTAACAAGAGAAGGTGGTCATGTGATTGCCATGGCAGACAAAGAAAGCAGATTCTGCAAGCTATCACCTCTCCCTTTCCCAAATTACAAATAACATTCCAAACACAGCCCCCCCGCAAGTTAGGTCCTAATCCCAGAAAAGTTTTGAAAAGACAATGGGAAGATGTGCCCAACACAGATTTCCTTCTATGATAAAGTGACAGGTTCTGTGGATGAGGGTGGATGGGGGAAGGAGGGGCGGGAAGAGCCGTGGATGTAATACACCTTGACTTTAGCAAGGCTTGACTATTTAATTTAATGAGAATGCCATTAGAGTCCATAGACAAAAGTACTGTAACATGGATAGAACGCTGGGTGGACCACTGTGCTCAACAAAGCAGCCATTAAAAGCTCAATGTCTAATCAGGAGAAAGTAAAAAAAGTAAGGTTCCCCAGAGGTCAGTTCTGAACCTGGGTTTGTTTGGTTGGTTGTTTTTTTTATCATATTCATTAAATGATTTGGTGTTGGAATTGAGTGCATGCTTAGCAAAACTAACAATGATACCAAGTTGGTGCAGTTGCAGACATTCTGGAGGTAGGACTAGGATTCAGAATGGCCTGGATAATCTGGGGAAATGGTCCAACAACCCAAATGAACAAGCTACATGCAAACTCCTTCCTCCCCACCAAAAACTTAATCAGATGAAATTCAATAAGAATAAGAAGCACTGAGTCATGCACTTGGGATGGAATAACCACATGCAAATACCAAAATACCAGAGTGGGGAAACTTTTGGCTAGACTGTAGCCATGCAGAGAGGGATAATGGGGTTACAGTGGACCATAATCTGAATGTGAGCCAAGTGTGCTCTTGTTGCAAAAAAATGCCACAACCATACTGGGTTTCATTAACAGGAGTTTCCCTTGCAAATCAAGGAAAGTAATTCTGCTACATTATTCAGCACTAATGAGGCCCCACTTGGAACACTGTTTTGGGCCCCACAATTCAGGGAACATGTGGATGAATTGGAAAGAGCCAGCAGAGTGACAAAGATGTTTTGTAACCTGGATAGCTTGATTTATGAGGAAAGACTGAAAGAACTAGGGTTATTTTAGTCTGGAGAAGAAGTAGATTGAGCAGAGGATTTCATAACAGTCTTCAAATACCTGAAAAGTGATTATAGAGAAGAGAGGGAGACTCTTCTCTGCAGCCACATGGAACAGAACTAGAAGCAATTCCTCCAGCTGCAGTAAAGACAATTCAGGTTGGAGATTAAAATGAACTTTCTGATGAGGGTGGTCAACCCATGGCCTAGGCTACCTAGAGAAATTGTATAATTTCCATCCCTGGAGATTTTCAAGAGCAGGTCACACAGACTGACACTTGGCTAGGATGGTTTAGTCAGGGATGATCCTTCTTTGAGCAGGAGTTGGACTAGATGACCTCATGAGGTCCATTTCAGCCCCACCTTCTTATGGTCCAGAGGGAGAAGGAACAGAAACAAACATGGGCATGAAATAAAAGCCTCCTCACATCCACTGTAGGTAGGATATCAGGAGTGAGTGACCAATTCATCCACATCACCACAGCTGTACACTTAGGCTATGCACAAGCATTACATTTTTACTGGGAGAATGTGGTTCTCCCAGTAGAAACCACAAGCGTACAAGGAGTTTCTTCCAGAAAAAGAGGCAGGTCTGGGAGAAAAAATAATCTACCTACAGCCTGGTAGAAGCTGCTCCCAGGAGAATTACTCCTGGAAACATGAGCACCTGTACACCCTGAAACCTGCACACACATTGCAGGTAGATCCTTGTTTCTTTTTACAACGAAGTCACAAAAGCCATCTACCTAGACTTTAAGAAGGCCTTCAATATGGTATTGCATTCTGTTCTCATAAATAAACTGACAGGCTGTGATGTAGATGATTACATGGTCAGACAGGTGGCAAGCTGGCTTAGGGGTCGCACCCAAAGAGTGGTTGTGAATGGGTCAATATCACCCTGGAAAGATGTGAGCAGTAGAGTCCTGCAAGGTTTGGTCCTTGGACCAGTGCCATTCAATGTCTTCATCAGTGATTTGGACAAGGATGTGGAGAGCACCTTGTCCAAGTTCACAGATGATACCAAATTGGGGGGCAAAGTTAAACACGCCAGAGGGTAGGGAAGGGATCCAGGAGGATCTGGACAGGTTGGAAAAATGGGCAAAATGAAATAGGATGCAGTTCAACAAAGACAAGTGCAAAGTGCTGCACCTGGGCAAAAAGAACCACCAACACACTTACAAGACTGGGGGATGACCTTCTCAGCAGGACAGCACCGGAAAGGGATCTTGGAGTCATATAGTTGATTCCAAGATGGACAAAATGATCAACGAGGCTAACCATACTTTATCATGAATTAGTATGGTGTATGATAAACAGATTCAGGGAGGCAATGCTTCCCCTCTATGCATCATTGGTCAGGCCACAGTTGGAGTGCTGCGTCCAGTTTTGGGCACCACACTTCAAAAGGAATACAGAGAATCTTGAGAGGGTTCAGAGGAGGGCCACTTGTATGGTGAAAGACCTGCAGGCAAGACTGTACAAGGAAAGACTGAAGGACCTTGATCTCTTCAGCCTTTGCAAGAGAAGGCTGAGAGGTGATCTTGTGGCTGCCCATAAATTCATCAGGAGAAGGTAGCAGGGAATAGGCAATGCTCCATTTACTATGGCACCCCCTAGAGTAACTAGGAACAACAGCCACAAATTGACAGACAGCAGATTTAGGTTGGACATTAGAAAGAACTTCTTCTAAAGTAAAGGTTGCCAGGACCTAAAATGAGCTTCCAAGGGATGTGGTGCTCTCCCCTACCTTGGGGGTCTTCAAGAAGAGAACAAACAAGCACCTAGCTGGGGTCATCTGACCCCAGCAGTCTTTCTTGCCTGGGGCAAGGGGTCAGACTTGGTGACCTACTGAGGTCCCTTCCGACACTAACATTTATGCATCTATGAAAGTCCTTATGTAGTCGGGAAATACTCCTTGCATCTTCCAAGATAAAGATCACCCCAGTTTGGGGAAAGCAGCTGCTGCTTCCCTCCTCCTAGTGCCGGGAGAAATCAAGCAAAAGGTTCTCCTGCTTTCTCTAAACCCGGATCACTCCAGCATGGAGAAGGTATAGGGGGCAGATGCTCCTACACCTCCTATAGAACACAAGGGGAGGAGCATCTGCAGCTTGCTCCCCACCCACCTCACACCATGGTTCCTGGTCTGAGGAGGAGCAGGGGCTTTGCCCTGCCACTCCCCACGCATTTCCCAGATCAGAATCAAGCCAGTCTGAGGAAGACTAGAGGATCTGGGAACAGGGAGTAGTTGCAGGCTCCCCGAAGTATTTCTAGCAGTGGAAATTTTCCACTGCTAGGAAAAAACAAACAAACTCACACCTCTGTGGCCTTACTCCAAGGCAGCAGGTTTTAAACACACCTACTTTCCTGCCTTCCTTACCTGCATAGCACAACAAGACCACCTTTCCTATTGTTAAGAAGATAATAAAGAGGGAACAAGCAGCTTGCTCAGCTCAGAGGTCTGCAAGGGATAGCAGAACTATGCTTCCCCTTCAAACTACTGAACTTACTGATAATGAGGTAGCAGGAAATGCTTTCTTCTCCTGAAAAAGGTAAAGAAATTGAGCTAACAGGACTCCAGTCTATTCCTACTCCTCAGGGTCCCAAGGACTAATGATTATTCATTTCGGGGTCAACCTCTCCCTCTCTCCCTCCCCACTCCCCCACCACACACTTCCATGGTAGCTGAGTAGAAACAGCAGCAGCAGAGATGATCCAAGGGCAGGCATGGTAGGGTTGTGCTTTTTTTAAAATTAATAAAGGTTGTATACAAAGTAATTGTAGGTAACTAGACACTCTAGTATGCATCTGCAAATTATTTATAAAAGTAGATAGAGAATGTATTATGTGGTAAAAGCAAAACTGAATATTCTGAGAATTTCCTCAGGGTTAAGAAAAATCAGGGCCACTTTGGCATTTCTGTAATGCTAAAGTACTAGACTTTCATTAAACAACCATATTTTTTCCAAAAGAGAGTCTGCCTTCAGACTCTCCCTATGCCTGAAGTGTACCTGTGCCCAAAAGCTTATAAAGAATAATTTTTCCAACTATCCAATTGGTCTAATAAAAAAAATGTCAGATTTACCCAAAGAACCTTGTCATCTTTATTCACTGCACATAACTCAATGAGTAGGTACTCAATATTTGTTTTTTTCCTTGTTATTCAGTGCGTCACACCTCTTCATGTTTACTGCACACTATTCAAACCCAGCTTTGAAGACAGAATTTTTAGTTTCCTCAGGTTTTTTGTGGTGTACAACACTAGCATTCAAGTGCTTCACAAACACAGCTCATCTTCAACACCCTTATGAAAAGGAAAGGATATCATCTTCATCTTATAGTTGGTGAAACTGAGGCACAAGGATAAAGATCAAAGTATCCACTGATTTTGGGTGCCCAATTTAAGCTCAGACTTAATGTTTCACCTCAGTATTTTATCTACTTAGCACGCTTCCCAGGTGGATTGATTTGAATCGTGATTTAAAATCAGGAAGCCGAAAGCCTGATAAGTCTATTTGCATCTACTTTCCCACTATGTTTTTGTTGTTTTTAAAGAAAGGTGTCATCAGCCAATGAAAATAAACTAATTTTCACTGACTGATATAACATATTGATTTACAACAAAAATACAGTTTTTACAGTAGATTTGATATACATGTTTCTTAGGTACACAAAGTAAATAAATATATATTTTTAAAATACAGAGCTCAACATATTTGGATTGTCAGAAATCCTACATTTAACTTAAAACAATGAATTATATATTTCTTATTCACTAGATCAGTGGTTCTCAGCCTTTGTTGTACCAAGACCCATTTGTAAATGTTAAACTATTTACTGGGTCAGGACTGGCCATTAAGTAGAAAACAGCCCCTTGGCCCTGCCAGTGCCCCTCACTCCCAAACCACAACCACCCACTTCCACCCCAGCCCTGTGGGTACCCCTCACTCTTGACCTGTTGCCCTCCACCCCAGGCCCCAGCCCTCTGCGTGGTGCAGGGGGAAGGAAATGAGGGGGCACATGCTCCCCCAGATTTGTGCACCCCCAACAGGCGTGAGGCTGCAACCTGGATGGACCGGCATAAGCAGGAGCTGCCTCCACAGCCCAGCAGGCAGGACTCAGCACACAAGGGCAAAGTGGGGTGGTGAGATGCATTGCTGTTACTGTCGCAGGAACCCCCAACACTAGCTATGCCACCAGCTGTATTAGTAACCAGAGGGTGGGAGGGAGGCCACACTGCCATCACCTTCTCCCACTGCTCATACGCCAGACTTAAGCTCTACCCAGTCACCATGGCCTGGCCCCCGCCTCAGGCCACAGCTCTACCCCAGAGAGGTAGTAGGGTGGCACGCAGCATCACCTACTGCCCCCCAGCCTCCGGCCATAATTTATTAACCAAACTTTTATATTTTGGAAACAGAAACTTTATTTTTTTTAAATCAAAACATGATGCAATTTATTAAACATTTATATAAAACTATGATAGTACTGGAATTAAACCAGTTATTTCAGGTCACCCTAGGGAAAGTTCTCTCAAATGCGTAGGTGAAAGTCATTTGAGCTTAAGTTCCTACTTGACTATCTCAATTTAAAGAGAATTGGGCTTTTTTTTTTTTCAAAAGCCTCAGATGGTTTGAAAACTTTTTACCCCCTTCCTTTCACGTTTTCAAGCTAAATCTTATCCTCCTCTCTCTCCTTGTTTTTCTTCTTCCAGTCCCTGAATAAAAGCTTTCCTGCTTTTTCAGCTCTCAATTGATTTCTCAGTTTTGAATGAATCAAGCCAAATGAAGAAAATATTCTTTCTGAAACTTCAGAAGAAGCTACTGCTGGTAAAGGCTGGTTTAACATTTCACCAAACTCTGGTTCCAGGTGCTTTGCTAGTGATTTCTACAAGTTCGGTGGATACAGCTGAGAAATTAAATGTTTTCATCTCTGTACATATGACCAGAGGGTCCAAGAAAGGCAATTTGACCGAAGTATCCTGAACCATTCAGAAACATGGGTTTGGTAGTTACTGAGCAGGTGTGTGTTCTTCCATGAACTGAAGAACAAGCCTCCATTATGGGTACAGTCATAAATAATCATAATTCGAATCATAGCTCAGGTAGAGAGAATAAAACAGGAACATGATACCCTCTAGGTGTGGTCCATGGATAATCTTGATCAAGAAATACACATGATGGCATCTGCTGGAGCCAGAAGCCTGGTTCAAAACACCTGTGATAACCTTGTTGGTCCTTTGCATCCAGCTGTATAATCCCTTGCAAGGTCAGGCCTCCTACTACATGAAATCTTGTGCTATATACTTAAAGCTTGACCTCGACAGTTAGATGTTTTCCCTCTCATTCTTACACAGAAGAAGAAAAACAAAAAATCAGCCTGAACTCCAGACTTTTTAGTAGATGCTCAGTTACTCAACATATTTTATTTATTTTAATAGGTTATACTAAAGTTAGACCTTGGCCTACCCTGTATTAAATTCAAATTTCATTTAAGCCGTCTTATTTTAAAAAAGGAAAACTTAATTATAATGTTTAAAAAAAAAATCAGTTTTTAAATCATCGACTTAATGCAGCCTGCATTCTATAGCACTTCATATGCTCAAGGCATCCTTGGATCTCTAGCACATATTTTAACAACCTTTGCAACAGCATGACATTGGCACTATGGTCCCCCTGCTTTATCTGTGGCAATTAGAGCATTTTATCTTGTGGTTGTGTTGTAGTTGATTATGTAGTTTTGTTAATAGGTTAGTAGAGAATTATTTGAATAGGGATGATTCTGCCTTAAGCAGGAAACTGGACCAAAATGACCTCTGGAGCTCTTTTCCAGCTGTACTTTTCTAAGATTCTATGATAAGACCCACTAAGTTACAGCTGTGAGTGTTTTAAATATCTGCACTCAAATTCTGGGTCTAAAATTAGATACCAGGAAAATAAGGAACACTATTAGTAACTACTTGTGAAAGGCTTGGTTTAAGTAATTTGCTTAGCACTGATGCTATTTTCTTTGGCAGAGGTATAGAGAGAATACAGTTCTTCATGGTTCTTTTTAACTGGACATCTTGACCAAAAAAAAGCTCTCACTTCCAGAAATCTTCTCCATTGCTCACTATACAACCTCTAATTTTAACAAAAAGATATCAGGTCTTACAATAGACTCCTTCACTATTCAACTCATACTAACTGGGCATATGTGAAACAGATGACCAAAGAAAGAGCAGAATAATATAATACCAAAACTAAAGGTAACACTGCTTTCATATCCAGGTGGAATAGGAAAAATATTTAGATGGTATGGCAAATATAACTATGGGAAGTGGCAAGATTTGTTCAAGGTAGAACAAGCCTGTAGCAAATAGACATAGACAATACATTAAAAGAATGAGCAAGCGAGAATGCTCAGGCATGAATTCATACATATTTATTTATTAAAACTTTAACAAAAGAAAAGAACCAAAGTTCATTAGAAAAATTTCAAACCCCTTCAAGAAATTTGATAATCAAAATTATGTCTAGAATGTGTAATCTTCATGACTTTAAAAGAGAAAAATCATGTGAAACTAAAGTTATATAGTGAAGACTATAAATATGAAAATAAAACAGCAAAAAAATGGAATAACATACCAGATAAATAATGGCTCCAATACTAACCAGACAGGGCAAGTTCAGTATTACCTGGTTTACAAAACGTAAGTTTCTTCACTTGTATTAAATAAAACATATAGAATCATGCAAGTGATCTCTATGAAATGCAAATGAACTAGGCCCTCTTATGCATTATACAAGAATATTGCATCTTGGTCCATGACAACATGAATATAAATAATGTGCAAACTGTGCCAAATAAAATCTTAACATAAAAGCAATGGCAGGCCTTGCACAAGAAAATAAAAGACGACAATTAAAGTTTCATGGGGAATTTTATTGCTATCATTTTCAAAGCTGATGGCTTAATTCTGCAAACGTAAGCATGTATTTAATGTAAATTTCTATCAATGCATAGACCCCAGATGACAAAAAAAGACAACTTTCACGGGTATCAGCTTCATAGTCTCATTTACACATGCATACATGGTTTGGTTGATGAAAAGTTTCTGTATCAGCAACTGTGTGAGCCTAAGAGGTTCCTGTACCCATGTCATATTGTTTTATTCAACATCATCCAGGGCTGGTCCAACTGGTGGTCCCTGGGCTGCGTGAGGTCCAGGAGGAATTAAAATTTGCAGCCCCCAAGCTCCTTCTCCTCACTCCATCCCTACCTCCCCACCCACTCCTCTGGGTGGCACTTGCCAACCTTGATGGAGGCTGTTGTTGCCAGGGTCTCCATGCTCCCTTCCCACTCCTGCCCAACCCCCAACCCACAAGCCCCACACAGCAGGATAAGGGAGGGACATTGTCATGGCACCGTGCAGCAGGAAGACGCTTGAGAAGCATGGTTCTGCAGAGGGAAGGGAGCACAGCAATGCAGCAGGAGTCCAAATGGCACGTAGCCCTGGGAAGGAGAAAAGGGGTAGCCACAGCTCACACAAATGGGGCCTACATAGCATGTGATGCAACCAAGTTGGACAGTCCTGGTCTACACCATCTTAAGAACTGTGGTAAAACCAAAAACCTCACACCCAACTCCAAATGTTGTTAACACTGGAGGGGAAGCCAAACAATATTAGTTTTACAAGATACAATACAAACAAAACCCACCACATGCAGAAACATTTTAATCTGTACAAATATGTAAAAGAACATAGACAAATGCTTCACTAGTTGTCCACTCAAAGAAGTCAACAGAAGTTGCATACAAACCCAAAGTCAGAGTTCTACAATTAAGCTGACAACCTATAATCTGGCAACATATTTTCAATTACAAAAATTCACCACATTTTTCATTTAAGGTGCCATACTGAACTCAATTTGGTATAAAAATACATACCCAAGTAAGGTAAAACTGGTACTAATAAAATATATGTCTTTATTCAAATGAGCCATCAGGTCCTTTGCTCATATAACTATTAAAAAGAGCACCGGTGAAACCCTAAGTCCTAAAAATGTGCCATCATTTAATAAAGAGAAATAAAAAAAAATCCTGATGATTTAGACCTGGAAATGGTGCTGGTAAAAAACAAACCTAAATAACTGAACCACCATCTTCAAAAATGAAAACAAAAAAAACCCACTGTATGCCATCTATGGGTCATCATTTCTTAAGTAAAAAACAAACATAGATTAACTCCATACAGTGTGGAATATTACATATTCTAAACCAGTGATTCTCAACCAGAGTGTCACAGCTGAGCACTGTTTGGTTTACAAATGTCATTCACGAGATAAACCCCAGAGATTTCGCACATCAATCCATAACATCAAAAGCACTGAGACTTCTCATTCTTCTTGAGAAATTAAGGCAATTGGCTAGTTACCTTAGGGCTAAGTACAGACATTTAGGACATTAAATCAGATTTAAAATGACCTCCCAATTTAAAACTTTGTGTATCCCAGTGCCAACCTTACACTCTCAGATTCGGTCTCGGTGACTAGCAATCAGTCTAAACCTGTAACTGAACAAAAGTTCCATGAATGCAAACCAGTTTAAAAATTGCAGAACCTAGTTTAAGATAAACCTGGATGTATATAGTATCAGACTAATTTGATTTAGATTAAACTAGTACATGGAACTTCTGTCTGTTTCTCCAGGGCTAGGAAAACCCAGCCATTGGCCCCAGTCCCAGGGTTGCTTTTTTCATTCCTCCCTTCCCCCACGCAGATCTCTTTGTTGCTCCCCACCCCAGCCAGTGCTCTCAACCCTTATGCCACAAGTCCCTCCAGGTGCCTCTGCTTTTATCAGAGTTCATCACTGGCAGGACTGCGCAAGTCAGTCCCAGTGTGGGGAGGGGGCAGAACGAGTGAGAGCGTAGTTTCGCTACGGGGACTCCATACCATCTGCAGGTCGCACCTGCCCCCCCACCTGTGGGCCATGCTCGCCCCTCTTTTCCCCAGCAGAGCCCCCAACCAGCACTCCCCATCCTGATTTACCTATAGGGCAGCCATTTTGAATAGATTTAATCTCCCCCTGACAGCCTCAAATGTCTATAGTTATCCCCGGTGTCTGTACACAGAACAGAAGCTTATAAGAAGTGGACGTTTCAACAAGCTACTAAAGGAGTACGAGTACTGCTGTGGCACAAAGGGATGAAATCAAGAACGCCAAAGCACAACTGGACTTGCAGCTAGCAAGGGATGTGAAGGGTAACGAGAAGGGTTTACACAACCATGTCAGCAACAAGGGAAGATCAGGGAAAAAGTAGGTCCCCTGCTGAATGACAAGCAACCTAGGGACAGAGGAAGCAAAAATGGCTGAAGTACTCAATGCTCTTCTTACCTCAGTCTTCACAGGCAAGGTCAGCTCCCAGACTACTACACCTGGCAGCACAGTTTGGGGAGAAGGTGAGCAGCCAGTGTTGAAAGAACAGATCAGGGACTATTAAAAAAATAAATAAAAAATGGACACATACAAATCTGTGGGGCCAGATCCAATGCCCCCAAAGGCGCTGAGGGTTGCCCAATGTGACTGCATTGGCACTGACCATTATCTTTGAAAACTCATGGAGATTAGGAAAGGTCCCAGATGATTGGCAAGGAGCAAATGCAGCACTCATCTTTACGAAAGGGAAAAAGGAGGAACTATAGATTAATAGGCCTGACCTCAGTCTCTGTAAAAGTCACCAAGCATGTTCTCAAGGAATCCATTTCTAACCTCTTAAAGGAGAAGCTGATTAGGCACAGTTAGAATAGATTTACCAAGGGCAAATCATGCCTGAACAACCTGATCACCTTCTAGGATAAGAATCCTGGCTCTATGGATATGGGGAGAACAGCAGAGTAACATATCAAAAGCCTTGTTAAAGTTGAGGTATGGTATCCCACAAAATTCTGGCAAGCAAGTGAAGGACATACAGGTTGAATGAATGAACTAGGTGGATAGCAAACTGGCTGGATCACTGGGTTCAAAGGGTAGTAAATCAGTGGCTCATCTTCTAGCTGGCAGCCAGTATCAAGTAGAGTATCCCAGAGGTTGGTCCTTGGGTCAGTTTTGTTCAATATCTTCATCAACCATCTGAAAGATGGGATAGAGTACACCTTCTGCAAGTTTGCAGATGACACCAAGCTGGGAGTACTAGATACACTGGAGAGGAGGGCTAAGATTCAGCGAGATTGGAGGATTGAACAAAAAAAAAAATCTTGTAACCTGCATCCAGATAAGCATGGACATTTGATTCCCCAGGGACAAGTAAAAGCAGCACACCTTGTGCTGCTACTACCTGTCCCCAGGGAATGCCAGTACCACATGTGGCCTGGCACATGACAGCTTACCCCCAGGTAGGGAAGGGGAGGCTCAGGCCACCAACTGTGCTGGCCCCACAAGCCTTACCCAGAGTTCTGGGGCCCAGGGAAACTGCAGCTGTGGCACTCCTGCAGCTGAGAACCTGGCTGGCAGCCAGTGTGGCTCCAGCCTTCCAGACTCCAGTTTAGGGCGGTACATGCTGCCAGCATCTAATAGCATGGGGAACACCTGAACATGAGGTGTGTGGCATCACAGACAGGTCTGCAGCACCACATATTGCACAGCTATACTCGTCTGGACACGACCACAAGGTTCCATAAAGATAAAGTACGAAGTCCTGAACTTATAATGGAACAATCCCATGCACTGGGGCTGGGAGCAGGCTGGTTAAGTAGCACCTCTGCAAAAAAGGACCTGGGGGTTACAGCTGACTGAAGATAAACAGAAGATGAGCCAACAGCGCACCCTTCTTGCAAAGAAAGCTAACAGCATCCTGGGCTGCATTAGAAGCACTGCCAGCAGACTGAGGGAAGTGATTCTTCCCCTCTATTCAGCCCTGGCAAGGCCACATCTGGAGTAGTTTCCAGTTTGGGGGTTCCCATTACAGAAAGGATGTGGACAAATTGGAAAGAGACCAGTGGAGACCAATGAAAATGGTTAGGGGCTGGGGAACATGATTTATGAGGAGAGGTTGAGGTAACTGGGCTTATTTAATCTAGAAAAGAAAAGACTGAGTGAGAAGGGATTTAATAGCAGCCTGCAACTACCTGAAAGGTGGTTCCAAAGTGAATGCAGCTAAACTGTTCTCAGTGGTGGTAGATAGCAGAACAAGGAGCAATGGTCTTAACTTGCAGCAAGGGAAGTTTAGGTTAGATATCAATGGAAACCCTCTCACTAGGAGGGTAGTAAAGCACTGGAACAGGTTACCCAGAGAAGTTGTGGAATATCTACATCCTTAGAGGTTTTTAAGATCCAGGCAGACAAAGCTTTGGCTGGGTTTGTATAGCTGAGGCTAGTCCTGCTTTGAGCAGAGGCTGGGACTGGATGATCTCCTGAGGTCCCTTCCAACCCTAAGTTTCTATGATTCTCCGAATGTAATATTTTGTTTTGTACTAGATGCTGTTAGAGAGATTTTAACTTTGCTCAGCCTTTTATTTTCCCATCTCATAAGTTAATAAGATCATATTTAGAAGCTATGGCTACCTATATAAAGCTACACACTAAAAGCCTTCTTACACAATCAAATATTTCTATGAAAAGGTACTACGTTTAGCCAATATCCTAATTATGAATACTTCTCATTAAGCTTTCAATTTTAGAAAGGCAAGGATTTTACATATGGACATATGGTTTCAAACTTACACTACATTTAAGAGAATAAAGGCAGTTTAACATCCCATCACTTGTCAGCCATTAACCTATATTCATGTGTCAAAAATGAAAAGTAGCTTTAATTTGTGTCACTTATTCATATAATAAATTTGAGACACCATTAATTAGCACACATTAACACCTATATTTACTTGAGCATATCTGTACCAATATCTGGAATAAGCCATTAAGTGAGGTATTAACTAACTAAGAGGTATACTAGAAGGAGGAACTAAAAAGGGGTATTGAGTAATACTGATTAATATATATATAAGCATGCGCGCACACACACATGCATGCGCGATTAATATTGCTTTTAATTAGTCTATCTTCAAAATACTTAATTTAAGCTCAAGTGTAACTGGAGAGATGAGCACCCTAATCCCAACAACAAGTGTTTTGTTGACGAGACAAAAGCAGAAAAGAATGTTTTTACTCCTTTATTACTTGAACTTCCACCAAAGGTCACTGAATTTAAAAACAAAAGTTCCCACCTTTCAAATTAATAGAAACACAAAATTTGAGCAAAACAACAACAAAAAAGTATATCCTTACTCATTAGCTTAGTGAAATCATGATATAATACAACTAAAGTTCAGATGTGTTCTCCTTACGGTGAAATAAAATTATAAAGTTATGATCCTACAAATGGTTTCCTTGGGGTTTGTTATGATGCCATCGTTAATTATTTTTTAAAGCAGCAAAATAAATACATACTTCTAAGTTAACAGTTTAAATGAAAGGTATATTTAAATTATTCTTCTGAGGATCTCTCCCTAGAAATTATATTCTAATTAGCTTCATTGACAACATTTGAATTCAATTTTTCCAGTTTTTAATGAAGTAAAAGTACACTACATTAATAGGAATGTTAAAGAAAATGTGATTACTGTGTCAAGTCTCCAATTTTTGTACCTTATTTTTTCCTTTGACAGAAAAGCTAAAAATTGCCTACAGATTAAGACATTTGTGTTTAATTTGCACTGAATCTAACAATATATCAGGAAAAGCATTGCATGCAGTGGTAGCTAGTTTTTTCACATTTATGATTGCAAATTGAAAACATTTTGCAACAATTCATTTAGTTTCATTAAAAGAAATGGGGCTGGGGGGGGGGAGGGGTTGACACAGGAGGAAAACTAGAATCCGCTTACCAGCACAAGACAAGAGTGCTATAGCACTCTTATCTACAATGCTAGCCTCAAAACCTTTAAAAATAAGTATTAGAATATAATTAAAGGATACTTTCAGGCAAGACTGATTCTAGTTTTGCAAGTGTAAAAAATGATAAACCAGAAAGTTCTTGACAGCTTTACTGAATATAAACTCTAGAAATCTGAGACATTTACTACAGTCCGACGCATTTAATCAGTTAAGCAGTAAATAAAGAAAAAAAGTAAACACATGGCTTCTGGAAAATTGCAACTTACCAAGCTGATTAACACAAGAACTAGTTGGTAGTAACTAATTATCCCCAAGGAAGCAAGCACATGGGCACAAGCACATACTTTTAAGAAACAGGAGGAACGTGATTTAGCAATCATACATTAAGTTTATTCACTACAATTGACACTGTGTGTGTGTTCTATTATTTGTGTAGCTAGCATTCTATTACGTTTGTTCACAATTACTTGTCAATTATTTTAACTTTGACTAAAAATACTATCTATTCCTCATTTTTGATATACTCCATTTCTTGCAATTATTCTACTTACTTTGGTAAGTAAAATTGAGTACTATTAATAAAATTAGTTTCCTAAACAAACAAATTTGTTTTATGTATGTGTTCTAGTAATTTTCTCAGGCTATCAAGTGACTAATTTATACAGACATTACCAGGAAAGATTCCTTCCTCTTTTACGTGGTGACCCTATATAATACTACAAAAGTTTGGTGGGGCTTCAAAAGAAACAGCCCTCACAGTCCACTATGAAGACATACTATTTTAAAATCTTTGATGTAAACACTACCAAGAGGGTGTTGGGGTTTGTTTGGTTTTTTTGCTCATATAAAAACACTTCTGTGGTCTCTATCAGCATACTGGTTTCACACCACCTTGTAATCCTGAATGTGTATATCTTCTAATCACCCTGGTGAAGCAAGGGAACAGCATTATAAAATGGCAAAACCTAGACACTGAAAGACTAAACACTATGCTGCTAACCAACCTAAATCCAGGTCTCCCATAGCTAAGACTAGCATTTGAGCTATCTTTCAAGTCAACCGCTGAACTTTTCATTTCTTTTAGTAGATTGAATGCATGTTCCTGATCAAGGACCTTACTTAGACTTCACTGAAGAGCATCTATGGGATCTTGGTTCTCCTTACAATATAAAGTTAGGAAATACCTATATTTATAGTAAAATAGCGCCTATTATAATTGAACCAGTAACTCAAGTAACTTAAAGAATGTAAAACTAGTTTCTTGGAGGACAATTCAAATTATCCTCATTTGCATGTTAATTTTTACTTAAATTCCAAGTATATTTTACATATATTACGATATGCTATATTTAACATAATAGTTCCTCTAGCTGAATAACTTAAGTTTCAATTTCTTTCTGTAGTATTCAACTGAAATCTGTAGGACCTGTGCAAGGTTCTTAATGTTTTTAAAGACATTACAATTTCTTAAAACATTAACTTCAACACACAGGGACAGACAGTGGGGATTAAGCAACCTGATTACTCACTCCAGTAACATAATTCAAAGGCACTGTATGCTGAACAGAATAAATATTTGCTAATGACAACGTTGGCCCTGAGCTCAAAATTGGATCTGCCTGAGCAGAACCCTTCACATGACATAAAGCACCAATTATTCCAAATGAAGTTCTGTCTGCATACAAGGGTCCACCCCTGTGGAGCCAATTACTATATCAGGGACATTATGTGGTTCATTTCCCCATAGCACCTGCACAAGAGGTGTGGAAAGGTATGGAAAGTACGGTGAGGCCTTCATAAATAAAATGCTTAAAAACACATTTATGCAAGCTACTACAATTAAGTTTAGGTTGCAATCAATCATTACCAAAATGTCAAAAGGTTTATAATTCTAACAGTATTTTTCAAACTTGTCTCCTATTGTGAGCTTTTTTGTCTAAAATTCGGAATAAAACTTTCTTGAATTTACCTGAGAAAGTAAAAATCTTACACAGATTAAGTGCCTGCTTAAATCATACAAAACTTTTTTATTATCAAAACAATATTAAAATGTTGACACGGCTATAAGACAGACTCTGGACTTGAATATACAGTGTTAGAAGTCATATGTGCAAAGATGTAGCCTTCAGGAAGTATTTACATTATAAAGCAGAAAAGGTTGCAATTGTGTTAATAATTCATTTTGAATAATTCTGTCAGACTGGAACTTCTTTCTGTTTCAGAATTTTTGTCTTCTGTAATCAGGAAAACAGTCAGCTTAGGTACCAAAATATCTCACACATCAGAAGTACCGAAGCTCCATCTAGAGGCTTTTCTTCTTCTACTGTCACTTGTGGCATATGTAATATCACCTAGATATGCAAATAATATTATACAAACTCTGAAACTTCTGTTGTACCACCCCTTTTGTTATTCATAATAGGTTCTTGCCCTGAACCTTTCCTGGCAACACTAGCTCCTTCACTGCCATCAAGTGGTAAGAAACCAAAACTGAAGCCAAAAATTGTAAGCGTCCATAAACAGCATAATTGTGCACTGTTCTGCAGTATGGGTAGCATAAATATAGGGACAAATACAAAATACTAGAACCTAATAGTTCTTCTCACGTGAAATCCTGTTACCACTTCCAAAATACTTACAATTCTTATGTAACAGATACAGCAGTGTTTTTTGAACATGGCTTATTCTCATTTTGATTTTGTTTGGTTTAAATTCATATTTCAAATTGCAAAGCTCCTCAAAAGACCATAAATATAAATCTATATTCTACCCCTCAGATGTTATTTTCAAAGACATCAGTATGAAAAGAAATTGGAAAAGTGTTAGTACATAGCGAACTTCTCCATTTGACCAATATGAAATTTATGGAAAAGGGAATATTAGTTATTCCCCCAATAAACATTTAATTGGTCTTAGCCTTGTCTGTTGGCAGTAGCTCAAAAAAGATGAAGTAAGAGAACATAGCTCAGGTATAGTATCCAATGTAGCAAGAATGCAACTGTGCCATTTTCTCCCTTTGTGCTGCATACCTGTAATAGGCTAGGAAAATTCAGAATTTCAGGAAAAGTCCAACCTCCTCCCCTCCCCTCTCCTTGAGGAAGGCTGTGTGAAAACAAATATACAGCCCACTGAAGAAGAATCCAGACAAAAAAAAAAAAAAGAGGGAACTGAAAAAAGAATGCAGCATCGGAAGAATGAAGTCAAGATGATGGTCTTGATTTATTTCATTCTTTAACCCTTGAAATCCTTTAAGCGACTATCTTAAAATACTAAACGTAAAGAGATGGTGCTCACGGCAATCACAGAAATCCCACAGAGTCTATAAAGACTGCATAGTTACAATTGCACTTTCAGACCTAATCCTCAGTAACAGAGGACCTGGTTCAAACATCTGCTGGTGAGCCACCCTGTAACAGCAATCATCATATTCAATGTTCTAGCAGGAAGGAGTAAACCTAAAGATTCTACCATGCCGATATACAACTTTAGAAAGGGAAGTTATACAAAAATGAAGAAGTCAGAAGTTCAAGGGAGAGTCAAAACATATAGGAGACCCACAAGCAGCTTGGAAACTGTTAAAAATACCATGTTATAGGTATTTATTAGAAAAGTATATACCATACGACAAATCAGAAAGGATACTAAGTACTCCAATAAAACTCCTGCATGTTTTAATGGCAGAGTTAAGGAGGTCACTCAAGGAAAAAAGGCATCCTTCAAAGAAAAAAAACAAAACGGTGTGCCCAAATAAGGAAAATGGCAAAGCTCACAAACTCTGGCTGATCAAGTATAAAAAAAACAAACAGAATAAGGCAGAATAAAAAAAAAATTTGAAAAACATCTAGCAAAAGATGCTCAAGTTAATCAGAAATAGCATTTTAAATGCATCAAAAGCTAGAAGCTAGCTTGAGACCAGATGGGACCATTATATGATGAAGGTGCATGCAGGGATGACAGCCCCATTGCAGAAAAGCCAAAAACCAGTGCAAAGAATTCATTTACCACATAAGGTACTGGGGAAGCTCCCATGTTGGATCAAAATGTCTGAAGAGTTGGACCACATTAGAATGATAACAGAAGGTTTTGAAACAAAACAAAAAAAGCAATATATTAAATACTAATAGGTCACTAGGACTGAATAGCCTCCACCCAAGAGTTCTGAAGCAAATCTAAGGGGAAATAGCAAAACTGAAGAAAATAGTATGTTACCCAACATTACAGTTCTCTGTGCTGGAGGACTGGAAGGTTGTCAACATATCACTCATCTTCAAAAAGGGTTCCAGAGGTGATCCTGAGGACTACATACTACTGAGTCTTACACTTCCCTCTGGTAACTTGGCTGAATCTATAATAATGAATAAAATTGTATTCAGTATTTTCACTGATGATCCACAAATGGGGGATGCATGGTGAAACTTCCAAATTTGCAGATGATACCAAATTATTCCAGATAGCCAAACCCAAGCTGATGAAGAGCTGCAGAAAAATCTTATAAGGCTGAATGGGCAAGAAAATGGCAGATGAACTTCAAATGTTGACAAGTGCAGGAAAATGTACCTGTGGAAAAGCAAACATCAGCTATATGTACACAGTGCTGATCTAGGGTTCTGAACTAGGTGTTTCATCTCAAGGAAGAGACCTTGTAGTCACTGTAGATAATTCTCTAGACAAAAAAAACCCACAAAAAAACCAAACAAACAAAGCAGTTCAATGACAAAACCTAGTAAAATGTTGGACATCATTAAGAAGGAAATTGAAAACAACATGGAGAAAGTCATCATACCATAATACATATCCATGGTGCTCCCACATCTTGAATATTGTGTACAATTCTGGTTTCTGCATTTCAAAAAGGATGCAGTAGAATTGGAACAAAGAATGGCAACCAAATGATCAGAGACATAGAGCAGCTGCCATACAAGGAAAGACTAAAAAGGCTAGGACTTCAGTTCGGAAAGGAGAAGGCTCGGGGATGGTGAATAACAAAAGGTCTACAGTCATGAAGACCATGGACATAATGAACAGAAAGTATTATTCACCAGTCTCAGAGCACTAGAACTAGGGGGCACTCACTTAAAATTATTAGGAGACAAGTTTAAAATTAACAAACTGAAGTACTTTTCTATGCAACATGTAGTTAACTTAGGGAATTCTTTGCCACAGAAGATGGTAGGAGAAGACAGCAAAGCCAGTTCAAAAAGGGACTAGACAACTTCATGGATGACAGATCTATTAATAGCGGTTGAATAGTTGAAGATGTTCCCTCTGGCATCTCTAAACCAATAATGGTGGATGCCAGGAAAGGTAATGAATAGGTGATAAATCATTCTAAATCTATCTAGTTCAGTACTCTCCCTCTAGCACCCATTCCTACCACTGTCAGAGACAGGATGCTGTGCTAGATGGACCATTAGTCTAGCCCAGTATGGCATTTCTTATATTCATTTAAATTATACTTCACTGCATTTGTCCTATGAATCTACATTTGCCAGCTCCATATACACGCACACTTTATTAATGTGCAACATTACTACACAAAAAACTGAGTTGTGTTATTTCAGTTAGAACAACTCTGTTCAGATGTCTGACTACATTCTTTCCATGCCAATTGATGGAGAAGATACAAAGACCTTTCTGGTGATGATGTTCTTCTGCTTGTAATAGGTATGGCAAATCCTGGATGCTGCTACCACAAGCCTATCTGCCATAACCTGGATATTAATTTTATATCCAAAACAATATTGAGCAAAGGCTGGGTAGCAGCTTTCTACTGAAACAAAACTGCTTTCTCTGCTGCCTACTAATAGAACTGAAAGGAATCTAACACTTTCCTGCTATTAATGAAAATAGGTCTCTGATAACCTACATTATCCAGCTGGGGAAAAGTTAAATGTCAGAGCAGGCAGGTTGGGGGGGGGGTGGTTCTTTTTTAATAATTTAAGGATTTGTTAAATATATATGGAACAAAAAAACCAAAAAACCAAAATCTGCACCTTGAGGAACCTATAGTATAGGAGACCACCACAGATAAAACAAAATACATTGCAAGACTCAGGATGAGACCTTTTTAAAATTCTTCTGTGGCACTGATGGAGAAAGAACACAACTAACAAAAGGTATTGCTGAAGTAGTTTAATTAAAAAAAAAAAAAAAAAAGGACAAATACCTGTCATACTAAGATTAAAAATGTACTTAGTCATTCCATATACAAGGGGCTGGCCTTGAAGAGGAAGAAAATTAAAAGATTAGGAAGTGGTGAGGATGGCAGAACAAAGCAGATACA
>JAGPOW010000261.1:231478349-231496929 GCA_030014935.1 Caiman crocodilus
AAAAAAAAAAAAATGATGAAGGATTCAGGGACAACTAAAAAGAGGCTGTTCATACAGTAATCAAGGTGAAACTGATCAAGTTGCAGAAAAATATTTTAGCTACCCAACAAAAAAACAAAGCATTCTGGGACTATGGAAGGATTAAGAGACACAGGGAGCTTTATATCACATGATGGAAAGACAGGAAAATAAGAGCTCCTTGTTAAACTACAGGCTAGGAAAGATAGCAAACTTGTGTGCCTACACCATGAGATATGGAGAGAGGCAGCAGCAACAACAGGTGGTAGGACTCTTCAGGCCTGATCTGGGAAGCTACTAAAGGTGTCTCCCCAGAGAGAGCCCAGAGAGTGAGAGGCAAACTAGGAAAAACAAGTTAATTTATTTTAAGGATTTGTTTCAATGGTTTCTCTCTTCTGGGCAAAGCAAGTGGCCAGAGCATCTGAAGCAGAGTTTACAGAAAGCCAAGGGCAACCATCTGCTTCTTTTTTTAGGCCTCTTGGGCCATGTCCACATGAGTATGGATGTTTGGTTCCCCAAGGACAACTAACAGAAGGACACCTTGTGCCACTGCTAGTTGTCTCTAGGGTGTGTGGCACAGGCATTTCCTTCGGCGTGCAGCAGGTTACCCCAGACAGAACAGGGGAGGCCTGAGCCAGCACTAGGCTGACCCAGGCAGCCTTACCTAGGGTCCCAGGGTGTCCTGGGGCTGCAGCAGCAGCAGCGATTCTGCTACTTGGAGACTTTCTGGCAGCCAAATTGTGACTCCTGCCAGCCAGGCTCCAGTTTTGAGTGGCGCATGTAGCCCCCCACATGTGCTGCTCCATTTTTGTTTTTTCCTGCAAGTTTGTGACCCCTGGATATTCAGGGGTCACAAAAAAACCCCTAAAAAACCCAAAAAACCAAAAACCCCTTTACACTGCTACCTTGCAGCACGGAGAACAGCTGAACAGACGTATCTGTGATGTCACATACCACATGGTCACATTCATTTGGACATGCCCTTAGTCTTTTTTTTACCCCCATACCAAATAGAAGGAAACCCCACTGCTTTTCTGAGGTAAATACTAGTCTGACTCCAGAAGGAAGCTTGTGGCCTACAAATTATGAAGAGCTTACCCAATGCTATTGTTTGGATTTTGGTTTGCCCCTTGCTGTCCCAGAGGCAGGATGCAGCCAGACACCATCCTGGCATGGCCCCATTAAGGTGAAGGGGGCAGGGAGAGAGTTCATTCCTCCCTCTGTCCCACAGCCAGGGTCTGCGAGCCCTGGCCACCCCTCTGCTACTCTGCTCTCCGGAAAACAGGCAGACCCTGGCTGTGGTTGGCGGTGGTGGGGAAGAAGGGAAGAATTAACACCCTTCGTGCCCACATTGCCTTAACGGGGCACGTCAGCCAGTGTCTCACCACGTCCCTGGCCCTGCTCACACGAGAGAGCAGAGGGGCGGGGCCAACCCAACTCTCTGGAGCAGAGAAGACAGCCCAGCCCAGGGAGCATGCTGGGATGCTGGAGGACTCTGGTTTAAATTTAAACCAGGTAGGGGTCTGTGACCAAAGTTTTATAAACCAGTTTGACTCAAATCAATTAAGTCTACATTCAACCAGGTTTACCTTAAACCAGTTTTGGCCATTTTGAAACTGGTTTATGTGCACTGAACTTCTGTTCTGTTACAATTTTAAACCAGCTTCTGATCACTTAAACCAGCTTACACTGGTGAGGCATGATGTCACTTGAGAACAGTACTTGCTGGATCCATTGCAGTAGTGGGAAAAAACCAAAAAAACCCCAAAAACAAAAAACAGAAAAATCTAGCCAGGCAAGCATAGACACGGGGTAATCAGCTTCCTTCTAGGCTATTCTTTATGGTTATCTTTGTGATTTACTCTGGAAGACTTGATTTCCTATACTAAAAATTTCTGGAAAACTGTTTCTGAATCTAATTCAGGTCTACTAGTGGGGACCTGGGGATCTTTGCCACCATTAAGTCCTTCTACTACTGCTGTTTTTACTGAATTTTAAAAATCAGCTTTTTCTGTTGGGTAGCAAAAGCATTTTTCCTAGACTCTCAGCATGTTATTGAGATTTGAATCAAACCTTCTTATTACCCTGTATACACTCAATTTCCATATCAGTTTGCTACCCCACAGACACACAGGTGAGTCAAACATCTTTGAATCCAGCTCTCTCATTCTCTAGCTCAGCACAAGTCAAAAAAAGCAAATCTGCAATCTGCTTTAATTCTCTGGATATGTGGATTACCGCAGGTGTACCTATCTTCCCATGCAAGTCTGCTACTGCCTACTTAAACTTAACATGGCTCCAGAATTGTGTAGCAAGCCAACTTCATTGTTTAACTGGACAAAAACTGAGTTACTGCTGTGTTTACAATGAAAGTATAAGAATGCCCGCATTTCATGCTGACTGAAGGAACATTTTTTCTCTCTCATTATAACCTATTTGATATAAGCCAACACCTTTTCAATCCGCACTACATTATATAAGTGTCATCTTTATATACATTACTACCTTCGGGACTGAAATGGATTTATGGTTAACTTTCCAGAGTTGGGAACCAAGAAGGTATCCTTTTAAACTGTTTGGCTGTTTCCTCAGGTTATTCTGATAAAAACAATAACACTAGGACATTTGAAGGGTCCTCCAAATCCAGTCTTCACATGAAAAACAGAAAGGACTGCTGCACTCATATGCCCAGGGTTTACAAGCAATCCCAGAGAGATACTGGTTGATGGTACAGCAGGTTACACGCACGCACGCACACCCCTGAAGTTAAAAATACTCTGCCCACACCAGCCAGAACTTCCAGATACTCATCTCTCAGTTAAAAAGTAAATTCTATCTTTACTAGGTATTTGTTCCAGACATAAGCCTAATATTGCCTTCTCTGACCCACAGTCCCAATTAGATCTACCAACTTTCATGTAAATGCAGGTCCTCATACTTCACTGTGGCTGACAGGGTAACCAGTGGCTGTGATCATTCTACCAACTGAAAGACAGGGTATTGATTAAAGCGTGCCTATTAAAGCAGAAGGTACAGGAATGATTCCAACAGATCTAAAGAAACAGAAAAATTCCCACTTTATCTACTTTCAGGACTCTAATCAATATATTGGAATCTGATAAACAAGTTCAGTGCCAAATACTGCTCACAGCCTACCTGTTTTCTTTTGAAGCAAAAGTGAAGTAGATGCCATAGCCCTAACAAATGATTTGTGGATATCAGGCTAATAGTTTCAGTTTTCAGCAGTTAACCTCAAGGGTTACAATACCCATAAATCTGATAGAAGGCAAATAGGTAAGAGTGGCAGGGCTAGACCAGTGCTAAGCTTCAGAGTAACAGTGGCCACTTAACTCAGTAGGTTAGAGCAGTGCTAATAACAACAAGGCCACAGGTTTGATCCAGGGTTGGACTAGATGATCTCTTGAAGTCCCTTCCAGCCTTACTTCTCAACATGAATACTGACTATTTAAGTGCTAGCATTCCCCTTTGTTTGCTTGCCCACAGGCATCTTTCAGATGTACCATTTGAAGGTGTAGGAAATTCCCAGTTCTCTTTGAAAGCCTCAGTGGACTGTCTGATTTTCTAGGGCAAACATTTTGACTACATAAATACTCTGGGGTAGCAAGCCAGTCAATTAACCAGTCAAATACTGTCAATTGACTGGTCAACTAACCAGTTAAAGATTGTAGCTTTTTTGTAAAATTGCTATATTTTTTGTAGCTTTCTTGATAGAAATGATTTGTTGTTGTTCCTCCCTCCCCCACATTTCTTAATGGAAAATCTGTGCTTTTTCTGTGTATTATTTGACCCTACTGGCAATTTATTTTTATTTATTTTACAAATTTTGTCCAATATTTGACCAGTCAATTGATCAAACTCTATAAACCAATCCTATAAATGTTAAGCAAACATGACAGGTTACTCCACACATTCAGGGAATAAAGGAATTCCTGCAAATTGACAGCTTTCATGGTCAGTTTTAAGGGTGCCATTTAAGAAAAACAAAAAAACAAAAAACAAAAAAACTATTTGCTTGCATACCACATGCACCTTTCCCCAAACAAACACTTAGCCCTACAAAACAGAGGTGCATGTTTCAAGTGGGGAAGGCAACTTCTGCACTGGAATAGAAGCATGGAGAGGTCATAAAGGCTACCAAAGGCTCCGCTTCTCTTGATCCAGCATTCCAGAGTGGTGAAATCCCTCCTCATAGCTGCTACCAAATTAACAGTGAATTTTGGGTAAGCAGCCAAAAGCTAAGGGCAATTTGGAAGCAGCTGTGAGAAGGCTGAAACTGGCTTTTGTCTTTTTTGGAAGCAGGCAGTGAGCTGGATGAGGGCAAGTAAGCAGCTCAATGCAGGCAGCTTTGGGCCATGACTGCAGGGGAGGGGAGGGGAGGGGAGGGGAGGGAGGGTAAATTTCCATTCTGCTTTCCCAAAACAGGGTGCATGTCTTATTTGGTGCCATCTGTTATACAAGAAAATTTGGTATTCTGAGGCACATACTGGAAATGCAAAAAGTATGGTTTAAGACTGCTCACACAAAGTAAACTTAGATCCTGATTTCTTAAGTTTAAACATTATAATCCTAATTCTTAAATAGCTCTCCATGTCCTTTCAATTTGCCTAAAGACTGCTGCACATCCCCCGTGTGCTTTGAATATATGACCTGCCTAAATTTAAAAATCTAGGGTGTCTGTTTGGTTGGCAATGGGAGGGGTTGTTAAAATTACAGCAGCTCTCAGGAGACTCTAATTAAAATGCCAGCAGCATCTCATGTATTCAACATCCTGCATTTCAAGATGGTGGCAGGGGCATTTTAGCTAAAGCTTGTTTGACAAGCTTTAGTTAAAAGCAGCCCTGCTGCCATTTTGAAACATGGGGATGTTGAATACATGAGACGCTACAGCCAATGGAGTGTTCCTATCAGAGTGCTCAAGGAGAATCCAGTTTGCTCCGACATGTTCTAATCATAATACATCAGAGCAAGTGTAATAGTGCTTTTACAGACTGAATGGATCAAATAAGCTAAAAAATAATGTACAACAGATTAGCACAAAATGTCATTTCAGTGCAATCCACTTCTCCCCTTTTCCCTCTTTGTATTACCACAAGGAACAGGATTTTGAAGAAAAAAAAGACTTAGAGTACTCAACACAGAGCACCTTCCATTGAACTGCCTGATAGTACAGCTCTCTGAACTCTGAATCCAAGTTTCAGCCCCTGCAAAACTACATTTATGGAACAATGAGTGACACTTCAGCAAGGACACTCCTCATACTGCTTCTAGGTACTCTCATTCTGCAGGTCTGCTCTTGGTCACTGCAGCAATCTACATTAGGGATATGCAACCTTTGCTGACTTCAGGATAGAATGAACCATCTCGAATCAAGCCAGAAAGGAGCAATCAGGACCCTGCTTCAGACACCACTCCCGTTGCTGAATGCCAAAGCCTCATGTCCACAGGCCAGATCCAAAAGGTTCCAACTGGCAAGTTACCAGCCTACGCAACAGCTACCAATAAAAACACATTGCATGGCAAAGTAGATTTAATTGAAAGAATGTGACACCAACAATAACTGAAGAATTTAGAGGCAAAGATGTAAATCCTACCCTGATTTACATAAAAATCATGAAGTAGTAGAAAAAGCAGAGCTAAAAAGGGACCTTAGGAGGTCAACTAGTTGAACCTTTTGCTCAGGCTACAGAATCCTTAGGTCATGCAATCACTTTTCTATTCTTAAAAAAAAAACAACAACAAAAAAAAACACAACACTTTCATAACTACCAGGCACAAAGCCCAAAACATCCAAAAATCCTAGCTTGCCACAGATAAAACAGAGACAAGGACACTGCCAACATCCTGCCTCTACTGTCGACTTGAGGGATACACATGGCATGCAAGGCCAGAAAAAAATTGGATTCACGTTGTTTCGTTATTTTAAAGTAAGTAGGAAGAAGCATAGGTGTTAGTATAGATAAACCTTATCTGGAGAACTTGGTTTACCATATTAAGCTTTGGCAGGGAACATAGTAACTTTATTTTATAGAATCATGCTAATGAACATACATGTTCCAATAATAAATTACTTTAAGCTCACTTATTTAATTTTTTTTAAACTATATGCTCTCACATTTCAAGTGAAGTTCCTTTGCCAAAAATTAAGCCTAGTCCCCATTTCAGTTTTCAAGGTAGTACTTACTGGAATAAATGGCACAACTGTTAACACTCTCTCTCAGATCATTTATGCCAGTTTAATTTTCTCCCCAAAGTTAACAAGCCCAGCATCCAAACACCAGAATTTAAAAGGATCTATTGTTACCACTTGAAAAGTTAAAAATTTCCCTAAGCTGAATAAACACCACCACTTAAACCATGGGAAAGGAGTATAAATAAGTCTGATAATGTAGAAATTTAAAAATAGAATGATGTGCAAATTTTTCAAGTGAAAAAAGAAAATAATTACTTAGTCATCTAAAGCAGGAAGCACGATGGCAAAAATAAGTTCACTGAGTTATCAGGGCAAAAAGAAAGTATTAATAAAGACAAAGGAAATAAGATTTATATCAAACTATTACATTAGTGTATATTTAAAGTCAAACTTATAGGCATTCCTTTCAGTAATATATGACGTATTGTCAGAGACTGACATGTCCAAAAAGATTGTAGTGAAAGTTAATAAACTACAGAAATAAGTCATCAGGGCTGGATAGTAATCATTCTTAAATTTCTTTACAAGTCTAAGATGAAAGAAAAGGTTAGGAACTATTTAGAAAAGTTGAACATGTGCAAGTCCAATGGGGCTGGATGCAATGCATTTGAGGGTGCTGAGGGACTTGGCTGATGTGATTACAGAACCAAGCCACAAGCCATTATCTTTTAAAATTTGGGGTGATCAAGGGGAGGTCCTGGACAATTGGAAAAGGGAAAAAATATAGGGCATTTTTACACGTAAGAATGCCTGACACTATGATGCTTACAGTTGTGCATTTCTCCATTTATACATCAGCACCAACGAAGTGGTGGTGGTGCACTTTTGAACTAAAACACATAGAAGGTGCTTTAGTTCAAAAGTGTAACACCGCCATTTTCTGCATGCTGACATGCATTTTGCTGCTTATACAACTGCATGTGATGCAGCACAGTGTGCATCAGGATGCAACACAAGACTTGATTAAATCAAGTCTGCTCCAAAGCAGTGGATCTTTAGTACATTGCAGGACAAACAAGTATGTTTATAAATGCCCATAGTGCCCTTCTATTAAAAAAAGGGAAGAAGGAGGATCCAAGGAACAATAGACCAATTAGCTTCACCTCTGTCACCAGGAAAAAAGATCATGAAGCAGGTTCTCAAGAAATCCATTCTAAGCACTCAGAGGAGAAGAAAATAAGGAACAGTCAGCATGGATTCACCAAGGATAAGTCATGCCCAACCACCCTGATTGCCTTCTGCGATGAGATGGCTGGATCTGTGGATACAAGGAAAGCAATGGATGTGATATATTTGACTTTAATAAGGTTTTTGATACCATCTCCCACAGCATTTTTGCAAGCAAGATGAAGAAGTATGGGTTGGATGAACAGACCGTAAAGTGAATAGGAAGTTGGCTGGATCATCAGGCTCAGTGGGGAGCAATTAACAGCTCAAGGCCCAATTCAGCAGCCAGTATCTAGTGAAGTGCCCAGGGGTTTGGTCCTAGGGCCAGTTTTGTACATCTTAATTAACCATCTGGAAGATGGGATGGATTGCACCCTGGGCACATTTGTGGATGACACCAAGCTAGGTGAGATGTAGTAGATACACTGGAGGGTTGAGTTAGGATTCAGAGTGACCTAGGCAAATTGGAAGGCTGGACCAAAAGAAGTCACATGGGATGCTTCCAGACAAGCAGATATTCAGCATGCAACACCGCAAACCCACCTGCAGTGCTGCACATGCAAGTCTTCCCCACTCCGCAAGACGGTAGTGCGAATGGGGGGGAAGCAGGGGTTGACCCCAGGAGATTGCAGGGTCAAAAATCTCACGCTTTAAAAAGTGTGGTAGCACCGGAAATGGGAGCCTCTCCGGCCAAAGCCACACTCCAGCTGCCAGTCAGGATCCATGCTGCTGTGACTGCAGCCCCCCAGAGGCCCTCAGGACCCCAAGTAAGGCTGCTGGGACCAGCCCAGGTGCTGGCTCCAGCCTCCCTCCACCTCACCTCGGGCAACATGCCACGCACCAAAGCATGCATATAGTTGTTTCCCAGGGACAAGCCACAGCTTTGTCCCTAGGGAAAATTCACGTTCCCACTCGTGGGGACACACCCATGAGGATCAACCAGGACAAGTATAAAATCCTGCACTTAAGACAGAACAATCCCATGCACTACAGGCTTGGAACCAACTGCTAAGCAGCAGCTCTGCAGAAAAGGACCTAGGAGTTACAGTGGACAACAGCTGAATATGAGCCAAGAGTGTACCATTTGCCAAAAAAGCTAACAGCATACTGGGCTGCATTAGTAAGAATGCTGCTAGCAAGTCAAAAAGAAGTAATTATTCCCCTCTATTCTGCACTGGTAAGGCCACATCTGAAGTACTGTCTAGTTTTGGACTCTCCACTACAGAAAGGATGCAAACAAGTTGGAGAGAGTCCAGTGGAGGGCAACAAAAATGGTTAGGGAGAGGGGGAACATGATTCACGAAGAGAGGCAGAAGGAACTGGGCTTATTTAGGTCTGCGGAAGAAAAGATTAAGGGGGGATTTGATAGCAGCCTTGAAAACGACTTGAACAGTGGTTCTAAGGACGACGGAGCGAGGCTGTTCTCAATGGTGACAGATGACAAAACAAGGATCAATGGTCTCAAGTTGTAACAAGGGAGTTTTAAGATGAATATTAGGAAAAACTCTCACTAGGTGGGTAGTGAAGCACTGGAACAGGTTACCTTGAGAGATAGTGGAATCTCTATCCTTGGAAGTTTTAAGGCCCAGCTTGACAAGGCCCTGACTGTAATTATCTAGCTGGAAATGGTCCTGCTTTGAGCAGGTAGTTGGACTAGATAACCTCAAGAGGTCCCTTCCAACCCTAATTTTCTATGATTCTATGAAATGGCTCTGCTGGTTAGACAAATAATATGTAATCACTGGTTAATATCAACTGCTACATCAGAGTGAGACTAGATGGCAACAAATACCATGGTTAAATTTTACAAATCTAAAAGGTTATCCTGGTTATTTGAGGCCACCAATAAACCTCACTCTGGTTCCAAGAGTTGGTGGAAGTTATAGTTAAAAATCAGAATTTAAAGACACCCACGAAAAAGGACAAACCAGAAAAGCCTCTTTAAAGGCTATTCATGCCTCTCTAATCCATTGATCTAGAAGTGTGTTTACATGTGTATGTGCATGTTGCCAATTTTTCAGAACTTCCAAAAGCATTTGACAAAGTCCCTCAAAAGAATAAGACAAGGGGGCAAAAAAAGTACACCTTAGAAATTACCTGCTATCTTGGATAAGAAATGTGGTAAGAGACACAAAATAGGACTAAGTACATTAATATGTTTATTCATACACTACAAAATATTTAACTTGTTGGATGCATCACCACAAGACGTGACTGATGGAAGGATCCAATTAGAACAAAAACAAAATAGCTATTTCTAGGGAACATAAGAACATCCACAACTACACTGCAGTGCTAACATCTCAAATAGCAGCTGGCAGCTTCTTTAGCCTGAAGGCTAGAATGTCCCACTTCAAGTCAGAGGCAGATGAATAGGAACTAAGACCCATTCACAGCCAGTGCTTCTGCCCATGGCAGCACAGGCAGCTGATGTACCCACAAATGCCACTGAAGCCCTATGTCTGCAGGCCAGATGCAGCCTGCAGATTGTAGGTTGCTGCCTCATGGTCTAAAAGCTATACATCCTCATTATTCAGGAAACAAGCACACCTTTAATTCACTGGCAGATTATTCTATGATCACTGTCTACAAAGCTTTTTTACACGTCCTGACAAAGCAGCCAGTGTTAGTCACCTTTAGACAAATTAATTAGCTACATGTGCCATATCCATGTTCCAATATGGTAATTATTCCTATAGCATGCAACTGGAAGTAAAAGTCTAAAGAATAATCTGTAGCAAGGTATTACTGCAACAAGTCTTTTTAAAATGCAGTAAGCATTATAAGAAAAAAAGTTCTTATAAATTTGCTATTCTTTCACACTGTGATATTCCCAGTGGGAATGGAACCCTGATTAGCATATTCCATTCAGAACTGGGGAGTCACTAATTTCAGTAGATATGGTTCAGTCTTTGAATGCAAAATTTTTGTTTGAGTAATGTTGGGTTATCTTCTGTTGTCAAAAAGTAATTTCCAGAAGTACAAGGTGAGACTGAATGAAACTGAAATGCTGCAAACAAAAAAAAGATAAAACAAAACGTTTTACAACCAACAGAATCAGATTCTTGGATTTGTTGCTACAGAACGGGCACCGAGGTCAGTAATTTAGTAAGATTCGAGATGGATATCATATCTTTTTATGGAAGAGGAGTCTATTCAGGGTGACTCATTGTAAGCTGTATAGACATTCAGTTTCTACTTGGAGAATTGCTGTTCTCCCTCCCCAGCTCACTAGAAATTACAAGCGTACAAATGTTGATGCAGTTTCTCCCAGGTCAGAAATAGCAGTTCTGGAAGGAAAATAAACTGACTCCAGCTCATTACAAGTCACTCCTGGGAGAGTTTTTCCTGGGAGAATGGATCTTTGCTGACTTTTCCCCAACTTAAATCCTTCCAGGGACCAGAGGAAATGCAGCCACGGGGGAAAAAACCTCCTAGCTGGAGAAGGCACAGGGAGGCAGCTGCCTCCACTCCTGCTGCAGACAGGGGGAAGAATGGGGAAACTGTTGTCAGAAGTCACTGTTGTAAAGCATTCTGCCTGCTTCTTGCCCTACTGCTCCATTCCCCTGCCCCTACCCCACCCCAAAGAATGGGAGGGCTGGAGCAGCCCAAGCTTTCCCCAGACCAAGATCATGCCATTCTCATAAAGGTATAAGGAGCAGGAGAGATAGGGCAGTTGCAGATTGAACCTATGGTACTGTTCTCTTACCCAGAATTATTTCTAGCAATGGAAATTCTGCCTCATTCTCCCCTGACTCCTGCTAGAAGTAGGGATTTATATGTAGTCATAATCAATGCAAATAAATAGTGATGGAAGGTTGCAACTTCCTGTGATGTTCACTTGAGCGCTTCACCTTTTCTGGCCATTTAGACACAGCTCCTTTCAAGTTGACAGCTTGCCTTCCAGTAAGATACCTTAAAAGGTTCGCAGAGATGCTCACCTGCCATGTCTTGTTCTTAAAGATTATTGCTGAAAGGACGATCTTGAATTCTGCCTCTCCTGGTTCCCTCTTTCGGCTTCCTTGCCTGGATCTCCATCTCAGGGCTCCACCTCCTCTTCACCCTGCCTTGCGCCAGCCAGAGATGATGACAATCCTTGACCGAGGCTAAAACAGTCTACTGGCCACGGTTGGGCCTTAGCCCGTATTTAATCACAGTCCTGGTTTGGACAATGAACTGTCCTTATTCAGGCCTTGCATCAGCCTGATTCACTGTAGTGTTTGCCCCGGAGCACCTTCCTCCCAGGCATTTTCCCTTTCCCCGATAGCTACTTACAGCTTCTGCCTCCTTTCTTCTCTCTCTCTTCACAGACTCACCACTGTCCCAGTCTCCACCGGCTTCATCTGGGATCCATGGCCTCAAGAAAGGCAAGTATCCTGGCTCCTGAGCCAGCTTTAGCTGGGCATTCCTCCTCTTGGAGTTGCCACTACCCACCCCTGCAGGGGCTGGCATTTGTTCCTGGCAACTTCAGGCCCTCTGGAAGACTCACTTCTGTTCTTCCCCAAATGTCAGCCGGTGGGGTTTTTATCCCTAAAGGGCCAGATGGAAAACTGGCATCAGCATGCACCTATAAAGCCGGTCTGGGTGAATGTGCCCAATCTCCCCCAGCATGCTACAGCTGCTGCTGTTTCTTCCCCCCCAGCACTGGCATGGCTTGCCTTTTGGCAGCAGCATCTTCATTGCCACGCCTTTGATCCTCAGTGGTGTCCTGCAGCCCATAGCCCTCTCTGCTCTAACATCAGAGGTAAATTTCAGTCCTTAGCAGGACCTCCACCACAAAGGGACATAAAATAGGCTTCAGAGTTTTGCAAGAGAGACTGGAATAAGACATTTAATGATGATCAGATGCATCTTCCTACAGTTACATTTCTTTCCCCTTACTCTGAAACATCTGGTGATGGTCAAGGTCTGAGTGGTCTGGGTCAATACAACAATTCTTGTTACAATAGTGAAGTTCCACATTTTGAAGAATACAGTATGCTGCATGCATAATTACATATATTTTCAAGTGCTTATCCTCCATGCCAGGTGCTCTATCCGAAACCCCTCCAGGGAAAGGAGAAACATAAGAGGCAAAAAATTCAAGTGGTATCTATTAACCAAAAAGACTGAGTATCTGTCTGTGTGAGCTTCTGAAATTTAATATGGGGCAGATGGGTTCAGTTCTGACTTAAATCTACAGTTTGTCTTACCTATCCTCTGCCAACCACTGCCACCACAAATGGGGCCCAATTGTCCCATATTAGCTTAGTGGATGCGACACAAAACTTCCTCATTTTACTCATCAGCATTAACTCAGTTCCTTTAACAATTGGCATTTAACTATAGTATTTAATTGGAGTGATGGTAATTTAGAAAAACAAGTTATAAAGAAAAACAAATCTTTCGGGGCTTTTCCTTTTTCTCATCTAGGCACGAGTCACTGTTCACCCATTATCTACTTTAAGACAAGAGTGCAACCCTGAACAGCTCATTTTCATCAGGTTGTTATTTTTCTAAAAGTGTATTTTTAAAAATCACTGTTCAAAATTAAGAAAACTTGAGAGTGAATAACAACTAAATTATAGTCTATGTTGGAACAAAACCATACTGTACGTGTTACAGTCAAACTACATCCATTAAGTTTATATCACAAAAATCCTTGCCCTTCATTAAGTTCATATAATAACTTAAAACAAGCAACTTTTACAGGGCGGGGGGGACCGAATTCAGAATTTAAATAATGAACTAGGCTCAGGATGTAAAGCCAAACAATGTATGAGAAAAGCATGAACCAACAGTTCAGCAGCCAAAGATTAGTAGAATAAAACTTTTAAGGAAGAAGGGGTACTGCCAAGAAAAGGAGAGAAGAAAATTTAAAAAGCACTAAGTTAAGAACAAAATTAAAACATTTCAACAGCAACAGAAGTTACTTTGAAGATCTACTAATACACTGTGGAACACTGAAAAAAATATTCTTAGACATTCTACCCTTATTTTCTGCTTTTCTCTTATGCATTTTAATACTGAACTTATTTACATAAAAGCAAATCTTTGTTGCTTAGAAGTGCTTCTGCTCTTGTTCCTTATTGGCTCAGTCATACAACAACACAAGACGGCCTTTGTTATGCTCCGAGCAGAGCCATTTATATACTGATTCATCTAAGAAATGCTTGTACTCTGGATGTTTTTCCACCTTTGCCAAAAAGAAATTGACCCTAACAGTTAAAATGACATCACAAGTGCCTCCTAACATCCAAATTCCAGATGCTATTTGCAAATTCTAGAAATAAACAGAAATTTCATATTAGAATCAGCTTACTAGATGCTGCATAAGAAGATCCATCATTCAGCAGAAGGGAACAAAGGCTGAATCACAGAGTTTTAACCAAAGAGCAATTTGAATGGTTAGGGGTAGGAGCATGCTAAAGAGTGCCCAGAAGAGGCATGGGATAGAAGGTTCTTTGGAAGTTGATAAAATGATAGTTTTAATTTGGTTTATAGGCATGTGCATGGAGATTTGAACAGCAAAGGTAGATTCAGAGACAAAACTGGAACTAAATAAATAAAAAGAGGAAAGCAGCAAAGCCAAGTGGTATGTCATCACTACTTATTGGGAAATAGCCCATTTCCAGCAAATAATGCAACTGTAACTAATTACAAGATCAAATATATGACTTTCAAGAGCAGAATAAATAGTTTGTTTGCTCTTTCTGCCCAACTTCTGAAGAGTGAGTTGTCATGCAAGTCTCTTTAGAAATGCTTCAACTACTTCTCCCTCCCTCTCCTTCAGGGATTTTTAAAGAAAAAAAAAAAAAAAAAAAGCATGCTTAGAATATTTTTGGTGTCCATCAGCATTAACAGTCAATGGTATAAAAAGCAACTCCACCAGCTGAAATCCTGTTTGTTTGAAAACTCAACCATTAAGTGTTGAGAAATATTAGGAACAAAGAGAAAAAAATCTAAAAGTTGTAAATACCTTGTGCATTTAACTGTACTTTATGTATAGTTAGTTTCACTGGACTATCAAGCACAATCAGTTTCCTGTTGCTGGAGCTTTTAAGCAACAAGAGAGGAGAGTGAAAATAATATTTGAATTAAAAAAGGAAAACATCATGAACAAACTGGCAGAGACAATCAAGGGTACATGACTGTGTACTTCAAACCGTTTTAATTGACTGCACATCAAGTTGCTTTTCTCCCTTTCATAAAGTAGAAAACAGGGTAGATTTGCACCTTACAGACATGTGCATGCACATGGCACAAGCTTTTGCAGGCTGAAGCTCACATCTTTGCCTCCATTTTTGCAAGCAAGAACCAGGTCATCCCCTCTACCAGGATCCCCTATGATCCCAGAGGAGAGAGGCACAGCCAAGCCCAGGCCAGGGCTAGGGTCAGAGAGGACCTAAGTCAGGGAAATTCTGGTGGGACTGGACATGTTCAAATCAGTAGGTCCTGATGATCTCCACCCCAGAGTGCTGAGGGAATTAGCAAAGGTCATTGTGGGACCCTGGCACAGCTTTACAAGCACTCGTGGTGGTCTGGCAAGATGCCAGAGGACTGGAAAAGGGCCAATGTGATCTCCATTTTCAAAAAAAAGGGAGGAAGGAGGACCCAGGAAATTACAGGCCTGTTAGTCTTACTGTCGGTCCTGGGTAGGCTCTTTGAGAAAATTATCCAGGTGTACATCTACAAGGGACAAGCAGCAGAGTGTATGCTTAGGGGCAGCCAAAGTGGGTTCATTAGAGGCAGGTCCTGTCAGACCAACCCGGTAGCCTTCTATGACCAGGTCACAAAATCGTTGGACACAGGTGTTGCAGTGGACATAGTCTTTCAGGACTTTAGGAAGGTCTTCGACACCATCTCTCAACCCATTCTCGTTAAAAAATTAGGAGATTGTGGTGGCGATGCCTACAGTCAGATGGGTCACAGATTGGCTGGAAGGCTGCACCCAGAGAGTGGTGGTGGACAGGGCATTTTCACCCTGGAGGGATGTGGGCAGTGGGGTTCCCCAGGGCTCGGTCCTTGGTCCCACACTGTTCAACATCATCAGCGACTTGGACAAGGGGATGAAAAGCACCTTGTTCAAATTTGCAGATGACACTAAGATGTGAGGAGAAGTGGGCACGCTAGAGAGGGACAGGCTGCAATTGGATCTAAACAGGTTACAGGGGTGGGAGGATGAGAATAAAATGGGATTCAATACTGACAAGTGCAGGGTACTGCACCTAGGGAGAAAGAACCAGCAGCATACTTACAGGCTGGGAAACTCCCTTCTTGTCAGCACAGAGGCAGAAAAGGATCTTGGAGTCATTATAGACTCTAAGATGAACATGGGCCACCAATGTGGGGACGCAGTCAGGAAGGCTAACCGCACCTTGTCATACATCCACAGATGCATCTCGAGCAGGTCCAAGGAGGTGATCCTATATGACACTGGTCAGGCCACAGTTGGAGTACTGCATCCTGTTCTGGGCACCGCACTTCAGAAGAGATGTGGACAACATCGAGAGGGTCCAGAGGAGTGCCACTCACATGATTGGGGGCAGCAGGGCAGGCCTTATGAGGAAAGGCTACAAGACCTGAACCTGTTCAGCCTCCACAAGAGAAGGCCGAGAGGGGATCCAGTGGCTGTCTATAAAACTGCCTGCTGGTCTCCCTTGGCCAATGGGAGAGCCCCTGTTCCCCCGAGCACTACTGGGAGTAACAAGGAATAATGGCCATAAGTTGACGGATCTGGAACCAACTTCCAAGGGAAGTGGTGCTTGCTCCTACCCTGGGGGTCTTCAAAAGGAGACTAGACAGACACTTTGCCAGGGTTGTTTGACCCCAGCATTCTTTCCTGCCCATGGCAGGGGGTTGGACTTGATGATCTACTCAGGCCCCTTCCGACCCTACCAGCTATGGAACTATGAAACTTTCAGTTGCTGCAAAAGAATGTGCAGAACGCAGAATATAAGGAGAGAAATTAGAATACAAAAGATGGGGGACAGAGGAGAGAGAAGGGGAAAGTGAGGAGGCAGTGGTGGCAGAGACAAGCAAGCAAACAGCAAACCCATAGGAACAAAGGGATCACCAGAACCAATGCAGGTAATGGGATATGAAACACAGGAAAACCGTACTTAACACAATCTGTCTGTGTAAAATTTCTTGTTCTACAATTTCCCAGTCAAACTGTTATTTTTTTTAAAAGCTGTCTGTCTAAAAACAGTCCCCAGGTTAGTGATGGAGTGTCTGCCAAATTTAAAAAGGTTCTTTGGGTAAGTTTGATATTTTATTAGACCATCTCAAATAGTTGGAAAAATTCTTCTTAGCAAGCTTTCAGGTTTTAAGTGTTAAAGCAGGGGCAGGCAATTATTTCAGGCGGAGGGCTGCTTACCCAGTTTTGCTAGGCTGTGGAGGGCAGCATGGGTAGCTCCACCCCTTGACAGGTGCCCTGCCCCCCAATCACCATCTTGGGATCAATTTCCCACTGTCTAGGGACCAATGTCCCAGGGCCAGCACCAGTAGGACCCAGAGTGGAGTGCAGGCTAGCAGGGGTCTGTGGAGCCAGGTTGGGCTGCACCAGCAGGGAGAGGGGGGAGCTGACCTGGCTACATAGAGCCCCTGCCAGCTAGGACCTTGTACCTCTGCTGCCCTGCTCTGTGTCTCGCCGGCACTGGCCCCACAGCACCAGTGTGGGACCCATGCTCACACTGGCTCCCTGCCCACTCACACCCAGTGCACCCAGTACAGGCAGGGAGCAGCCCACAGCCCTGACCCCCTGCTTGCCAGCAGGGAAGAAGCTAGTGCTGAGCATGGGGAAAAGCAGCCCCTCGCCCATTCCATGGCCAGCACTCCCAGCTGCAGCTGCTCACAGCCCACACGGAGCTGTTGGGAGCAGGCACAGGCAGCCCCACATGGGCTGCAAGAGCTGCGACGCTCAGCACTAGCCACATGGCAAGTGAGGGGCTGCTCTTCCCTGCACTCAGCACCAGCTTGTAACCTGCCCCCTCTACCAGCCTGACAGTGGAGCTAGGCTACACGATGGTGCTGAGCACTGGGGGGGAGGGGAGGGGAGGGGAGGGAAGCAGCCCCTTGCCCGCCCCACACCTGGTGCCCCACGCTCCAGCCGCTCACAGACAGCATGGGGCTGCCTGTGCTCCTCCAGACAGTCCCGTGTGGGCTGCAAGTGCTTGCAATAGGGAGTGCTGGCCACAGGGTGGGCAAGGGGCTGCTTTTCTCCGTACAGGGAAGGAGCCCAGGGAAAAGCTGATCGCAGGGAGAAAAGTGGCTCCTCCCCCACCCCATGACCAGCGCTCCCTGCTGCAGTCACTTGCAGTCCACGGGGCTGTCCGGAGCAGACGCAAGCTGCTTTCCCCCGAGCCCCTTCTCTACCTGGGGTCCCTCCCACACTTCTCCTCCCCCCCGCCTTACCTGCAGTTCCGGCACGGGGCAGCCACGTGCTCCCAGGCCAGAAGCCCTGGTAGGGGCTTCCAGTTGGGGGGGGGGCGGGGGCAGGAGGGTCCCACTTTTGTTGGAGCCTGCTGGGCTTCCCCAGGGTCCTACTGCCCTTGGTTCCTGTCATTTTTGACAGGAACCAAGGGCAGAGACATCTTAATTTTCTACCTTTTTTTTTTTTTGGGGGGGGCCCTTCAGGCTGGATAGAATGGCCTTGCGGGCTGGATCCGACCTACAGGCCATATTTTGCCCACCACTAATGTTAAAGTGTTCTGTCCCAGGCCTGAGTGTCTTCCTGTAGCAGATGTCGATCAGTGCTCATTCATTTTATCACGTAGGGATTGCCTAGTTTGTCCATGCAGACAGGAGAGGAGAAATGTAAGCACATGGCAGTATATATGACATTAGTAGAGTGAATGAATCTTAGATGTTATAATCCATGGTATTTGATCTGTACTGACATTGGGGCACAGAAGTCATTTGGGTTATTGTAAGGCTAGGTGAGACTGGAAGTACTCTGTTGCTTAAGATGCAGCGTTTGAGATTGGGGTACTGCCTGTAAGCCAGGACCAGCTTATCCCTCGACTTTCTTAAAAGTAGTCTGAAGGCCATAACAATTAATATAAAAGAAGAAATGCATAGATTTGTTTCCTGAAGAATTTCTGCAAAGCATAAGCTTTCTAAACTACATGATTTTTAATGCAAAGTGTATTCAATAGGTTTTTATAAAATCCAATGAAATATTAAGCGATTTAAGGAAAAAAA
>JAGPOW010000261.1:231543755-231558749 GCA_030014935.1 Caiman crocodilus
GGCAGATGCCTCTACTGGCTGTGCAGTCCCCATCCGGGTCTGGCAGGTGCACAGCAGGTCACAGCCAGGCAGCAGCCCCCACTGCCAGACTGCTGCAGTAGGTAGAGGATGTAGGGAACTCTCAGGGCTGCTTCAGCAGTCCGGCTGGCACAAGGGGTAGTGTCCCCAGGTACCAAATGGCTGGGCCCCAGAAGCTCCTGATAGCTAGTAGCCCTGAGCTATTTGCCCAGGTGGATTTTTATACTGCTGAGGCCAGGACAGGGAAGCTTGTTATACTGCTGGGGACAGCACAGGTGCTGGACCTGGGCTCTGGCTCCCCCTGGCTGAAGATCCAGGAGGAGCCAGGCAGGGTTATTTTGCCCCAAGTGGCACAATTTGCTCCACAACAAAATGCATGTCTGAGCACATGTGCTGAAGCAAAAAGCCCTGGCTCAAATTTGCACCGCTTCTATTTGAGCTGATGCAAGTGCACGTTTGCATGTGTGGACGCACCCATTGAGTTTATTATTTGGATACCAAAATGAAAAAGATGCTATAAATTTTATAGCAAGCTTGGAGTACTTTTGTAGTTAGGTGTTCCAGGAAAGGTATGAGAAGCAAGGTTTTTTTAATGATATAATATATTGGACCAACTGCATAATTGGCAGAGAAGTTTCACAAGCTTTCAGGCACACACTGCTCTTCCTCAGGTCTTTGAGGAATTCTGCATAGAATTTATATAATTTAGTGTAGTCTCTTGGGGCCTCTGTACATGCCACATTTTTTGCCCTTTCACGCGCTGCAAATGTGGTCTGTGTGGATTTCCAGACGCTTTAAAAGTCTTTCTTGTGCATGAAAGTAAAACTCCTTGAATATAGTTTAGTTTGGCTTACCAGGAGTTAAAGCGTTGTGTCCACGGATATGTTGCGTGCAAACGCAAAGGCACTCAAAGATGTGTAATGCGCCTCTTTGTCCACCAGATGGCTGCAACTTTTTTGCAGTTCACCCCTTCGAATTGCTTTCACTTTCTTTTTCTTGTGTGGTTTGCCAGCTCTCTATGGCACAGGTATGGGCACGGGGTACAGGATGGGGGGCCCTGGGCTGGGGGGACAGCACTGGACCATCCCACTCTTCTGCAGTGTAGAATACCTAGTGTATGCAAACATTGATGTGATGCTCCAAAGCTTTATTCATTCAAACACGTAGTGTGTGCAAACACTGACATGACTATAAAATTTAAACTTATTTTGGAGTAAGCTATTTAATTTAATGTGGATTAAAACCCATAATGTGTACAGGCGCACAATAGTCCAGAACATACTCATTAGCTGGAGACTATAAAGGCAGAATCTTATTTTACTTTACTTGACAAAATTTTTAGTCTTAATCCCAGCTCTACTGGGCAAAAACCTGCAAAAGAATTGGAAGGAAAGGTCAGGCTTATCTTGGCTTGGACCTGAACTACAACTAGCACCCAACCACACTGCTTGGTAGGGACAAACTACAAAAGGGACAAAAGGAGGCCCAGGTCTATTTCGCTGGGCCTAGATTGGGCAGCAAAACCTGGCCAGGCTACACTGGTTACACTGGCTACACTGAGGCCTGGATCAAAAACAAGAAGTGCCAAGTCTCACCCTGGCTTAAACTGTGCTAGGCTCTACCCTGGCCCAAATCTGCTAGCCAAAATACGGCTGGGGTTCAGCTGCACAGCTAGGCTGAAATGCAAGTTCTGTGAAACAGCCAGGCCTATGGCTATATCCTGGACATCCAGTCTCAGCTGTACCACTATGCTGAGACACTACAATTACAAAACAGAGGGGGCAGGCCCATGTGACTAGTAACTGCCAGGAGCCCAATCCTGGTCAGTCTGTTCCAGGGATTAACACCCTCATGGTATTTTACCACTCAAGGCCTATGTGGCCAGAACTGCCAGCAAAACTGCCAGGACTCCATTCCTGATTGGTCCATTCCCATTAATACCCCTGTAACCTAGGTAGTATTCAGAGACATAATCCCTCTCCAATTGAAAGGGATTTTAGTAGGTGTGGGCACACTGTGGGAGCTATAGGCGCTTATGGTGAGCAGCTCCCCTCCTATCCCTATACAGCAGATCCAGGGTACCTGTTGAGGCTTACCTATATAAAAAAAAGTATGAATAATGAACAAGATTTAAATGCAACATATACATGGGGCGAGAGGGTAAAGGAACTATAAGCAATAGGGGTACAACTCTGTGCAAGCCCGCTTGATGCTGGTGGGGATCAGGAGGCAAAAGGACTCAGTAAATGTTATGCCAAATGTCCCAGTCCCTTCCAGACCCAACGTGTACCAACCAGTACACTGCTGCCCTGACCACATGCTGGGAAAAAGAAATTGGGGGTGGGGGGAGGTCCACAGCACCACTTGTGGCTCCGGGGCTCTGGCCTGCTCTAGAATCTTCTGTGCACTAGCCTGTGTGCCAAGCGACTCGGCCTCCCACCAGGGGAGTGGGTCCTGTACCGCTGCCTGCGCTCTGGGGGCTCCAGCCCACTCCAGGACCCTCCACACACTGTCTTGTGCACCAAGCAACCCAACCTCTCAACGGAGGGGGGGAGTGCAGGGTCAGAAGCCAAAGCCGCCGCCTGTGGCTCCAGGCCTTTGGTTTCTTTGGGACCCTCCACATACCATCTTGTATGCCAAGCAACCCAGCCTTCCATCAGGGGGGTCAGAGGCTGAAGCCGCTGCCTGCAGCCCTGGGGCTTTGGTCCCTTTGGGACCCTCTGCGCACCGCCCTGTGCATCAAGCAACCTGGCCTCCTGCCAGGGGGTCAAAGATGCACCACCAACTACAGCTTCAGGGCTCTTCTGGGACAACACCTCTGCCCTGCTGGTCAGCTCTGCCAGCTCCTTGTAGCCCGTCTTCACCATCCCTTGTCAACTTCTCTCTTGAGCCACGTATGCTTCTTTCTATTTCCTCCAGGGACTCTGCTCCCAGCTAGCAAATGGACCAATCAGAAGAGAAATGGTAAGTTCTCTCTCTGGTCCAGTTCTTTGCTCCACCCCTGAATAGGGGCGGGACAACCTTTTCCCCTGCCATTACCTGACTGGTGGGGAAAGAGAAGTCCCCCACCAAACACTTTTGAACTTTGCCGGTCAGCGTGCCAGGCTATTGCTGGCAAGCCCATCACACCCCCATGGTATTATCCCACTCAAAAAGAGTGTAGGAGGAGAGGGAAGAAATAGGGGTCTCAAACCCCAAGACAGACTTTATCTCCCTCTACCTGAGGCTTTCCCTTCACATAGCTTTTGTTATATGAAATGAAGATAGGGGAGACCTCCTCCATGTGGAGCAGTTTTTCTGGCTCCTAATTCAGCTGTGCAGCTTTTAGCACATATAAGGCTCCATATACATGTACCTATATGTAAATCCCAGTATTGACGCTGGCAAAAACCCAGAGAGAAGTAAGGTGTTCCCATTTTTTAGCCCAGAAGTCTAGTGGTTATGCTAGTCACCTAGGAAATGAGAGACCCAGGGCACAAGCCTGGGCAACAAGTTAAAGGTGACTGTAGCATGTCCCTGTTAAGGCCCTGCCACTTTGCCTGCTACCTGCTTCAGGCCATGGGTTGGATCCCACCTTTCACCTTGCCTGCCACAATTTGATGGAACTGATAGAAACTGCATCTGTGGGATCCCCACAACTGGCCCAGAGGGCATCTCAGGCCAGCTTCTTCAGTGTCTCCAAAGTTTCACCTGTGGCTTCCTTCTCCACAGGCAGTGGGGACTTTCCCTCTGCTCCCTGTTGGTCCAATATGTGTGTCTGTTTTAGCACTGCCACATGTGGCATGCCATGGATTCCAGCTCTGGCTCAGGTAGGGGGCAGAGAATAAGTGGGGCCATTCTCCTCCCCCCTGCTACAGTGGCATCCATAACACTTAAAGAAGGGCTGGGGATCAGAGCAGCACTTGGAGCAACATTGTAGAGAAGGGCAGAGATCAGTGCAGCACTCAGGGAGAGGAAGGAGAGGTGCCACCAAATCCAGGATTGCCAAGTCACAGTGATAACAGAGTCCAGCAGCGCTAGTTGACAGTTGCAACTATAAGGGCGGTTACATCCCCCCTCCCTCAGCAACTGCTGGCAGCACCATCTCCCATGGGCTACTGGAATTTGCATCCAGGTTGCAAATCTTATCAGTTATACCTCTGCTTCCATCTAGAGGAGACCTGAACTTACATCTCTAACTTCACAGCATAGCGCTGTAGCCCTTGGCCACAGCTTAGACATTACCCCAACCCTTCTCTAGCCTTCCTCTTAAAGCTGAGCCACTGCACCTTGTATTTAATATTCACTGGTTCAAATGGGAGACAGTGTGAACATTTCTGGGCAACTGGAAGCAAGGGTCCAGGCTACAATTTCAGGCTTTGTGTTCACCCAGGGCAGAGACAGAAATTATATTTGCTGTACAATCAGCCCCTTGAAAGTGCTCTACAACCATGCCCAAACAGAAGTGCATGGCTGCAGAGCACTTTGATTGCACAACAATTTAACCCTTATTATATGAGGATTCAAATGAAGGTGCTCCAAGCAAAGCAGAGTGCCTTCATTAACTTCCATTTGCTCTGGCAGCTGGGCTCAAGCAGCCCATCCCCATCCCCAGTGCTGTCTCAGGATGAGAGGGAGAGAAGCAAGGGAGGGAGGTCTGTTCTCGGGTTTGTCTAGCTGTAGTAGGGCGGGGGAGTGGATTGGAGCCCCCTCAAAGTGAGAGGATCCAATCCACCTTTCCCCTCCCCCCAGCATGGCTGGGCAAACCCCAGAATGGACCTCCCTCCCTTGCCTTCTCCACCTCCCATTCTGAGACAGCACCAAGGGTGGGAGGGAGGGGGCAGGGCTAGGGAAAGAGGCTGCAGAGAAGCAGCTTGTCTTGCTGGATTACCTCCAAATTGGAGCTCGATCCCCCACCCTCCTGACCCAACAGCTATGGTCTGTTGGGTCAGGAGGGTTGGTCTAACTCATGGCACTTTCTGTGAAGTGTCATGAGTTGGTCTGGGGAGCTGCACTTTTGTCTGCATCCCCAGGCACAAGCATCTGTACCCAACCAGAGCACAGCCTACTGAGCATTCTCAGTAGCCATGTGGACACTCTATATAGAAAAGGTTTATGTGTTATAAATGCCAAAAATAGCACTTACACAGCCACATGACTGCCCTTTGGGCATGCAAAGTTAAATATGATTGTGCCCTAAATCATTATAAAAACAACTCACAATGCTTTATAACAGGGGTTTTCAACCTTTTATAACAAGTGTACACCTTATGTCTCAAAGTTTCAGCTCATGTACCCTTTTATATTTTTTTCTTGTTTTTAATAGGTGTGGGGTGCAGATCATGGCCCCATGGCAGGGGTGATGCATAGGGGGTGCACCCAGGTACACGTTCACCCCCTGCACATGGTGATGCACCCCCTGCAAAAAGGTGTCACCGACACTGCCAGTGGCATCTGCAGGCAGTCCCTGATCACCCTTGGCCATCTCTGACACTGCTGGTGGTGCCTGTGGGTGGTCGCTGAACCATGGTTTGTGCTTGCCACACCCCCCAACAGTGTCGGCGGCGTCTGCAGGAGCTCCCCACTCACTGCTGCCGGGCTCCCACCTCCACTGGTGCAGCCATGCTCACCCAGCTGCTAGGGGCACAGCTGTTCATGCCCCATGGTGAGGGAGAGAGTGGGGCAGGGGCAGGTGGTGCTCAGCCAGGGTGGGGTGGGACATAGGACAGAGCTGCAAGTGACTTTCTGGGGGGCACAGCCCAGGAGGGCATGGGAGTGTGTGCCCCGACATCTGCAGAACAGGTGTGGGTTGGCTGCCACTGTGGACTGGGGTGCTGGGATCTTCCCAGCAGGGGGCTGGGTTGGGCTGTGCTTGGGATGGGCAATGGTGCCATAAGGGGGGTTGGGGAGGCTATGGCAAATTCTGGAGTGGCTGCAGCCCCTGCCCCATAGCTCCACTCCTGTAGGCCCCAATGGTGAGGGAGGGAGAGAATGGGGCTGGAGCTTGAGCTGGGGCTGAGACTGGAGCAGGGGCATGCCCTACCCAGCCAGGGCAGAGTGCAGGACACAGCCACAAGTGGCTGATCCAGAGAGCATGGGGGTGGTGGCTTCTGCTGCTGCATGGACTCCAGGAGGGCACGCAAGGCACATGCCCCCAGATCTGCATGTGGGGTGTGGCAGGCTGGGGCCAGGGCTGCACCAGGCTGTTCCTGGCAGGGGCTGGACTGGGCTGTGCTCAGGACAGGCAGCAGCGACACTTGGAGGGGGCTATGGGAAGGGCTGCAGCCACCCCAAAATTCACTGTACCCCCATATAACCCCTTTCCCAGCACTGCCCAACCCAACATCTCCACCAAGAATAGCTTGACACTGCCCCAGTCCTATGCTCTGTCCAGGTAGGCAGTGCCTGCCTCTGCCCCCGCCCCTGCCCCTGGCTCCAGCCCCAGCCCTACTTCCTCCCTCAGCACAGGGACATACAGGAGTGGGGCTATGAGGGGGGCTGAAGCCACCCTAAAATTCGCTATCAAGCCTATCAACCCCCATCCCAGGACCACTGCCACCCACAGCCTAGCCCAGCCCCAGCCAGGAAGAGCTCAGTGTGGCCCCAACCCCAGCCTACCTCACCCCATGCATAGATTTGGAGGCACACCCCACCCATGCCCTCCCAGGGTGCATGCAGTGGCAGACCCCATTCCACATGGCTCAGTCCCATGCCTTGCCCCAGCTGGGCAGCCCCTGCCCCAGCCCCACTCCCTCCCCCTACAACAAACTTACCCGCTGGACCTGGCTGCTCTCCACCTGGCCGGCTGTGCTCCTGACTGCCCACATGCTGTGCAGTGGCTGCATGCACGTGTGCAGAATCTTATATACACCCTATGACCCTTTTAAGTATCCCTAGAAGTATGCATACCCCAGGTTGACAGCCACTGCTTTATAATAATCACAGAATGCCTGTACTGTACAGTAATGTCTGTAACCAAAACATGGGTTGGGTGAGTAGGGCTCCAGCCCTAAAGACTGCTTCTGGATAGATGTTCACCTGAATGCACCAAGCAGTGGCATAAGTTAAATAGAATTGTTTTGACAATAGAAGTTAACTTTTTACAATGTAGACTGACTCTGAATTAAAGGATATTCCACTGCAAAGGAAGATCATAAAAATAATCTAATCATCCAAACAAGTATGGCAAAATACAGAGAATTATGAGCAATCACACCAACCTTTTCATAAACGCTGTGAACCCCATCTTTCCTTCTAGCCTTGTTTTTCTTGCAAATCCTTCCAGGCAGATAGCATGAGTAAATGCCTGTAAAGGTCAAACCCACTAGTTCACAGAGCTGGAAATATTTCTCCCACCTACCAAGTCCCAATTTGGCAGTAGAGCTACTGCACTGCACTGACATTCATAGTTTCTCTTCCCTCTCCACTCCCAATTCTGGGTGAAAAATCACTCCTGTACAGATGGCCAGCTGAATGTCTATGGACAACTTATACCCCTCTCTCAGTTAAACTTAACTTCTAGGACCTGTGCATCTTAAATACACAAGGGGTTTAATTGGACCTTTTGTTCAGCAGTGAGTTTCTTTCATGATGCAGACTGAGTGCACTGGACAAGGCAATCAAAGTAGGTACAAAAGGCAGCCATGCTGTATTCCATCCTCAGTCTCCCTGCCACATTGCACAAAATCCCTGCGCGTGGTGTCTGGAGGTTCTAAACAGACTCCCTGTATACTGGCTTGGCAACCTCCCAAGGGGAGGAAAACTGTGAAAGCAAAGGTTTATAAAATGGTTGTAAAAATCTGAGCCAGAGTAAAAGCTGGAGTGCAATGAGAACATCAATGTGCCACATTATTTAAAAAAATCAGTTTGTTCATATTTGAATGGCTGAAAAGAAGAAAGGATTAGGACCAGTCTCATTTTTGCAATCCTGAAATTTACAAGTGTTTCACTAAAAGTTCTGTTTTCCATCCTGCAAATTGATTGTGCGCACTAACTAAGACATTTAATTTAGAAAAGCAGTTCTTGGGCATGAACAATGACAACTTTTCATGCAGATTTTCATTAAGCAGACTAAATACATGCTAATTACATATGATGCAGTATATCATACCACTCTACTACATCATGGCAATAATCCATTATGATATGAAGAGAGGCATGATAACACTTCTTCTGAAAGAATATGAGCTCTAATGAGCTCAACCTTGCTGGAAGCAGCATAGTAATCCTATTGAAAAGGACCCAGTATGATTGTAGTGAGTTAGCCTTAGAATCAGAGTGCTTCGGTGTCTGCACTGGCCAGAGTGCTTATACTTGTGAAGGGGGTTTAGTCCCCTACATTGACATGGTGGTTTTTAATTGTGGCAATTAAAAATTTACCTTTCAATTTAGGGGCTTTTGTCACTGGTACGATGAGGGGCCTGATCCTTCTCCCTCTCCCCCGTGTACTCTGCCCACGTCTTCCACGTGGAGAGTGGCAAGCTGCTGATGATCCAAGCAGCCCCTGAGCTACAGGGGACCCCAGTCCTTCCTTCTGGGGTGACAGTGTCCCCCAGGGCTGCCTGGGTGAGCTACTAGTGGGTGGGTGCTGCCCCAGCTTGGGCTCAGGGAACAGTTGGATCGGGCCAGGTGCTGCCTCTGAGCTGGAGCACCACAGTCCCACTAGCAGCCTATCTAGGAAGCCCCAGCGGGTGCTGCTGCTGCTGTAGAGGGAAGGACCGGAGGCCCCTGTAGGTCAGGGTCCACCAGCAACTCACCTGTCAGCCTCAGGAGAGGCAAGCAGGCTCCACAGGGGAAAAACCAAACAAAAAAGGAAGGATCAGGCCCCTCACCACTTTTTTTTCCCCAGTGGAGCCTGCCTGCATGAGCTACCACTAGGCTGTACAGCCCCTGAGCTGTAGCGGGACCTGGTCCTTTCCTCCATGGCAGCACTGCCCCCCAGGGGTACTAGCTTCATGGGTGCTACCCCAGCTTGCAGGTAACACCTGCTGGACCCAACTCTTCCCTGAGCCTGTGTGGGGAACAGCACCCAGTGGGCTTCTAGCATGCAGGCTCAGGGAAGAGTTGGATCTGGCAGGTGCTGCCTGTGAGCTAGGGCAGTACCCATGCAACTAGCACCCTGCCCGGGTGGTCCTGGGGGACACCACTGCTATGGAAGGAAGGACTGGCAGCTCAGGGGCTGGGTGGCCTGGTGGCAGCTCATGCAGGCAGACTTTGCCAGGAAAAAAAAGCAGGAAGGGGCCTGATCCTTTTTTTTCCTGCGGAGCCTGCCCATCTCTCCCATGGCCAGGAGGTGAGTTGCTTGTGGGCCCTGGTCCTTCCTTCTGCAGAAGCAGTGCCCCCACCAGGGCTGCCTAGGTAGGCTGCTAGTGGGCTGGTGCTGCCCCAGCTCAGAGGCACCATCGGGCCCAAATCAACTGTTCCCCGACCCCGAGCTGGGGCAACACCTGCCTGCTAGCGGCCCACCTGGATGCCACTGCCATGGAAGGAAAGTCCGGGGCTCCCTGCAGCTAGGGCCTACTTAGCCCCATGGGAGATGTGGGCAGGAACCATGAAAAAGGAAAGAATCAGGCTCCTCACCACTTCTGCCTTCAGCCTGCCTCTCCTGCATTGTAAGGGGGAGGGAGGAGCTGTCAGAAGGTTGCAGCATTACAAAAGCTACATTGCAAACTAAAGTGCATACCAATGCGGTTTAGTTTACAAGATAACGAACTCATTTAAATCGTAACCCCCCCCCCCCCCCCGCACATGTACAGTGTGACACAATTAAATCACAAAAATGGCCAATTTTTGTCACACATACAAGCGCCCATAGAATCATAGAAAATTAGGGTTGAAAGGGACCTCAGGAGGCCATCTAGTCCAACCCCCTGCTCAAAGCAGGACCACACCCAACTGTATTATCCCAGCCAAGGATTTGCCTAGCCAGGTCTTAAAAACCTCCAAGGATTAAGATTCCACAATTTATAAATAGGGACCACTGTAATTCAGGCTGTGGTGCAGGGAAAAGTGGGCTCTCTGCAGGCTCCCCAGAGACAATTTCAGGTGTTTTTCAAGGTGGGCTGGTCCACATCTCTCACTGGGTGAAGAAGCCCACCATAGGGCTGATTATCTTTGAACAGCAGCACACGGGCTGTTCTTCATTTGTTTTAAGAAAGTAAAGCTCACCACTTATTAAGGAGGGGAAAAAAAAGTGGCAAGGAGTCTGATCTTTTTTTTTCCTACTGGAGCCTGCCTGCTTGCCTGAGCTGAGCAAGGCCTGGTGCTTCCCTCTGTGGCTGCAGCACCTCAGGGACGCTGCGGAAGTACTATCTGTGAGGCTTGGGGCATGGTAAAGGGATGATTTGGAGCCACACATATAGCCCATAAGGCTGGGGTGTCCTGTGACATCTATTTTGGAATGGGACCCACAAGGGGTCTGAGGACCTTGGGGTTCAAGGAAATGCATTGGGACCATGTCCAATGGGATGTGAAGGCAGCCTCTCTGTATTATAAATCAATCAAGATGTGGTGGGTAAGAATAGAGGGTGCCCATCAGGCTAAACTAGCATGGACAAGGGGCCTTAAGGAGTAACATGGCCATCCTTAGGGACCCCATTCTGTGACAACCACCTATTTAGGCCACCTCACACTTCTTACAAAAAGACCTGATTTTTTTTTAATTTTTTTTTTTTTCCAATCGCTTATAACTTTGCGAAACTGATATTTGGCTAACATTTTTCAGCCTCAGTTTGATTTCTCTTTATTTTCATCAAAACCATTTTAACTCCTTTTTTTCTCTGAAGAAGGAAAAGACATTTATAACCTAGGTGCAACAACTTGTAACTCTTTTTTTTTTTTTCTTCAAATGCCCTATAAACTACTATCCTTTGGAGCTGGGATGTCACCCTGATGTCAGAAAATGCACTTTTTGCCATCCCTATGAAAATAAATTCAAACTTGGCCAACTTATTAACAATACTATTCAAAGATCAAAAGTCATAAGTTAGATACCCTAAAGAGATTAAAAAAAAAAATCATGAGCAAGGTCCCAAAGAAAAAATTAAATTTAACCTAAAAAAATCACAAGATCTCTTTTCCCACTATACCTTCTACAGAGTGAAAAGTCAATTTATAAGACACAAAAATGCATACCTGTCTGGTTAAGTGGGGGCTCTGGTTCACCACTAACAAGGGGATGTAAGCAGGTAGCATCTTCAGTGGCATTTTAAAGCCTAAGTCACCCAAAGTCCTTTGACATCTTAGTTTTTCTCTGGGAATCAACTCTCCTTCTCTCACCTGCCATGATTTGATGTTCCTTGGTTCTTGAAAAGGAGGCTGCCCTATGGCTTCCCAGGTGAGAGTTATGCTCTTGCACACCAAGGTGAAGCACTTTCGCCTTAAAGACTAATTGCACACTCTGACCTTCCCTTAACATGCCCCATGCCTTGCAGGTATTTGCTGTATGGCTGTGTTGGGACTTCAGTCTACTTGGCTTCTGCCCCTTTCTTTCTAGCTAGGTCCACTAGCCTAGACCCACTAGATAGGGCCAGGCTCCAATGCTCTAACCCTTTATTATGCTCTGGGCTCGTGGCCCTATACAGTTTTCCCAGACTCTCTGTTGAGGCTTCAGCCTGTCCAGCCTCATCCCCTTTTTATAGGGCTAGACCCTTTAGTCCAGACCTACTGTATCAGGTTCAGCTTTAAGGCACTAGCCCCCAACTGGACCCTCAGCCCTTGTCTGCTGCATGCCTCCTATGCTGAGCTCTCCAGCCCCTCTGCTTCTGTGTCTGGTGGATGCTAATGAGGTCTCCACCTCCCCTATAGCCTCATCCACAAACCACTGATTTACAAATGCAACATAAACAGAAAGCCCCTGGGCTATTACAAAATAAAGATAAAGAAGGCAATCTGCCTGCTTACAGTTCCATGGCTGTCTCTGTGTCCTACCGTCTACTGCTCTCCTTTGAAGAGCTGCTGCAGCTTCTCAGGGAGTTCTCAGGAGTCCACCTTCTCAGCCAGCTTCCCCCTAGCCAGTTCAGACCAGGATTTACATAGCTGTGGCCAAAATGGGGCTCCTGACACCCCAATCAATTGACCAGTCAGCCAGGCTCAGCTTTAACCCCGGCACTGCGGGCCTGCTGTGCCCTGAAAGTTCTATTCTTAAAGGAGCTGCTGTGCTCCTAGCAACAGGGCTCAGGTTCCCCATTACAGGGGAACTGATATATATTTCCTATTTCTTTCTTGACTCTCTTCCTTCTTACTTTCCCACCTGACCCTCTTGTACCAAACATATAAAATGCAACTGGAAAGTGAATAATGCCATCTAAGAATAAAAGCCTTCTTAAGTATCAATTTTTCCCATTATTTTTAATAAAGATTTATATGAACTGTAATGAATTTTTACATGTAAGAATATCTTTACAGCATTAAACTTCTTGCTGGAAACATGGTGCCCTAAACAGAGCTTTCTGGAACTCAGTGCAGTTGTTTTATTTAGAATCCTTAGTGTAAAGCTAATACATAATTACACTTAAATAATTTTAAATAATTCTCGTTGTTTATAATTTTGATCAACTACACAACTCATCACATCATGAAAGTTCCTCTTGCTGGCATGAAAATCCCATGACTCTTAATCAAATCCTAAGAGCTAGTAAGACATTTCTGCAGCACTGTCCCAGGCCACAGCAAGCACTGTAACTTACTTGAGTCAGGGGAAACTGGAAACCTGAGCTAATGAGAGAATCAAGCTGGCTAGGGAAACCACTTGCTTGGCAGGGAATACTGAAGTCAGAAGGGGAGGTAGGATAATGGGACTGACTGGAACTTCTTAAGGAAGGACACTGTTACTGGATGCCCAGTGGAATAATAGAAAGTGATCATTAATTGAATGCTATATCAGAATGTGTATTCATAAGGGAACACAAATTATTGCACAGACAACCTTAATCCTGGCACTTCCTACATTTTGAATCTTTGAGACCTTAATTTCTAACATAATGCATATTTGTGTGATGTAGACATTTACTTCTCAAAAATGTTAATGAGAATTGTGCTTACATAACTTTCCCACATTTCACAGGATTATAGTTGTGGTAATTATTGTATCAGAAGTTTGTGTTCTTTTAAAAAGAACTGAGCTATGTCTTCTCATATAACAAGAAGAAAAACTGGGTTGTTGATTTGCTGATTCATTATTTACTGAATTCCTAAAATAAAGTTGGTAATGAGCTTTCATCTTGTATGATCAGCTGGACACAGGATGTAGTTTGCTAGATCTGTTCACTAGCAGGTAAACTAGATTAGGTTCTTGCTGCCACCTAATTAACCTTTATTGCTAGTGCTTCAGTTTACTGGGATTAAGTTTGTAACCCTGGAATCCTCTATAAAATTAAATAGTGTGCTTCATAGGTGGTCTCATTTCATTATATTTCCCCTCTTTAGTTCAGTACTGTAGATTCTTACTTAATTTGATAAAGAAGTCTCTGGGGGGAAAACAGATAAAGTTATTAATATCAGATTGTAAATACATGTGAAAAGCCTATAGCAATAATAAATTATAGGTTCCTTTTATTTGTCTCCTGGTTTCTAAGACTTAATAGCAAAACACAATCATGTTTCAAGCTTTATTATGCAAGTATGTGGGTATACAGTCACACTTTAATTTTACATTGGGACTATTGCACATTTGCATGAATCTGAAAGTTGGACCTTCAAGAAAAGCACCAAATACTGTGAGACTGACAATAATATTATGGTAGTGGCACTGTATGTTGCAAAGTCATGTGACAGCTACAGGCTGGAATGACCTACCCCAGTTTAGAAGAAGGCAGGCTCTAGGACTCTGCTGCTGCCACAGTTTTATTTCCCCAGTGACATGGGGTGAGTGCACACAGAAGGCACCCCCTGCTGTTCTGATGCTACATCCACAGGCCAGATCCAAGGTTGCAAACTGAAGCACATTCGTTGCTAACCCCTAATCTAGAGAAACTGGGATACTGGAGGCAAATTAGCAATAAGAAGCAGAAGCCAACAAGCTAGGAAAGAATAATACGAAGCATAACTAACCTTCCATGTACAAGACTCTGTTAAGAAATAATGAGGGTTGTAAATATGAATGTGACTGATACTACTGCTATGACTACTGAATGTTCAAGTGCCTGATACATTGCAGACACTACGGGTCAAATTCAAAGTCTATTGAAACACATTTCAGAAGGCTTTGGATCAAGATTTGTGTACATAGAAAACAACACAAAGCTGGCAGTATCATAGGGAACTGTGTGAGAAATGGAAACATTTCAAGAAATAAACAGCTAAGGCACCCAAGCAACTTTACCTAGCCTCTCTAGTGACAGCATGTAATAACCATATGCATTGCAGATTATCTTTTGTCAGATTATTTATCCTTATAGCATTCCTGCATACACATCCATGCAGGATCAGGGCCCAGGGTTTAGAATACAAACTTCAAAATGCAGTTTTGCTGACTTACTGTGCCTTTTCTCCTAGTTTCTTTCCCCAATACTGGGGAAAAATTATGAAATTGCATAGAAGGAGGAAGGCCTAAAATTTTCTTGTGTTCAACTAAGGTAGGTTATACAATCATGTAAAACAATCTTCCTGGCATTGATCTGCTGAGCATAATACATAGTACTTTATGCATAAGCAAAAACAAATCAGTGCACATTCTCTATAATTAATTTGGTCATGGAAACTGATTTCAACAAACTTTAACCTAGTCTAATGAATCTTCATAGGTTTAGCTTGCTTTGCATTGCAAGATAAATGTTTTAATCACTCAAGACCTAGAATCTAAATAGATAGTGTTTCTGAAAGAATCTTTGGGCCTTGTTACATGGTTATTTTGGGTGGCTCCTGGAGCTCTTAACCCTGGATTGTCTTAATATTAACACATACAATTATTTTTAAACACTGGTGGGGGTGGTTCGCACTGGTGAACCCAAAAAAAATAAGTCGTGATACTAACAATTAAGGGCAACAGGCCCACTATGG
>JAGPOW010000261.1:231566327-231576705 GCA_030014935.1 Caiman crocodilus
CTTCCCTCTGCAGCATCTGAGTGCCCAGGTAGGCTGCTAGTTGGCCAGGGGCTGGCCCGGCTTGGGCTAGAGGAACTGTTGGATCCAGAGGGAGCTGCCACTGAGCTGGGGCAGCCCCTGACCCACTAGCAGCCCACCCAGGTGGCCCCAGGGGGCACCACCACCACAGAAAGAAGGACCAGGGCCCATCATGGCTCAGGGCAGGGTCTGCCAGCAGTTCACCCTCCAGATACAGGCAGGCTCGGGGGAGGGGGGAAGGATCAGGCCCCTCACCATTTTCCGCCCCCACCCCAGCAGAGCTTGCCCATGCAAGCTGCTGGTGGGCTGAGCAGCCCCTGAGCTGAAGGGGGCCCCAGTCCTTCCCTCCATTGAAGTGGGGCCTACTGAGCCTGCCCTGGTAAGCAGTTAGTGGGTCAGGTGCTGCCCCAGCTCAGAGGCAGCACTCACCAGATCCAACTTTTTCCTGAGCCTGCCAGGACTTCCAGCATACTGCACTTTTCCCACTGCCTTCCTGCTACCTGGGACCACCTGGGAACAGGATAGGTTGCCCCTAGGACAGAATGGAAAAGCAGCAGGAAGGCATCTGGGTGTGCTGGTGACTGGAGAAGGTGATATGAATGGTGCACAGCATGCTGGAAGCCCTGGCAGGCTTGGAGAAGAGTTGGATCTTAAGGGAGCTGCTTCCAAGCTGGGGCAACCCCCACCTCACTACCTGCCACAGAGGGAAGGACTGGAGTCCCCTGCAGCTCAGGGGCTGCTTTGCCTGCCAGGAGTCGGTGTGGGTAGACTCTGCTAGAAAAAAAAATGCAGTAAGGAGCCCAATCCTTTTTTTTGTGGAGCTTACCTGCAGCAGGGGGAATGGGGGGTGAGCTGCCAGCAGGCCCTGGTCCTTCCCTCTACAGTGGCAGTATGCCACAGGGCCACCGAGGTGGGCTGCTAGTAGGCCAGAGGCTGCTCCAGCTCAGAGGCAGCACCCAGCCCAATCCAGCTGTTCCCCAAGCCTGACCATGGCCCCCTGCTGTTCTGGGACCACTCATCCTGCTGGCAGTTCACCCCCCAGCTGTGGGAGACAAAGGCAGGCTCTGCAAAAAAAGAAAAAGGATCAGGCCCCTCATTGCTTCTGCCTTCAGCCATTTCTCCTACAGCTGCAGGGGGGGAGGTCAAACTGTCAGATTAAAGACTGCAATGTTACAAGTAGCTACGTTGCAAACTAAACTACATGGGAATGTGGTTTAATTTGCAATGTAACAAACTTATTTAAATCACAAACCTCACTCCCTGTACATGTAAAGTGTGATACAATTAAACCACAAAAACAGCTAATTTTTGTCACGTGTACAAGTGCCTTAAATGGCTAAGCAGCAGCTCTGCAGAAAAGAACCTGGGGGTTACAGTGGACAATAAGATTAATATAAGCCAACAGTATGTCCTTCTTATGAAGAAGGCTAATGGCATACTGGGCTGCATTAGTAGGAGCACTGCCACCAGATCAAGGGAAGTGATTATTGCCCTCTATTTGGCACTGGCATTGGAGTGCTGTGTCCAATTTTGGGCCCTCCAGTACTGAAAAGATGTAGGCAAACTGGAGAGGGTCCAATGGACCCTCTCCAGCCTAGTGCAGGAGGGCTGAACCCAACTGAAGTGGCTAGGGGACCAGGCACCTGATTTCTGAGGAGAGGCTGAGAGACCTGGGCTTATTTAGGATGGAGAACAGAAGACTGAGAAGGGATTTAATAGCAGCCTTCAACTACCTCAAGGGTGGTTCTAAAGCGGGTGGAGCTAAACTGTTCTCAGTGGTGAGAAATGACAGAACAAGGAACAATGGTCTCAAGTGGCTGTAAGGGAAGTTTAGGTTAGATATTGGGAAGAAAATATATGAAAGTGAGGGTACTTCTTGTGAGAGTGCCTGGATGAAATCTGAAGTTTGTGTTTAGCTTAGTGCCGCAAAGGTATTGGTCATTTTTATTTCATCTGATGGCTAGGGGGCAGGCAGAAGTGACATTTTTCATGCAATCTGGCCCCTGAAGGTGCTCTACAGCCATGACCTAACATGTACAGCTGCAGAATGCTTCTAAACTGGCTGATGGCATGAAAAATAAACCCTCATCTAAACAGGTAACAAATCAAAGTGCTCTGCTTTAGAGCACCTTGGGGAGCTTAATGTTTCCTTGAAAGTAAATTTTTCACACAGGGTCAGGCTGTCAGCAGAGAGGGAGTGAAGGGAGCAACAACAGCTGGGAGGTAGAGGTAGGGCTAGGGAAAAGAGTGGTCCTGGCCAGTGCCCATTTGCTGACTAGGAGGGCAGGTAGAAATCTTCAACAGGAGACTGGATGGTCACCTTGCTGGGGTCACCTGATACCAGTTCTCTTTCCTGCCTAGTGCAGGAGGGCTGAACCCAATGATCTTCTGAGCTCCCTTTCAAACCCTTACAATCTATGAATCTATAAATAGATTTGAAAAGGGTGTCTTTAAACGTAAAAGTTGGCCTCTTTTCTGCATTTAAAAAGCTTCCTAGTACTTCCAAGAGTACAACACGATTACAGTGGATCTGATTCTCCTCCTAGTTATGCAGCTAAACATGCAAAGTGACTCCAATGATTTATGCTACTGTAAGTGAGAGACCAGTCTGGCTTATTATATTTCCTTTTCCTTTTTCAGCTCTATGTAATTGGTGAGAAAGGCGCACTGGTCTCTCTGGCATGCTTTCTGTAAAAAGTCTGTACTTTGCGTTTATACTGTAAACATTAAAAAGAAACAAAGGAAGTATTTCAATTTTCTCTTGCTTGCCTGGAGTGAGTGTGAAAATCTGAGCTTTAGCTTGGATAGGCAAGGATGTAGACCTTCCTTGACTTTTCACCAGCCACTTATGATTAACGGAAACATTAGGAACCCACCTACCCACTCAATTTGCAGGTCACTGATTTGCTGCTGTCATGACTGGCTTCCCATTGTACACAAGATATGGTTTATAGCTCTGTCATTGTCAAAATTTTGCATGGAATTGGTCATGGTTGCTTTCCTCTTTTCCCACAACATACTGTGGCAACTTGTTACACAATAGGTAGGAGTTTAGGACTACAGGTAACAGAACCTTCATGAAAGCCAGACCAAGGCTGTGGAAATGAAAGGCGCTGACAGATGGTCAGGGCCCCACTCTAACTCATGCCCCCTTCCTCCAGCTCAGGCAGGACATAGCAGACATTTGCCTATTGGGTCAGGGGGAAATTGAGCCTGCCTGCTCGATTGCACCACCTCTGGAGGGAGCCTAACATAGGCTGGACACCCTAACTGTGAAGTTTTTCCTAGTGTTAAGCCTGAAACAGTCTTCCAGGAGTTTGTGGCCATTACTTCCAGTTTTCCCCAGTGGTGCTCTGGTGAACAGTTATTTGCTGAGCTCCTAGTGTACTCCTCTGATGTAGCGGTAAACTGCTATCAAGTCCCCTCTCAGCCTTCTGTTTTGTAGGCTGAAGAGTCCTAGGTCCCTCAGTCTTTCCTTGTATGGCTTTCTGTGCAAGTCTTTGATCATATGGGTGGCTCTTCTCTGGACTCTCTCAAGCTTTACCATGTCCTTGTTGGAAGAATAACTTCCTTGGCTTTGCTTGAGATGCATTGATTGATACATGCCAGAGTATTATTTGCCCTGCTGGCCACACCATCACACTGATGGCTCTTATTCATACTGTGGTCTATTATTACACCTAGATTCCTTTCAGTTGTGGTGCTAGTCAGTTCAGTGCCACCAAGCCTGTAGGTAAGTCGAGGATTGTTCATCCCCAGGTGGAGCACTTGACATTTTTCTATGTTGAACTTCATCTGGTTCCAATCCACCCAACTTGCTAGACTGTCTAGGTCCACCTGTATCTGCAGCCTATCTTCAAGTGTGACCATGCTCCTCCATAACTTGTTGTCATCAGTGAACTTGGCCAGTGAGCTCTTCACCCCCACATTTACTTCAATAAGGTGGCACAGGACACAGAATCATAGAAAATTAGGGATGTAAGGGACCTCAGGAGGTCATCTAGTCCAACCCCCCCATTTGACATATGGCAAACCAGCACAACATCTTGCTTTGTATGTGTGAACTATTTCTTGTGTATTTTCCTTTAATGGTTTAATGGGAGCTGCATGTTGGATACAGTTCCAGCTGATATCAAGTGTATTGGTCTGGTTTGGTGCCTGCAGTTTTGTCAGAATCTCAGCAATGATTAAACATTTTATCCTTACTTTTATACCATAGGCCTTTGTACCATTTTATCTTTTCCTCCCCCTCGCTTTGATTCTCACTCTGCCCCCCTTGCATCACAACCTCTAGCGCAGGGGTGGGCAACTATTTTGGGCACTCATACCGAGTTCTGGAAAGCTGTCAAGGGCTGCATGGGTAGCCCCGCCCCTTGACAGGTGCCCTGCCCCCTAGTCACCATCTTGTAACCAGAATTCCCTCCTCTTGCCCTGGGAATTATTCCTTTCAGCAAGGAGTTTGGCTATCTCAGCACCAAAAGATCACTTTTTAGAATATAATTTGGTATTTATCTACAACATTCATTAATTTGATTTCAAAAAATATTTTTGTCCTGATTTACATGTGTTTATGTAGTGTATGCAGAGGTGACTGCACAATAGCTTAAAATGAAGTCTTATTATTGTATACTGTGGGTGTGAGGGTATGTGGGGTCTGGGTGGGCATGGGGAGCAGGTGGCTGGGGTTTGTGTATGGCAGTCTGAGGGGAAGCGTACGTGCATGAGTATGGAGGGGTGTGCACATGGGACTTTCCCTATGAGCACGCTCTCTGCCCCTGTGTCTGCAGGCAAGCACACTCTCTGCCAGCATGGTCCCATGCGCCACAGTCTGGGGATGCAGCCGGGAGCTACAGCCAGGTGGTGCTGGAGCAGGGTGGGGGCAGGAAAGCAGGGAACTGGCTGGGGGTGGACAGGGCTGGGCTGCTCAAGCCTGCAAACCTGCTGAGGGCTCCCTCTGGGTCCTATTGCCCCTGGCTCCAGCCAGCTTTGACAGGGAGCCATGGCAAATAATTATTAACTTACTAATTTTCTTAGGGGCTCCATGGGCCAGATAAAATGGCCTGGCAAGCCAGACGCGGTCCGCAGGCCATATTTTGCCCACCCCTGCTCTAGTGTACTGCTTGCTCCTCTCCCCTGTGCTCTTCTTTGAGGATGTAGTTTTGTAATGGCTTGAGTCCTCTCTCTCAATTTCTCAGTGATTCTATGCCAGGTGCCATGCTTATTCTCCTTAGAAGTGTGAGAATTCTTAAACTGTAACTAAGTTGGTACAGATGCCTTCATAATTTGATACCAATATGAAACATATCCTTTTACTTTTTGATACCAGATTGTAATGAGAGAGAGGAAATTGAGGCATTTACTTTGTGTGTAGAGCTCATGCTTGTCTGAAGTTTGTATTTCCTAACAGTTGTGCTTTAAGCATGCTGTATACAGAAAACTATTATTTTAGTATGAGAACACTATCTGTACATCAGTAGACTATGTGACTCCAACACCACCATGGTCTCCATTGTCTGATATTGTTAAGACAAACTGAATGTGCATATGTTGTTATGTTATTGTTCAGTGACTTGTAGCAAGGAAAAAAAGATAAATCTTCCACCTGAAGTTATAGGAATTTAAGTTGCATCTAGTCCTCACAGTCTGCGGCAATAACACCTGTTACAGTGAAGTCTTCACATTCTATTTTCTCAATACAGAGCATAAGATTCTTCAGAGGTACACACTGGCACCATTGCTAAGTTTTGATGAAATTGTATAAGTGAGAAACTGGTCCATGCTTAAACCATATTTTGATATTGGTGGGAAGCCTGTCAGATTTTAAACAACCTACCTCTAAGACTGTTTTGGGCTGTGGTTTCAACCTGGATCTCTAATACTGCAAGCAAAAGTTTGTGCCTGTGACTAAATGAAGGCAAAATTATTTCTATTGTTCACATCAGTTACAATGATCATGGCACAGAAAGGGTACGAAGAGGTTCCTCAGCAGCCATACTGGGCCATGCTGCTGTGAACGAAAGGTACACACTGAAAAGGAACTTCCCAGAGGAATTGTTCTGCACATAATCTGAATCGCTAGAATATGAGCCATGAAAATAAAAAATACAATCAGTACAATAACTTCTTGTATTTTTTTTTAGCATTAAGTTCAATTTACTTTTACCAGCCTATATTTCCACTTGACAATTTATTGATGACTCATATCCGTGTAACACAAGTTGTCAGGGATGAAGTTGGAGGTTTGGCAGGGGCAGTGCGGCAGAAGTCTTCTTTATAACGGCCCATAAGGAAGATCAAAAGGCAACTTGGACTGTAATAATATAGATTCATGTTGGTAGGAATGGGTCTGCTATGTGCTCAGTATTAAAATAGTTAATACTGTAACCTTATATTTAGCTTTTAAAGTTTAACATTCTCATGACATGAAAGATCAGTTCACACCACTCCTAACTATTCTCATACTTTCAGCAGACTAAGGAAGGCAACACTGCGTCATTGTTCTCAGGGCTGTCTTAAGGATTTTAGAGCCCTGGGCACAGTGTTGATTGGAGGCCTCTATGCATGTAATCACATACAGTTACCATGGTGATTGTGCTTTAGGGCACAGGCTGGTGCATTTGGTGTTTATGTTTAAATTTTGGCACGTGTGTGTGCTCATGCGTGCTTCTCTCTTCATTCTGTCACTGAACATTTGTGTCCTGTACAGGTACATGTGTCAGGTATGTCTTGTCTTGGCACTGATTGGTGGGTCTTTCGAATTGAGGGCCCATGGTCTTGGTCTCATGGACTCATGCCTTAAGATGGCACTGGAAAGCAGTTGGTAAGACTGAATAATATTGATATCATACTGGGTGGCAGGTGGGTGATAGAGAAATCTGCTTTGAGAGGTATGCAGCCACAGCAATTTCCTCTGGTTGAAGTCTCAGACCTTCAATTGACTAAGTCAGACTGGAGTTTAGGAGTGCCCTTAGATTCCTCACTGATCCCAAATTTTCAAACCGCAATATCCTTTAATGTGTTACACCCTCCCTAGCTCATAGGAGACCAGGGTCCTATCCTACTAGGTAATAACTGGGTTTCTGCAGTATCCATCTTGGCAGCCTCTGACTGGACTACAGCCACATAGTCTACCTAGACATGGACTCACCACGCCTTAGGAAACTACAGGCTGCATAAAACACAGCAGCACAACTCTTCAGCAACATAGGACCACAAGTACACCAAAAGCTGTCCTTCCCTATCACAGTAGTTTCCATAACAAAGTCAAAACCTTAGCATTTATCTTCATGTGCATGAGTTCCAAAAGATCATCCAAGGTGCTGGGCAAGGACTACAGTCTACAAATCTGCTTCTCTAGTGCTGCTGAAATGTCTGTTGCACAAACAGAGTTCCTTCTGCAGCAGACAGAAAATTTTGGCCAGGGGCTTGGCCCACAAAACAGAAACTAAGAACTTCCATGAAGCTCAACTCCTCCCACTCTAAAGAAGGGGCACTTTTTCTTTTTTTTTTACTTCACCTTAGCTAACACCTTAGCTACAGAGCTCATCATAAAGAAATCCACATGCACTTTTCCCTTGGGGGTTTAAAATATAGAAAGAAGGAAAGAATCATGTGTGGCATATGACCGAGGTGCATTTAGTATACTACTATGCTCAAATCCTACAGTAAAGGGCCTGGTATAAAAGTTTGCATAGAGTAGAATAAGGAATAGAAAAAGCAACCTTTTAAATTAAAGCTTGTATGCTGAGGCAGATTGCTGTAGCTAAGACTGGATCCTGCAGTCGAGGAATCCCTGAACATCTGGGAAATGCTTAATGGCCCCTGCACAACAGAATCCCTGTGGTGATAGAAAAAAATACCACCTCTTCTCCTGCAGTGTGCAGTCACCCTCATTGCATGGAGACAGGGAAATTGCATCTCCGTATAAGTGAGAGAATTTCTGACCAAAAACTCTTTTCAGATTCTGCCTTCTCTTGCAAGTATACAATCCCACTATCTGTAGTTGAAGTAAACAAGTGCAACATTTGATTTTGCAGTTATAAATCAGTTAGCCTTTCTCTGGATGACATGAGAGCCAGAATAGACTCTCCCCACTTCTTCCAGAACTGTTTTAGCTCTGTTTTACTAATGGAAGGATAACAACTCATTTTTATCACTAAAACAGATATCATCCTAGATGTGCACAGGGAGCAGATCTCTTTAGTATGAGCTGTTTTACATAGTCATTTTTCAGAGTACCTCTGCACTATAATTTCAACAGGTGGTAGCTATGCTCATAGTAATATTTTGTTAAACTCTTGAATCTGTAAAGCCTTTGGTTGGAAGAATTCCTGCAGCCCCCAGTGTTCTTCTCTCTCTGTCCTCCTCAGGGACCAATCCCTCAATGTTTGCTATCAGGCTCCATTGATGAGTCCCTCTGTGCCTTAGGGTATCTCTTTTTTCTGTTCCAATAGTTCGAAGGTCATTCCCTGGTCTTTAAGGAATCCTGGCTTTTTTCTTTGATATCCAAACATTGGACATCTCTGGACCCCTCTGTTCCCATTCTGAACTTTTTTACCTCTATAGTTCTCTCTCAGTTTGCTAAAACTTCTCTATCAAGCTATACAACAATATTTTAAGGTGGAGGACAGGAAATTCCCAGGGCCATAATTAAATTTCACATGTAAAACTATGTGTGCTATATCAGTTGCAAAAATGGATATTTCTCTTAAGTCACAGCTAGTATAAATCATGTGAATGAAAGTCTCTAGTTAATCAGTTTGAGTTAAGTCAATAAAAGAGCAGCAGAAATCTGTGATATCATGTAACATCCCAGTTTCAGAATGACACAACCTGATGATGAATGAGTGCATCACAGCTGTGATGCCACAAGTCCCTGAGGAATGATACTAGCTGTGTCACTCACATTGGACTTCTGAACAAAATCCTAGTAGAGAGGCATTGCTCTAGGACTTTGTATGAGACTTGAGGAGTAAACAGTATATGACCTCTATTGCAAACATATAGTCACAGTGGCCAAATCTAAAGTAGATGTTGACTAGTGAGTATGCATGGTCACTAGCTAGGCCTTTGCTGCTCTGAACATACACTGGTGAAGAGGTCTCCCTACATGTCCCCTCTCTCTCTCTCCCTCCTACCAAGCAATGGAATTAAAGAAGCTTTGTTGCACTTATGGCCCTCCAGCTGAAGTTCCAAGTAAGTACTTCAATCATTTGATGCGTTTAAAAAGTTTGTTTGCACCAGCAACATCATACATACATTCATCTCATCTGAATAAAAGGTTATAAAGATCAATTGAAAGTTTGGAGATTAGGAGGCAAGTGTGATTCAGAACAAAAACATTAATGACATGTATTTGAATTCCTGATGAGAGAGAATGAGGAGGGCGATTGAGATACGAAGAGAAGGCAAGGAAAGAGACACCATGGAAGAGACTGAAAATCAAACAGAAAATATGAAGAAACTTCAACTGAAGAGGTGGAGAGAAAATTTAAGAAACCAACTCAGGGATATTTATCAGTTACAGACAAGAAAGAGGGCCTCCAGACCCATGCATGACTAGCACCATCTTGGCCAATAGCATTACCTGGGAGAGTATTGGTTGTTACTGTGGTACATAGGGTAAAATCAGAGCCAGGTTGTAGATGCAAATAGCCTATATCAGCAAGTATTTTTATTCATGTTATTGTTGTCTTTTATCTCCACTTTTCTCTCTCATTGTTGGCCATATGTTACACCTGCTGTAGGACATACCTTCAGTGGAATGTTAGCTCAAGATTTAGCTCCAGCATTCCCCTAACCCAACATCTACCAACATACCACAATCTCCATTTTTAAAAGTCAGCATTTAAGCTGATCCATGAGGTGTGTGTGAGTTTGGGGAGTGATGGTGCTAGAGCTCAAGTGCTTCTGAATCTTAAGCTAGCAGTGCAATTGGGACTCTACTCTATTTCTCAAATTCTTTAAGGTGGGACTGTCTCTTTCTATGTTTGCGTACACTGGTACAATGGTTCTCAACCTTTTCAGATTCAAGGCACCACTCAGAAACTATCAGCTCTTAGCTTTCATTTATGTGGACTGTGGCGGGCCAGTAGGGGGCGCTCCCGCATTGAGCTGCCCACCTCCCTGCGCCTGACCACCTTCCAGGCTCCGAGTGCCTCCCTTGGGGTGCCTCCCGTCCAGCCAACCCTTTCCCTGGAGCACACCTGCTAGCCTGGGGTTTCCGCTGCCACCATCCAAGGCTCTGGACTTACTTCTGGCCCTGCGCACCTTGGAAAACACAGGCCTGATTGTCCAATGGGTCCTAGACCCAATACCAGCACTTGGGGCCCTTTCCCAAGTCAGGGGCTTATCAGGAAAG
>JAGPOW010000261.1:231576805-231601691 GCA_030014935.1 Caiman crocodilus
CATAATTCAGACCCACCCCTCAATAAGTCTCCCACACCGGTCACAAAGGAGAACTTTATTGATTACAGGGGGTAGGGCAGAAACAGGGTAAAAGGTAGAACAATGTCACAGAAATAATAGAGGAATATCAAGGAATCCCATAGAGCAAACCAGGGTGGCTGAGGTAGCCATTTAAACACGCATCTGAAATACTGTACTCTGAATATCTAATCTGATCTTAAGTAGCTTACTCACTCTCATCATCCAGAGGTAGTTGGAGTTTCCTCTGGAGGCAGGTTACTCTTGAGACATGCGGTGATGAGGCGAGAGAGCCAGGTTCTGTTTCACCTGGATGACTGCATGGCTAATGGCTCCTCTTCTTCTTGGATCAGGGGCTTTTATCCCCTCTCTGACCTTCCCCTCTCTGACCTCAGCAGCCCGGTCCAATTGAAGCTGCCAAAACTGGTCACAAGCCGACCCATTTCCCAAGCATCCCTGGCTACCTGGGTCCCTGCCCAGGTGACCAGAGCATCCACCTCCCAGGCCCAGGCTTTTGTCATGCAGACAGGGAGGAGATCCCTGCCCTGAGGGATTCAATACTCGCCTCTCGAGCTGGCACAGAGAGAGGTTTCTGGAGAGGGGCACCCACAGTGGCATTTGTGCCACATGGACTATGAAAAACAGCAAAGCAATCCTGCCGCAAACATCTTAGACTGCCACAGGCCAGAATGTTTTTGACGCAGAATTTTTCTTTGAAGTATTTATGTGCATCCTGATAAGAGCATTTGTAGTTTGCAGTACCTCTAACTCATGTGAGGTGCTGCAAGCCATATGCAGTGCATATGCACCCATTGCCATGCTGCACATTTGCATCACAGGCACCAAAATTTGACATCAGGAGAGCCAGGTGTCAAAAAAGCCCCCAAAAAACAAAACAAAAAATTGCCACAAGAAGTAGCAGGGCCAGAAACAGACCCTGGCCATCCAGAGCCATGCTCTGGCTGCAAGCCAGGCTCTGAGTGGCTGGATTGGGACACTGCTACCCTGGGAGGTGCCTAGCACTCCTGGTAAAGCAGCTGAGGCTAGCACAAGTGCTGGTCCCAGCTTCCCCTACTCCACCCATAACAATTTGCCCCGCAACAAGCCCACATGCAGGGGCATGCACAAAGGCAAAAAGCAGCTGCACAATTTTGTGCTGCTGCTATTTTTGCTGTGGTAACCACACATCCCTGCATGTGGGAACACCACCCTCTGGGTTTATCTTGTGAATTCTGTGTAAATGTGTGCATACTTAACAGTGCCAATATTGTGTGCCACCCTTAAAAGGATTTCATGCATCCTAGGGTGCTGTGGCCCCCTGGTTGAGAATCATTGAGCTAACACAATAGAGGTATAATATAAAAATTATGAAAAAACTGGTGGATTTTCCTGGATTCTTTAGAAAACACAGAAGACAAATGTCCTAATTCCAAAAGGGGTATAAAGCTATTTGGTCTCCCATCACTATAGGGCTTCATGTGCATCCTGGTGACATCTAACATTTCAGAAACATTAACTAAATAAGTATTTCAAAATATGGGAACTGAACACAGAAAGCCCTTTCATAGTCCCAGATCACTTGGCCTCTTGTATTTTCAAGCTAGCTGTCACACAAGAGGCCATGCTGTTATATTTGTAGTCACCTTGTTGGGAGTTGGAAGAGCCTTCATGCCATCAGTATAAAAGACTGTCCCCACCCTAGGAGCCTGTGAGTTGAGCTGTGACTGGCCTCAACATCAGAGAACCTGTGCACTGCTTCACCAATTCCAACCTTATGCAACTGCCTAGGAATTAACTGTGATTTTCAGGGGAAAAAAAGCTTAAAAGTTTCAACCCCATCAATTAATTTGTATGTTCAAACCTAGACACGTTCTTCTTCTTGGAAAAAAAAAAAGGCAGCAAGCTGAGAGACGGTAGTTGAGATGCAGCCAAGGATTTTGCAGGCCTTAACAGCTGGCTCTGCTCAAGGTACAGATTTACATGGTGGAGAACAGGCCTTTCCCCAAAAGGATATTCCCTCTGAAAAGCCTCGTGTGTGACTGAAACTCATGACACAGGACAGCATCTGAGATGTACTTAAAAATAAGCAACTTTCCCCTGCCCCTTAAATCCTGTGTGTAGTTCTGGAAGTTTCATCTTGATAAGCATATCTTATGCTACATAGTATAAACTGCATTTGAAAATATATCTTATGATTAAGATAGGCATTTACATACTTCTTGTTGGCAGGAACCCACTTGTTGAAAAGTCATATCATCTGCAATACTGGCAGAGTCAGAAAGGCAGTGTAATGTGCCATAAACCAGACTCCATCCTGGTGTAATATTGTTTTAAAAGAGTACTTTCAAACTATGATGATCATTTATATTCTAAGAGCACCAGAGGATTGGTGGATGCAGGATTGAGCTCCCTTGTGGCTAGCACCATAAATACAAACACAAAATAAAACACTTATCTCAAGTTTATGCTCAGAATGTAAGTTTGGTAAAGGAAAATGATTGGGCAAAAGGAGTTTAACAAACCTTAATATGAAATGTTTTCAAGCACAAGGTTGTTTTTAACATTGTTTGTATCTGCTAGTACATAGGAAATGGAAAGTGGAACTGATTGGTGATTTCACTGTCAGTAAGTGAAACACTAGAAGAAAATTCAACGTCTATAATCACAGATCTCAGTTGCAGCAGCACTTGGTTTTCCTCTTGTGGTTCTGACAGTAGCACCACAGAATAAGCTGTCTTTTTCCAAACCCATATATAACCTATGGATTATCTTCCCCTACAGCAAAATAACCTTGGTCTCCAAACCCCTGCAGCAGCACCTGGAGTTGGTATAGGTTTATGTCAGGATGGCAAGCAAAAGTCAAATCAAATTGTTTTAGCAACAGCAATGTTGCTCTGACTTTGGTCCTCAATACGTGCTGGGGCATTTTGATGGCATCAATAAATGTTACTGTCACTGAACCATCTGAAAGTTAAACAGACTTGTAAAAATCTTTAAAAAAAAGCATGTTTAAAAAAACAACATGCATTGATAGTATCTTGTTAAATATTGTGTGTTTATGATTTATGTTAAATACTTTTCTTTAAAACATTAATTCTTCTTATGGCATTACAGCTGGATGGAAAACTGAAGGATAACCTAAAATATTTAGATTTGAGTGTCTTTCTTCATGTCTTAAACAGAGTGACCATATGAATTTTATGGAAATTCAAGACCCTGTGTATTGTCCCCCGCCCTCCACCATGTCCCCAGACAATATCTGCCCTAGGCAGGAGGAGCTGTACTCAGCCTAGCCCAGGGGTGGGCAAAATGTGGCCTGCAGGTCACATGTGACCTGCCAGGACATTCTATCTGGCCCAGGGGGCCCCTAAAAATATAGAAAATCAATATTTATCTGCCCCTGGCTGCCTATCATGCAGCCCTTGATGACTTGCCAAAACTCAGTAAGCAGCCCTTCACCCAAAATAATTGCCCACCCCCTGGCCTAGCCTCCCCACCACCTCCAGCCACTGCTCAGGAAGGCGCCAAAGGGCACCAAAATACAAGTTTGCCCAAGGCACCCAACACACACAGATGAGCAGCCTGCTCTCACAGCAGCACTCTGCCTCCAGCTGTTGCTCAGGAGAAGCCAGGTCAGGCAGTGTGGCACCAATCAAAGACTTTTATTTCTATTTGCACCAAATGGCTGGGATGCTGGGACAGCCTATGAAATCTGGGACTGTCCTGATTAAACTGGAATGTGTGGTCATCGTATTTACAAAGAACTAAAATTTTCTTGACAGTCAGGTTCTTCCTCTTATCTATACACATATATATATCTGAATTTCTGTTCTGGGTTTCTCTGACTGCTAAGCATGGTATTGGTAATTTAAGGGAGTGAGGTATTGAGGTTTCATAAAGACTTTTTTCCCCCCAAGAATTTATAGGGCATTGCTGTTAAACAGACATTAAAAACAAAGAAAATAGCTTTTAATGCCTATTCTTCTCATGTAAAAATATGCCCAAAAGGCATATCTTAAAAAAAAACAAAACACATGTAATTCCATCTTCAGACATCATGAGGAAATAAACAAGGCCAAACCCCCACTCTTTTCCTTTGCAAACTTCCTTTAAATGCATTCCATGTGCCTTACAAGGGCCTACCTAAGTGACACCCAAATCAGTAGATCCAGTTGCAGTAGGATGTTCAAAGCTTTATCCCAGTTATATAAGATCATAAAAATGCTGTGTCACAAAGGCTGATCTTTAGAGGATTTAGGCTCAGCCAAACTTATATCATATCATCTGATCCCAGGGGACATGTTTGTCTGGGGCTGATGTTTGGGATAGGTGACCAGGCATCACACAGTGGTAGCCCTGTGGCCAGGAATTTCTTTATGATGAAGCCTATTCCTTTGGAGAGGTATTTCTAGGGAAGCCTGAATGGGCATAACAAAGACCGCCTAATTACATAAAGCTAAAAGAGAGCTCTCAGAGAACCAGAAGGGGCCTAGTGTCAGAGAAGTGAAGAAGGGCTTTCTATACACATCAGAGAGAAAGGCATGGCTGGAGCTGCCTGAAGTGAGGGTCAGGACCATACACTTTAACTAGGAAAGGACTTGACAAACAGCTGGGCAGCAATTTTTGAAAGAAATGCTGAGTGTAGCACAGCTCTGAAGAACCCACGTAGTGGGGTAAAGACTTATTTTGGTTTAAGCTGACATTTGAACTAGTCTGTTTTAATAATGCCTTTTTGAGTCTAGTTTATTTGACTTGCCTATATGCAATTTTGGGAAGTCTGAACAGAACAGCAGGGCTGAATCTGGACTGGGTAAGATCCTGTTACATGGCATCTGCAATATAAGTGGGAATTGTGTTGTTGTAACAGTTTCCCCAAATCAGTTTCAATTACGATGCAGACAGTTTTGAGATGTGAAGTGACTGGCAAGTGACTGCAGAAAGACGATGATAGTAAAATAAAATGTTTGCTGCATCAGATTGTTCAGAACAGACTTATTGTAGAACAATTGCACTACAAATATAGCAAGCACTGGAGCAAATATAGCTCCTTACTGGTTTACCAAAAATCAGAAGTTCAACTATCTTGCTATTTCTGAAAACATTTTCCATATTAGCCTTGAATCACTTTCTTTTAGAAACATCAGCTGATTGAAACAGTATTAAAATAAATCTGTTATTAAGAGCACAAGATGCAGTAAAACAAAATGAAATGTTTTTATATCCTTGTGTATTGTACAACATAAAACTAGATCACCTGGGGGAAGTGTAGCTCTGGATTAATAGTGCAGCTGGTGACTCTGGCATGATCAGCTTTTGTTTTCAGATTACTATAACTTTTTCAGAAACATCATCCTTTGAACTACAATTGTCCCGGTTTGTTCTCAACCTAGAAAGGAATCACTCAGACAATGAACATGAAAATTGTTTGACCTTCTTTGAAATACTAAATTGCAGGAGGAAATGGTGATTTTGATCAGTTAAAATATTTCAGGGCTTTTCAGAGTCTGGATGACTAAAATAGTTTGGTTTAAGGATTCATGACCAAATCCTGCTTAGACTACCAGTCCCACTAAGAACAGCTGTCCCACTGAAGTGTGAAAGATGAGCAAGATTTGGTGTCTACTTCTCAACATGACCAATATCTCCATGTGTTTGGGGAAAAGAAATCTAGAAACCATGGCATGGCTTGCAAGCTGTTTAATGCTCACTTAAACATTTTTGGCTCTTCTGTGTTGCCAGTTAATTTACTTATGGGCATTTGTAGACATGCTGCAGGAGGGGGGCACTTTAATATGTGTAGTTCTGAGAGCCATGCTAATTAAAAGTGTCATCTGCATCAGCATCCCCATGCTCAAAAATGGTGGTGCAGCAGAACAAAGCACAGCTTCTCCTCACCCCCCAACCCCGTCTGCCTGCTGGGGGCTCAGGTGGGGAGGTGTCAGCTCCCCACCACTGTGCACACCCCTAGGAGGGCAGGGGGACCCATGCCCTCCAGATCAGTGCATGGGGTGGTGGCAGGTCAGGCTGCCCACCATGGGCTCAGGCTCCCACCCTGCTGTAGACACTCACTACCATTTTTCAGTGCAGGGACGCTGACACACATGATGCTGGAGTCTGCTGGAGTGCTATAATTACCCTGCTTCAGCAGACTAGATTGACTCTGCGCCAACATGCTGGAATTACAGCATACTGGAACAGCCTCCCTGCATGTGTATATATGTGGAGCCCAAAATATGAAACCAGTAGTGCATGTGTATTTAATTCCATTTCCAACTATATGGATACATTAAAATATGGAAAGGATACTGGACAGTCATAGCTTGTGTTCCGATTTTCTTCAGTGTGGCCTTTAACATTGAAAATGGAAGCCAACATTAAGAGTTGAGAGGAGCTGACTTCCAACCGACTCCAATGGTACCGCACCAGCAACCGCAATCAAGCAGCAGCCTATTTCGAGGTAAAGCATCTTGCCCTAAAACCAGCAAAGAGCCAATAGAGGAAGGAAAAAGAGAAAAATCCTAGTTTGCAGCCTATTCTCCCCTGCAGAAAGACCTGCAACTTCTGCAGATGGACCTGTGGTTCAAGGATTGGACTCTTAAATCACCTCAGTGACTCATGGTTTTCTATTTTCCACAGAAAAACGGAGTAAAATGCTGATCTCCCCCTTTACCAGAGAAAAACATGCATTTCTCATTTTAGTGGAGAAACTCACAGATGTTGCAGTTTTGCAAAGAGCTCTCTGCAGGCTGGCAGAGATCCAGCTTGCAGGGGGGCTAGGAGGAAGGCTGTCAGGCAAGGAGAACCATGTGTACATGGCTGCCAGGCAGCCTGGAGAGCAACTCCTGCAGGTAGGTCAGAAGGTTGGGGAGAACTGAGGCCCCCATAGGGAGGGAGGGAAGGAGGGAGTTGGGCAAGACTGGGGCTGCCCAGCCGGGTGGCTTCATAGTTTCATAGTAGTTTGGGGTCAGAAGGGACCTGAACAGATCATCTAGTCTGACCCCCTGCCACTGGCAGGAGCACATGCTGGGATCACATGACCCCAGACAGGTGTTTGTCCAACTTCTTTTTGAATTTACCCAAGGTAGGAGTGAGGACCACTTCCCAAGGAAGTTGGTCCCAGATCCTAGCCACCCTAACAGTAAAATAGTGCCTCCTAATCTCTAACTGAAACTTTCTCCAGCAGTTTCTGGCCATTGTTCCTCATCATCCCAGGTGCTGCTGTGGGGAATAGGGCTCTTCCTATTTGCTGCTGATCTCCCCTAATGAGTTTGTAGGCAGCCACCAAATCCCACCTCAGCCTCTGCTTGTTGAGGCTGAACAGGTTCAGGTCCCTCAGCCTCTCCTTATAGGGCCTGCCCTGTTGCCCTCCAACTAAGTGGGTGGCCCTCCTCTGAACCCTCTCAAGGCAGGCCACATCCTTCTTAAAGCCAATGCCCAGAACTGGACGCTGTACTCCAATTGTGGCCTGACCAATGTCGTGTGGAGAGGGAGTATCACCTCTCTGGACCAGCTTGAGAGTCAATAATGACTCCAAGATCACTTTCCGCCTCTGTGCTCACAAGCAGGGAGCTTCCCAGCTTGTATATACGCTGTGGATTCCTTCTCCCCAGGTGCAGCATCCTGCACTTATCTACATTGAACCCCATCCTGTTACCATCCGCTCACTTCTGTAGTCTGTCTAAATCTAATTGCAGCCTTTCTCTCCCTTGGAGCGTGTCTACCTCTCCCCACATCTTGGTGTCATCAGCAAACTTGGATAACGTGTTTTCCACCCCCTCGTCCAAGTCGCTAATGGAGATGTTGAACAGCGTGGGCTCCAGGACTGATCCCTGGGGGACCCCACTGTTCACATCCCACCAGGTGGAGTACGACCCATCCACCACCACTCTCTGGGTGCGCCCCATCAGCCAATTTTTGACCTGTTCAACTGTGTAGGCATCAATGTTAGAGTCACTCAATTTATTAATGAGAATGGGATGAGAGACAGTATCAAAGGCCTTCTTAAAGTCCACAAAGACTATGTCCATGGCAACACCATCATCCAGGGATTTAGTTACCTGGTCATAAAAGGCCATCAGGTTGGTCTGGCAAGACCTTTGATAAACCCATGTTGATTTCCTCTGGGCATGATCTCCCCTGCTGGCCCCTCATAGATGTGATCCTTGGTAATTATTTCAAGGATTTTCCCCAAGACTGATGTGAGACTTATGAACCTATATGTTCCTGGGTCCTCCTTTCTCAATTTCTTGACCACATTAGCTAGTTTCCAATCTCTTGTGGACCATGATTGCTTGTACAGCCGGGCCAAGGGCACAGCAATGACCCCTGCCAGCTTTCTCAGCACCCGTGGGTGAAGGGCATCAGGGCTTGCAGATTTAAAAACATCCAGCCCCTCCAGAAGATCCCTAACTACATCTGTGCAGACCTGAGGCCTGGCAGTGCTATCCCCAAGATTGCCCCTACCTACGGTGGGAGAGGTCCCCTGGTCCCTGGGGCTTGGGGCTCAGGGCCACAATGCACAGCCGCAGGGTCCCAGCAGGGAGTGGTATGGGGCCACAGGCAACTTGTCTGAGGGGTAAGGGAGGTGGGGCAACTTTCCTGCGTGGCCCCACTGTGTCCTGCAGTGCCAGGTCACACCCACCAGGCTATGGAGGCCCCGGGGGAGGGCAGCAGGGTGGGAGCCTGAGCCCGTGGTGGGCAGCCTGACCTGCCACCACCCCATGCACTGATCTGGAGGGTATGGGTCCCCCCTGCCCTCTTAGGGGTGTGCACAGTGGTGGGGAGCTGACACCTCCCCACCTGAGCCCCCAGCAGGCAGACGGGGTTGGGGGGTGAGGAGAAGCTGGGCTTTGTTCTGCTGCAGCAGTTGCCACCTCCTGCCAGGGGCAGGGGGCTGCAGACCTGGGGCCCTGGCCCTATAGCCCTGGCAGCTGGGGGCCCCCTCAGGCAGGGATGGGGGGGTAGGGACTGTGGGTGCAGGGAGAGAGGCACAAGCAGGGTTGTGGGGAGTGAGGGGCCAGCAGGCCTGGGGAGCTGTGCGGGGCCTTTTATTTTAATCATGAATTTTGGGGCGTTTTATCAGAGAATTTTCACCAGGATCCCTGCTTATGACTCAAGTCATCAATGAGCCACAATAGAAATCATTTTCAAGTTGAGGGATTGCTGCCATTGCCACTGCCACTGCCGCTGCTGATCTTTTTGGTTAGTCACCCTTACATACTATCTTTACTCCAAAGTCTACTCTAGAATGGACAACCATAACTAGGCTACTTTGGCTTTTTGCTCTGTAGCTGTAGCAACCTACTGGTGTGCAAATGTGTTATATGACCTGTTTGTATTCAAACCACAGAGAATTGTTACAGCTCCCTGCTGCAGAGGCATGTAGCAACTCACACTGTTTGCTCTGGCAATCCCCAATTCACTCAGCAAAGAGGGCAGTTACCAGTGAAGCTCTACTGACTTCAATAGCATTATGTCACTTTACACCAGCTGATGACCTGGTCTCCTACCACTAATACTTAACAATGATAATGGCTAGTTAGATATTTTAATTCACTGTATAAATATTAACACTCCTCAGACTGCTCTGAAGAAGGTAAACAAATATTAGTACCATTTCACAGGTGAGGAAACCAAATCATATAGAAGCTATTCCCTTTACAGATATTACAATAGCTTCTAGGATCTGAGTTCTTGATTGGGGCTCCTGTGGTTCAAAGTGCTTTACAAAGATAGAGTGAAAACACTGTGCCTGTTCTAAACTTGAAATCCTCTTAAGTGATTCCTCTCAGGTGAAGCGGCCACACAATATGTCCAAGCACAGCTGATCTCACAATCAAGAACCATCTGATTCTGATCCCATATTCAATTCATATAATGTTTCTCACAACATACAAATTACATACCACATTGTAATAACTTGTATAGCAGTATACACTACTTACTTGCCTTGTTGCTGAAGCACACAGGAGAAGATGGATATCCCAATCAGTCCAAAACGTTTCACAGGGATTGTGTGCAAGTCCTCACCAATAGAAACAACAAAACAATGTAATGGGATGTGAAAAACAAGGAATTTAACTGGCCTTTAGGTATACATGTATATAATACAAAACTACACATATATACAAGCATTTAGAGAATGGGAATGGGAATGGGAAGTTCCATATATCAGAATCCTACCCAGATAAGGGAAAGGCCTTGTGAAAATGAGCACAGGACAATTCCCAGTTTAAGGTGGGGGTGAATTGTATTATACTTCCCTAGCTAGCCAGAATTTAGCCCCAAGCCATTAAGATTAATACAGTATAGATTAGTGGAAGATAAACAAAGGGGCCAAGTTAAGGTTGTGCTGGGAATCATCATTTTTACTTTCCTGATGTTCGTGTTTACAAAATTTCAGCCAGAACAAGCATGATTTTGCTATATACAATTAGTGGAAAACTACCAGAAAGAGCACTGAACTATGGAAAAACATTGCCCTTTCAGGAGTTAAATCATTATAAGCTATAACTCTGAAAAGGTATCTGGGGTAGTATGCAAAGATGACATTATGTTTTGAGAACATACAGCAGTTGTGCTTACATTTTTCAGGTTTGTCTTTGAAAATTATATAATGTCACCTCAGTGTGCAGCATTCCCGGTACTCCCATATGTGGTACATAGGAAAATGCCACAAGTGCTTAAGTTTTTAGACTGTGAGCTCTTAGGAACAGGGACCAAAGGTTCATATTGTTCATATTAAGGGTGCTACTAAAAACAAATTAAATAAACCCAAAACAAATATAAGACACCCTAAAAGATGTTAAGTACAATCCCTGTGCATAGGAAGTCCCTATATGCAGTAAATATTGTGGTACTTTCTTCTCTCATTTGCTTCAGCAGCTGCATCATACTACTATTATAGACTCTGCAATGAAGTTCAAAATGCCTCACCTTTAAACCAGCTGTACCCTCCTTCTTTCGTTCAGCCCTTTAATCTCTTTTTATTTACTCTCAAGGCAATTTATGCAAGTGTGACACAGCTACAGCACAATCAAGTTAGCTGTAGTGAATGGAGCGCAGGGTAGTGGTGAATTTCATTCCAAAATCATTTTGAATTCTAACAGCTCCATTTAAGGGATAATGATGGGAGCTCAGGGCATTTCTTCAGGATTAATCACCGGCTGGGTGAGATGATAGCCCAAGGCAAAGCCATGGGCCATTAACCCCTGCAGGTCACTTTATCCCCACAGGAAATGCACTGGGTCAAGTTCATTGTTGCTATTATAAACTCTTATAGGAGAAAAAAAAGGTTGAACTTAAACGTTTATATATGTTTTCGATCCCTGCATTTGTAGTGTTTGTGGATGGCTTTTGGCAATGCTTGTATATTGTACCACAGAGAGATGTAAAAACAAGTCCTATTGTTATCTTTGATGCCAAAGACACAATAAGTGGATTTTTTATTTGTTTATAGGGAAGCATATAAGGCTGTCGGTAATAGAATGAAAAATCAAACAAGAGAAAGGGAAAGAAACAACAGAAGACATATAGGGCCAGATCCCCCTCTGGTGTAAATCAGCCTATTTCTTCTGAATCCAATGGAATGACACTATCAGATTCAAAGTCTTTTTTCCAACTACTTAGTTGGTCTAATAAAAGATATCACGTCTACCCAAAGAACTTTGCTTGCATTTTTTGCTAAAAGACATTCAGGCATTTGCCAGTCTGGCATGGAGCAGAGACACAGTGGGCATCACTTATAAACACCAATTTCAAACTAATGCTACATGACATTTCTGAGAATTGCATTTAAATATAGGGCACAGAAATATTTTAAATTATTTTCTCTCCCATACTTATGGCTCAGTCCTGCAAACGTTAACCCACCCTAATAATTTATTTTCATTCAACTACAGCTTGGGCTTCCAAAAAACTACATACATCAACAAAAGTCTGGCGGTTTGAAACCTACAGGTGTAAGCAGCATGCAGGAATGTGGATTTTGCTGACTGTGATGAGATTTTCTTTGTGCTGACATAAGCCTAAACTATAAAGTTCAGATCTGAATTCAGATCCAGACTCCCACAAGTATCAAGAAATTCAAATATGGGATGTAGGTCAGCCCAATACTGAGAGAAGGACAGCAGGGGACTTCAGATCAGCACTATCTTTACAATTTTTATGCCTGCTGGGCCCCTAATTAAAAATGCAAAGAAAAAGTTCAGCTTTAATTTTAAAAATAGTAACTTTTAGCCCTCTTTTTGTGAAAGAAAATAGCTGGGAGTAAAAAGATCAATCAAGTATGATTAAGCAGGCAGTAGGAGGCTGAGGCAGGGGTGTTTAGACAGGAAGAACATAATTCAGAAGAGTGGGGTGACCTTGGGCCAGTCACTGACAGCTAGATGCAGTGAAGATACAGGTGCTTACAAGTAATACCTAAGCAACACCAAATTTATAGGTGCCTAGCCCTACAGCTTACAATCAACAAACTTGTGTTAGGCCCCTATGCTCTGTATAACAGTGCACTGGGGAGGCTCAGTTCCTTAGGATGAGATCCTGAGCAAGCTGAGCAGAGAGTTATATCCAATCAGCATGCTCACTTTGCGCTCCCTAGGGGTAGCCAAACAGGGAACACTGAGGAGAGAGGTGTGCCCAACCTAAATCCCAGACCTTTCCCTAGTCCAGGTGCCCCACTTGCAGACAGTCATACATATCCACTTAGAATCCCCAACTTGGAATGCATTCCTGAGGGAAAGGACCATTTTTTAAAGACAGACAGTGATGGCAGCAAACTCCCTTTCATATATCAACTTAATGGTGAGAACACTCACACCCCACCACTCTCAGCCTGAGGAGGTTCAAGCTCAGGAGGAAACCCTAACCTCCAGACTATAGGTTATTCTGGATACAGGTACATGCCACTTCTCCTCCTGAAATTGTACTAAGGTGCAGAAAACAACTGAAGATTAATTGGGCCAGAGAGAGAAAGCAAGGAGCATGACTGTGTGGCTTAGGGGTTAAGACACTCATTGTAGTGAGAAAACTCCTGGGTGCCAGCAACTGCTCACAGGACTATTTCTAATATTACCTCCAATGACTGTTTAATATATAAAGTTCACAAATAACCCTTGGAGTCAGGACAGGAGCAAAGAGACAGGGTTTTGGAGGAGCATTCAGAGAAGCCAGGCAGAGACTGGGACATGAAGTTGTGGTGAGGCCATTATAATTGGATGGAAAGATGACTGGATCTAGCCCAGTGCAGGGGAGAGAAAGATATCAGATAAGTAGCCAGCCAGTGGGGAACTGGTACTGACTAGTCTTCAAACCAGGGGTGGACAATTGTTTTGCATGGAGGGCCATTTACTGAGTTTTGGCAAGCCATGGAGGGCCACATGACAAGCAGCTAGGTGCAGATAACTATTATTTTTAAAAATTTTTTAGGCACCCCATGGGCCAGATAGAATGGCCTGGCGGGCCTCATCTGGCCCGTGGGCTGCATTTTGCCCACCGCTGCTTCAGACTATGATGGGCATTGAGGAGGAGATTTTGACAGAGTACATGGGGATGAGACTGAATTACTTAGTAAGGAAACTGGGACTAGGGTGAGGAGCTTGAGGAGAAGGGACTGAACCAAAGAGCCAGGCAATATGATGCCAAACTTTTAAGTGCTTACATGCCGTTATTGGTTCTTTCTCTCTCAGTGTCTAAATTGAGATGTTGGGGCATGATTTGCAAAAATGCTGAAAACTCACAACCACAATTGAAGTCAATGGGAGCTGTATTTTATACATATGATGAAGTGCTAAGTACTCTGTAAAATCAGGTCACAGTTGTCTCAGACTGGGCACCTAGAGGTAGAAGATCTTTTTTATCTTAATTTCTTTGTGCCTCTGTTCTTGTGAAACCAGCACGACACTGTCTCAAAACTTCACCAGGGTATTCTAAAAATATATTAATTAACACTTATGAAGCCCTCAGATACTGTTAGAAGGAGCCCTCCAGAAATGCTTAAGATTTTTTTAGAACAAGGTTTTAATAGTGACTAGTAAACAAGTCAAAAGGCCATGCACTGAGCAACAAAGAGAAAATCCTTGTACCCTGAATGAGGAAAGGGGTCCCGTGACAGAAATGTATAACTGTTGCAGAGATGACTGTTAAGAAATTCATATGGTATTTCTTAACCCATAAGTTCTTAACTTTGCAATCTTAAGGTTCTTTTAATGAAATTTTTTGGATGTGATATGTATATGCATTTTAAACATAGTGTAATAAACTATGAATTAAATGTAATTACAGTAGCTGTCACCTAATGGGAAGCTTTTTGCTTCATTGTTAATTGACTAAAAGGATTTTCAAATGCTGAATAGAAAACTTTGGCATCAATATTTAATAAAACACTGTAATAAGATGCTAATCATCTTATGAGATTAAGCGCTATGTTTTGGATCATATGATATGATGATTGAGTATACAACTACTAATGCCAATTACTTTCTAATTAAATCCTAAACCAACATTAAAATAATGTGAAGGCATGGTTTAAAACAAAAAGGAAACTAACAAATATGTTGACACCCCTTCCTTGCTCATGTTATTGTGAGAAAAAGCTCCATACCTGAGAGAAGGACAATCTTTTGTCCATAAATGTAACTCCCAAGAATATATAGCCTAATCTAAGTCAGATTTTTAAAAGGAAAATTTCATCTATTTAATCAACAGAAAGTTCCAATGTGAAGGTCAGAAAGAGACATGCATGGCTATGCACAGTGAGAAAGTAGGGTGCAGGGGGTCTTCTGTCACATGAGATCCTAAAGTTGAATGCCAGAAGCTGTCACTTGTGGCACTGAACACCCCAAAGCAAGTAGGAGGGAAACTGTTTAGGTGCCACATTCTGGCATCTATTTTGGCTCCTCTGTGTTATTCCTACTGCATACAGAAACATTATAGGAGCTGCAACAGGCTATGATAGAATTTGTACAGCACAAAGACAGCATAGGGCCACTATACCTGACCCCGCAGAGTCTGCTAGTACAAGTTTTAGAATAGGAGGGAAGCAGAGATGGGGTAGGATCAAGGATTGAATAGGAAAGGCCTGTAGTTCATAACTCAACTGTCAGGAAATCCAGCCCAGAATTAGGCCAGAGGAATTTTAAAGCTTTAGTATTCCATATGTCCATATGTCTATTCAAAAAACCACTCTGATCCAGTAGGAGGTTAGTCAGTAACAGTCATTTTTTCCTCTCCATATTTATATGTATGATAATCATATTACAACATTGTTTTTCCCTTCTATTTGTTTTATCTGCCTAGCTTGTCTCAGATTTTTGGGGCAGAGGCTTTTTGTTACATGAACATCATCCTATTCAATGAGCCCTAATTCCTGATGATTAGAGTCTCTGAATTCCATAATACAGGAAACCCTCACTATTCATGGATTTGGCATTCACGGTTTTGAATAATCGCAGTGCAGCCTGATGACACTTTGTTACAGCGCCAGCAGTGTCTTGCTGTGCTTGCCGCTGCTGGGCTCCTGCCACCACCGCTGTGCTCCTGCTGCCACCAGCGCAGCCATGCCCCCCCAACCACAGGGGGCACTCACCATTCATGAACGCAGACAACGTTCATGAATGCAGTACATGCAATGGAAATGCATGGAAATCTGTTTTAATGGGTAAGGGCAATGCTGGCACCCTCCAGTCCAATCACATACCTTTACAAAAATGATTTTTGCTGCAATTAATACCCAGTACAATGGGCAGATATTTTCCTATGTAACCTCTTTGTGTAAGAAACACGATTAAACTGATGTTTTGGAGGGAGGGGAAACAAGTGATATCAGACAAAAATGAAGCCATAAAATATTATGGAATCTGGATGCCTGTCTTTAAGAACAAATGAGCCTATACAAAGAAAGTATATCCTGCCTGAGCTCTGCAGAGTACAGATTTAAAGAAGACAGCTCTCAACAAGCCACTCTTGAGAAGGAATTTGGAGGCTGATTAGAACACAAAAGATAAGTACAGGCAATCAAAAAGCCTGAGGCTAAATCAATTCAATCTTCATAGGTTAGTGTAAACTGCACAGGTTGAACCAATAAGCAAGTAAACAAACATTTACTTTTGATTCAGGAAATGAAGCCACATGCCTGCAGTGGCCCAGGCCAGAAGCTCCCTGCTTGACTGGAGCAGGCAGCTTGGGCCAAACTAGCCCATCCACCCTGCAACAGGTGATTTGTGAGAGAAGTGCAAAGCATCCTGGGATGCTGAGGGACTTTGATTTAACGTGAATCTGGAGGAGATCTGGTACAGAAGTTCAGTAAACCAATTTAACCTAAATCAGTTAAGTCTGATACAACACCCATCCAGGTTCATTTTATACCAGTTTTAGCCATTTTGAAAGCAGTTTATGTATATTGAACTTCTATTGTGTTACAGTTTTGAACTGGTTTCTAATCACTTATACTGATGTATGTGTAATTTCTGTCTCTAGCCAAAGGTTACTAGAGTGATTGCAGCTGTAGCTACAAAGTGGTTCTGTGACCAGTGCAGAACTCCTGACCCTTAGGTCCCAAAATGGAATTCCCTGGTGCACAATTCAGTCTGGGAAAAGGATATGGCTTTTAGATTCTACCACATAAGACAAAATGGATAGCAGAGTCAGACTGAAAGCCAACAAGAAGATAGCTTGATCTTAGTGCACACGGTACGTGTTTATAAACAATTATTTTATAGGATTCAGGGGAAAGTGCATTATGTTTTAGTTTTCTTTTTCTTCCCAGAATGTTGGTGTTACAAAGGAGGAAGGGGTTTGAAAGTGAGGGAGGGGAGGAAAGAAGAAGCCCTGGAAGACATTACATTTTTGGCATGATTAAATTGCATACATTGCAACATGCCACACGTTCAGCCAATGTTTTGTATGATAAAATGCCATATCAGGCAGTACATATGGAACTCCAGCTAGCTACAAATATCAACGACAATAAAATGCAATAAATGAGCATGATTCCCTATTCTGTTACACTGATTTTATACCAGTTTAACTCTGCCAAAGTAAATGAAGTTACACCACTGTACAGAAATAGAGAATTGGGCCCAATATTTTTGCTTCCTCCATATTTGCCATATTTGTCCAGCATATAAATCCAGGCCACAGACAAAAATCAAGTCATTGAATCAAAAAATCATAGCAAATTACAGTTGGAAGCAGGGGCGACACATAAGGGGTACATATGGGTCCACATGCACCCCCTGTGTGTGGCAGTGCACACCCTGCAAAAAGGTGTGTCGCTACAAAAAGGCAGTCGCTGCTCGCCACCCCACCGCTGCCAGTCACCTGAGGGTGCTCCTGACCCGTGGTTAGCACTCACCACCCTGCCCTCCTGCCACCGACAGTGCCAGCAGCATCTGCAGAAGCTCCCTGCTCACCACTGCCTAGCTCCCACCAACGCAGCCATGTCCTCCCAGCTGCCGGGGCATGCATTGTTCATGGTTGGAAGGGACCTCAGGAGGTCATCTAGTTCAATCCCCTGCTCAAAGCAGAACCATCCCCATTTCCTTAATACCCATTTGAATGTCCTGAATATCCATCGACTTACCAGTAGGAGATCTTTATTAATGTCAGCTGAATTGGTCAATCACTTTGAATTTATAATATTTTAGTAAAGAGTGGTGCCATATTTTGAAAACAAAATCTTTGAGAGAAGTAATAACCATCAAATATATTGGATCTCTGTAGTATGACCACCCATCATTCCCTTCCCCTCTCTTCCAATATCTCCTGTTAAGTTCTTGGGCTATATCCGCACCAGATACAGTATCAGCATAGTTACATTGAAAACAGTATAACACAGGCTAGTTTATAACAGCCCAGAGTCTGCTGTTTTGCCTCTTTTGGAAATTATAAATTATTTCTTTTTATACAATGAACAATCATTTAGACATTGCAGCCCTACAGATAAGCATGTACATGTACATCTTAGAACAAAAAGGCAACTTAAATGAAATGTCTATGCATCCCAGATATATTGCCTGATGATGTTAATCTAAATTGACTCCAAGTGAATTTGTTTCATAAATGGTTTCTATAATGATAGAAAATTAAGTGATATGATGATATGGCATTTTATCACAGTTTTTCACAGTTTACCCACATAGTCAGTCCTATAGATCTGACCCAAGAGGATATTTTAGAACATGATACAGACCTTATCTTATCCTGAATGGTGCCTCCAGATGATCAGTAGTTCTGCCATTAATATTTTAAATTAAAACTGCAGTATTAGATAATCTCATAAACACTGCTGAATTTAAGCATGGATCATCACTTTTCCTCTTAAGCACTGAAGACCTTGAGAATTGGATATCTTAAATCAGTAACATACTCTGTAATATTACCTGAGTATACACTTTATCTACAGATACAACTAAAAATAGTATAGATCATCCAACAATATGTGAAAATGTCACCATATGCATTTTAAAGAGCTATTTGTAATACTGTACTATATTATGTTTTGCTTGGGGCAGTGTATTTGTATGGCTTATGAAACTATTAATACTCATTAAATTCTAATGTTCCTTGTTGAAAAGAGCAAAGCTAATTAACTGCTTCTTTTGCTTACATTAAGTTATTAGTTACTTTTGATGCATCTCATAAATATTTCTACTTTGTTAGGCCAATGTAAGTTTTACAGATGGAAACTGATATCACTGTCCTTTCCACCCGCCAACACACAAACACTTGTATCCACACACATACACTACAAAAGGCAATTCTGAAAAGGGACAAATAAAAAAAACAGATACAAAAGACCTGGATTTGCTGTTCTTATTTGGGCAAAACTCACTGAGTCAACAGGTTAGGATAAAAGGTATTAAGTAATATAATCCTTATGCTTTGGACAGAAGCTGCCTGGGGCTAGGAAGAAAATTCCCCCATGAGCAAGTTATTCCACAATTGTCACTTATTAGGTTTTAATGACTTCCTCTGAAGCATCTGGTGTTTTCCGTTGTCTGAGACATGCTACAGATTTAGATGGACCACTAGTCTGAGTCTTGTGCATGGCAGTTCCAATGTTGCCTCCAAGGATTATGTTCTGAGACTGGGAAAATACCTTTCCTTGTTTGTAACAAACTAGTGTGGGGGATCAGAGCAACACCTACCACATACCTAGCTTGCACCTTTGACAATAGATCAGTTATACAGGAAAACCTTTTACTTTCAACCACAATGGGAATCTATAGGCATACCTGTCAGGGGAAGCTTTTTAAGTCAGGAGGAACCCCTGAAAAAAGGAGTAATGTTCACACATTCACCTTGGGAGAATGGAGGATCACTGCCAATGTGTGCAGCAACATGCTATGCTTCTGGAGTAAATGCTCACTCTGGATTAGAGGAAGGGGAACCACACCAGATATTTCTGGTCCCAGAGAGGGCCAACCAGATGCAGGAACCTAGATTAAAGAATGGCTGGTCAGGAGACACCACCAATAAGTAGGTGCCAGGAAGGGGAAAAAGGAAAGATCCAGCAAGCCCAGTTTCCCTAAGGGCAGGACTGCTCTGGAGCAGGATAGTGGCTGGTTTTCTTTTTCTTTGACTTTCTTTTGCTGCAGTCTGTTTTTTTCTTTTTTTTTTGTCTCAGCTGAGGACATTTTCTTGTGTTGGACTTTAGACTTATTGGCTCAACCCCAGAAGTACCCAAACAGGGGGACTTTTGTGAACTTAAGGCAACAGTGACCTCTATGAAAGACTGGTCTCAAAGCAAGTAGAGAGCTATGGGCTCGGCTTTTTCTTTTTCTTTTTGTTTTCAGTCCAGGGCCAGAGGATAAAGATAGCCCTGCCTGGGGAGAGACAGCCCCAAGGGACTTGCTTTCGAGTTAAAGACAGGATGTGGTAAGGTTGAGGTGCAGGGGAGGAGGAGCCCTGTAAAGCAGTCCTACCTGGTGGTCTGAGGTAATTTCTTCCCCAGAGAACCAACTCCCAAAACTAAGATAAGAAACATCAAAGTTGTGGCGGGTGAGAAGACAACATCAGGGAGTGGCTGAAGGAGGTGTTCACAACACCTCTTTAGCCCACTTACACATGGGGAAGACATCAGCACACTGAGGATATAGGCCTTATAGCACATACCAGCAACATCACCTCACACAGGACAACACAGACTGTGATGGCAGAGACAACTGATTGCTGAGATGATTGTATAACCTTTTGAAATTGTCAACTTATCATGAACCTTAGAGAAAAATGGTGATCCAGTAGTGAGAGCTAATCTTGATTTGGGGGACCTGGATTAAAATTCCTACTTTGTGACCTTGGGCATGTCATGTACATCAGTAGGCTAAAAGATAGGCATCTCAATATATTCTCCATCTGTAAAATTGGGATAATAGCAATTCTCTCCCTCACAGGGAGCTGCCTAACAAATACAATAGAACTTGTGAGGTGCACTGTGCAGATATTATGGTCGATGGGGCCAACAAGTACTTTAAAATAGAACTTTATGGCTGTAAACTAAAGCAGTAGCTGGAGAACAGCCTGCCATGATGTTCTCTGTGTTATAAAGTTAAGAGAAATTGCATCTTTCTGTACTTCCCCTACATAAAGATGCATCACTTTGGCTTTATGTGGGTAAAATGAATTTCACCCCCAGTGACTAAAAATAAAGACATTTGCAAAGGTAGCCTCATGGGTTCAGTGTAAATTGTCAATTTTAAAAGGTTACACAATCATTTTAGCAATCAAAAAGGTGCCTGCTTGAAAATCAAGGCTACAAGAATTGAATTCCCTGACATGCACTAACAATAGGTAAAATTGCTTCTGCAGCTCTTAGTACCAGGGGTTTTGAAACAAGTGAGACCAGCTGTGACATCAATTTATCACTAGTAGAAATGAACAAGAAAAACTGTTCATCAAATCTAGTAAAATCATTGATTTAAATACCACACAAAACTCAAGAGTTAGATTTACAACTGAGTACAGCTGAGCAAAAAATGCAAATACATTTATTTGAAGTACTCTACTTTAAATTCATACATATAGGAATTTGAATAAGAAGTGCTTGCACATTTGTCCAGTCAGGAATAGTAACAGCAATTGCTAATGTTACTTTTTTTCTGACCAGAAGCCATTCAACAGAAATCCAGAATATTTTTAGTCACTCCACACCCTAGTAATTTTTTAGAAATACGTTACTTAAATAAATCTGAGTAGTGGGTGAATCTTGTGACCCGCTCATGGACAATCCATTATATAATCCATTGAATTCTGTGGCTAAATTAGCTGAATAAATTAATTTTCACATTATTTGCTCAGATCCATTCCTGAAATATTTTCCAAAGTCTAACTTTTTCTAGTAAATGCTTAAGCTTGTTATGAAAATTAAACATCTACTAACCATGATTACCAGATTTAAAGAAGGAAGCTGAATATTTAAACTCTGAACTTTCAGCCGTATTCATGGAATAATGTCTCAGTTTGAGTAGGTCCTGTTGCATATGCATTTTCTTTAAATTGTCCATCGAGTAGCTGAAAATCTATTTATCAGAAGTTATGAGGAAATACTGTATAATAGTTCCATTAGTTATGAGGAAACCTCAGGAAGCTGAGTTTGAGTTTGGTTCATAATTTTTTATACTTATCTAAACAGCTGACTTATCTACAGAGCTGAGCTGGAAGTCTCACAAGAGCTGCTTTATCATGAACTCTCCAGTGCTCCTAGATATCCCTGAAATCACCAAACAACATCTTTTTCATAGTATTTCATCACTTCTAGTAACAGTCAGAAAATGAAAATTGATTTTTAAAAATTATGCAAATATTCTGATTACTTTTGTGTCTAAAAATAGTTGATGGCAGTTGATAGTTTCTGCTTTATCTGAACTGTCACCCATGAACACTTTCTTTTCTGTTTTAGTGTCTTTACATACATTGCAGAAACACAATATTCAGCTGTACAGAATCATACCTAATTCTCCTATGCAAGATACAATGAAGAGATTGTTTAAAGACACTACAATAAATAATATGCAGGTGAGGAGAGGATACAGTGATGTTAGTGACTCCATCCTGGGCTCATATTGTCTGCTGGAGGAAGCATCCATAGGTGAAGAATCAACATGCCATGTGGACTCCCTCCCAGAGCAGTAAGTCAGCAAAAAACAATTCAAAACAATTCACCAAAGGACACTGAACTCTTTGACATGGACAGCTACCAGACACAGCAGCAAACTAAGAGCCACTTTCTGGGAAAAGCCATCTTGCTTGGGATGTAATCGGCCTCCATCATTCATGTAACCCCTAGAAACCCATGCCACTTGCTGGCAGGTTCCAAAATGACAAATTCCTACAGCATCAACTTTAAAAGTTTTGAATATGTTCACAAATAGTTATATAGTTAATTAAAGCAAGATTTGTTTTATGTTATCTGCTCAATGATCATTTATTTCTTAACTTTAAAAAAAAGCTTAGTTTTTGCCAAGTGGGACATGGATCATCTGGAAATACATAAAAGACTCAATTGTAACTCTTCTCTTCCTCCAGCACCAAACGGAGGAGGAAATGTTTTCTCCCTATGCTGGATCACAGTATCCCAAGAAAAAACAATCATTTGGTACTGCCACTACAGGATACTGCCAAAGCACTCAGCTAGTAAAAGGTATGGCTCCAGCTCTCTGAATATTTCCATGGCAAAAGCTTTGGAAACTGCTCCAGACAATCCCATCAGTAAATCTTGAAGAGTAGATGATATATTTACAATGACCACATCTTTCAAATGTTTTTTTTCACATACTTTTTATTTGGCAAGCCTGAAAATCACATAAACCAGATATTTCACAGAATTTGAAGCTATATGCTGCTCCTTTCAGAAAAGAAGGTTTCTTCTTTGTCCTCAGCTGGAAGACAAAGCAATTATAGTCAGCAAGGTCTTTTCCTCCAGGGCTGGCATTTAACAAGTAAATAAAGATAACTTAGTAAAAACACAGAAGAAACTCCCAGAGTAGAGTTTCAGCCCAGTCTCCTCTTAAGCTCCTAGCCATAGACCACAGCTTAGTCTTCCCAAAGCCATCCCCTTTCTCCCAGACAGCTACTCTTATAGCCCTTCCAAGGAGAAGAGAAAGCTGAATGTTAACCTCTTGTTCACCAGAATTCAATTATTCCTCTTTCCTCCTGGCTTTACTCTTGTTGGAACAGAATGACTGACTTCTAGGGACAGCACAGTAGGTTGATTTGAAAAATAACACAAAAAAGGCTTGTTAAAACAGCTTCAGTAAATTGTATATATTAACAGCAGAGAAATATGTAGGTTTCATCTTAATTTCTGACTGCAATTAAAGTTTTGTTGAGAAATTAGTGAGCTATGGTCATTAAACTAGTTTATAGAAACTTTGCTATGCTTTCAAAAAATAACTGGAATCCTAGTGCAGTTCCTTCCTAGCTGCAGATAGCTACACAGTGTGCCAGCCTTGGAAGAATCCATCTATAATACAAAAACAGGGGTTATCAAGTTCAGAATATGTTGGTGTGTCCCAGAGACACACTACAGATGCTGTCACAGCCCTAATAAATCCCATATTACGGACTGTCCTTCGCAGGAATTACTGGTGTATGCTACCATATCATCTAAATGAGGAGTTCAAAAGCACACTTTATCAATCTGTAAAACATTAACCTAGGCCCAATAAAATGAAAAACCATCGCACGGACATAGGGTTAATCACCTTGCAGGGTCTTGAAAGCAGGCAGTAATTCATTCACTACTGTGACAGATACAGGCAACACAACATAGCAAACCTGCTAACATGCATCAGGATGTGTTATAGGAAGCCATTAAAAATAGCTCAGCCCTTTACATTAACTTTTAAAATATAAAACAGACTTAAACAACAACATATTTGGAGCCAACTAAAAACTAATATTAAAAAGCTCATATCTGACTGACAAAAAAGTCTGTTGGCCTTGTAATTGCTCTAAAAGTCTAACAACATAACCCCCCCATTTTGATGCACAAGTGCCAGTGGGCACGTCTACACATGTTGCTATGGCAATGTTCTTACTGCATCGTGATTGAGTAAATCCTTGTGGAAGTACTAAATCATGGCATGGTAGCAGCCTGCACTATAGCACACAGTGATTTTTAAAAGTTACTCCATCATAGTGGTGTGCCATACTGGGGGAGCGCATCACTATGGTGAAATGCTGGTGATCACATGTAGACACCTGCAGGTGGTGATGGAATGTCACATGTCAACATGCCCAGTAACACTTTGGCCCTCTCTTGTGGTTGATTACAATTCCAAAGAAAGCACTACTGAAGTCCTGAGTATCACAATAATCAGCAGAACAAGATTTTGAACACTAGATCCAACCACTTGAGTATCAGTGTACATCTAGGTCAGATTCTTTACAGCGATTGTGTGTAAATGAATCCCCTCTCCTCCTGCCAAATGAGAAAATCTGGTGAAACATTTCTGGCTATGTTACTATGATGATACTTTCTAAGATATTTTAATCCTTTATAAGTACATATGTAAAGTAGACTTTGGGTTACACATACACTTTAAATTTACAGATGGTTCTTAGTCCTCCAGCTAAAAATGATTAGCTTTTTTGTACAAGCAGTATGCACAAAGCTTAAAAAATAAAATACTGATTCCTCTTAAAACTTTTTTATTTAATGACCAAATCCATTAATTCAGCAGTGTTACATCAGGGATGAATTGAAGCTGACAAACTATATGATAGTCAATGGTATACAAAAACATCACCACAGTCTTTACATGATTCAGTTCTGATACTCTATGTGCCACAAACATATAACCCTTCAGCTTGAAAAGGCTGAAGGATGAGGGTGCTTTTATACTAGCATGAATTCTGGCACTGGATAAGG
>JAGPOW010000261.1:231603363-231629066 GCA_030014935.1 Caiman crocodilus
CTAGATATTGTTTAACATGCTGTATGGTAATTCGAGCACTGGGAGAGGAAGTAAAAGAGAAACTGGTTCAAAGCCTCTCTGCATAAAAGGGTGCCTAGAACCATGGTCTCCTGTTTCCTGGGTAAGTTCTCCAACAAGTCAGCTATTGGGAGTGAAACATAGAACAACTGAACTCCCCAATCATGGGCTTTTGACTGGCTATGGTTTCATGACCTATGCAAGCACCCAGCCAATGCATAGCCTAGTATAAAACTGCCAAAAGGGCCAATTATATGGCTTTTAGATCAGCAGCTATCAATCTTTTTGGACTCAGGACCCCCTCAGCAGACTCAAGGCACCTGTTGGAAAATGCCAGCTCTTAGTTTTCACTCTTTTTGACTACAGAACAAAAACAGAGCAAGTTTTCTGTTGTAAAAAACTCAGAAAACCCATAACAAGTCCAAATGTTTTTAATATTATAGATTCCTATTGGAAAACTCTGGCTTTACATACCTAACAGTGCTAATATTGCAGACCACCCCAGGGCTCCCTTAAAAGGATCTCAAGGCACCTTGGTTGAAATCAGTGCTTTAGATGTACCAAGGGTAATAAGCAGAAGGCTGGTCAGAGTGACTCCCTAGGGGACCTACACACATGTGTGGGGGTTTGGGGAAGCAATTTAATTAGAGTGGTTCCCAGAGAGCCACTGTAATTAACACGCTACAGCGTCACATGTATTAAGCCCCCATGTGTTTAAAAATAATCACAGGACACTTTAACTAAAGCTCATTTGACGAGCCTTAGTTAAAGTGCCCCAGTGGCTATTTTGAGACCTGCAGGGGTTTATACACATGACACTGCAGCAATGCTAGAGGGTTCTAATCAGAGTACGTTGGAGCACATATATACACACCCTGACTGGTTATTGCATTTAGTCTGAAATAACCCTGACTAAATGTAATAACCCTGACTGGTTGTTGCATTCACTTCTGTGGGCAACAACCTGCTTCTTTCTGCCTCACTTCAGATTAAGATGGCTAACTACTGCTGTACAAAAGATAATAGAATTCCACCCTTCATTATTTTACTTGAAAGGGGAAAAATGTAATAAATGTGATAAATATGCTGTCACCAGATACCTCCTAGTCTGTTGAATCCATTGGTCTAGTACTGGGGAGGACAGAAAGTCTTTGAGACTGGTTATATATAGATCAAGGGGAAGAATAGAGTGCCTACAGGGTAAAGCTGGAGATGAGCAGACATACAGGATCATGAAAACAATGTTACAGCAATGAGGTTACTGCCCAGGAACACTAGGTAAAAGAATGCAGTGGAAGGGGAACGAAGGGATGAAATATTATGGTTATACACATTTATTTTTTAAACAAAAATTAAATTTGTATGCAAATTACTTTCAGCCCCTAAAGCTCCTGGCAAGAAGCCAATGCACAAAGACTGCATATTACTGAACCTGCTAGCCTGAAAGCTGGAGTCCTCAAAACAAGAACAGCACTGGCAGGGACAAGCAAACTTCTGCGGAGGTCCACCTCTCTCTGTACAAGCCTGAGTGATTACCATTAGTTCACTTTAGCTTAAGCTGTCAGGTTTTATGAAAGAAACAGAACTACTCAGTTGTGCAGCAAGAGTTCACACCAGCCTTCAATTTTCTGCCTGAAACATTCTGAAGAGCTGAGATATCTTTTAGGTACAGAGGTGAACTCTCCAGATTTTCAAAAGCAGTTTTCACCCAAAAGTTCTCTACTTAGTTCCTTCTTTTGGTACTAAAAAAGAGGAGGACTATGAATAAATGTGAGTTCTCAGAAGTTTCACTAGTCATTTCAGAGTAGGCATTATTTATAATCTGCTCTACTCTTTTACAACCCAGTCTAATTGTCATTAAACTCTATTGGTTTCATGAGACTTGGATGGTATCCTAAAAGTGTACATATATTACAAAGCAGTAATTTCAAACATTTGCATGGGCTGGTAGCTTAATAAAGATATTGTCATATGCCCCACCTCTTCTCCCACAGATGAATGAAGAAACCATGTCTCTTTCTACTGGCAATTGACTACCAGTCCTGTGCTACCTAGAGAAGTTATGTATACAGAAAAGCAGCATTAGCACTTGATATATTTTAGCTTTTTAGCACATATTAGCAGTTGATTGAGTGATAGTGAGTACCATGTGAACAAGTCAGCCTTCTATAGGCCCCCATGTTCCATTGGCCGCTGTAAGCAACAAAAATTGGTTTCTTCAGTCATGGGTTTGGAACAGATGTGTGCAAAACATTTAATCTCTTAGTGGTTTGGTTTCCCTGTCCGCAAAACAAATTATAACTGCCTGACAAAAGCACTGTTATGCCAAATTAGTTAACAGTTAAAAGACCCTTCCCCAAGCTCCCTGGATAAAAGATGCTACATAAATGCAAGGTGGTTTTATCTTCATTTCCTCCAGACAAAATCATTGAACTGTATAAGCTTATGTATAGCTAATTGCATGTGTATAACTTTAATGTCTGATCACCTAAAGTCAATGGCATAACTCCCATAGGTACCATTAGGAACAGGATTGGGCCCTTAATTATATCTTCAGTTTCTGAATCAGAGGCATGGACAATACTTTTTTGCTTGTCATCTCTCCCCAAAAGGCATTTTAAGCATTTGTTTATAAAAGTAACTGTATGGGGAGTATAATCCAGTTTCTTGTTAATTCCTATAATGAGACTACTCACATTAATAGGCATATGAACATTTGTGAAAATAACTACTGCATGAGCTGATAGAGATTATTTTTAATGATAAATTATTTTTTAAAAGTTCAGGGTATTTTAATACTAAAACAATTTTTATTTTCTTAACATCTTTTTTTTCAGTGTAAATTTTACTTTTGTTTTTTGCAATCCTTTTTATTTCTGTTTATTGGCTTTCATTCACTAGTCTCAGTTTCCATTTGGGGGATTTCTTCTCTAGTATTCATTTTAGAAGACCACCTTGGTAACACAGGCATATTTCAATATTTGAATATGACTAATTTTGTAAAAATAAAAATATAAGGTATTAGAATAAAAGCATGATATAAAATGTGAAAAATAATTCTAAAAAAATTGTTCTTTTATAAATCAAACAAAATTAAATGGTCTGCAAATATTTTAAAATTATCACATAAAAATTAATTTCTTAACTAGCTCCACTTGGAAATCAATCAACTGTTTGCTATTATGATTTTAAGGGCGCTACTCATCAGTAAGGATTTTCTTTAGTATTGATAAGGCCTGTAAGGAGCACAATGAAATGACTAAACTATTTTTTAATATAGTGTCTAGCCTAGACTTCAAATTTTATATAGTGTCATATAATTATTTCTCAGCCAAATTCTTCACTAGTTGCTCATTATGAAGCTATGGAAGTCCATTCAGGTACTATTAAGACTACTTGTGATTTTCACTACTCTATTATAAATCAATCTGCACCAAAACTTGTTACGATGAAAATTCCCTTTGGAAATGCAGTCACCCTCCGGAGAAAACCAGAGAGAGACATCTTTGCATCCAGTGAGTTCTTATTCTCTTCCAAGAGTTTATTCCCAGTTGTTTTTTGGTTTTCCAAGCCCAATACATTATGATTTTATACAGTTGCATAGTATAGTGTTCATGACTTTGGTTCTGCGATTTGTTGCATGTGGATGAGTTGCTGTGCTCATGTAAAACTATGTAGAAGTCAGTGGAGCTCTATGTCTGTGCAACAAATGGTTGTGCTGGGACCTAAATGAATGTCTTCTAAGTGACACTGATGACATTTAGGATTGATATAACTGTCTGAATTTTGTTTAGTTCAATAACAACTGTAAATCAAGGAAATAATATATTGTACTTTACATTTTATACATATGGCTCTTTTTATGTTTAATGAACAACAGTTCTACCATTCTTCAGCATAATTGTAATCCATACTTACATTCTAACAGAAGTTTGGACTGAGACTTTTTACCAATTACATCAATAATTCAGTTCAAACTGTTACTTGAGCAACAGTTGCATCAGGCATATTTAGTAGTTTTTTCTTCCCTTAACCAGATATTAAAATCTGTACTAGAAAAAATAAAAACGGGGATGAATAGAAGGAAGGATTTAAAATAAGTCGATCCAAAAAAGGCCATTTGTAAAATTAACACAATTTACATTTCTTCTCTTGAAATCTCACTTGCTATAAACATTGGACAAAAGGAGGTTTCCTACCAAGAGGCTTCAGGGGGCAACTGTTTTTAATGTTATTACAAATTGGTAGAGCTTCAGCATGCATAAAGCACTATAGCTTGATTTTAGTGGAACCCAGGCAAAATCTTACTAATAAGTAGTTAATGTAGAGAATTTAGATCAGTACCTTAAAGATAAAAAATGGTTACCAGAAAAAAACCTGTACAATGACCTAAAATTTACCAAACTAGCTTTAAGAACAAAAGTTAGGATTTCAAAGTTAAGGATCAATGTACAAGAAACTCAAACACTTGAATGCATTACAAATAAATATTTAACAACCAAGCATATCATTTTAACCATCTTATTTTAAAATAGCTAGCATATTTGAGTACAAGACAAACCTATTTCAGAACAATTATTTTCATTCATATTTCATCATTTCTATAACCCATTTTTATACCAGAATAATAAACTCAGTATAGATAAAATGATTACATATCCAAGTGCCCCTGATGTCTATTTTTCCAATTACCTCACCCCTGAGCATTTTCAGGTAGTTAGACATATGAGAACTAAAAACTGCACTCACAATTAATTGCATATACTTTAAATGCAAGGAAAAATGCACCTCTAAAATGAAGCCTATGCCTATGGTTTTACCAAAAATAAAATAATCCTTTTATACTAAAAACTTGAATTACAGCTTGCTGCGTAGTGCAATTAATCCCTACAAGCTTCTTTTTCTCTTTTTCAGTTTTTGTTACTAGAACTGACAATGAGTACCTGTAATGCCACTCCCCATGTCTGGTACCTCAACCTCTCTGGGCCTGTTCAGAAAGCTGTCCTCTTCAGTAATGCAGTATTGCCAGGTCTCATGATTTTCATAGTTTCATAGTTTCATTTTATCAGGAGTCTTGTGATATTTGGCATTTTTCTTGAAGTCTCAATGCCTGGAACCAAGAGATTACATAAAGTCTCAGCTTCTAGTTTCTAGTTGTAGAGAAAAGCATGAAAATCTGAAGTATGTGAACACTAAAGGCTCAGAAACTAAACAAAAAAGAATAAAATCTGTATTTTAAAAACTTACGTTAACCAATTCATTCTTTTGTGCCTTACCTCCTGATTTTTGAACATTTAAGTTTGGTAATACTGGTCATGACAAATGATAATACAGGATGAAACACTCTAAAATCTTAACATTTTTATATATTTGAACAGAAGTACAAGTAAGTAAGTTAAGAAGCAAAATGTCACCAGTCAAGAAATGAGGAGTCCGTATAGATTTAAAGAGTTACTTTCCATGTTCATTATTAATTATTGCTAGAAGCAAATGTTATTGCTCATGTGAGTCACCAGGAAACTGTGAGGTGATAGTGAAGTCTTTGTTTAGATGGATTTGTGTCTACTGTTCGATGTATAACAAGTGGTATTTAGTATCCAGCTAATCCAAAAAAATGTGGATTTGCTACTTTCCTCACATCTCTGTGAACCGGGGGACAATAGGAGTCCCCAGGAGCAAGAAATGCTCAAAACGGATGGATTTCCTGAAGATTTTGCTCCATTTTTCTAGAATCCAAGCTTTTGATTTATTTTTAAACATGTTTCCTAGCACTTCTGGTTACAAAAATCTAGATAATGTCAACCCACACACTGTCCTCTTGTTAAGTCTGTAAACAGAAAGAATGAAACAATAGCAGTGCTAAGTGAGAACTTTCTCCATTCATCTTAATGGACTGTTAATTATGACCACTTAAATGCCTACAGTGTTAACCATTTCACTGCTGATTGTAGTACCAGAAACATTTGTCTAATGCACTTGACACATCCAGATGTAGATAGACATAAAATTTAAATCAAAGTTAATTTCAACAAATACTCCAATTAATAAAATAAATATGGATTAAACAGCCAGCTAAAAAGCCCAATCATTTCTAGATTATTTGAATAATTTAGATACTTAAATGCTCCCTTTCCATGGTAAAAGTGATGTTTCCAATGTCAGCAGCAAAGTGCAGACATCAGGAATATAGTTGTAAAAGATCCTATACCACACTTCAGGATCATATAGATTTTCTAGTAACCCAGAAGCAGTGACCAGCAAAATGTAATTACCTAAATTAAAATTGTGCATCTTATGGTAATATATGACAGTAAATATTAGAAATTTATTAAAATAATCTCAGAAATTCTGCAAAGTTAAGAGGAAAAATTACAACAGATTTTTTTTATTAAAAGTTCAAGTAATTTTTTTCCCCAAATTCTTACCAGATTTTAATGATTCCTGTTCATAAGTATTGAGCAGATGCTACTAATGTAATTAATACATGAAAATACGTAGGATTTAACCATTTATTTTGATGGAGCGGTGGCCAGGGAGGAACAAACATAGTAGTCTACAAAGAATTTTGTAGCTCTTGTATTGAGCAATGTTTGTACCTACAATCCTAAATAGGAACTATATCTTAATACATCTAAGTATTCTACAAATAATCTTTGAAAATCTTTGAACCCAGTATTTTTGGGGGGGCACTATGAATAGTAATTTAGCTTCTTTTGATACTTTTATGCCCTTTAACAACATGGATTCAACATAAGAGATAGGGTCTTAGTTGCTACAAACTATGATACTATGATACTATGTAACTCCTTAAGTTTCCATTAGCTTCCCTTGAAGCTTTGGCCATGAGAAATGCATCCCCTAACACGGTTTTTATATCTCTAATGGGTATATCACAACTATTTGGGTGTTTCCCTTAGCTATAGACTGGAGCCAGATTCCACAGCTGCTGGAATCAAGCAGATAAATACAGAGCTTGTCCGCATTAGAAAATGTAGTATCCATATTGTACTAACTGCTAGGAAAGGTACAGCTGTGCTAAGGGTAGCAATGGTGTAAGTGCAAGCAAAGAATTCAAAATGTCTGAGCCTATCCCATAAAAATTATTGCAGCTGCACTGCTGCAATAGGGATACCACCTTTCTAATACACCTGTATTCTCAGTGTGGCTCTAGCAATCAATGAATCATAATCAATGATAATATTAAACACAGTGATAAAAAGAGATGCCGAGGAAAGTAGCCTTGAGACTAACCGTATCTTACAAACAGATACAAACCCAAACAAACAATTTGCACTTAAGAACGTTTCAGCTTCCTTTAGGTTTAAACTTTTTGAAGTAAATTTATACCAATATTGAAAAAGTAGTTTTTAAATGAGCAGTCAGGATCATGTGGTCAGTATGTAATGTAAGCAAGAACAACAGTATGTGGGCCAGTGCATTGGGTCTAACACCACTCTTGAGACCCCCCTGATAGTTACCATAGAGATAGTGGGAGTCACAAAGAGCTTCGATCACATTACTGGCTGGGAGGGGGTCAATTTGTATGCGTGAGCCCTGCTGGGATTGAAAGAATGCAGAGGAGGACAGAAAAGATAATAGAGAGAAAAAGAAGTGAAGAGAGAATACAAGAAAAGAAAAGGGAGAAAAGGGGAAGTGCGAGAAAACCAAAGGGAGTTATGGAAAGTAGAAGCAACGGACAGGGAGAGAGACAGGAGGAAATGAAGAGACAGATGGAGAGGGAGGGAGAGAAAATTCATCTTGCCGAAGACAGCACCTCTTGTCAGTCACTGACAGGAAATGCTGCCTCCAGAAGAGCTAATTCACAGGCAGTGAGAACAGGCAGGAACAGCAGGGGATGCCTGAATCACCTGACCTAAGCCAGAAAAAAACTGTAAAAAATATTACTGAAAAGCAGACAGGGAAGGGAGAGACAAGGGAAAGGTGTTGTTTGGTTTCGGATGCAGAGCACTGAAATGGAGAACACCCATTGTATAGCACGAAAATTGAATGTTGCATTTACTAGGCCAGGGCCATGGGAGCAAAAAGGTTTTACTCTTTCTGGAAAAATCAGCAAAAGGCTCAGGATTTGACAGGTTTTGCCTCTGACTAGTTTGAATCTATATTATAGCTAGAAGTGGGGTTTATGCTCCATCTGAGCCTGCCTACTGATTCAGATCCTGGTAGATGCCTAAACATCACCCAGGCTCTTGCTTTTGTTTGTGCTCCCCCTTACTTATTATCCATTCATAAATATTATTACTCATATCCTACCAAAATGTAGGAAATGTGTTTTAGAAGTATGGCAGCAATTTCCTGATCCAAGTGGTTATACTCTAAGGATCATTTTAAAGTACTACCCATTGTAGCAGACTCTGAAGACTGACACTCTTAGTGACACCTAAGGAAAGGCTTATAATTTCAGAAATCTAGCATGCCATTGCAAATGACCTCTCTTTCAGTATGGATTATTAACTACATGGCTAAATCCTTGCTTGCCTTTCATGAATAGTCCCGGGTAAATCTAGGTGAAAGATAAGCAAGATTCAACCTGCAAACAATAATGTTCAAAGAAAAATGTTCTTCTCAGAATATGGCTGTACAGGTCTTACACCTCCTAAATATATACGCAACAAAGCATGGTAAATAATTCTGGTGACAGCTTTGTCTATTCTGCAGCTTCCAGTGGTGCTCTGGATGTTCTAGAGTTCCCCAGTGCAGACATGACTTCCTGTGCTAACTTCACTACTATATTTCAGTAGTCTGCTCTCTGTCCATTTGTGAGCCTCCCTTTTACATGCCCAGGAATGGCATGAGGCTTGGAGAGAGGGAAAAAGACATCTAGTTTTTACAGCCACCCTGTAGGTGATCTGAAAGGGGAATTTTGTAATAACAGAACCAATGTTTATTGAGTTCTTTTCAAATACACCTCTCCTTCCCATGCAGATGTAATACTTCGCTGTTCTCCTCACCTCCACATCTCCTATTTTAGTTTGAGACTGAGATATAGTTCCTCAAATTCTCTTACAGAAAGGTGTACTGAAAGAAGTTAAATGTAAAGTGCTGATCAGTATGATTTTGGAAGGGCAAATATTTTCATATGTGCCAAAAAAGTCTTCTAGCTTGCCACACCATCGTATGTTCAGTAAATGCCATATATTTTATAGAAAAACTATTCTTGAACAGATTTAAGAAGCATATTTTTAGCTGTGAGCCAGGCTGCTATAGGTAACGAAGGCCAGATTTGTCTTTCATATGCTTCCATCGTTTTAGAAGTCTCTAGAAATATTGTAAATTATTTTTCTATATGTATAAATGTCATGGTTTTAAGGTCAGATAGCTTACAAACTACCAACACTATGAAAAAACATTCCAACATAAATTAAACTGAAAACAGATTTAATTCTGGAATAAATGTCTGCATAGCAAATTATGCTGGTATTACGATAGCAGTAATACAATAGATAGGTAGATAGGCATGGTAGATATCACGCCAGTACATGTACCCTAAATCTTCTATTTATAATCCCAGCTCTCAAAATTCCTTGTACGTTAGGATAATTACCTACATTATTTATTTGCCTAATTTTTACCTACAATTTATAATAGAGAAATATTTGGAGAAAAGACAACAGGGATGCCTACAGATATAATAAAAGAATTCACTTTCAAATTCCCCTTTATCTCTATTTATCATTACTACATCTATATTAGACTCTTCATGAATAACACCAGTAATTTCTGTCCAGCTATAGTCTGGCCCTGAACTATCTCATCTGAAAGTACTGAAGTTGTTCAGCGCTTCATGAACATCTACTAGCCAGACAACTCTTCATTTCCATATCTCTTTCAAATGTATATTTCTAGTATATTTCTAAGTGGAAGTAAACAGGCCCAAGTAGTTCTTTCAGCACTGTCTTTAGCTAGCAATTAAAAAAATGTCCAGCATATAATTTTATAATTCCTTTAAATCTTGAAAACCGGGCTATTAATTATGTAATGGCACATCATTACTGGAATTATTTTTATCATTTTTCCACACAAAGATTCCTTATAATTGTCATTTTAATCAACATATCTCAGATTTGCAATGGCCATCAGTAGTAAAAGATGACACTAAGCCTTATAATTAAAAAATGAAGTATTTAGTGTAGATTTATAGGAGAATTTTGCTTTTAAAACTTTGAACAAAATTAGATAATGGAACAAGTTCCTAAGTGGAAATTGAGGTCTTCCCGATAGAGGAATGCAACCACAGGCTATACACATTTGTTTCTAAATCTATGGGGCCAACCTCCATGGGAAGATGCAAACAAACAGAGAAAGTAAAAGGCAAAATAATAATAATAATAATCTTTCTTTAAAGCTTAGGGATTGCCAAAACCAGCACACATTGCTGAATACCAAATTCTAGAGCCAGGTGAACACAACAACAAAAAAAACTCTGCAAATACTGGCTTAAATATGAAACTGAATTTTATCCAACTTACTTTATATCTCTTATCCATTATTTTTATTTAACATTTGGATTGTCTAAGTGCCTATAGGGAGCAACCAGCCATGTTAGGCCCCATTGTTAGTCACTGTATTTACTTTTTACTATCACTCATGTTTACTGGAAAAAATTATTACAGAAACACCACATTTTTAAATAAATACAGAGAACATTTGTGGGAAGTTCATTTTGGAGTTGTAAACTTGAGTAGTCACACCTGGGTCTCAGAATATGTCAAGTTCATCCAGTCAGAAACAATTTTGTAAAAAACATGCATCCAATTCAAATTAGCCAGCACAGCCTAAATTCTGAATAGTAACTATGTATTTGCATTTAATTATTCTCAAGCAAGGGATGGATCAAGAAATGTTCAATGAAAAACTTTGTATTTGAGACAAATATATTTGAGAAAATTATAATGCTTTTGCAGATGATCTGCAAGTGGAAAAAGTGGCTAAGAAATGGTCTTCAAAGAATTTTTGAACAAATATAGCAATACCAATTTACAAACATATTTATAGCGATACAACAGTATCCATACAAAGAAAGGAAACTAATTTAACTACACAGGTTTCTAAAAAGGTATCCTTTTATTGGCGCAAAATGCTGTTTGTATAGCAGCTTTCAGTTTATTAGTGAGTTAGTTGTTACCAAATAGACACAGCTCTGCTAAATACTTAATAGATGGTTCCTTATTCCTTGACTCCAGAATGGAAGAGACCCAGAAAGAAAGCAAAATGACCAAGATTCCGTGTCCATAACAGGATAAAATATAGTCACTAGAGATCCTTAGAGTTCTCATCTCTGTTAGTTGACAAATTCTTCCTTGCCAGTGTGAAGTGTCTGTGGATAGAAGAACTTGGCTTTTAGGGAGGTTGTTGTTTTGTTTTTTTTTAAATCAAAGCTTATGATGATGGTGAAGAATCACAGAACATAACAGAGGAAAAAAACTTAACTGTCTCAGATAATACCACTATTAGGAAATACCATAATAGGAAAAACACATTTGTTAACCAAATACTTTATTGCTAGATAAATACTATTCTTGTTTCACCACTTTTATTTCTTTCAGGCAACATTTAATCTTCAGTAGGCAAGAAAAATATTTTTAACCTGATTGCTTTGATCACTGCATTTCTGTTCTTCATATTTGACAAACAAAATATAAGAATAACTCCTTCACCCTTCTCTGTACTCTACTTCCTCCCTGGAATTCTAAATACTTTTCTCACATAAATGGGATTCTCATAAACATTAAAATGCAGGAGCTTAGACGTCCTACAAATCCAACCATGGCTTTTCCCTCTGGGCCCTACAGCAATCCCACAACTCCAAACCTTATTCATTTGAATTGAACAGTTCATGTTTTCTAGATGACAGTGCAACAATTTGTTTGCCTTGACAAAGCACTGAAAAATGCCCTTTAAGACATCCTACACCAAGAAGCCAGTTTCTGCTTTTCCAGGTTAACTATTCTAGCCCATGCGTTTGCTCTCTTAGAAACACAAGTTTTCAATTTTTGCATCTAATGGAGTGCTTGTCACTTGCTTTTTATCAATTTTGCTCTCTGTATTTCCAAAAATATTTTTCTCCCGAGATTTCTGCATGCTTAGATTTTATAAATTACTAGTAGACTACTTGATTTTACACAGCCTATTACCCAAAGGATCTCAAAATGCTGTAAAATATTCATGGAATCTCACAACACACTTGTGAAATAGCTGATAAATGTCTTTATTTCCATTATACAGCTAGAGAAAACAAAGCATACAGAGGTTAAGACAGTCTGTTTTTACAAATCTAGGTGCCTAAAATAAGACAAGTAAAGCCCTAATTTGATGCCTAAATAAGCCCACTGATTTTCCACGATGAGTATCCAGAAGCTGTGAGTTTTTGAGACTCCTTTGAAAAATTACAAAGTTGAGTTTAGAAGTTTACTTTAGGCATTTCAATTTGAAAATTCTGGCCCACACAGCTTGCCCAACAATGCAGGCACAGTCAGTAACAGAAAAGAATCCAGCAGTTCTGACTCTCAGTCCTAGCCTCTAATCTGCAGAAAAGACTCTTTGGCTATCCAGAACTCCTTTCTGTTCCTTTAGCATTTCACTACGTTGTTTCTGCCAACCCTAACCAGAGAGGGAGTAGGTCCAAGGTAAGTAAACAGTAACTAGCAAAATGAACATGAAAAAAAATCGCATGGAACTTGGACCTCTGTGATTTAACTACTGGCATGTTATCTGTTCCCCTTGCTTCCTGCCTCTCCCCAGTTTGCATAGTTTTAATCATTTATTTTTAAAAATATGAAAAGGTTTGAATCTACAGTCAGGATTAATAGCCTTCAAATTCTTAGTTAAAAAAAGAAGTCTATAGGAAAAACAAAAGAAAATCTGAAACCATTACATTGATTTTTTGTTCATTTTTACTGTTTAAAAAGCTATTTAATACCTATTTTCCAATTCTGATAGAGACAGCAAAAAAAATTCTGGGAATTATTTTCTGGTTGAGTGAGAGGATTTTTATGATGAAATGCTAAATCTTTTAATGTAACTGTGTGGGTCATATTACAAAGACACAAGTGGGCTGTGCTTGTCCCATCTAACTTTTGATGAAAAAAATGCAAGTCTGTCCTTTGGCTTTAGATAGTAATACTGAGAGTAACGTTATGCCTTTATAATACAAGTAAAAATAATCTTAACAAATGTATTCTTGGTGAACATGTAGGATGGCTTACTTATGCTGAATGTGTCTTAACAGTGTGTTCGTGATGCTGCCTGTGACTTGTATTGAGAGAAACAAATAAATATAAATGGGGGGGGGAAGTACCCTCACTTATAGAGGTAGTAAATTTCCAATCCATGATATTGGTGTTAGGATTATTTATTACCATTGTACACAGATGAAAGGCTGTGGCTTTGTGCTCTCATCCCCTCGTGCCAGCTGAATTCTGCGAGAGGGCTGGTGCTAGGGAAGAAAGGCTACAGTAATGTTAACTATGCCGCTTCCCTCCAACATCCATTTTGTTCCAAAGAAACACTTGCCAGAGATTAAAATATTCAAGATGGCTGTTTTCTGCACCCTTTCAGGGAGATCTATAGTTTTTTTCATTTTTTTCCCCCTCCTCTGCTGCCTTAAACCTATTGATATTTTATTCCACGGCTAATGTGCCTCCCAAGTCATTACGTCCTGGCCAGACTTCAAAGGGGCTCCTGAGAAGACCGGGCTGGCTTGGAGGAGGCAGGACAGCATCGCAGCGCCGGGCTGGGATCGCGCCCGGGGCCACTTGGCACACGCGCGGCCCCGCCCACGGGCTCGCAGGACCACGCGGCTCCGTGGGTTTCGCATCCCTGCCGCCGCCCGGGCCCGCGCGTCTTTGTGGGCTGCCTGACAGGCCCGGGGCCCCCGCGGCAAAGCGCCGCGCGTGGAGGTGGAGGTGGAGCGGGCGCCGGGGCTCGGCCCCTGCAGGCTGCGCCCGAGCGCTGCGGGGGGCGGCCACTGGCAGCGCGGCGCCCGGGCCGGGCGGGGAGAGGACGGGAGGGAGCTGCGGCTCCGCCGGTTCCCGCGAGAAAGGGCCGAGAGAGCAGCGCCGACTGCAGCCGCTCACGGCCCGGCGGGGTGAGGAGCCCGCAGGGGGAGCCGCGCCGGGCGCCAGCGAGCGAGGGTCGGTGCTGCCCGCTGGGCACCCGCACCCGCTCCCGCGCCAAATCCCGGTCCCTCGGGACGTGTCCGCGCGGCTGCCACGCGTGGGACATGCCCCCCACCCGAGCCTGGCTCCTAGGCGGGTCGTGCCCGCCCGGCCCCGAGCGAGGAGAGACGACCCCCGCGGGCCGGCGGCGCTCTGTGCGCAGCAGCAGCAGCAGCAGCCGGGAGCCTTTTTCCAACTCGGTCACTGGCGACTGCTGCCCGGCGCCGTGGGGGTTTGGGAGCCGAGCTGCTCTGAGACAAACAAATGCAGAACTCCGGGCCCAGGACTTGCGGAGCCGGCCGCAGCACAGGAGCCTAGGGCTGCTTGGGCGGAGGGAGTTTTCTCCCCAAACGCCGGCCGGGACGCGCCTCCCCGCGCAGCGACCGCCCGGCCCCGCGCCGCCTCCTTCAGCACTGGCCGCGGTGACAGTCCCGAGCCGCCCTGCCTCGAGCTCCGAGCAAAGCGCAGGGTGATTTGTCCCTGTCCCGTCTGTCAGTCCCGGCTTCGCACCGTCCGCTGCTGCCCCAGGCCGCACTGCTGCCCGCACCGCGGCCCCGGGTCTGTGGGGGCCACGGACACCCTGCGGCTGCGCCAAGCCCGCGGCACTTGTTCAGCAACTCCAGCAGCCCGCTACCCGGACAGACTCCTTGTTTCACCCTGTTCCGCGGCAGCCGGCGATGCGGACGAGGAGAAACCACCCCCCTCCCCCCCACGGCCCCGGGCAGCGGCTTGCTCGGGGCTCCCGACGGCGCCCACCGCCCCGGTGCGCGCGCGGGGCGCAGGGCAATGGGTGCGGGGCGCGAAGCTCGGCGCGGGGAGTGCGGACAGGAGCTCCCGCCGGCCAAGCCCACCCCGGGAGCCCTCCGTCCCTCCTGCTCTCTGCCTTGCCCTTGCTCTCCTTGCCCCGACCGGACAGGAGGCGCTGCTGGGGTCGGGGCGCAGGCGAGGATGTCCTGCAGCAATGCGGGGCTGAGCCCAGGCAGGGCCTGGTTTCACTGCAGCTGCTGCACCCGGGCCGCCCCTCCGAGGGCCCCCGGCGCAACCACACGCAGGCGGCCGCATCGCCCACAAAAAGCGGGCTCTGGACAAGCAAAAGCCAAGGCGCGTCCCTGGGTGGGCTCGAACCACCAACCTTTCGGTTAACAGCCGAACGCGCTAACCGATTGCGCCACAGAGACTCTGACTTCGCAGCCCTGCTCGGGCCCACATGATGGGCTGGACCGCAGGAGAGGGCAGTGCGGATGGACGGCCGCCGCCTGCGCGGGTTGTGCAAGGCCGCGGCAGAAAAATCCCGGAGAAGGGAGCGTAGCGAGAGAGGCTGTTAGTGGGTCTCTTGCACGAGATCTGTAAGATCAGCGTTAGTCATGTGGAAGGTCTCTCTCCGAGGCAACATCCTCGTCCTAGGAAATAAAACCGCCGGTCAGTAACTTTGCGCAGTGATACGTCTGCTGCACACCGCGGACCCCATTTGCGTTATTAGCGTCTTTACACGGACGATTGGGGGGGCGGGGGAGACTGCTCAAACAGGCAGGGTCGCGTTGACTGCACGCAGGCAAAGCACGAGGCTTATTTTGTTAAGTGCTCACAAAGGGCAGAGAGGGGAAGCAGGGGAAAAACCTCTAACAGCTCCTTTGTTTTATGTATTACCTCATATAATCAAAATCCCTCTCAGACATCATCTGGAAATAAATCTACATCTACAGACTATCGAGCCTAAGGCCCTACATCAACGGAGTCCTAATTTTTCTCCCTTTTTTCCACTAGGGGAAAGATTACATCCATTTCCTTTGTTTAGCTCTGGACTCAGAATCATTTGAGAGTTTGGTGCTGTACACAATATAGCTTTGCATCTGAAGAAGCCAGCTGTTTTAAGAAAGTTCATGGATCTCTGATTCAGTGCAAGGTGCAATTTTCTCCTACCTTTTACCCAGGGCCAGACAGGCATGGGAGAACTGGGTGGCGGCCCAGGGTCCAGACAGAAAGGGGGCCCAAAAATGAAGTGGTAGTTTTTGTATTATTATTATTATCATTACCTCAGGCAAGGTGGGGGGGGGGCAATACTAAAAGTTTCCCCCAGGGCCACCAGGAGTTTAGGTACAGTGCTGCTTTTACCCACTAAGTAACTTCACCCAAAACACTTAACCTATGGTTTAGTTTCCCCATCAACAAAAAAGGCACAAGAACTACTTTTTCAAATAATATTGGAAGCTTCTGATGAAAAGCACTATATCAAAACAGGCAGCATTACTTTCTTCTTCGGTATATGATTTCACATCCTGGGGTCTGGTGATAGCATCTTTTTCCATTATAGCTGCTAAGAGGGTGGACTAGGGGGGAATGATATCAAATCATTACAAGATTTATCAATGTTAATTATTTTTAAGGCCCTCATTTGCATCCTTCCCTGCCTGTGATCAGGTCTATGCCCAGTTCTGAGAGGGGGCACCAAACTTGTGCCCCAAACTTATCTAACGTTTCCATGGGCAGGGATCTGAAGTTTTGAAAAGGGGGGGGGAGGCAGATGGAAGTGTGCCTTATTACTAAAACAACACATATTTTTCTCCAGTTAAAAATAAACTACAGAAGCTTTTCTAATATGCTGGGGCCCCAGGGCTGTATATTCAGTTCAAGACTGAAGCAAAAACAAATATAACTTAATTGGGATGAGTTAAAAAACAATCTGCAGGGCTGTGAAATAGGAGCTTAATTACCAGGAGCATCTAACAGACCTTATCCAATTGCAGAACAGAGGATAACTTGATTGGTGGAACCTCAGGGCCATTAAAAAGATTGGAGGGTTACTAACACCTGTGGAATGAAGAGTTTAGAAGAGACCAGGTAGGTTATACTGAGCCATGAAACCAGTTGACTCCTTCAGCACTGCCTCACTAGAAATGCTACTGCCACTGCCAGGCAGGTGGCTTTAAACTTTGGGTGGAGCAGGAAGGGGAGGGTGCAACTGCACCACTGTGCTCTTCCTGGATCCACCCTTGAACATCTCTTCCACCTATACAGATGGTCCCTTAAAAGATATCACCACAAAATCCTTGCTGCTCAAGTGTTAAGACACTGGTCGGGGCTGTCTACATTTTTTTCTCCCTCATTTACTTTTGCAGAGAAACACACACCCTGTACACAGAGGGTAACAGAGGTAGCATATTGGACCTCAATGTAATAAAATCAAGCATTTAAACATACACCTAACCTGATGCATGAATCTTCCTAATGACTTCATTGGGGATACAAAGCTACTTATAACTTGTCTGATCTCTCTGCCAACTTCACTGTTGGTCTAATAAAAGATATCACCAAAAAACCCTTGCTTCTCAAATATATCCTGGACCCCCACCCCCTGAGGTAGCACATAGACCCCTGGGTCCTCTTCTACCTAGCAAGCCACAGGATAAGATACAGGCACTACCACCACCAATTGAATTTTAGGTGTAACCCCTGTTTGGCCCTTAAAAACAAAGCAATAGATTTTTGCCTTCAGGAAAAGATTCAGGGCTGTGTATCCTGAGTGAAAGGAGATTCTTTCTGGTTGTGACAGTTGAGGAGCCAAACCTCCAAGGAGCTGTTGGATTGCAAACCCTTGTCCTCAAGCATTTCTCTATGAGGTAACTAAAGAAGCTCCTGCTCAGCACACAGTGTTGTGATGAACTGTTCTGGGGGGCCTGATTGTTCTCAGGTATGAATAGAGAGTCTAGACACCTAAGCTCTTGGCTTGAGATTCCATTATAGGGGCCAGGTACCTAAAAGCTAAATGTTGCTGTACCTCGGTCCCTTTCTGGCTATTGCCCCTAGGACCTGCTTGTCCTAGGAGAGAGAGAATGTAGGTTGTGAGGAAGAACTTGGTATTGTTTAAGAGAATCTTAAGCATCATCCACACATTATATACACTGCTCAAAACTTGCTTTTTGGCTGTTGATCAAAGAAACTGAGAAAAGCTTCATAGTCCATCTTAATAAGATATTGGTGATAAAGCAGAAAGTTATGCAATAATAAGATGATCAATTTATTAACTTCATTTCTATATTTCTTCAGACTGAGACCTTATTACCATTCACCTTAAGAAATACACAGACCTAATAGATTGATTTATTATTTTATGCATTTATTATTTTCTGTAAACTAATGGGCTGATTCAGGTTACAGCCTATTCTAGGCTAAATAGCCCCCTAGCCCTTGAGGAAACCTCTCACTCCATCTCTTTCAAAACGTTTAAATAGCTTATTTTGGAATTGAAGCCTGGAGACACAACTTAATTTCTTGCGTGTCTCTCTGAAATAGCTGGTATTGACCACTGTCAGAGCTAGGATACTGAAGGAGACGTACCACTGGTTTAATTCAATATGGCAATTCCTATGTTTCTATGACAAAAATACATGAATGCTGAGTCCCCTCTGGGAATCATATGACCAAAGTTTTATTTTTATTTATTTTTTTTTATAGAGCTGCACAAAACACTTACAGAAAAAAATGCACTTCCAGATTAGGCATTCAAAGATTAAAAGGATTAAAGAAACTAGCTGTTTTCCTGACCAATGAGGTTTTCTTCCCCCAGCAAAGCGTATTTGTGAATCCCAGGTTTAGTCATTATATTTTTTCCGAATGTTTGTAAACAAGAACATTAGCTAATGGGGAATTTTAAAGATGATTTAATAAATATTAGGTCTTGACCAGCATACTATTCATGCATATTTTTCTTGTCTCAAAACAAATAATACCTGGAGTTGAAGGTCTTAAGTTTTCCTTTTCTTAACCCTGTGGATAAAGAGCAACTGAACCACACACTATTTCCAGGAATGCAGACAGTTAAGGAGTATGACCTGTGTAGATTAATGGACCTATACATCTTACCTTCTCGGTAAAGGGGGGTGGGGGGGGGTGGAAGAAATGTTGTAATTGAAAGAATATCTCTACAAATGGGATCCACCTGTCTTAAAAGCAAAGTGCAAGAACAGCCAGCCAATGGTGATTTATTAGCCTCTCCTGTACAATCAGTCCTGGATACTCTCATAATACAGTTCACACCAAAAAAAGGTTATAAACAGACCAGACAATCAAAAAAAATCTTAGCTGTTGCTAATTACAGGCTTGTTGGTAACCTCAGAAGTCAATCATTCTCCAAAGTATTTAAGAGTGATCTTTTAGAGGAAGGAAAAACAGGGTAAACTGCAGGGTTGTGGACTGCAGTACGTAATACTGTTCATATCTCATGCACAGTAATGAATTTAAGTCACTTGTCTTTGGCTGCAGTTTGGTGATATACAATAGCTGTAACAATCTGCTGGTCTCATTCTAATTCTTTACTATGGACAGATGACAACATCACAAAACACTTGTCACAACTAGCAGTACTTCAGAACCTACTGATAATTCTGGCAGGATGGCTAAGGACTGAACAAAACAAAACTGCTCCTAGAAGTGGTCTGAAGATTTCATCTGAGGCTCCCTACAAGAAAACAAAGGGAAGTCTGCATTGCCACTCCTTGTTATGTACCTATCCTGTGGATAATGAGGGTGATCTACTCATTAAGGCTGTATTTAGCAGCCTTTACAAGGTCTATAAGAAACTCCTGAACTAAGCATTTAAAAAACCAAAAAACAGAAACTGTCACTAAAATAAGCAGTGAGTAGTATACCAAGACAGGATGAACTGATGTAGCTAGAGCTTCCTCTTTGACAATGGTAAGAAACAGAGAAATAATAATTCTCCTTGTACTTATATAGCACTGTATCTGCCTTCACCTTATCTTACTCTACACTTTACTAGGTGGGAAGTTGCTACCACTAACGAAGTGGAGAAGCTACTTTCTATTGAATAATTGGAAAACTTCTTTGTGAATTGAGGTTTGGTTCCCAAAATACTCCCAAGTCCAAATAAATATTCTTCCTGATGCTCCTCCTTGATAAATTTGGCTTCGTATTTATAAGTAGCATTAATAACAAATGTCACAAAATTATTTTGGTAAATACCCTAATTTTCTGAAAAATGCTATTATCTTTGTTAATATTGCTCACCACAGATATTTAAAGAGCTGACCAATTAAAGAAAAAACATAACTTTTGAATGTTTTTGTTATTCTCTTTGACTGAAATACTGTTCTCAATATTTTCGTATCACAAGTCTCAATAGCACATAAGTAGAAGCTATCATAAACCCGTATCATTTTATATACTCAGAAGCTGAAAAAGAGAATTTTTGGTGGCTCATAACAAGTCCCAAATTTATAATACAACTATTATCACTCAGATTTCTTTCTGATACTTGAGTGGCTCTTAAGATAGAATTAATACTGAATATTGTTGCCAGATTCAACATTTCTGGAAGCAACAAAGCTATTTTATCATTCACCGTAGTCTAGTACTCAGGCTTAAGATTTATCCACAGGCCCCAATTCAGGAAAGAAGTTCATTCAAAACAGCCTTTATGCACAGGAATAAGTTCCACTGAAGTTCGATGAGGACCAGTTAGTTTCTTAAGGAGTTTCTGATGAGAAACTCAGCAACAGAAACAAATACACCCACTAAAAAAAAAAATCTGGCTTTGTTATGAAGAAAAACACTTGGGTTGATTGGACCAGGATGAATAAAAATAGACTTCCCTGAGAGTGTGACTGCCTGGCAAGTTAAAGCTGAGTTTCTTCCTTTCCCCTCTGGAGAACCTCTAAAATTAAATTGCCACTTGGTTTCTGTCTAGTTGAGCCACAGCATATTGGGTAAGGTAAGCATTTCTGCCTTTCCTCCCTACTTCCCCTCAGAAGAAGAGGCATACTACACAGCCTTCAGCTTCGGTTTAGATTTATATCTGTCTGACAGAGATGCAGGGTAAGCTCCTATTTTTGTTACATGCAACTAACACCACAAATGCTGAATCTTAAAAATCCAGATATAGAATGCTAAAATAACCAACCCAACATCATTATAAGATTCCTACTAATATTTTTTTGTGTGCATACTATACATCAGTATTTCCAAACACTTGAACCCTGTAGTCTAAAAAAAGTTACACCTTTAATTTCAACACTGTCAAAATTTTCTAAGAGATGTAGTAGCTTGAAGAGTCTCTGGGTACATTCCCAAATGCTTTATAAACCAGTTACCAAAAAAAGCATCTTCTTCAACTCTAGTAATTCATAGACAGGTGGCCACATTAATCAATGTTCCATCTATCTTAATGCCAAAATTCAGCCACAGGACTAAGAGCCTTGGGGGAAAATCCCAGATGAGCTCTATGGATCCACTGAAGACATTTCCAACTAATGTCTTAAATTTATAAGAGGGAGTTTTCTGTCAGCGCAAAATTCTTGGTAATTCAGGCAACAATCTCAGGGAATTTACACTGACAGGTTTAATTAACATGATAGGCCCTTTCCTGAGGCCTTTGCCTAATGAGATAATTTTGGAGAGGAGACTACCATCAAATTCACGTGTTAATACTTCTTTACAGAGGCATTTATACCCTCATGGAGTTCCTGCATTGCATGTCAAAGGCCTTTTAGAGGGTGGTTTCTATATAGCATGAGCCATATTATAGAACCACGCTAAAAAGGCAGTATAGTTTAGGTAAGGGGTTGTCAACAAGGTGTATGCATACCCCTGGGGGTACTTGGGAAGCCCCTAGCGGGTATGTGGCAGCAGAGTGGAGAAGAGGGGGGGCACCTCCGTTTTTGCTGCTAGTGTTTCTGGTTTTGCCACGGGGACCCCTTCCCCCATTTGTTGACTGGCTGGAGGACTCCCTACTTTTGGACTGGCCATCGGGGGTACACCAACCAAAAAAGATTGAAAACCCCTGGTTTAGGTCCTTTGAGTTGCTTCAATCAGCTATCATTAGAAGACTAACATTTTTCTCTAACAATAAAGTTCTCCTGCCAAAACTTAAGGCTCGGCTTTCATTTAGTAGGTTCTCTGATCTTAAAATTATCCTATGGCTAAGTCCCAATCATTCAAAATTATTTTAAACTCTGCTTGAAGTTTCTCCCTCTTAGGAATGCTAAGAATCTCCTTTTCATCACTGTCCACCCTCACAATTACTTGTAATCCTGCAAGGAACCTACCAAACTCCAGGACAACGTGAATTCTGGTGGCCTGACCCTAAAAAAATAAAATAAAATAAAATAAATCCTACTGCCCATGTCTATTGCAAGGCTGACATGACTCAAGAATTGTAAGTTCTATGTTAAAGGAAATATATGAATGTTCTTGGTTAAGCACAGTTGATAAAAATGAAATAAATAGTTCTGCCTCTCTCCACTTGTGAATTGGGAAGCGGCCAATTATCATATATCTGAGCTATGAAAAGGGGATCCAGACTTACATTCTTGAATGCTTCATGTCATTTTAGGCTTCTGAACACCAGGAACCTAAGGTGAAGTGAGGACAACCAAAGATATTTATACCTAACCCCATTCAATGATGGACAAACAATAGCTTAAACTTCTTACAATTCTTGGAATTAAAATGGGGCCTGCTTTATCATATCTTAGCACAGGTGAGGATGTTCGAAATCAGATTCACAGGAAGAGAGATTCATCTGGGGATGCAACACAGAATTAAAGAAGTGTTTTACTTCTTCTGTGCTGTTTTGGAATAAATATTACAAATTAAAATGTACCTTAAAGTTAAATTCCTTCTTAGTAACAGAAAGAAAAAGAATGATGCAGACAGAAAGTGTGTGTGTGGGGTGGGAGAGAAAGCTAGATTGATGGATGGATAAGGGGGGGAAGGGCAAAAAAGAACAAAGAGGAAAAGAGCAAATAGAGAATGAGCAAGAAAAGAAGAACTCTGAATTAGCTCAGTTTTCAGCAGGACTATATTCTTGTTTCTTTCATGGCTTTTTCCAGTGGAAAGGAGCCAACATATTTTTGCAGCTTCAGCAGCCTGTGGTGGGATTGATGGCAAAAGAAGCAGAGAACACAGAGGGAATTAACTTATCTCAGTGTCCCAGTTGCTACTGCCTTCTTGGATGGCCTAGTCTTCACTAGGGCAAAGGAACAGACGAGGTACTTAGTGATTTACTCAGTCCCTCCACTCCTTCCTCCTTCTCTTGGCCCCTGGCTTCTCAGATCTTTCTATTAAACTTTTAATAGTGGGAACCCCCTCACTCAGGGCAGCACTACAGTCATTCATTAGTGTCTACCTAGGGAACAAATAACTCTTTAGCTGCACTGTAGGTGTCCAGCTTGCTTTGTGCCTGGAGGGGGATTTGTAATCGAAACAGGGAAGTGCAGGAGCAAAGAAAAAAAAATGGGCAATAATAACCAGGGAACTCGCCTTTCATTCAGGTAATGTACAAGACACATGTTAATGATTTCAGCTTAAATACCAGGCAGAAAACCAACTTTAAACTAACCAGGCAGAAAACCACCTGCATGTGCCAATGGAGCCATGCAGGAACTGGTAGAGAAAGGGCAGCTAGAGGTAGGTTGTTGGATTTGGGAATAATTGTTTTGTTGGAGTTTTTTTATCAGGTTCACTTGGAAAGTACATTTAAAAACTCTCTAATGAGTACATAAGATGAAAATTCTCCCACAGCTAAGTGCTCCTGTCCCTTTTGCAAAATGTATTTCTGTAGCTGGATTAGCAGAATATATACATTTTTAGGTACGTGACAAATAGGGACCAGGATGACAGGCAGGTATTGGTTAAGGTGGGAAAAAAAAGTCTGCCCTGAAATGAAATGTGTGTTCAGAGTTCAAGCTTTGATTTGCAAAGACTTTCAAGATATGCTTTTATACATGGCAAATAAGTTACAACATGCTCAAAAATGGCTTTACTTTACAGAATTTTATAGCTGAAAATATGTAAGTGCCCAAAGGACTACTTCAGCCTCTCTTTCTCTTTCATTTCTCCTTCTAGATCCTCTTCTTGCCACTACACAAGAGAGAGAGGCAAGCACCCATTTGCCCATCTTGGTGAGGCCATCAAATAGATGCATCAGTTCTCTGAGTGCAATGGGAGGAGGGTGATAAAAAGAGAAACACAACAGAAGAAAACTCCATCTAAAAATGGGGCTGGGATAGCAAATTCCTTAGAGGATAAATTTTACTTTTTCATCCCTAAATATTTGCAATCAATACAACTTCAGTATTTTGCAGGCTAATCAGTAATGCAGTGACAGTAAGAGAGATGTGAGGGCCTTTTTAGTGGTTACAAATTGGCAATGATGCTTTGATGGCTCCTCCCGAGGATTTATCATCCCTTGGATAATCTATTCCAGACTGCTGTGGAGCTTTACAGTTTGATACATAAATATGTCCATAGAAAGGCAATTTAAACAATGCTTGCATTTTACTCTAACCCCTGTCAGATGATCTGTTTTGTACCATCATGTGCTATGGCAGTCATTAAAGGTGAAACAAAATATTTTATTAATGTCTAAAAGTATGTAGATAATATACTAGATATTCAGAGTCCTAAAATAATACAAGTTTCCCTCGATTTATGCTGTACATGCGTTCCTGGAAAATGGCACATAACTCAAATTTGCATAAAGGGAACCCACTTTACAGTGTAACAAATAGGGATAGTTCTAAGACCATTTCTACCACTTTTACAAGACAATTTTGGTACTCACCAACAACAGACAGTACACATGCACAGAGTGGTGAATGTTACCATAATGGAGGTGGCACTTACAGAAACACATTACAGACAATGAGCGAGGAGCACAGATCCACACAGGAGACTATATTTTGGTGCGCATCTCTCCCACAATGCACCGCACAACGCGACTGTCTGCAGGCTTCCACCACACTGACTGCATAAGAGTGAATTTACCTTGCATATAATGACTTTTTGGTATAAATGAGTCATCACATAAGAGCAAATTTGCAAATACAGAACCCACATAAAGCAAGGAGAACCTGTATTGATTGGCATTAAGTAAAGTGGAGCAGATCCACAGACTAACAAACCAAAGTAAAGGTGTTTTATATGATGACATATAGTCCTGTGATCAATTCTGTTGACTTTCCCATAGGGGACTTAGGGAAAGTCCCCATTAATAACAGTTATTCATTTTAACAGTTATTAATTATTAACTGTTACTAAGAATCTATGTTGTACTCTATTGCAGTGATAAACATGACCCAGATCCTTCTTAGTCTGCATGCACAAATAGTTTTGCTGACTTAAACAAGCCTGCTCGTAAGGCAAGAAGATTCTGGCCTTGAGTACACAAAGTTATATGACTTTTAAATTACTAAGAACCAGAGAGATCCAGTCTCTTCTTGAGCTTAAATTTAAGCTAAAACCCAGACCTCAGGACCTGGCTCACATAACCAGTGCTATCATGCCTACCTACAGGGGTGGATCTACTAAGAAACTAATGAAGCTTAAGCTTCAGGGCCCCTAATCCTGGAGGGGCCCCAGAAGCAACTTTGGTCCACATTGCTTAAAAATTTTGGATCTACTGTATGAGAAGGGGTTTTAAAAAAATAATAATATTAATAATATAGTGTAATTCAATACAAAATAATAGTTAAAATAAAAATTAAAAGGTTATTA
>JAGPOW010000261.1:231629166-231764242 GCA_030014935.1 Caiman crocodilus
AAAAAATTGTGGTGATCTGTCGTGGAACAACCTCATTGAAGATAACAGTGGTTACCCAGACCTCATTGCTGGTTGCGAAGGGGCCCCCATAACAGTTCAAGCTTCAGGGCCCCAAAAATGTAGGTCCGCCACTACTTACCTACCTACTTTGGTTAGTCTATAGAGTGCAAATCTACCTTGCCTTCTACTTGACTTCAGACTAACATGATTAATTACATTTCACATAACCATTCCAAATACTGAGATCTGTAAGGCCTATGAAGAAGGAATCCTCTTATCCAAACTCATCCATGGCTGTTCGATGAGCTTTGCAGCTCAACACAAGCAGCACCCCCCTTCTCAACCCCATGGCCACAGATGCCTGGCACTCCCCAAGCCCTACCCTGCCCACTCCATCTTTTACATGCTGTGATGCAAGGCCCTGTGTAATTAGCTCACTAAAAGGCAGGCAATATGCATCCCTCTGTTAGTCTTGACATCCAGCTATCCTGCCCTATGCAGCAGAATGACATTAGCTCGACCATTCCTAGTCCTCAAACAGATTTCTCATTTTACCATACATTGTGGTACTTTCAAAAAAGTATTATAAGCCACATTTTTCATAGTCTCTTACTAACTAAACTATTTCAACTGTATTTACAGATTTTAGGCTACTACATTGTATACCTTTTGCTCAATTTCCAGAAGTACAAAACATGTGACCACATTTAGCTTCTTTTCAATGTTATCATCTTTGCAATTTTTTGTCATTACACCACTGACCTTTAAAATATTCTAATGTCATTTGGATCAGTTAAAACTGCTTGCTTTATATATTCATGTGTTCAGCATTTCTAGATTTCCCCTCTAACTTTGCAATAAATAAAAAAATACATAAACATGTTTCATAGAAGATATGTATTTGAATATTCCTGCATCTAGAAATTTCGGACTTTTTTCAGTCAAAAACTTCCATCCAATTATACAATTAAAGCCAGTTAACTCCTAACTACAAGTAAGCCATTTCAAAACAGTGCATTCTCTGAATTGGAATTTGCTTTAAACATATGATTTTGATAAACATACTACAAATCTCATGCTAAACAATGTAAACTGGAACAATCTACTACAAAATCAATACATAAAATTATATTATGATCCTTCTGTAAATTAGATAGGGGCCAATTCAATAACTATACACCTATCTTATGGTGTTTCTGGCCATCTAAGGCTAGAGAAGCCTTGAAAATTAGTGTTTTGGGACTTTTGCCACTTTTAACAGCGTCTTGCAGCATGGCAGGTATTTTTTCTCTAATAGCTATTTCTCTTACATTACACAAATTGGAAAATTGTTCATTTCCCTTTCCTCAAGTTCTGACTTCTTATATTCAGAGTTTTTGCTAGGTTTTGCAGAAAATGACTGTGAGAGTACACTATAAACAGATATCCCTACTGAAAACAGTTCAGGGAAGCAAAATACCCACGGAGTTCAACGGATTTTTTCATATAACATATCTTCATGCTGTGTGGCTTCAGTGAAAAGGACGGATGGTATTTAGCACTGATTTAACGTTATCCATAATTTCACTGTTATATTTACAGAGATTTTACATTCCAGCCCTTACCCACATGCGTAATCCTCACTCATATAACTAATCCTGAGAGTAAGAGTTGTAGGACTCAGCCCTTCACACCCATGTAATGCAATATGCACTTAAAAAAAAAGAAAAACAAAAGAAATTGATCGAGGGGCCTGATTCAGCTCCCGTGTTCCTCTGGGATCAGTTGACTCACTGGCCTGGAAAAGGTTTAATTAGATGAATAAATTCTGCAGGATTCTGTTCTAAATTCAAGACTTTTACAGTGCTTGGTAGCATGATATTTATTACAATCACCATTGTACTTTATGTAGCAAGTCCTCTTCACCTTATTGATGTGAGTAGTTTCATTAACTTCAATGGGATTATGTGCAGGATTTTGCCTTAAATGTAAGGGATAATGACTCAAATTACTCTGGAGATCCTTGAGTGAAATTCATTAAACCAGAGCTAAAAAAAAAAAAGATTTTACAAAGTTTTTATTATAAATCCCACTTTTAACAAAAATTGGCTTAGCCCAGGGAAGTATCTTTTAAAGAAAATGCTGATATATGTTGTGTTCATTTTGATTTTAAGTAAGGGAAACATATTACAATCCTGAACTGTGTCAGTAAGACTGAATATTGGCTTGGCTTCAGAAAATTAAATTTTGCAAGTGTACATAGAATTATTATTTATAAAGATATTTAGAATAAAGACTCCTTTACTCTTTTTAAATCACAAAACTTAACTGCATAAAATCATTAAAGGGTACCATGAAAATATTTTTAAACTATATACATTTATAGTTACCTAAAACTTCAAGCTATTGCCAACATTATACGCTTTACTATATTTTGTTTTCAGTTAAAAGGTATACTGAAGGGCACATAAAGTGCAAGGCATATACGTTGCTCTTCTGACATTTTGAAGACCAAGTCTTCCAAACACTTACACACTTGAATAATTTTACTCAGATGGATACAACACTTCTCATATGAGCTAAGCTATCTGCATATATGTTTGCAGAATCAAAATGATTAGAGGACACCAGAATATATAACCACCACTTTCTTTGCCTTAGTTGCACAGATAACCCAACTGAAGTTCAGACTACTTGTAAGGTGAATAGGACTTATGTTTGCACAAAATGTCTTGCGATAAGACATTTTCTACAAACAGGAGCAAACACAAAGAACATATCAATTTTCAATTTCATGAATAGACATTCAACCCATAAAGACATTTAGGGGACTTATAAGTAGCACATACTAATGATTGTTAAATTCAAATCTTTCTTAAACAGTGAAGGCCTTCCATTTACATATTATCTTTTAAGAAACCATCATATATCTATGGTAATTGCAGCAGTGCCTCAGTGTTCTACTGACTTTTACCTGAAAACCTAGCCTACAAAGAAAACTTGTATTCATTGTTATTTGTTTATTTTTATTTATAAGGTGCTTATCCTAAAGCTTTAGTTATATACATTATTCAAAATAATTTTATAAGGTAATTTTAAAAAAATCCTGTTCATTGTCTACAATATATATGATACTTAAATGATGGACTGATTTTGCTAGTTTCTCAATAGCATTTATTTCAATTTAATTACATATATTTCTGTATAAGATTACCCTATATTTCCTTCTTGTGTATATCAAAAATAAACACCGAACTAAAGGAATTCCAGCAGGATGAAAATTTTAAAACTTCCTTCTGACTTGGAACTTGCCTATATAGCATGGTACTCTTTGTTTTAATTTTATATGATTTGCCTCAGGTAACATTTGTATACTTGTTCTTAAAATAATTACCTCTAAAACCTGCTTAAACGGATGTTAAAAGGTCTGAATTTCACAGACTTTTTACCTTACTAGTAAAAAACTACAAATGGACCAAATGTACTTTTGAGTGTGCTGTAAACATAAAAGCTACCAATCCTATTCCCAACAAGGTTAGCAGAAAGATTGCATTGACTTCAGCAGGAGCAGAAGCAGCGTAACGTTACAAGATACCAATTCTTAGAATAATGCTTGTCTACTATAGCAGTGGTTTTCGACCTGGGGTCTTTAGATTATGTCTAAGGGGGTCCACGCCTATGATTAATCAAAAAGATATGAATACCCATATGTACAAATCAAAGAGGTTCACACCTCCATTTGGAACTTTTTAAGGCTCCATAGATGAAGAAAGGTTGAAAACCAACATACTAGAGAAATTGTCTCTGGGTCACCTCCCTCAAGACTCATGGAAAGCTAGGGTTGTAAGGGAACTTGGGAGGTCATCTAGTCCAACCCTGTGCTCAAAGCGGGACTGTCCCCAACTAGATCATCCCAGCTAAAGTCCAATTCATAACTGGGCAACACCCAAAACTACATGTGCCATTTGCATTGTGCCTGCCTTGCATTGCGCTTGCCTTAACCAACCTGGGCCCTTCCTGCCTGGTCCTTCATTTCCAAGACCCTTGTTCTTTTGCCCTCCCTGCAGGTATGTTTCTTTCTAGGACACCCCCCCCCACTGCTGCCTGGGTCCTCCTCCTGCCTGCCCTTTCTCTCCACCATTACCCCATTCCTCACAACTTAACTGGCACACTTCTGGCCCTAACCCATTTTCCTTTCTCCAAGTCTCCTTTCTTACTCTCATGCAACTGATTCCTGGCTTCTTCATATGTAGCCATCTTGTTCTGCTCTTCCCGAGCCTACTAAATATTTTCCCTGACATCCTTTTTCAGAGTACCACTTTGGTCTGGGAACAAGGCCTTCATTTTGGCTCCTTCCCCCCTGCCATGTGATTGTAAGGCTGGTGACTTGAGTCCTGGGTGTGGATGCTTTTAGTTGTGGAGGGGGAAGAAAGAGGTAGCTAGCTTGCAGCACAGCTCCTTTTATAAAACAGTGGCCTCTAGTGGCAACTTCCTCCTTCCTTCCTTCCACAGATATCCTGTCTGGAAGTGCATCAAGGCCCCACAGCCAGAAGTCTAATTCTTGGAGGAGCGCTGGGAAGTGCTCTGGGAGTGCTGTTTAGGAATCACCAATTAACATAAAATGTCACAAGTAATATTTGCATTAATGAACACAAATAATGTTATTATAAAAGTAACAAGTTGACACTATCAGCTTCCCTTAAGACCAGATACCGATTCCATATATCTCAAAGGTAAAAACTCCAGGAATTTCTGTGTGGACAGAAAGAGGCTGAAGCTCATTAAAGCAAAACAAGTTATTTCTGACTTAAGATCAGAACAACATCAAAGGCAACTATTTAAAAATTGTACCTGGCCCAAATTAATATAGAAAATCTGATAGCCTTTTGAGAAAAGAGCTGCATTTTAAATATTTTTGTAGATTTTTGTCAAACTCCTTAATTTTGCCTTAATTTTACTAAGGTACATCTATTGTCAATTCTGTTATAGGAAATAAAAAAGTGTGCAAATTGACATGTGCTGGAAGATGGCACTAAGGAGCTACTGGATTTCTTTACTAGGATGATCACTATAACTCTGGACCTAGTCCTGTTCCTCCTGAAAGGAGAAAGAGCATTTTACCACTGATTTCAATACAGCAAAAAGCAATTCAATTATATAGCCTGTATGAAGATTCTGGGACTTCATTCTATTATTATTTTGATGTGTTAAATCACTTCGGGTATTGCTTTTACATTTTGTGTAACACTGGGCTTCTCTGTCAATTAAAATAAAGTATTAACCTGGACTATAAGACCCAGGCCTGCAATTCTGAGCCCTATTGACTTCAGAGGAAAGTTCGTCAAGGAAGGAATTTAGCATCAGCTACAAATATTAAAAATATAAGCAATGTATATTTAGTAACATGCAACCAAACCATTAACCCTGGCTGTATTGTTTAGTGATTTAAGTCAACTGCCTGGACCAGATCCCTGGGAGAAGCAGGGAGGATAGATGCATCACCCTTTCCCCACCACCTCCGCCCCAGTTATTTTCCACCCAAATACTGTGCTTGTAACATCAATTGGGCTCTTGCCAAAGATGGGGGTAATCTGACTACATTTCAGATTTCTCATATCTGAAGAAAACACCTATACATGTGCCTGACACCTGCTCTGATTAATTGAGTCTGCTGCAGCATGCTAATTAGCACACCAGGAGCCTTGGTGTTGCATGTATTCAGTGTCCCTGTGCTTCAAAATGGCAGTAGGGGAGCTTTAACTAATGCTTGTCAAATGAGCTTTACTTAAAGTGTCCCCAACACCATTTTGAAGTGTGGAACACTGAATATAGGAGATGCTGCAGGCTCTTTAATTAGAGTGGCTCCTGAGAGCTGCTCCAATTACAACATCCCCCCTTCACCCCAGAGCACATGTAAAGACACCCTAATTGAAGCAGACTGGTGCATTGATTTAGTGTGAATGCTGCATTATCCTTTTGAAAGGCACAGATTGCTATTCTGGGCTTAGTGCAAAGATGGAACCATGACCCCTTCTTCTTTTAATTTCATCTCAGGTGGTATCCACCTCCAAAGAAAACATATAGGGGCCATCTTTGGGCTTCCCAAATACAGGTTCTGCAGCTGAGGTAGGACCTTGTATGCATTTACACCAGTGCACTCGTTACAGAAATGGGCAAAATACCTGGCCTGTAACCTACTAAACCAATCATGGATAGATTCCTGAGAGACATCTATGTAACTGTGTAAGAATAACTTAATTAGCAGAACTATAAATCTCAAAAATCAACTCTTGAGCAACCTGATCCTCTTTCACGTTTAAAGTAGCCTTACGAGAAAGGAACAACAGGGAGTAGAGAGAAACAAACTACTGGTACTTTCCACCTGGAATGAGAGAGGCTTATTGGAATCCCCAAACAAAACCAGGATTTTATTCTAATGGGTTTTTTTTATATTATTAATCATAGTATCTAGGGTCAGAAGGGGCCTAAAGCAGGCCATCTAGTATGACCCCCCACCAGTGGCAGGAACAAGTGCCGGGTCACAGGACCCCAGCCAAGTACCTATCTAACTATTTTTATACTGCAGTTTTCCATAGTCATTTGTTGAAAACGTGAAACATTTTTCTATACATACAATCAGCAAACTTATACATTTGTAATGATATACACTTCCTTAATTTATAGATATTAAAATAGTGTTTTAATTATTAAAATATTTAATAATATATTAAAAGGCTTAGTGCTTTATTTTTATGTCTTGCAGTGACAAAGGACAAAAGAACCACTATTAAATGACCCTATTAAAAAAAATGTTTCATAATTCTTAAAAAAGTATTAAGAAAAATCTAAACTAAAGGCACAATAGATAAATGCTCAAGAGATCATAGCAAATAACAACTACAACAGTTGATACTGAAGACAACCAAAACAGCCATTCATGGCTTGTGAATGGTCATATAAATGAGAACAGGATTTAAATATGTTATTTTAAAAAGTATATTTATCATGTGAAACTAACTCAAAAGCAGTTAAATTGTTCTAGTTTGCTTTTTTTTTAAATCACCTTTGGGTTGTTATAAAGGTGTGACATTTAGAAATGTTGGTAAAAGACTAATTTCTATTTCTTTGTTCCAATCACATGATACTGTCAGGGTTACAAATGTTTATATACACTCTGTTAGATAACACAAGGGTCAGGGATCCACTAATTCAGCAGCTACAGATCAACCAGACTATTTCAGCCAAACAATTGAAGGTTTGGGGTATTTATGAGTGAAAACAGATATTTCTATGGAAAATGTGCATGTAGTCTTAATAAAACATTTTTGGTACAAAAATGGTTAAGAACTGTGCAGAATATTACTTTTCATTTTTAGTTTCAGAAATACAATTTATTTTATCTATAAACTGTATGATACTGCTTTCTACTATTAGAAAATCATCATAACAATTTAACAACTTGTACCAGTAGCACAGAAAACAACATATTCTTCTTGAATCCTTGGTAACATTCAAAAGAATTTTAAAACTGCAAACAGAATTTATTTTTAGATCATAAAATATAAATTGCAATTATTTTACAGTTGTAAATTATAGCTCTATTGTAGCATTTTGCAGATGGTGGTAGCAAAACGTATGTAAAATAATTGTATAACGTGATACCAGAATAACTTATCTTGGCAAAAGAAAAACTTTATATCTGCACTGTCCATTTATCTACAGCAAAGACAGTTTACATTATTGCCTTTTTATACATGACATATCATGTACAACTATTGATCACCTGTTCTTGTTCCACTGACACCAGTCACAGGCCTCTACTTACTAAACTGGGAATGGGAGAAAGCCCTGCAACTTGTAAGTGATGCAAAGTAGAATATCCAGCCTTTTATCACTTCTTTGTCAGAGATATTTTGAGCAAAGTTCACTGAATATTTCTTGTCACATATCTTTTTTAACGTTATAAATACTATGTTTCCTAATTAGTACACCAGATACAACAAATCAGAAATTAATATGCACAAGATTATCTAGTATAATGCTTAAATGGAAAAAAAAGTAGGATTATTTCTATCAGATGTAGAAGGCTGATGTATTAGTGATGTATTATGTCTTATCTTCTCATGAGTGAAAACTAAAACACTCGCTACCTGGAAATTTTCCCCCCATATTTATCTTTTCTTATTTACACTGGTGCAACTGCACTGAAGGCAAAACTCAGTGGGCCTGCAGTAGTATAACTGAAAGCATAATTTGTCCAATTAGAAACCTAATCCTGAAGGCTTTACAGAGCCAAATTCCCATGACTTTGGTAATTTTCCCTAAGTAAGGCTGTAAGATTGAGCATTGCATCTACTTTTTCTATAGAAGTAACATCAATAAATGAATTGATGCTGAAAAACTACAGTATAATGCATTTCTAACAGTTCACAAAAGGTTGATATACACTGAATGCTTATTTAGTTATGTTTGTAGGTCAACAGCAATATATTTCTATACCAGCAAGGTAATGTCAAGGGCACATTGAGGTCTAAAAATGGATCTTAATTCAAACCAAAAACACAGACACATTTTATTCAAAATGTGAAAAAACAACAATGAAGTTTTAGTGAGCCAGAACAGTGCAATAATTCATGAAAATTAATACCATGAGCAGATTTTCCTCCCATTTTGACTGCACAGGTCAATAAAATAAATGAACAACAACAGTAGAAGGGAATCAATGCGAAAGCTTAGAGAGTAATTACCATTTTTTAAGCTATTAATTCTGTACCTGGTGTCAAATGTAATGATAGTAGGTACTGAATAAATACAAAACTTCTCTGGCACTGACATTTTTTTCAAGATGAAAAAATGCACTGGCTTGGAATGTTTATTTGAACCAGCTGTATGGTATTACTATAGAGAGTCAGGAAGTTAACATATTCTTTGGAAGTACAGTATCATAATAAGTTATTTTAGCAAGCATGCAAAATGAACAGAGGACATAGGCATAATCTGATTTGGCAGTTTAAGTGTAGACAAGGCCTGTACTCTGAGACTGAAGACTATAGAGCAGTTATAACTTACTAGTAATAGATCTTACCCTGCTTCACATGGGGGGAAAATACTCTTTCTGATTTCAAAAGAACTGCAAGCATATAAAGAGTGCAGTATCAGGCTCAATATTTCCTGTTACTAGAGCACATGAAGGAATGAATCCTTTTTTCACTGAAATCAACTGGCAAAAATATCATTAACTTCAACAGTGACAGAATCAGGCCCATTATATACTATAGCTATTTTTCTTTTACTCCTTGCAGCATTTTGTTTTATTTGTCTCCTGCTACTGATATGATCATGACTAAAGCCCTCATTACTACAGTGGTGGTGATATAACAGCATGATGCTATATGAAGCACTGGGAGGCCAAAAATATCACTGTTTTGCCAGAAATTTCCACAGCAAGTTAATACACATTTTTTTCCAGATATTCTAATAAAAAACATCAGAGTAATGAAATATGTTTATGCTCTGGGGCTGAATCTTAAAACTGTTAATGATGAAGTACTTTATAGTACCATCATCAGTCTCTGGGTAGCTCTAGCTATGCTGAAGCAAATAAGAGATTATTCTTGTAACCAGTGATAAACTACTTATCAATCAGTGTATTTTTTGATTCACCAAAAAGGAAACATGGTATTGGTATAATATTCATATCCAAAAATAAACTGACAGGTTTACATAATACTAAGGTGAAGACATGAATTTTAAAAGCAAGAGAATTCAAAGTTGGCATTGAAATGTAGTCTTGGCTTGCACTGTTATGCATAGGTAATGCAGGAATCTAAGTTATGCTCTGCAAGATCTAGGGCCTACTAGGATAAGGTAAGGACAGGATAGTAAGAGTTTGTTTGAACTATTCATGCTCTTTCTTGATTACTATCATCATAACTTTCATGCTGTCTAAATATGGGATGTTGCTTTTATTAGCCTGAACCTGAAGAAATGGGGCAAATCTCCCAGTAATGATAAAGAAAATTTTGTCTGATTGATAGTTGCAAAACTGGACATTATTTCTTCATGTCTCTACCATATGAAAATGGATATTCCCTGGATAATGAGGAAAACATCACCTCTCTGAAGTTAGGATAAAAATCAACATTCATAATACTAATATAATTTAAAACTTACATAATATTTCTCATCTTCATAAATCCCTATGGATATGAATTCATTCACTTAAATTGCAGCAAGAATAAAGTTTTGGGCATGTTTTTCTGAATGTATTTATGTTTTAAGACAACTATTTTACCTTTGCTTTATTTAAATTATAGATAACATGTTGATTTGTAAATGTAATAAATGTATCATATTTGTTTAGTAAATTAATTAATCTTTTAAATATACATAAGAGGTGCCTTCAAAGAAAGACAAATAATTTTTTGCTGGTGTCAAATGGCACAAATCAAGGGATTTCAATGGAGCTTTACCAGTTTTCACTAGAAGATAATTTAGCCCATAATATTTGCCTAACAAACTGTAATAAATAATTGATTGGATAAAAAAGGCACTTCTGTAAGTATTTGAAAATGTATACTGTCTACCTCTATAAACAGCCTTTTAGCGTTAATGGTATTCAACTATTTAAGCAAGTAGTCTGTTTCTAAAAGTGTAACAGATAGTAACTACTCACTTGGATCCACTACAATACAATCTGAATTCTGTCTGATCTGTGGAAACCGCTGCCATTTTGGGTCACCTTATAAATAGAACATATGTTGGTTTTTTTTAACCAAATGCCGCAAATCCCAATTCAAATTTTCTAGGTGAATATTGACATGTGACTAAAATCTCTTCCCAAATATCTGGTCTGCATCCTGGGGAGCAGAGATAATGAATCTGTTCTAAGCCTGTGGAGTGAGTTCACTACTGTTAACAGCATAATAAACAGAATAAGTTCTCTGGCACTAATTGCAAAAGATCAAAGAGCAGGGAAGTCCCTGGACAGTAAAACCTATGGAACATCCAGCTGACCACCTTGGATTTTCCCAGTCCTTCTCTACAGGCGCTTATACAAGACACATTTTTTGCATGATCAGGTTCCAACTGTGCTGTGACACATGTGCATGGCTGCAGAACACTTTAAAAATGGCCGATCACATAAAAAATTAACTCTTCTCAGATGAGGTATTAGATGAAGGGCATGTATAGACAAAATGGGGGCCCTAAATTGAAGCGGTGGTTTTTAAAAAACACCGCTTCAATTTAGGGCTGAGTAAATCCCCATGTTGTGCACACCCCCCCCGACTTACCAGCCTCTCTGGCAGGGAGGGGAGGCTGAGCTGCCAGTGGGTGGAGCAGTCCCTGAGCTGCATGGGGCCCCCGCCTGCAGGCACCCAGCTTGGGTGGTCCTGGGGGGCTCTGCAGCAGGAAAGGGAAGCACCGGGCCCCTGTGCTGCTCAGGCAGGCAGGCACGCTCCGGGGCTGGGGTGGAGGGAAAGATCAGACTTGCAGGTTTTCTTGGGTGGAGCTGCTTTCCCAGGCTGCTTGCAGGGCTTTCTGCAGAGCCATGGAGCTGCATGGAGCCCCGTGCTTTGCTCCGCGGCTATGGAGGCAGCAAACTAAAACTCCTCAAAGGTGTTTTAATTTACTGAGCCCCAAGTCATTTAAGGTGCATTACACCGCCAAATTTCCTACAATGACTGCAATTAATGCACAATACGCCACTGAGGTGTGCAAACACCGACAGTACTGAAGTGGTGCAAAAGCATGTAGCCTACTTTAAAGTGGCATGCACAAACAACTCTCATTTTGTCTACACATGACCAAAGATGCTCTGTTTTGTGTTCCCTGGGATTATTTTTTTTGTGTTGGGCTGGGCTGATGTAACCCAGCCCTGCCTCCAGAATTGTCAGCAGGCGGAGGGGGAAGCAGAGGGAAGGAGCAGCACTGAGCTGCCAGCTTGAGTTTGTTGCCTGGCTTGAGCTGGTGTGGGGGGATGAAACTGAGCCCCTGTGCCAACGACCCTGGATGGGGTAGTGGAAGGAGCTGGGTGGGTCCATGAGGTAAGGGGGCTCCTTTCCACCCCCCAGGGTAGGCAAAGCAGAGAGGGAGAAGCAAGTAGCACTAAGCTGCTGCCTTTCTTGGCCTGAGCTGGGAGGGGAGGTAGAACGGAGACCCCACCACCTCATGAGCCTGGCCGTGGCAGTTGGGGGGGGTATGAGGTTGAGGAAGGGGCTTTATTTCATCTCCCCCACTCAGCTCTAGCCAGGCAGAAAACCTGAGCTGGCAGCTCAGTGCTGCTCCCTCTCTCTGCCTCCCCTTCCTGACAGCCTCAGAGCTGTGTGCAGGGGGATGGGACTGGAAAAAGGAACAGTTCAGCAGCCTCCATGGAGACTGCTAGAGCACCCCTACTTGCTGGCCAGATGGACTGGTACAGGCAGGCTCAATTCCCCCAATGCAACAGGAGAACATTGGTTGGGTTGTGGGGGGGGGTCTAACTCATGGCACTTTATGTTCTACATAAAGCACCTGACCTACAGCAGGGTGACTATCTATTTGCACCCTACAGGGAGTCCACGTAGATCAGGGTTTTGTGACCAGGACTGAGAGAGGCAAAAGCCTTGTCAAGTTGTGACACATTCTCACACATACCCTTTTGCACAGGAATCATGTAAGTACCACTGCTATTCAGGATTAGGCAAAGAAGAGAGGAGGTACTCAAGGCAGTAGGAAGGCCTTCTTGTGGATGCTTTAGTCCCTGACGGACCCCCAAGACAGAGGGACTTATGTGAATTATGCATTCTACAAGGGCAAACTGTCCCCTAAGCCTTCTGACACACATCACAATGTCAGAGAGGAAGCTACATCAGAGATATCCAGTCCCTGTTTTGACCCCTTAGTTGGACTTTCCTAACTTTCAACATGCCAGGAATGCATGCATTAACAAACAATATTTAGGATTTGATCCTGAGAGCTGTGGATCACCCTCTCATCCTCTACTCCCAACCAGGGATGGATTAATGCATAGGCAAGCTAGACACATGCCTAGGGCTCTGAGCTGTGGGAGCCCCGTCTTTCCCTTCCCAGCACCAGCACGAATGGCCCCATCCACCTCCCTTCTCTTCCCCTCTGCCAGCCTCACCAGCATGGTGCCTTCTTCCTAGCGGCAGCTTTGAGGGGTCCTGCTCCCTGTGGCTGGCAGTGCCAGGGTGTGGAGGAGGACCTCGACCAGGCTGGTAAAAGTAGCCAAAAATAAAAAATTAAAGCCAACAATTAAGTAAATGCCAGTGCTGTGTATTGTTTTTATCCTTAAAATTTAGGATAGAAATTCTGAAGAGAGCATTAGAATGGCAAGCACAAATTAAAAAGATTATTCTCTTTAGAATCAAAGCCAATCCAATTTTTATTTAGGTCAAAATTAATTTTATAGAAATAAATAATTATTTGGCTAGCATTGACAATGTACAATATACACATTTGTTATACATAAACAAAGACAGCCCTTGCCAGAAAGACTTTGTAGTTTAATAAATCCATAAAATGAAGGCAAAACATCCAGGGAAATCCAGTGCAGAAGCTAAGAGATCTGGGTGTTTGAAAGTTTAATTTTCTTCTTCCTTGTCTTCTTTTCCCCAGCACTTTCTGTTAGGCTTAATCAACTGAAGATCAATGTTTCACAATGCTGGTTCCATGTAAAGCTCCTTCAAATCAAGACTTTAACCATATCCCCCAACTCACATACAGAAAAAGTCACATTTTCCCCATTTGCTCATTTTGGTCTACACTGATAATTTCAGGATGCATCAACTGAATTTTCTCAGAGTAAATACTGAAAGGCAGGTTTAGAGACATTCTTCGTACAACGATGGGTTACAGATGGGTTACATCTTATTCATTGCCTCTAAAAGAGAGAAGGAAAAGGGGAAGAAAGGGATCAGAAGAGAGACTGAGACAGAAGAGAGCAAGGGAAATATAGATGCAGTAGCTAGAGATAGAGACCAAAAGGAGAAATAACTATAGGGAATGCCCAAAACACGACTTTCCCTAACTTTGTACAAATAAGCCATATACAAAACTACAGTACCTTAAAATCTGGAATATAGCCACATATCCCAATTGTTCTTTTTCAGCTTTGAAATGCTTTTCTGTGTGTAATTTTCTTCTGTCTTTTAGTTCCCATGTTTCCCTTTCATGTTTTTCTCCCCATTTGTCTTTTTTCTCCTTTTTCTCCTTACTCTCTCCCTCTGTTCTGCTTTTCTCTTTGTTCCTTTCTCCCTAGTGTTTGCTTCTGTCTCTGTTCCTCTTTCTTTGTGCTTCTACTCTCTTTCCTTTTTTTGTTTTTGTTCTTGGTTTCCAGTGTTGCTTCACCATCTATTTTCACTGAACCCTTAAAAAAAGAGACACACATGTAGAAAAAGCATTTTTTTCTAATCCTGCATATCCATATCCATGTGCTAGGTCTCTCTGTTAGCTTTAAAATACACACAGGGAAACCACTTGTACTCCCACGTGTTTTAAGACTGCCTACAGTAACACAGTGTCATAAAAGCATATGGGAAGGGAAGTTATTTGACTCCTTCCAACAGGTGGGCAACATTTAACAAGGTCAAGAGATAAGTGGCCTATGGGCATTAGTTTTGCCAGCCCTGCCACAGGGATCACACAGTTGAATTGCTTTCACCTGCCTAACACTTTGCAATTAGTCATTTATAAATGCCTGAACTGATCTTGAATTCAAAGGATGAATGAATAAGGCTAGCAACAAATAATCATCTCTCTTTTGCTACTCCTGCTCTATTTTCAAAGTAAGTAGGTGTTTCCCAGACACAAGAGCATAGTGAAAATCTTTTGTTTTCCATTGCCCAGAATAAAACAGCGTCAGGACATGTCCTGTTGCAGATCACTCAGTCCTCTGGCTGTCAGCTTCCTTCTTACAGCAAATGCACACCATCTACCTAGACTACAACATGGCTGGATTCACTACTTTGAGGTTCAAAATGCCCCTTGATAACACTGTCTGCTATAAGACTAACTTCATGCTAAGTGTCTGTGAGCTGGTTGCTCTTGTTGTACACATTTTGACAGTCCCTCAAATGGCCTTCATGGACTGCCAAAGCACCTGCTCCAGTGCAACCTGTCTTTTTGGCAGCAGCAAGCACCAATATCCTCCTCTGTTCCAGTATTTTTTTTCTAACACCATACATGTTAAAAAAAATGTAGTCAAGTGAAAGGAAGCATGTGGTGCCCAGCTTTTTTGGACATTGTGCCTAGACTTTCTGCCGAAGAAATTACATTTGCATTGCTATACAGGCTGACTACATAAACTGCTACTGCCTGGCACCTATGTTCGAGGGCAAAGGTCCAACTAACTCATGAGTGGGCATTATGCCATGTGAACAGATGGGCACATGGATTGATAGGCAAGCAACTACGGGCCAGATCCTCAGGTTGCTGCTCACTTTTCGCGCAGGAAACCTTGCACTGACTTCAGGGGAAGTTTGAGTACAAACTCTGTAATGGCTATAGTATTTGATTATTTAAAAGTATGCCGTCAATAGATATTGAGAACAGAATTCCTGACAGAGAAGTTCAGGTGACTCCCAGTGAATGTCTGCCACAAACTTATGTAGCCCCTATATTGTTATGTGTGCTGAGCTACATATGAACATATAGGAATTCACAAGGAGTATCTCACATTTACTGTTAATAAGGAATAAGACATTAAATCTTTTGTTAAGAGAAAGGAGCTTTAAATGAATAATTTCACCATTTAAATAAAGTACTAACTTTCTTAACCTTGTAAGGAGAAAAGGAGGTAAGATATACTTTTTCAGGATCTATTTTCTATTTTACATTTAAAATTATTCAATTATATGAATACAAATACCATTTAGTATTTCAAACTCTTCATAAGTGAAGAGTGACACAAACTGAATATTTTTATTTTGTATTCATAAAAGAACAAAAGAAACAATATTGCATCACTCTGTAGAAGACCCTAATTTCTCAGCTTCTAATCTTAAAATGTATGTTCATCTAGAGCTCCTTGTACAGTTAAGGGGAATGTGGGGTGAGCAAACAATGTAGATGTAGTCCCTACATCTCAATGACACACCAATGGTGTTAACTCTTTTTATATCCTCAGCAATTTGATCTGCTATAAAAATACAGGCCTCTAACAAATCCAAATTGTAGAAAAATCCTTCATTTCCCTTGGATTCAACTCTGTATTTCTACCTCTCTCATGTAATCTTCTCTACTATATCAACAATCCCTTGTATTAACTAACACAAAAAAACTGCAAACCAGACCCTGACATTTTTGTTTTTTATGTAATGATGTTCTCTTGCCTTGTGGCTCTCGTTAGTAGACATTTTGACAGATACTGACAGATCTGCAAACAAATATTCAACAACATGGGCTCGATCTTGGAACTCCTTTCTCAGACAACATTCCTTTTGGATTTCATTAGTTTTGCCTAAATGTAGATTTCAGGATCAAGTCCTATATATATATATATTTTCCCAGTTTTAAGAGATCAATGTATTTTTATGACAACTTTAAAGTTGTATTACATTTTGCTTCTACAGTATAAATAAATTGTTTAAAAATACTAAATAGGTATAATAAAGTTAATATAAAACTTTATTTTCATGGGTGTCAACACAATCATATTCTACAGTGTTTACTAACAAAGAAAAAAAGCAATATCCAGGGGTCTCATTTTATTTCTTCCATCACCTAAGGCCTAATGTTATTGGGTACAAAAAGATTAGGGTATCTGATGATTCCTATTGATATAAATGTGGTGCTAGGATGCCAGTATCCTCAAGAGCAATTGATTCTTTCTGTATCACTATCCCACTGCTTATTGACCTAATTCACCAACAAACCATTAGCTTTCTCTCACAAACAAATAAGTCTTGCATAAAATAGCACACAAACAAAAAGTATTCTTTCAGTGGCACTGATAATTTATTACATTTAGGTTCAGCCTGAGTCTGCTTTCTCATCTTCACCATCACTTAACTGTAAAAATAGGAAAAAGCTTTAACTGTATTTTTAAATCAGTTATGTGCTGAAATAGACTTCTATAAAGAGTGGACACAACCCTTACCCAAGCAAAATTCCATTAAGTGGAACTACTTGTCTATGTATCTTTTTACAATGGCTATAGCATTTTCCAACAGGTACCTTGAGTCTAATGAGCAGTACTTTGAATCTAAAAAAGGTTAAGAACCACTGGTTTATTTTTACCAGAAACTATTGGCTTTATATATAGCAGTATATTTTTACCAGAAACTATTAGTTTTATATACAGCAGTGTTTAAAACTAATAATTAAGACCAATCTTGCAAAAATTTACACATGTGCTTAATTTAAGCATATGAACTAATGATTTAAGAGTCTATTCATGTTTTTAAGTGTTTGTAGACTCTGGGCATACAAGCTCAGTAGCTGTGTGGGAAATGCTAGGCACTGGAATTCACATATGTTGTTACATAATTTTAAGAAAGCAAAGCCATTTTATTAAAAAAAAATAATTGTCTCTATGTACAAATTTGTTTCAGTACAAGGGCCTGATCCTGCATCCTCTGAATGCAATAGATCCAGAACAGAGCTTCCAGGTTACTAGTCTTCTCTTACAAATATAGTTTTAAACTTTCATGTGGAATTAAAGGTGGTACATCCGAATTTATAACTGTTGACACTATCAAACTGAAATACTTGTAGCCCTATATAACTTTTAAAACGGTATCAGGCTTAATGGATATTGTAGTTCCTCTTTAAGTCGTTTTTTCTCTTGCCATGATGCTGTTTTACCTGTCATTCTGTCCTCTTACTGAAGGTCACCCTAAGCCTTTGTCAGGAAGGGTGGCATATAAGTGAAACAAATAAATAAATGTAAGTGTTTAAAGAAAATATCAGTGTGGTGTGGTGGTCAAACTAAATATGCATTTGTTTCTGCTTATACAAGGATAATTAATTAAAATAACTAATAAGGGCCAGATCCTCCCAGCAGAAACCAAGATAAGTAACTTCAAAGGAGCTGTAGAACCACAGAGCTTTAAGTAAAATAATTACATTTTCTAAATATTGCTCAGGCATTTTCCACTAGTTGTGACAGAGTTTTGCTTGCATAAAGGCAGAACAATTCTATTGATCTTTTTTTACTGGTTTTAAAGTGCTTTTCACTTTGTACCTAAGCACCATTTGGGGCTCACAGTCAAACAAATGTTTTAATTAAAAAATGAAATTCAGTGCTGTTAATTCTACAAAATATAATAAAGCTTAAGTCTGACACTGGCTATAATATTTTCCACTTTCTTACTGTTGTCAAGATACATATGCTGTCTTTGTGGATCTAATACAAATACTTTTCCTGTATGATACTGCTTAATCTTTCATGTTAATGGAAGTACAAGTATTATAGCAAACGTCTCTTTAAGTGTTGGATTATAGATAACTCATTCTGTTTGTATTTTTAGTATTCATCTACCTTGATAAGAAACTAACTAAATGCAGAGTTAAGAAAAACACATTTCTGTTTGTTATATAAACACAAAAATATTTTAGCAGCTTGGCCTCATGCTAACTCACATTTTAGTGGCATGACATTAAACACCTGGATACAGAGTCATATCTAAAACATGTTGCCTTAATTTCCTTTGAGGTTTATCTATTTTTACTTACATTTGCTGAATGTCAACTTATAAAAATTACTCCTTTTTGCTCTTCTATACACATCCCTAGTATTAATCTGACAGACTATGAATGCTCCTTGACAACAGTCATCACAGAGCACAATGTCCTCTCTATATGCTTCTAAAAGTGAAGCTATGATCTTTGCAATAAGAAGGTATAAACAGGTAAAGTAAGAGTGGTTTAAAACACTGACAGGTTTTGTTTAAAACACTGGCAAGTCTTACAATTTATCTGACTTCTTTCTAAAAGCACTTGCAAATGAAAATTTTTGTCAGTAGAACTAAACCATTCAGAAAGTTAAATGTAAAGAACAGTTTCTCACTGCTTTGAAAGTAGGTGTATGATGGAACCCTGGTTGGGAAGCATAAATTATGTAGAGACAGATATGTCTAAAAATATTTCATAATTGTGGCTGGATCATAACAAAAATGTCAGTATTAAAGTCTACTGTAATTAAATCTATCTTGTTTACAAGTATAGAATAAAATATGAAACTAAGAAAGAAGTCTTTCTTATCATTCTTTATCAGAATTGCAAGCTATGTTAATTTACAATACAGAACTAAATTGTACATCAATTAAATCAGTATTCCTGCTAAAGCAATGAGATTTCTTGTGTTTTTCCATTCAGCGTTAAAGATACATAGGCCTTATTTATAAATCTACATCATTCTGATCAAACACGCTAGAGGATTATTTTGACGAGAAAAACCAATACAAAACAGTCTTCATTAAGCCTGCTTTGTTTGTTTGTAAGAAAAACAGCAGACAGAATGCAATAAATGGTGATTCACTTTATTGGCAGGATTTTGAAGTAATGTTGCAACTCACAAAAACAGAGCCACTATTACACAAATTAATACTGTATATTATAATTGAGCTTCCTAACACAGACAAGGGGATCACACCTTATGTTAATTAAAATTTTTAAATAGGATCTAAGTCATGTAGGTATACATGCTCTTTCTGGGTTTTTGCTGAACGTACACATTCTTAGCCTGGAATCTTGTTTTTAGCCAAATTTGTTTTAAATAGATTTAACATTTTTAGGTAAAATGAGGGAGGAAAAAATATACCTTTATGCTTTAAAACACTTTCTGGTATTGTTCCAGTTCAGAAATTACTTTGATTCTTCAAAAGAATTAAAATTTCCAGGCTACTTCTTCCTCTGAGTATTTACTAAAAAATTAAGTCACAGAGATGTTAAGTTTAAAAACCCAAATAACATAGATGTGCAGAATATAAACATTTATAAAGATTTTCATTTTTGTTATCTGAGCATATAGTGGAAAAGGAATTTGACTTTCTTCCTTGACAAGTAAGAATAATGTATGAACAAGTCAAAATTAAGTCAAACAAAAAATTAATAACCTTTTTTTTCAACCAAGCTTACCTAATTCCAGAAACATTATGTAACAGGATTTTAAAAAATGGTTTAAGGCATAAAAGCCAAAATAAGAAATGTTAACATGTTAGTAGGCTGTATATAAGATATGTACTAAGCTGCAATATTATTGGTCACAGGTCACTGAAATAAGCTTTTAACGTTTTGGATGTACTGAACTCAAAAGTTCATGGATCAGAACTATTTGTGGGGAATGATTAGGTGCGTTTCATTAGAGTGGTCTTTTCTATAGCTATACAATGAATTGAAGTGAAATATAGAAGGATTGTATGCTTTTCCAAAAAATTCTGGAAGAGCTACAAAAGGTTTTTTTTTAAATACATTATCACAACCGCAAATTAGCCCAACATGAAAATTGCCTAAAGGAGCCATACCAAAAAATACAGTCTAGGTTATGTCTTGGTTTATGATAATATTTTGCATCTCATACTATAGATTTGTACAAGTGGTATAGCAGAAAATTTGCTGGGCCTTTTGTGCATGTGTGTCCTTTCTTGCTTGTCATTATGATACTCATTACTATGACTGTGACTGATGTAGGAAAATAAACAGTCTGTCAGTTTTTCTTCTAATAGGTACCAAGTTAGCATTGTGCTTAATGATACCTAGATATCTATTCTTCATTGTTTTTCTTTTATTATCTGTATCTAATGTTTTTAAATTAAATACACTGTATACAAAAAGGACTCATTGCTCAACTACAAGAAAGGATCTTGGGGCATTCCCATAAACTGTGGATGAAACTCTTACTGGTATCAGTAACAATTTTGCATAACATTTATACCAAGGTATTACCATAGGATATTACATCTTCAAACTTACTGGAGAAGATGACATCGATGAAAAATACAAACCTGAAGCCTTTGAGAGATACTGATCCAGCTTTTTAGAGTTCATGGAAACTACTTTGAGCATCTAAATGATTTACCCTTTAATTTTGAACATTATTTCCATGGTTTGTTTTGATTGATGAATTATGTATAGCTGAAAAAACCTAGATTGAACGGGTTGTAGCAATTAGTGACTGATTAATTAATGTACAAATGGTAATGTATTTCCTTTGTACTTTGTTTTTTCAATATTGAGGTTAGTATTCTTTTAGAAAAAATAATTGATAGGCTTATAGTATATGTATGTGCCATGTATGAACAGCAAAATTGTTTGAAACTGACAATCTGTAAATCATCTTGACATCCTGTTTGCAAAGACAAAAAGTCAAGATAAGTTGGTGAGTTGATTAAATTAAAAATGTAATTCTTACAATTACAAGAAGCAAAAGTTCTTACAATAAATAGAGACTATATTAAAGATTTTCAGGTATTTATTATGCTTCTAAATAGACACATTGTATTTACATCTCAAGATTTTGTAAATGTAGAGATAACTCTAGTGCATATATTTCTACAGTAGATGTCACTACCATTTTGTGTGCATTTCAATACCTTTCTTTAGGTAGGTATCCTTTATTTTATAGGTGTGATCTCTTTTCCTCTGTAATTCTATGTTCAGATTTTTGTCCTCTCCTCCATTTTATGTTATCTTCTCTCTCCTCCATTTTATGTTCTCTTTTTCCTATGTGGCTGAAAAATAGACTATAAACAGATGCTGGATATGTAAGGCTACAAAGTTATAGATATAATTATTTTCTCTCCCCTACTTTCTATGGTCGTTTACTACACCTTCATGACAGAATGCAAAATGAAACTGATCAAAGACCCCTGTCCCCTAGGGCTTCAGAGCTCATATCTCTAGTGACATTCACTTTGATGCCAATGTATCAAAAAATAAATATTGCTTAAAATGCTTAGCAGATTTCTAAACGTTTTTGTTTATAATATTAATACATTATCACAGGGCCTCATATCATAGTACACAGAATATTTGGTTTTAAGGGCCTGATCCTGCACTCAACAAGATTTTTTCTGTTGATTTCAATAGGTGCATGAATGGGTCCTTAGTACTAACTCCTGCTTATACAATAGATTGACTAGGAAGCCCATAAGAAACTAGGAGCTAAATGTCATAATTTTCCATTTACTATACCAGTTTAAAAAAATGGTCAATACTGTAGAATTGCTTAGTTTATCTAAATTTATATTAAACAACGGACTTTAGCCTGCATCAGGAAAATATATCTGGGAATGATAATTAGATGTATTAATTCTAATACTAGGATGCCTAATTCTGCAATTCATATTCAGAAAAATGACAGCAGCTTCAACTACAGAATCAGGCCCCTAGCTCACTGATTATCTATCTATCTACATGTCTGTCTTGAGATATGACATTTCAACCCTTTGGTTTTTTTAATATAATCAGCTATTGGTTAATTACCTTGATATCTGTGAATTGTTCTGGTGAAATTAAAGCTGTCATTTCACTGCTGCTTCCCAGCAAGAAGTCCAGTCTGCTGAAAGCTCTGTCATCAACCTGAAAACAGAAAATGATTGTAGCATATGTCAGCAGATGAGCAGAATGGCAGACTTAGTGTATTTAATAATTTTGAAATGTAATTATAGATAATATTAGATCTGATAAGTAGTTCTATGATATTGTTGCAGACAATATCTAGTTTCACTACAATAGGAAGTATTTAGAAAAATATTTTTCTCAGTTCTTCAGTTTTGTTACCCTCTGAATTTGGCAGAACTGCTTGCCTAGTCAGTTTAATTGTTTCTTGTGTTCGTTTGATAGCTTAACATAGCAAAGAGGAAGAAAAAATATTAGGAAATGTGATTTTAAAATCACAAAAAAACCAGGGACACTCAGGAGTTCTTGTGTGCTTTTAACTCATTTTTAGTTGACTAGAAGAACAATTACTGACTTCAATGGATATTTTGTCTCAGTAGGAAGTGTCAAATTATATATTAAAGGAGTAAGAACATTCAGCAGTGCAAGGCAACAAAAATATCATATAACATTAGTTCCTTAACTTTATTTTGTATTCAAGGGTTGTTATTAATTTTACAACATTAGATTTGTATTTCATAAAGATAAGGCCCTTCAAATAAAGGCCCTTAGATGAGGATCAGCTATGCGATTTGGCCCTGACTAATACATAAATGCGACAGAAGGAGATGATTAGTTAAATGCAGAATGTTAACTTTAAGACACTGTTGTAGCTATGTTTAAATTACAGAGTAATAAAATACAAAGTGGTAAGGTAACATTATATCAACTCCTGGTGTCTTATGAATCTGTCAGTTTACTTGGTCATAAGTAAAGAACTACCATTTGTCTAGCCACAACAGTGCTTTATACAAATGACAACATTGTTGAAAAAGTAATATTATACTTTAGTTAAAATGTGTTTTCATTCATGTTGATTATAATCCCCTACTTCTATTGCTTACACTTTACAAAAGGATGCCATTTTGGTAGCTACATTTCACTTTAGTTCACTGAGCAAAAGATAGCCAGGGGAATGTTTGATGAAATTGTATTTAGCAAGCTTCATGTTACCAGAGAAAATCTTTTAATATGTATAGATCTATTTTTTCACTCTCATATACCAATTTAATTTAGAAAGCTAAAGTGCTATACGTACAAAGTTTGCTATCAGAAAGGTATGTTTTGGTAAATTTGAAAAATATTCATAAAGGTATGAATGGGTTGAGTGGGCTCTAGTACCTAATTTTTCTTACTGTTTTAAGGACTAGATATTTCATGCAATGAAGCAGAAGTAATTTTGGCCTAACCAGAAGCAGGACTGAGCTCAGTATCTTTAGTAATCCAGAAGTGCACTGACCCCGTGCATACATCTTGATATTATAATGGAATGCATTCTTTTATGTTTAATAATAAAATGTTCAAAACAAACATTTGTGTCAGTCCATGATCCTTTGGATCTAACTTTGAGGTAAATGTGTGAAATTTCACTGTTTGCCTCTTTGGTTCTTAAAAGTATATCAAGATATGCTAAATTTAATTTAAGATTTTACACACATGAAAATTGACTACATTCATAGTTATGTTCCTACCACAACATTATACATTTTAGAACATAAAAATATCACCTTACTTAACAGAACATTCAGAAGAGCTGAGTTATATCTATCATAAAACTTGTAATATTAAATGCTTTGACCTTTGTATGTATAAATTCTAAACCATAACACTGTACTGATATAACTGTTTGTATTTAAATATGTGTATGTGATATGTCACATCAGATATATCCCATTGGAAATATGCACACAACAGAAGTGAAGGAAGGCCCCAGTCCCCCAATCTCTCACTTAGAAGCTGAGACTAACTATAGCCTGTAAAGCAAGTATGAATGCAAGCACTTGCCAGATTAGGGCCTATATCTGTTGCCAGATTCAGATTTCCACTGTAATGAGATAGTATCAACTCAAACCATAAAATATGCTTCTTCCATTCCAGCTATTTTTAGGCATTATTATATAAACAGGTAGGTTGTTACAGACACCTCAAACAGCCCTCTCACTACAGTGTCTGTCTACATGGGATCAGTACAGTTATTCAGAAATGTATTTGCAATTCCTGTAAGGAAGGAGGCTGCACACTATACAAATAATATCATGCAATATGCTGTAACATATGCAGCAGTAAAGAGGAGAAAAACACATTCTCTTGGCTGCAAAGTTATTGGGAGTTCAAAGTCAGGGAAAAGACAGTTTACAGTGTGCGTGGAATTTCCTTGGCTGTGCCCAGCAAATAAACCAGGGGTGGTATTTATAGTATAAAAGTGTTAGCAGCTAAGTGGTGTCTGATCTATAGCTGCACAGCAGATGATCTTGTTTTGTTTTAAAAATGGCTTTGTTCCTACCCCGGTAAAGGAGACACAAAGACCACTGGAAAGTTGGGGGAAGTAAACAGAGGCACTTGTGCGTGGTGCAGGGCTGGGAAGAAAGGATAGCGGCAGCAGCAGCTCCTCTGGCTCGGGCTCTCTGGGGCTGAGATGCAATAAACAGCAGCGGCGGCTGCGGCGGCGGCGGCGAGATCAGCTGAGCCGCGCCGTCACGTGGGCGCGTGTCGAAGGTCACCGCGCTCACAATGGAGCTGTCGGAGTATGTGCAGAGCGGCTTGCAGCCTCTAGCCGATCCTGGCTGCTTCTCGCCCAGAGCCTACACGGTTCTGCTCCAGACGGCTTTCCAGAGCCTGCTTGACACCCAGGCGGACCAGGCAGCCTTAGGTAAGCGCTGCTTCTCGAGCGAGAGCCAGGAGAAGAAAGGAGCCCTGCTATGTCCTCCCGGGAGACAGACAGAGACAGGAAAAAGGGATCTATTTTCTTTCCTGCTGCCACATCCTTGTGTTTACAGCTCATGCAGGCGCGGACAGAGCCCCTAGACCCTCGCACCGCAATGACAGTGTCACCTGCACCAAGCCGCCTAACACAGACCAAACACGTACCCAGTCGTGCTCTGCCCCCCGCCTCCGGCTCTCTTGTTTTGCTGCAGAAATAGCCGTGCATTTCTCGCGTGTGGCCTAAAAACGCTCCCAGCCCTGCTTCAGCGGGGAGAGCTCAGCTCTTGAGCAGCGGTGTTCGCGCTCTCGCTTTTTTTGTGCTGGTTGCTTACTCGAGACGCCCTCGGTGAGGTTCAGCTAAGCACGTTTGCAAACGGGAGAGGTTAAAGAGATCTGGCAAGGGTCAGATTTGTCTGTGGGCGTCGGTCCAGTGTCGTTTTGGCAGCCGCAGTGCTCCTTTCTGCATGATGTCGTCTCTACGTGCATTTCCTTCCCAGCTCCGCTTGCTCTCGGTACAGTTCCTGCAATAAAAATCAGTTTCGGGGTCAGTCACTGCAGATGCACAGCGGTGGTGTATTGACGTTTGACATTCAGCCCCGCGCAGCGGTAGGGCGCAGCGACGGGTTTCTTACAACTTTTCGACTAGCCCAAAGGCTTCTTTGCAAACGCAGGACACTTGGGTGGGGACTCAAACTAAAAGTGAAAATGCTGCAAAAATTCTAGCTTCTGGGGGGGAGGGGCTTACCAGCCAAGACGCTGCTGTATGGAAATGAAATCTGCAGACAGCTCTAAAGTTGGTATTTGGAGGCGTGCAATAATGAGTGTGAGTGCGTGTGTGTGAGATTATGTAAAGCTAGCTATTAAAACCAGGACGCCTGCTTTGAACAAAGTATCTCGAATATTTGTGTCCATGCTTCTTCTAGGGTCGGGAAAAAGAGGTCGTCTCTCTCTGCCTTGGGACGTTTCTTCCTGGGGAATCGTAACAGAACAGGGACCCCATGCGATTTAAATAATCCATCATGGTATTCTTGCAAATTAATTCTGTAGCAGATAGTGTCATATCTTGGGGATGAAAAGGGAATTTAAGGGACAAAACTGACGTGTTCAGAAAATCTGTAAGACTCTTACCTTCATGTTCTGTTGAATGTTATGGGCCAGACTCTGGCCTCAGTTCCACCGGTGTAAATCCGGAATAATTTACACCGGTTACATCAGCGTTTGATTTTTAATTTAATGTCTCTGCTCTTAAGGCTCTAAGAAATGATGGCGGGTGGTTGAAGGAAAACTAGTGTTTTCCTTGCCATAGTTGTGTTTTTAGTGGGAAGGAGGAGAGATGCTTCTGTTACCTATTACTGAGGCTGATGGGTCAACAGCGTTTTTCACGAAGTGAGAAATACTTGCCCGTGGTGCTGCACGTATTCTAGCAACTTGCCTGCGTGCTCGGTTCCCCCTCCCCCTTTCTGAAATGTCTTTTACTTTGAAATCGCTCCAGAAAAGGTCATATCAAAAAGGAAAGATGTCCCTTTTAGTAACGTGTTTTAAGACTTCAAAACAAATATATCACTAGTAATTCATTTGTTTTAGACCACCCAGACTTGAAACAAATTGACCCAACAGTATTAAAACATTGCCATGCAGCAGCTGCAACTTGTATACTGGAGGCTGGAAAACAGAAAGCCGACAAATCTGCTATAAGGTACTAAGACTTTGAAATCACCCTATCTTCCTAGCGGCTGTTACTTTAAATTATACTGCTAGTTTACATCCAAAGGCTAATACGATTTTGTTTTTTCTCTCTGTAGCGCGTATCTAGAAGACTGTAAATTTGACAGAGAGAGAATAGAACAATTTTGCACCGAGTATCAGGTTTTCAGCCTATTTTAAACTACCTTCTCCTTCCCTCTTATATTTGTTCGTTCAGTAGGAGCTGGCAAATACATGCTTTCCTTTTTTTCAGAAAAACAAAGATACGTTGGAAATCATGTTGGGAAGGTAGGTTATTCAAGTCAACGAGTCATTTTCAGCTGCAGCTGAATACTTTATATTCCAGTATGCTTTGTAAAGAGCTACTTAAATTAGTTAAGAAATGGAAGGGTTTGGTTTTTTTTAACTTGCCTTCCTAAATTTTAATAAAATATTGTTGAAAGGGAAGGAAATTTGCAATACTCTTAGGAATTTTTTAAAATTTTTGATCAAACTTTAAAAAAATAATAATTAAAAGATGCTAGTGTTTGTCGATGGAAAGCCTCGAGAACATGGTCTTTTCTTCTAGGCAAACGTTCACATAATCATCCTATCTTTCAGTATAGGCAGATGTCCTCCGCACATAACCGATGTGGCTTGGCGCCTGGAATATCAGATCAAGGTAATCTTCCCATGTCAGGATGTGTCTTTTAATTTGTTTTCCTTTTTCTCTGGTAAGGTCTGATTTTCTTTCTTTCTTTCTTGGTATATGTTTTGTTTTGTTTTTTAATGTAGACCAACCAACTTCATAAGACTTATCGACCTGCCTATTTGGTGACCTTAAATGTTGAGGTATTGTATACTGCTTTTCCCAGCTTCAATTGTCTGTTGCAGGCTTTTGACAAGTTTTAATTAAACACGTGCTTGTTTTTTTCCTCAGAACAGTGGCTCAGGATCACACACAGACGTTAGTTTTAGTTGCACTATGGAGCAATTGCAGGTATTTCTTTCCATTACCATCGGCTCTCTAGGTGTTTTCAGCTGTGAATGTAAACTTTCTTGCTTTCCTTATCAGGTGTCAATCAAAACCACAGCCTATAATCAGTTATTAGAAAATATTTGGAGTTGTAGTTTAACGTGTTTTTAGAAAAGACATATTCCCCAATATTTTTGTTTGCTCTCTACTTCTGGTATGAAACTGGCAGCTAAATAATGTCAGTTACACGGGACTTACTCTTGGTTTGTCTTTAGAAACTGATGGAAACAACATAGGTGTAGTGTGAATTTAAAAGAAAAGGCATCTGTTTTCTACACTTTGTATATTTTCCTTAAGACAGAAGATCAAGCAAAATGATATGTGGATACCCCAGTATTAAGGAATAGGAATTCTAAATAGCGTTACTTACACTTAAGCCCTACTGCCTAGAAAAACAAGTTGAACTTTGCTTAGTGAAATAAATACATAACTCAACAATGGGAGTATTGTTAATCTGGAAAATAATGGAAACTCCGTGAAAGACTTGGGGCGTTGCGGGGGGGGGGGGGGCAGGGGAGGAGAAGGGAGTGCGAAGTTATTCAAACTACACGCTTGGTAGCAAAGAAGAAAAATCGACGCGTGTTCTAAAATTCCTGTTCTGGAATTCAAGTCTGTATTTTGATTAGGGGTTTTTTTGTTTGTTTGTTTTTGTTTTGTTTTTTGAGTGAATTAAATTTGGCATGTTGTCTGACTGGAGAATTGGCCTGGCATAGCATTTTATTTAACTGAAAAGACATAATATTGGTGTCTGATTATCGTTGGAAGTACCGTAGTACATTTTTACATGAACTTTGGGTACCCTCCTGATATGAATTTAATGTTAACTTTGCCATTATTTCAGTAGAAGAGCTATGTAAAAGGTTATTTTCTTTCAATATGTCAAACTTTTAATAATTGAATGCAGCAATAAAACAAGTTATTTCAACTGACATTTTGACTTGCATCAAACGTAGCCATCCTCATGTTAAGGACAAGGCTATCTTCATGTCAGTTTGAAGATGCAGACAAGAATCTCCATTTGTTGTTAGTTTCTTTAGCAGGTGACTTGTTACAAAATATTTTGGCTCTAAAATGAGTGCTCCATCTTTTAAAATTTATCTATTTATTTTTTTAGGATTTAGTTGGAAAACTAAAAGACGCTGCAAAAAGTCTAGAAAGAGCAACTCAGATGTGACCGAAAGAAGATGACTGCTGAATTCAAGAAGAAACTTGCTCTTATTCCTAACCGTCTTTCCTTGGGAACTTACTGAACCCCTCTCCTCTTTATCGTGAATAGCACGTAGCCCTGTAAAACCTTAGTCCTTATTACGTAAGTGTCAGCTATTGTGTCAAAGTTAAGTGTCATCATTGTCGTGCGGGTTCTTTATTAATGGCCTTTTCTTATGAAAAGTATTGTCACTGATGTGTCCTCGTACTGTTCCCTCATTTCATGTATTTTTAAATTTGATTTCTGGTATTTTTTCCTACTAGTTCTAATAAGGGATTTTTTTTCTCGTAATGGCTGAAGTTAGCTATGGAAGGAAACACAGCTGCTCCTGCGAACAGCTTTTTTGGGGGATTGTGGTGGGGGGAGAACGAAGTGTTTAACTTTAGAGGAGTGAAAATCCCGTCTCGAGGGAATATTGTTACTGCGGCGGGTGCCCTGCTATGGGGCAGCGTTCCGGCTTGCGCTTCATCATTTCACTTAAACCGAAATTAAAAGCTACTTAAACTTTGCAATAGACCATTCATCTTTACCCGGACTGACTCGTCCAAAGCCCCAAAGGAAGCACTGCTGGAGCGCTGTAGACGAGGGGCCTGTCCCGGCCCCGGCTCCGGCTCCAACTCCAACTCCGGCCCAGGAAGCCTCCAGTACCTCTGTCACGGGCGAGGTCTCCCCAGTTTTTCTTGCACCTCCCCCCCAGCTCTACAGTCATCGGCTGGAGGGGCTGGGCTCCGGGGCGACCTGTCAGCCTCTGTCTGCGGCCCGGAGCCGGCACCTGTGCCAGGAGGGCAGGGCCCGCGGGGCTGGGAAGCCGGGCCAGCCTTGGCCCTTGCGGAACGGCTTCTCCCGACTTCGGACTCGCGCCCCGAGGGGGAGGGACCATCTGTGCCCAGCCCCGCGCCCGCCCGCCCGCCCGGTCCCGGAGGGTCACCTTGCTGGGCTTGCCGGGCAACTAAGGACACCCACCAACACCACCCTCGCCGCTGCCTCCTGCTTGCAAGCGGCCTTGGTGGCGGGGGGGCGCCGCTGGCGCGAGAAATCCGCGGGGCAGGGGCGGCAGAGACCGGGGCTGCCGGCGCGGGGGGGCGGAGCAGACACGTGCGGCCGGGCGCCGGCAGCTGGACCGGAGCAGGGGGAGGCAGGGCAGGGCAGGCGGGGAGCCGGGCAGCGGGGCACGTGCTGGGGCGCGAGGGCGGCGGAGGAGGCGAAGCGTAGCGGGACAGGACAGGACAGGACTGGACGGGGCAGGGGGAGGCAGGCGCGGGCCCCGTGCAGGGGCGGAGGCTGGGAGCAGGGAGCCGGGAGCCCAGGCAGGGGGAGCCGGAGCTGCGCGGTTGGGGCGGGAGCAGAGTGAGGCTGGAGGAAAGGGGCAGCCTAGCCTGTGCGCGGGGAGCAGGAGAGGGCAGCGGGGCCGGGGCGGGGAACAAGAGGCGAAGTGTGTGCGGCGTGGAGGGGAGAGGAGGAGAGTGTGTGTGTGTGTGTGTGTGTGTGTGTGTGTGAGAGAGAGAGAGAGCCGGGGGTGGAGCGGGCGGAGTGCGCGCGGGGAAAAGGAGGAATCGGCGGCGCGGGTGTGCACAGGGCTGGGGGCAGGGCCCGCGAGTGTGTGCAGGCGGAGGGGGAGGGGGCGGCGGCCGCAGGCGGGGAGGGGGAGGCGGCGGGGTTGCGGGATTGGGTCACGGGGAGGCTGACGGGCTCCGACTACACCGACACTAATTCCCAGGCCACCCTTAAGGAATGAGGAGCCCCACGTGACGCTGGCGGGGCGGGCGAACTCTGAGCCATTTTGGGGACGGTGTCAGTTTCCACTGTGTGCCTTCAGCGTTGTATTTTTTCCCTCCTCCGCCCTCCCTCCCTCCCCCGTTCCCCCACCAACAACTATGAAATAATAATAATAAAACAGAGACCAAGAGGCAGAGCAGGGGGACGAGGGGGAGACAATGGGCTGGTGGAGAGAGAGCCCATCCGGATTAGAGAGACTTTCCGCTCCCAGCTCCTAAGCCACCCAAAACGCAAACTCAGAGGGAGAGAGAGGGAGTGAGAAGGGTCGGTGGCAGCGAGGAGCGAACCCGGGTGTTTTGTAACTAAAATGAGCAGAGTGCAGCAGCAGCAGCAGCAATAAGCTTATTGCAATTGACAGCGTCTGCAGTTCATTTCAAGATGGCCGCTTGGCTCACATTCATTTTCTGCTGAACGACTTTTAACTTTCATTGTCTTTTTTGGCCGCTCCGATCATCACCCACCGGCTCCTTTTTCCGGGTATGTATAAAGCGAGGTGTCTCCTTACCAAGGGCGGGGGGCGGAGGGGGCTTGGCGGCGGTTTTAGGCCGGTTTGGGGGCTGCAAAGGGGAGCCTAGGTGTCCCCCCAGCTCTCCGTATGGGAAAAGCGCTGACAGTCTGCTCCAACCACACACACACACACACATATAGACACACAGCAGCAGCAGCAGCCTGTGCACTCGCTTTCGTTACGCACCCACATTTGCAAATTTTAGTTCCTTTCTTTCTCCAGATGCCTCCTAAAATGTTTCTGTGCACATGGCCCCCAAGGAGAATATTTATATTTCCAGCCCCTGCTGCCATCCCGGCCTGAGCGCCCTTTGTTTAAAGGCAGATTTTGATTAAACAGGGACGTTCATGAAATCTGGAGCTGCCTGGGTCAAGGGATTTCAGTCCTCTCCGAAATAAATGTATCTAGGGAGGCTTAAAATGCCAGATACTGCACTCATTTTATAGAGATGGGGCCAGTGGGGGGTAGCGATCCCGCTGGAGGGCTTGTTAGACCGCGGGGGACCTCAAAGAAAATGTTATTAACTTAAGTTGGACAAACACTTGTGTGAAATTTGGTGGTGTGTAAGATGGCGGTTCCCAGTTGTTTCCAATGTCTCTTTTTACATTTGTGCTTCAAATGCTGGAGTTTTTAGGCTTCTACCTGTTGGGGCAGGGCAGGGGGGATCAAAGTTGGAAACTAACTTTTCTGCAAAGACACTACTTTGACTGTGGTTCTGGAAAATTGGGCTGTGCGGTTTGTAACTGGCTTCGAGGCGATGATGATGCGAGTGCAGGACGTCGTGGGGTTTGCGAGTGTTTCTGCCTGCTCTGGAGCTGCTGGTTTTGTTCTGATCTCGGGAGGGGGAAATTCACTTTAGAGGCTTGGTAAAGCCTCTGAGGTGTCACGGATCTGCTCCTTGTGGTGTTCAGGGCTGGCACTAGAAAGCTGATCGTACGTGTTTGTGTAATTGCATGGCCTTGACAATACAGAACTCGCAGTTTCTCCAGCTGTTTACTGTAAATATTTGGAAAGAGGCAAGGAAGTAGAAAAATCAATTTTTAATAAAAGGGAAAATCGCCATTTCCCAATGTCTAGGAGATGAGCAGCACACCCCCACTTCCCTACAGAGGTTAGGGAAAATCAGACACACACCCCCAGCTCCACTTATAACATACAGTAGTTTGTAGTAGATGGTAGTCTTTTTCTCTCAATTTTTTTTTAACAGGACCCCTAAAGCCAAAAGAGGCTCAGGAAATATAATACAGTACAAGTAGTTGGTAGAACTATTGACAACACACCCCGTACGCTTTAGAGAGACTTTAGGAGTAGTTTTGCCAGAGATACAGAACTTGCACACCAAGTCGTGGCAATACCTACCAATTAACCTTTCAGTTTATTTTAAGGAGGCTGATTGTGTCCTCCAGCCAGTCAGTTTTAGGAAGCTGATTTTAGGGAGTGAGATGTATGCATTTATTTATTTTCTTTACACTCTGCTGCCATTATTCAGTTCTTTCTTTGCTGCAATGTGTGATGCAGGAAATTAGGGCTCCGTATGTCTTCTTGGAGGGAAATGCTAGACTTCCTACGAGTTACTACTACCTTATGTGGACATGGTGAAGTGGAAGCACAGTCGTAGTGCTCGTATGGAAAATAGCTGTTGTTGCTAAAGGTAATCAAGGGTCGTCCAGCTGTAGATGACAAGTTCATTACTGCTGAACAGTCCATTTGTGGTGTGGAGGTTGATGCTGCTCCCGACGCAAAGCTGAGTGAATGAAGTTGCGTGAATGAAGCTGTATTTCAGATGCAATTTTGTTCGGAGAGATGCCAAACTGAATTATCTGGCTTGTTACATGAACGGGTGTTTGCCTGGCTAACTGATCATTGACACAAGAGCATGCTTTTGGCTGTCTTCATTTGGACATAGCCCGTGCAAGGCCTCTGAATAGTTGGCGGGCGGTCAGTGCTGGTCTTTAGGAGGCTTTCCGGGGAGTTGTCCCGCGTGGGTGTGTCAGTGCCTATGTTCTCGGTAGGGGAGTCCTTCGGTTTGAGCTGTGTGAAGTGTCGGGATTCCTCGTGTGATCAGCACCAGCAGGAACATCCCGAAAGGCTTTTCTGTCAGCCAGAGGATTGCGGCCAAGTGACCCAAGCGCACGAGTCTCGCGTGTGCGTGTCACGCGCGGTGTGTCTGTGCGGGCGGTTCTCGGGCAGGGGGTGGGTGTCGAGCTCGGTTGGCTGCAGCCGCTCCCAGCTTTCACAGGCAACTCACGGCAGGCTCCGAGCTGAACAAGAGCGAACTTCAGGCAAGAAATACTAGGCGGTCGGGGCTGCTCCAACAAGACAAGTTCCACGGTTGAACTGAATTCCCCTCGGTTGAGGAAGAGGCTGCGCTGGCGCAAAATGAAACCTGCGTCGGTACCTTCCCAGGCATCGCCCGGGTCCCGGGAGCTCGGGCCGAGCTGTCCCCGGGCGGGCGGCGCGGGTGACCTCTGCCGCTGCCACAGCCCGGCCGGGAGTGGATGGAGCTGGGGCTGGGCGCCACACATCAAGCGGGGACACGGGCGGGCACACCAGCACGGCTTGGCGCCGGTGGCACAGCAGTGCCATACACTCCCGAGTTGGCGGCGCCGGGGCTGGGCTGTGCCTCCCGGAGAGCGCCGTGCAGCCGGCCCCAGGGAAGTGCCAGGGCAGTGGCGGCGGCAGGTACCTGGTCCCCCCGCGGCCCCTCGCTTTGTGCCGGACTCGCGGCTGTCACTCCCCTTAGGGCTGCCCCGCGCCGGGCGCCGCAGCGGGCGGCTTCCCCGCTCGGGGCGCTCGTCGGCGCTGCGGGCACTCGCTCGGCGCGGCCGCCCCTGCCCGGCCGGAGCTCGAAGCCGGGGGCGCCTCGCCCCATTGTCTCGCGCGGGCCCGCCGGGGCTGGGGCACCTCCTGCCGCAACAAAGGGCTGTGCCCTGCCCGGGCCCCGCAACATCCTGCCCACAGCAGGAACCGGGGCGCGGGCAGCCGCGTGCTGCAAGGCTGTCAGCGGGGGCTGCGGGGTGGGCCGGGACGGGCGGGCGGCGTGCACCAAGCCAACGTGGAGCGAGGCCCCCGGGAGGATCCGCACTGGCCGAGGCGCGGGAGGAGCCTCCCGCGCTGCCTCCGCCACCCCGGACCTCGCCCCCCCAGCCCCGCCCCGCCCCGCTGGGCTCTGCCCCCCGCGGCCGCGGAGCACTGCACGGGCCGAGCCAAGCCCCGTCCCCGCTGGGCGCCCGCGGGCCCCGCTCCTCGCCCGGCCCGGCCCGGCCCGGCCCCCACCCCCCGCCCGTCGCGGGCTGCTCCTCCCGGCGGTGGCAGGATGCCAAGTGTAAGTGCAAGTTGCCATGGCAACGCCCGGGCGCGCGGAGCGGGTCCGGATCGGCCCCGAGCGCGGCGGGAGCCGCCCGCACCCCCCGGCCCCGCTCCCGCTCCCGGCGCGGCCCCGCTCTCCGGAAATGCCAGGGCGGCCGCCCCGGGAGGCGCCGGCTCCCCTTTGTGCAGCTCCCGCGGAGCCGAGCCCCGCCTGCGGGGAAGGGAGAGCTCGGGCCGGGGCCGGGCCCCCGCGGCGGGGATGCGGGCCCCTCGCTAGGGACAGGCCCCTGCTCTGCTGTTGGCCGCCTCTTCCTCCCCAGCCCCCCCGGCTCGCTGCGCCCGTCCCGGCCTCGGGGGCGGGGGCGAGGGCGGGGGGCGGAGACGCGACTTCCCTGGGTCGGGGAAGCGCCGGATCTCCGCACCTGGGACACGGAGCCAACGTGTGTGCGCGCGCGTGTCTTGCAGAGCCGCCTTGTCTTAAGCAAACATGCATCGAACCACCAGAATCAAAATCACGGAGCTAAACCCTCATCTCATGTGCGTGCTCTGCGGCGGCTACTTCATTGACGCCACCACCATCATAGAGTGCCTGCACTCCTGTAAGTACCGCGCGGCCTCGCGCCCCCCCGCCGGCCGCGGGTCCCCCGGGCCGCTCCGGACGCCTCGGAGCTCTCCGGCCACGGCTCTGCAGCCTTTGTTAAAGCAGGGAGATACGGAGACACGCTCCCGGCGCCTCCTTCTCATGTAAATTGCAGCTAATTTGAGTATTTGTTTAGCTTAAGCAGCGCGCTTGTGACAATGGCCCATGTACGAGCGGGCATAGCTCAGACAATCGCACCTCCTCCGCTGCAGATGGGAGCATCACCTCGGCCCCTTTACTAAACGCTTCCCGTGTTTTGCTTGCAGTCTGCAAGACGTGTATCGTGCGTTACTTGGAGACAAGCAAGTATTGTCCTATTTGTGACGTCCAAGTTCACAAAACCCGGCCGCTTTTGAATATAAGGTAGGATAAAATGCTCAGGTATCTCTTCTTTTGCTTTAGAGCAGGGAGCAAGCCCTAAGTGTCCGTGATGTTACCTCGTTACCACCCATTTCAATATGAAAGGACCTGTCCGTTTACAAGCTAAAGTTTGCCCATGTGTTCCCTTTGGGGTCTTGGTACCGCCGGAGACAAAGAAGACTTCATTGGTTACGAAGCAGGACGTTTTTGCCTGTTTTGCATACTCTGACCCCTCCTGAGCAACGCTTTCCGCCCCTTATCTTTATCTGTCACTATCTTTTACATTCCCACTTTCCATTTGACACAGACATACTGCAATCCAGTCTCCTATAGGTCCCGTAGCTCACAAGCATCAACATGGGAAGAAAAAAAAGGAAAAGTTAAACTCTTTTGAAAAGACTCTTCCCTTTAGCAGTCCATTGCTAGGTTTGTGATCTTCTGTCTCCCTGATAATTAGTAGTTCAACTCTTTTAAAGGCCTCCTTCCAACCTCTGGGAATATCATGTCAGTGAAATGCAACATGCATTTGTTCAATCAGCTAGATCACAGATGAGTTCATAATGTATCCCGTAGACTACTTTAATAAAAAGCCCAAGATCTTTTTTTAGGACTTAGCATTTAAATTTTTGTAGTGTAATTTTCCTCCTTGTTTCGGAACTGATTGTAAATAAGAAGCTTTGGCTTGACACCTCTGCTTAGATATACGTTTTGGGATTTTGTTTTTTAGGTCAGATAAAACTCTTCAAGATATTGTGTACAAACTAGTACCAGGCCTTTTCAAAAGTGAGTAGTTAAATCAAGCAGTGTCACATGTACCTACTATGCTTTTTCTTCCCATATAGTAACAAAGATAAACTAAATGAACAAATAATCTGCTTTCCCATCCAGATGAAATGAAAAGAAGAAGGGATTTTTATGCTGCTCATCCCTCAGCTGATGGTAAAAGCTTCTGGTTTATACTTTTTAATAAAACTAAGGTTTACCTCGCCTTCTATTTAAAAGCAGATACCTTAATATCTCCTGTCACTTACAATTATTTAACCATAAATCCATTCCAAGGTGTAGATTCAGCTTAATGTATAAAAACGATAATAGCAACTTAAATAAAGCAATACATAACCTTGTTACTGAAGTTTTCCCTTGTTGCTGAGAATCCCCATTCTTTCTGATTTGAATTTCAAAATGTAAATTATTGTGGAAATTTCTGCGCAGCTGCCAATGGTTCTAATGAAGACAGGGGAGAAGTTGCTGATGAAGACAAAAGAATTATAACAGATGACGAGATCATAAGCTTGTCCATTGAGTTCTTTGATCAGAATAGGCAAGTTTTGTGAGCATTTTTATCCTTATCTGTATGTTTACAGCTCTTTTTAGTATTTGTTCTGATTGTTTCATTCCTTTTCCCCAGACTGGAACGAAAAGGAAATAAAGAGAGAGAAAAATCAAAGGAAGAGGTAAATAACCTCTCTTTACTTAAGGCAGAGTGTAGACAGAAGGAAACAATTATTTCTTTTAGAGGTTGGTGGTCAAGCTGAATAAAGTATTAATATCCACCAAGATAAAAATCCGTGTAGCATATAAAGGTGTTAAAGAGATTTACAACATGGGTTTGTAGATGTAGACAGACATAATTTTGGCAGACAAAATGAAGACTGTGCTGATTTTTTTTTTAAAGGAAACTGAAGTTCTGGAAATGTTTTGGTTATTTTTTAAAGAAATAAAAGTAAAGAATAATTTGTTAGAAGAAAGAAAAATATTTTAATTTCATTTTTTTAAACAGGTCATTAGTTTGAATAGTCTGTTTTAGGACCTTTCTGTATACAATTATAAATAATTGATTGTTTCCCAGATATTTAATTTGAGCACTTAGCACCTATTTCTGATTGTCTTCATTAGGAATTCTAACTAGGAATCTGCCAACTGAAGTTAATCATTTATTACAATTGTACACACTATATTGCATCATACTGTAATAGTCTATTGGTATAAATACTTTAAAAAAATCCTGTTTGTTGTTAATAAATAGACTGACGTTTTTCAAATATACTGTTAGGTGAATGACAAAAGATATTTACGCTGCCCAGCAGCTATGACAGTGATGCATCTAAGAAAGTTTCTCCGAAGTAAAATGGATATACCTAATACTTTCCAGGTACCTTGGGTGGATGGGGAAGTTTGGGGTTTCTTTTTTCCCCCTTATAACAGTCCTCCTATGCTAAGCTTCCCCTGCTGTCTGACTTTAAAGTGCCTTTCTGATTACTTGTTTAACTCAGACCCAGAGAATAACAACTAAGCATTTATAGGGTGCAGTTTTGGTAGGCATAAGAAAATATTTTGAAGTCTCACAGAAGCGTTTTGTTTCTGTTGTATTCCTTTAAATTTTAGTACTGCCATCTGTAAGTATTGAGGTATCAGGAAATTGTTTTTCAGAAAAGATTACTTAAAAGAAAAAAAGTAATTCCGATATTTGTTAGTCATCAAGGAAGAGTTCTTCCTTGCACTGCAGCTTTAGCATCAATATTTTTAAGTCTCTGACACTATTGCTTTCAGATCATTTTCACTCTTAAGAAAAGCTGCCTGCTTTGAATTAATTTTTTTTCTGATACTCATTAATCCAAAGATTAATGTTTTACATAGATCGATGTGATGTATGAAGAGGAGCCCTTGAAGGACTACTATACGCTAATGGACATTGCTTACATTTATACTTGGAGAAGGGTAAATAGCTCCTGTACCACCTCCTCTCCTGCTGTAATCTTTCGTGGTTCAAAGAGGTGCTTACAGTGTGTTTTCTTTGCTGTGCAGAATGGACCTCTTCCTCTGAAGTATCGAGTTCGACCTACTTGTAAAAGAATGAAGATCAGCCACCAGAGAGAAGGCTTAAATAATAGCGGGGAACTAGAAAGTGACTCTGGGAGTGACAAGGCAAGCAGCCCAGCAGGAGGCATCCCCTCCACGTCCTCCTGTTTGCCTAGCCCCAGCACTCCTGTGCAGTCTCCCCATCCTCAGTTTCCTCATATCTCTAGTACTATGAATGGAACCAGCAGCAGCCCCAGCAGTAACCATCAGCCCTCCTTAACCAACAGAGCACGGAAAACGTCGATAAATGGCTCGTCAGCAACTTCCTCTGGTTGACACCTTCAATGAGACTCCCGAAAAAGAACCCTGATTTATATAGATCTCTTCATGCCATTACAGCTTTATAGATGCAAATTATTGTGACTATCGTCCAAATCGCTTTCTTTTGTAGTGACACCGACCGAATGGCTATAAAAGAGGGACTAAATGACATTCATATGGATGTTATCTGAAATGACAGATTTTTTCATAAAGAATTGTCCCCAGAGGACTGGGAAGCAAGCAACTGTGATGTGTTCCGAGTGCCTCGGAAGTCTCCAGAAGTGGATATAAACATTGGGACATAGTTTGTTAATCCAGACTAACTCCTACATTACATTCTCTCCAATTGTTATTGTTATGATGCTGTTTTGTGAACCTGTAGAAAGCAAGTGCTTTTTCATCTTGGAATTCAACAAAATGGAAAGGATATGCATAAAACAATGCATATATGTAGCCATGTCACTGTGAATAACGATTTTGCGTATTAGCCATTTTGATTCTTATGTTGCATCCTTTCTTCTCTGTTGCTGCGCAGAACCGATCAAAAGGAACGTAAACTTCAGTTTTACAATCTGTATGCCTAAAAGCGGGTATTACCGTTTTATTTACTGACTTGTTTAAATGATTCGCTTTTGTAAGAATCAGATGGCATTATGCTTATTGTACAATGCCATATTGGTATATGACATAACAGGAAACAGTATTGTATGATATATTTATAAATACTATAAAGAAAATATTGTGTTTCATGCACTCATGATATGGTTGTTAACTTTCCAAACTGGTTCGACCCTTGCAGATGCCTCCTGTTTGAGCTTTGCTGATACTGCAGAAGACACTTCTCCTGTGACAGCTACAGTATTGGGAGAGCAAACTTAGTCCTAGTTAATATGGCAATTTTAGAAGGATTTTACTGGCTTTGTCTTGTTTCAAGGGATATATTTTTACTTTTACACAAGAATAGTCATTTGTTTGGTTAAATACTGAAGTGGAGAAGAAAACTAAGGAACACGAAGGTAATTGACCCGTTTGATTATAGTTTTTCTTATTTTGATGTGATGGGATTGTGTTTTAAAAGCACATGGAATCATTATAGAAGCCATAAAATATTTGGTATAAATTTTAAGAAACCAGCAAGTCGTTGGATGAAGGCATTTTATCTAAATTTTGTTTTAATATATATGTATATGGTACTGTACTAACTTCAATCAATATAACAGGTACTTTAATATTTCCAATAATTTGTGGAGAATGCCTCCTCTTTAAGGGCCTGCAAATAGGAGCATTTTATTAGAGGCTTCTAAAGGTATTATTTTTTATCTAGAAAGTAATAACACTTTCAACAAAATATGAACAGCCCCCAATCACTTTTCAGTTTGTGGTTTGCTTCGGTCGAACTTCGTGTGTGTTCATCACCCATCATTTATACATTTGTGAGGGTGTTTATACTATATGGATATTGTTTCATGTTTGTACGGGAAAATTGTAGTTAAACATTTCATTGTCTCCGGTCTGCAAAAGAAGCACAATTCTATTGCTTTGTCTTGCTTATAGTCATTAAATCATTACTTTTGCATATAAATTGCTATTATTTGTCCTGCTTGTTTTTATAGATCAGATAAGTGCAAATCCTCCACAAGGTCGTTGCTTATTGATGTATAATGTCTTGTTAAACAAGAGTTGATATTTTTTCTGTAGTAAACATGTACAGTTCAATTTCAGCAGTTAAAAGTTCACTTTTATATATACGAAACACTTTTCATTTATAGTTGATCCTAGAAATAAACAAATAAAGGGGATACTTCATTGAAAAATAGCAAATGAACTTTGTCGATCCTATGATATCAAAGGACAAATAATTTGTTTGCTCTCATGGACATCCTGCTTGTGGGTATAAAGGGTATGCAGTGGGTCTTACAGGCTGAAATTAACACAGTGGCATGTCCATGTATTTCAGATGCATATATCTTAAACAAGTATTGTGCCTTGTTTTATCTTGAATAGGTCTTGGGAATTAAAAAGCTGGGTAGTCTCTAATTTTTATAAAAAGCAATTGTTTTCCTTCATTTCTGTCAAAGTCTTGCCCACAGAAAATAGTAGTGGTGAAAAGAATGTATCTATATGGTGGCAAGTACAAGATTCTGTCTCTCCTTCTCTGGATTACTTCTTAAAAACTTTAATGGAAGAAAATATTTTTTAAAACGTAAAGATAAGTCTCCATGCGACTGAACTGTGTATTTTGGCATGATTCCCTGCACTACATAAAATATGAATTAATTCGCACAAAGGCTAACATTGAACCTAAAGCACGAGATTGCACATTAATCAAACTAAGCTTGTTTATTTTGGAACTAGATCAATAATGTCAAATGCTGCAATAAAAACAGCTAATATTGATATTTACGACATTTGGGTGAAGGATCAGTGCAACGAAATGTGAGTTGGATAGTTCCTTTCAAGATTTATTAAATTGTTGCAGTACATTGGACTTCCCTTCACCCTGTCCGTCTAAGTAAGATAACCACCTCCAAACATCGGGTTTACACGGGTATAGAGTTCTTCACAGATGTTTGTTCTTCTCTAGAAACCATTTTGCCACGTGCAGATGGTATTGTGGTGGGGGGGAAATACTGACTTTATTTGGAGAAAATAATCCAAGATAGAATCTTGGTGTTCAACGGGTAGAGCTGCTAAATCATCCTCCTGGTTTCCAAAGGTTTTTCTGTGTACATAGGCTTGAGGAGAGCTGTAGGTAGATCTTTAAATGACTCTTTATTGCCTCTAAAGGCGCAATAGAAGTTTACTTAGTCATACACCAAGGAACTTCGTGTACTCAGATTTCTTAAAGATTAGTTCTCTCTATCAGGGAAGGATGGCAATTACGTGTTCCATAAAACTGTATTTGCGGTGTAATAATTTTTACAACCCAAGCTGTCTTGTCCACGGGCAAAATTTTGGGCAGGCTAATTTGGTGTCCCTGGAAATAGCCGTTTTCATCGTCCGTTGGTCTAATACTCATTTTTAGTTCAGCTGCCGGCGGCTCCAGGCTTTCTGTTGTGTCCATGCAGAATGTAGCTTGGGAGTGAACTGTTCTCTTGATCCACGGTTTTGACAATGTTGAGGGGTGCGGGTGTGTGTGTGACAAGTAGCGTTCAGTCTTCTCACGCTAGATGCATAGCTTAGAGCAACCATTTAATTATCTTTCAATAGGCCAATACCAGTATCAACGAAGAGCAGGTCCAAGACAAACTACAAGGAGCCTTTACAGTTGTGCAAGAGGATGGATATTAGCAAGTAGCTTCTTTCATTCCCGTGCCAAGGGGCCGGGAAAAAGACGGCGATCGTTTTTAGAGGACTTGGTTCAAAGAAGCTTTTCTTCGGCTCTTTAGCAATGAATGAACCATTGAAACTCTGTTGTTTAAAATTCAAAGGCAGAGCGACAGACAAACTTCAAGGTAAAATGGGGACATCTTCCTTTTCCCCCGCAGCTGCCAGTGATGTATCTGTCATTCCTCTCCGCATACCATCTACCCCACAACGTATTTCTTTCGCCAGGAATTTCTAGTGATCAGCTCAAGCGAATCTTTCCAAGACTTTCAAACACCGAGATTTAGGCAAAGCATTGAGGTCCACGGCTTGCTGCCGAGTCCTCCTGCTACCACCGATCCTGAATGCACCGTTGGTATCCTCCGGTCACACCGCTGCGTTGTTACCTTCTGAAGCTCACAGACGAGTTCTTCGCCTCCCCTCCCGCGTGGACTCTTGCAGTTCCGACCTTAACCACCACACTGCTGCTCAGAGATCGGGCGCTCCTGGATCTGCAAGTACGGCAGGGCTCGGGCTTTCTGCCCGCCCAGGGCAGGGGACGAGAGAAGCAAGAGGCACGTTTGGCGGCAGGTCCCGGGCCAGGGTCTGAGAGCCTAACTCCCTGCAAACACCTCCCTCCCTCCCAAAGTTCACACTGTGAAATTGCGAGACACTGTTTATGCAGAGAAGTGTTTCCTGTTTCCGTTGTTAATTTTTAACGTTCTTGCTTCTACTCTGGGGGCTCGAAGCGGATTTCCTTTATTTTTACTAAAGACAGTATCTTTTTTCTTCATGTTTTCTAAATAGTTCCCAGACAAGAAATGCCTTTGCAGGCACCGGTAGGCATGTCTAATGGGCTGGAGACAGCAAGCGCTGCGAGTCTGCAATTGCTGCCGGGCTATGACAGCCCCCCGTGACAGCTGCTTTGTGCCTTAAGAATTCAAATATTGCAGGACTATTCCGACTTCGTGACCCCCCCCTCCTGCCCAAGTTGTCCCTGGTGCTCTCTGTTTTGAAACCCAGAGGAGGATCCCAGAGGACCCACGACCCACCCTCACACCCTGCGGGCGCGGGACCGCGCTCTCCCGGCGCCGTCCGGGCTCTCGATCCCCTTGCTTGATGTCATGAGCTGGAGACTGACATGAGTTTCAAGCTGTGAAACCGAGGACATCAAAAGGAGAGCCCGCATCGCCCCGCATCCAGTTCCCGAAAATCAGGAAGGAAACTCCCATCCGCTCTGGCGCGTGGCAACCCTTCAAGACCCGGGGCAAGGCGAGGGCTCTGCCCCGCAGCAGCCCGCGGCGGCGCCCAGCGGTGCGGGGTGCAGGACCGGACTCTCGGTGTCGCCGGGCGCCCGCTGCAAGGCTGCGGGGAGCAACCGGCCGGGCTCCGGTGCTGGCGCTGGGCGGCCCGCGAGGTTTTCCCTGCTGCCGCCCGGGGCAACCGAAACCGGCGTCGACAAGTCCGGAGGAGCCGCCGGGGCGCGCTGCCCTCCCCGCGGAGCCGCCGGCGGCCCACAACGGGCCCGCAGCGGCTGCGCGAGGACCCGCGGGCATCCGAGCCGGCGTCTGTCCGCCGCGAGGGGCCGCGCCGCTTCCTCCCGCCCGCGGGCTCCGCTCGGCGCCTGCACCTCGCTGCACAAAGCCGCTGGCAGCTGCGGCGGCGGCTCCGCGCCGAGCAGAGGCCATCTTGCGCCTGCGCAACCAGCCGCCGGCTGCCGCCGCCGCCGGTCCAGCCAGCCTCGTGGCGCGCCGCAGGAGGCGGCAGCGACGGGGCGGCCCCGGCGGCGCGTTCGTGCTGCCCTCGAGGCCCCGCCACGCCCGGCCGCGGCCGCGAGGGGAAGGGCGGGCCTAGGGGAGCCTGCCCGTGGGCTGCCGTCGCCCCCGGAGAAGTGCCCTGCGGTCCCCGCGAGCGCCTGTGCCGGCTCTGCCCGCGGCCCGGAGGGAGCCCTCGGGAGCCGGCGGCCGCCCCGGCGAGCGGGCGGCGCTGAGCGGGGTCTCTGCCGTGGGCGCGCACAGCCGAGGCCGGGCGGGTTGGGCGCGGGTCGGCCCGGCGGGGCTGGGGCGCTGCCCCTCGCCCGGCCACGAGCCGTGCAGCCCGCACCGCCCTCCCCGCCGGGCACCCGCGCGGCTGTGGCGGACAGCGCCCGAGCCCGGCTCGCCCTGCCCGGGGCAGCCCCCCGGGCACGGACCAGCCTTCGCAGGCTGGGCGGCGCCGCTTCTGCTCCCACGTGTTTCTTTCCGGGGCGTCGGGGGCCCGGTGGAGGATGCGCGCCCGGCTCGAGGGGACGGAGCAACTAGCAAGCCCTGTGCCCGGGACTGCCGCCCCTCAGCCCCCCTCGGGCCTCGCTTCCCGCTCAAAAAACCTTTGGCTTTCCAGCACTGCCGAGAGGGCCGTGCATGCAAGTCCGCACCGGCGGTGACGGGCAACCCCCCAGCAGGGCGGGGAGCGCCCTTGCTCTGCCCGCGGGGCCGGCCGCCTGCAGGGTCGGGAGGCTGCATGGAGGGGGCCGCCGCTGCCGCCATTTGCCGCCGGTAGTTTCATGCTCGTTGCTGAAGATCGCTCCTCGCGCGCCGAGACAAAGGGCTGTGTTTGCACGGCTGTAAAACGCAGGCGCTGTCCCCGGGGCCACACGATGCTGCTCACCGACCCCTTCCCCACAGCGGACTGCTGCCGGCCACGTCCCCGCCAGGGACCCCCCGGCGGCGGCATCTCAGCTCGCACCGAACAGCCCCCACCGCCAGCAGCGATAGCTTCCCCTGGTGCTATCAGACACGGCGGTGAAATACAGGGGAGCGACTCCAATCCCGGATTAGCCGGGAATGCTCTTTCCTTCGTGTCCTGACCTCTGCTGCAGTCGCGATCATTGGCATTCCCCTTGCACTGATGTTTTAACTCTTCGCTTCTGACTGGGGGAAAGGGGGAGATCGTGAGGCGCCTTCTCCATTTAGGCAGGTTTTGAATGGCGACAAAGCTGGGGGGAGGCACAGGGGAGCCTCTGGAGCGGACAGACGGGCGCGCTCCCCCCGCAGAGCAGGTCGCAGGGGCAGGAGGCAGGTCCTCTCCGCCGAGCAGCCCGCGCCGCAGCTGCACAAGGGGAAGCGCCCCGGCCCGGCTACTCCACAGCACAGGGCAAGCCCACGGGGTAAAACAAAACAAAACGGAACAAAACAGGCGGGAGCTGCTTTACAGGGGCCGGGGGAGCCGCGTCCGACTGCCCTGCACAGCTACAACCCGGCTGCGACGACCCGGCCCGGAGCAGGGCAGGCGGTGTCCGGCCACCCGGTCCGCACGCTGGCACCGGTCCCGAAACCCTGCCCTCAAAGCCGGGGCGGGGCGCGGGGTCCCGCGGGCGCTGGGACCGGGTGTGAGGAGGACCGGGAGGGGCGCGCGCGGCCTCGCCCTGCGCCCCGCCGGGGGCTGCGGCACTCCCTGCTCCGGCCGTGGCGTGGGCCCGAGGGTCCCCTGGCCCTGAGAGGCAGCGAGAGGGATGCAGGAAGCCGCCAGCCTGGATCTGCCATCTTGTCTCTGGCAGGGGTTGCCTCCTCTTGGCTCTGGAGAGCCGCATGCCCTGGCAGGGGCCCAACCGGGAACGCCTGGGCAGCGGCTCCTGGGGCGACGGGCTCCTGTGGAGCGAGCCCAGCAACAGAGGCCTCCTCTTGGCCGGCGCTTTCCCCGCCACCTCCCTGCTAGGTGCTCAGAGCTCGCAGGCTGCTCAGCTGATTTGTTGCTAGTAGCAACCACACGACAGCGATTTGCAGCCTGTTCTGCTGCTGGTGCCTCTCGTCCCCCCTCCCGCTGATCGGGATCCCGGGCGCTGCCAGCGCGCCTCGCCGCCACCCACGCCCCTTGCACGCGGTCTAGAAAGAAGAGCAATGGGTGTGTTGGGGGTGGGGGGGCGCGCTCTTGTGAACTGATCTTTGAGGTCAGGAGTGAAGTACCGGCTGGCCAACCTCCGCTTTACTATTCCAGGCTGCGCTGACTTCTCAATGTCTAGTCACGTCGTTATAAATTACCAACCTGTCTATATAGATCAGCTCAGGGCGTACGCACGTGTAGTCGTGTCTCTCCGGAGCGCCAGGAGCAGCGCCCAGTATCAAAACAAAGCGCACCCTGCCGAGTAATAGTCACAAAGGAACTTCCACACTCTCCGGGCCATTTCGGGTTTGGAAACACCCCCACCGTATTTTTCCTCTTCCTGACACTGCACAAGCACTGAAGTTTCTGCAGGAGACCCATGACGTAGCCACACGCGTGTCTTTACATCGATTCAGTGCTGCGAAGTTCTACGTACATTGCACCGTACTATCCTGTTTTGCCTTTATTTTAATGTACTTGTATCTCTTTTCTTAGGTCGTTATCTTTTCTTTCCATTAGTACTGTCGGTGTGGGAAACCCCACAGACAAATGTATGATTTATGATTGACTGTTTATTTACACATGGATGTTAACATGCCAAAGGAAGCTTTTTTCCTTCTTGTGTAAAGAACAACCCATTTGTTTATTATGCTTGACATTATTTATTTAATCCATAGAAATATGTTGTGGATTAAGCTCATCACCAGAAATCTGAAGCGAAGACCGAGAGTTATCCTATATCTGTGTAGACCAAAGTCACAGCTCAAAAAGTGTCAATAGTCCTTTGTTAAATCCTTTCCTTTTGATCTTTGTTAAAATTAGCTTGGGCCAAGACAACTGAAGTTAAATAAAGAAGCAACACTTAAATGTTGGTTATATTTTACTGTAGGAAATAATGTGTTATGGACACCCCCAAAATCAATATATTCTCCTGAAACACGTCCGTTTCCTGGACTCCACAAATACCAATAACTTTTCCCCAGTTTAATTAATTGTTATCAACTGAAGTCAACCGCTGTAAGGGGTAAATCGGGGAGGGAATATATTGAGCTTTCTGAATGACCTCTTCCATCAAAGAAGGCATCCTACCTGCTAAGCAACTGCCTCACCATCCAATTAAAAGGTGATTTTTGCGAAGTCGAGCAGTTTTTGAGCACTCTAAGCAGTTATTAACAAGTTAAACAAATTTGGCTGTCAAAACAAATTGTAAGTATTGGACAGGTTGCAAAATACTAGTTGAGACTGTAAACAGAAGGGATTGTCCGAGTGTTGTCGGTTCACCTGATTCCAGCGAAGAGGGCAGCTGTGATATCGGAGTTGCAAGCACTAAAATGAACTTCTCAGGCACTGAAAACATTGCCTGGCAGGCTTGAAATCATAAGCAGAGCCCCTGGGATACCTGCACGTACATGACAGCGTACATCCAATGCCCCGAGAACTGAATGAAACTCACTTTCAAACAACCACTGTAGTCCTTTCTTTATGACTATGTCATTAACTGCAGACTCGAAAAAATCTGCGCGGATCGCGCTGGATGGTGCGGGGTGGAGAGGTGTTCAAGGTCCTTTCGGATAGTTTAGCTCTAGACTTGGCACTTTACAGAACAAATGGGGCTGGAGGTGGGTGTGCGAAGGGGCAGACTGCTCTCAAGGGGGAAATTTAACCTGCTGCCTCGCGTCTGCTTGGACACAAGTGGGAGGGCAAAGCTCGCGGAAAGTTTCTTGAAACAAGTATGAAACAAGTAGCAAACTCCAGCACCAGCTGTGCCCGCTGGAAGAGAACATCCCTTCTTTCTCCTTTATAACCGCATCTTCTCGTAGCTCCGGAGTTAAAGGGCTTCCCTGTTCACGAGAATTAGCGCCATGAAGGTGAATGGTGGGTGATCTGATTGTTTTTACGGACGCGGCAGCTCTGACCGTCAGCCCCAAGGGCACTGGCTTTGGTCAGACAACAAGTCATTTCCATCAATGACTTTCAGTCTCGGGCACTTCTGAGAGCCAATGACGTGTCCGTGGGCGGGGCTTCTGCGTGGTATTTTCAGCGCTCACTTCATTCTAAACAGACTCAGCGCTTACGGGAACCAAACACGGGAGGAATATCTGGAGATGTGCAAGATGAGTTTCGAGGCTTGCATCCCATGCAGGTTGCCTTAAGCAGGCAGGCACATCCATTTGGTCTGTAATTCACACCGTTGCTTTTTTCAACTTTGTCAAGAAATGCTTATTTTTTTCAAATCTAATTTAAGTACGTGAAATATCCGTGAAAGAAATGTGCTTAACAGCTATTGCCTTTGTCATGCACACGTGGGGAGAATTTCCTAAAATATTTCCTGTGGTAAATGACCTTTTTGCCTATCTGATTAGACGTGTCCTATTTACCGGTACTTTTAGAGAAAAGAAACATACTGACAGTTAAAAAGAGAGAGGGAGTGGGGAGTTGCACAAAACACTCGTTGAACCATCCACTTCATTTTGGAAAACAATTCCGCTTGTTTTAGTCCATGTTACTTGTATCTGAACGGAATATACGGATTATATTTTAGCACCATATAACCTTCTAAAACATCTTTATACTTTTCGAGTCTGAAAGAATACCTTCCTTAAGCGCTAAAGCATTATAAAAGACTTTACCATTATTTATCAAACAGCATATTCGTGTCGCGAGTAATACATTTAATCTTACGCGTTTTACATATAGAGCTATGAAGAGCAAAGCAGTGGCATCTAAAATTCGTGAAGACATTGTCTTTTATATTTTAATATATATCTTTTATGAAGTGTGAAAACAGGCATTGTGGTTAACGATCCTTATTTAATTTAGACTAGGACTTCGCAGAACTGGGCCAGTATTTGAATAAATCAAAGTGTGTTCACGAATATTCAATCTATTTAGGAATCTCGGGCAAGAATTTGGAGCCTGTTGGAGAGTCTAGTGATGTTCAAAGACTGTCGGAATTGTCAATCACTGCTTGCGTTAGGTGCCAGAGGGAACTCTTTTTAACCTCTTCCATACATATGCACTTACTTCTGGGAGACCAATCATACAGCGATTACACTCCAGATGTGTAAAACAGGCAGGGGGCTTAACCTGGAGCTCATGACAAGTATTCATTTCCAAACAATGTGCATCTATAAACTGGGTTATTAATACGGGAAATGACCAAATCACCAGCTACCTTGGCCATCAGCAGCAGCAGGTAGTTTTTCAAAAAGGCGAATGATGTAAAACACAAGGAAAAATAAAACGATTACCTCATCAACCCAGAAAGTCTTTGGTTAGCACCCGCCCATACTAGCTAGCTTAATTTTAACAACAAATACATCATTTCGCATTATCTCTAGTGCAGGGATCTACGTTAGAAATGCCTAAAAGCTGTCCCAGAAGCCGCCGCCCCTCGGCCAGTGTCAGCAGGAAATTAAGCTAAACACTGCTAAAGTCAAGCTTGCAATGAACTTTATTCTGACGACCGAAGACGATAAAAAATCACCTTCTCTTGAAAGGGAGGACACGTGGTTTGCTCCCAAGCCTTTTGTCAAGGCACCTCCCTCTTCTCCCCTCCCCGCCGTGCTCCTGCTAGTGCGAGCTGTCAGGACACGGCGCGGTCCGGGCGCGAGGCGCAGGAGGGGCGGCCCGGGGAGCCGAGCGCTCCAGTCCAGGGCTGCGGCTGGCCCCCGTCCTGGCTCCCGTCCTCACCCGCGCTTCTCCCGGCCTCCCCACGTTTCGCCTGCAGGCGCCCTGAGCCTCCGCCGACAAAGCAGCGGCGCAGCGCGGGTGCGGGCGGAGCGCGGAGACTGGCCGGCCGTGGGGCTCGCAGGCAGGACGGCGCTGGACGCCAGCAACCCGCCTGGCTCCCCCCGCGGCTGAGAGGTGAGCGGGTCCTTGGCGGGGAGCCCCGGCTCCTGCAGCGAAGGGTGGGCGCTGCCCCGAGGCGCGGGTGCGCCCTGCCGCCCTCCCCGGGAGCAGCGCGGGCAGAGCCGGGCACGGGGCTGTTGGACCGGGCGAACTCGGAGGGCGCGCGGGGGTCGGGCTCGTCTCTGCTGCTGCTGCGCCTCCGCGGGCCCAAGCCAGCACAAGGCGGGAGGGCGGCGAGCGCTTCTGGCAGAGGCGTGCGGCGGGGAAAGGAAATCCGCTGCCGTGCCGGGGCGGGGTCACGTCTAAGCACCACGCGCAGCGGCTCGACCGAGGGCTCCGTCGCGCCTGCGGCGACACTTCACGGCGCCAAACGCTCTGCCCCGGGCCTGCTCCGCCGGCGCGCAGCGAGGTGAGCGCCGCCCGCCCGGGCACACGCAGCCCCGCGGGGAGGCGGCGGCCCTGATGTCACAATCAGGAGGCCGAGGCTCCCGCCCCCTCCCGCCCCCGCGCGGCGCTTCTGCCCGGTTACCTAGGAGAGCGATACACAGAGCGGCGCAGAGCGACCGGCTCCCGCTCCCGCTCCCGCGCGCCTTGGCCTGAGGGGCTGAGCACGCCTAGGGACCCCGATCCCAGAGGAGCCTTTGGTGTCTCGTCCCTCGCCCCGCTCCGGGCTCTTCGGCAGGAGCCATGAGCCAGAGGCAGGTCTTGCAAGGTACGGGTACTCCTCGCCGGCCCCGCGGCTTCCTGCGCGCTGCCTCCGCTCATTCTGCCCCTCTCCGCCCCGCAGTGTTTGAGCAATACCAGAGAGCCCGGACCCAGTTCGTGCAGACGGTCGCGGAACTTGCCGCTCGGCCCCAGAACATCGAGACCCTCCAAAACGCAGGTACAGCCCCGGGGTCTGCGGAGATGCAGGGCCCCGCCGCGCTCACTCTGTGCCTGCCCAGGGTGAAGGTGCGGTGAGTGAGAACGCCTTTATGCATTTGCATGTCAGGCCAATCTGTATTTACTTGTGCTGGTATTTTTACAGCACAGGAGCCTTAGGTACGTTGTTATATGGTTAGGTTCAGTCGCTGTGCCAAGAAAAGCAGAGACTGAGACGGTAATGCAGCGGCACTGGAACGCGGTTACACATGTCTTCCTTCATTTACTGCACTTTTCAGAAGGAGAAAGCAGCTGTCACACTTAAAGGCAATGGTGCTGTCCAGTTTGGGTTTGGATTGTTGATGTGAGAAGAATGGCACTTTATTTTGTGCTCATGTTGAATAGAAATGCGGGTTTCATTGATAGAGATGAGGAGGACTTTCAGCCCAGAAAACATTTTTTTAGAACAAAAGTTTTCACAATAGTGCAAAGGGTATTAGGTGTTTGGCATGTGGAATGAATAAGTGGAGCATGTCTGAGTTTTTCAGATTCAGTGTTATCTGTGGCATTCTTTTGGGGAAGATATAAAGTTTTTGTTTTGTGTTTGTTTTCTTAGATCTTTTTAGGTTTCTAATTAATCTGTTCCTGTAGGTATTTACCTGGTTCTCTTTGCTGAAATATTCAATCGTGTTTGGCATATCTTCCTGAGTAAGATTTGGAAGTTAAACATATGCATGGATTGGGTATATGTCTGCATGTGTGCTTGCTGACACCCACCCATGCCCACACACACTCCCATTTATTTTAAATAAATCTTGTCAGTATAATGAATTTGTGTTTTATAAATAAAACTGTATTTTGGGGCATGAGGAATTACGTATTAACTAAATTAAAATATAAATGAGCTTTGTGAAAATGTTGTAAAGCAAAATCATATTAGAAAGGTAAGGGTTTTTGTAATAGTTTGCCTCAAATTTTGTTTATAAATTATTGAGCATCTTAACCTGTATAATGTGTTCAGTTGTCTAAGAGTTCATGCTATCTCATTGCTTTCATGCAGTTTAATAAACTAAAATAAGCATCTTTTGTCATGCAAATGACTCCTAGCATAGCCATTTCATTATTAACATTTAATCATCAGCTCCAGTTGTCCAGAGTTCTTATGTTATTTAGTAAGAAAAAAAAGGCATAAGAGCAGAACATAATATAGACTTAAAAGACTTTTAGAGAAAGAGCTGTAAAGCCTGACTTATTTTATGGTATTGATAATTATTGCCTGTTTTTATGGTATCAGTTGTTAAAAGTATTTTATTTTAAATACTTATTTGCTAATTCTTTCAAAATTCAGTTTTTCCAAAATTCAGTCCAAATAAAGAAAACCTGGAAAACAACATTTTTCTAATATTATGGTTAAAAATGTATCATGGTACCTAAATTATTGTTAAAGAAACATGAACCTGATTATGCAAGCCATATTTGAATACAGTATCCATTGAGCAGGTCTCTGATAATACTATTTGAATAACTTTGCTTGTAGGAAATTGGGATCTGTACAACCTGCTGCCCTTAGTCTTGTTACTTGTTTTCATTTATGAGACTATTTAATGTAGTAAGAACTTTTTGTGATCTCTGAGAATGGGGCTCCACATACCTGCTTTAAGGCCCAGTTCAGCCAATTGTCCACATCCAAAGCCCTTGTTTAGACAGAAACCTCATACTTGATACTAAAAAAAAGGAGAAAGTTTTATTTTAAGACAACCCCTCTAAACCAAGCACAGTTATACTTGACTTAATAATTTCAAATATGTGTGTCTGACTAACCTGAGTTATTTGTCAGTGTGTCAAAACCAATACTGGATGAAGTGTCCAGTTTATGGGCCAGATGATTCATATATTGTGCAACCAGCATGCTTCTCAGTCACTGAGATTTTTTATGAAGGAATGCAGATATTCAGGCCTAAGGTTAGTGGCATGCAGAAGTCACTCAATCTAGTACCATTTATTTGTTTTATAAGTTTTAAATTATTCTAAAGAGAGAAATAATTGCAACTATAGAGTTTTTACCATGTTTTATTTGAATGTGTGAGCCTCATAAATACTGGAAAATAAAACCTGAATCCTGCCTTTAAAACTAGTTTATAAACTTATAATTGTAGCAACAGCTGTTAGTTTTGACTTATTTTGCCAGATATGCCAGATGCAGAATTTTTAGGTTGTGATTAACTGCTTCAAAAAGGACCAATAAAACATTTTGGGGCATAGTTGTTGTGCAGACAATTGGCAAATCTTTTTCGTGGTCTTGCTATATTAAACTGCCTTTAATAAGGCCTGAGGGGGCCTCATTATTACATAAAATGAAACTATTCTGTATAAATTTAAAAAGTTTAAATTCCCTGAAAAGAAAGCTAACTTTTTGTAAGCAAACAAGAAGCAGAGTCTAATCCTAAAAGGTACTGACTGCCATTAGGTATCACTGATTTTAATAACTGATGGGTGTGTGGCACCTCACACAAAAGGCCCATTGCATTTGGATCTAGAGGGCCCAGGATTTTATTTTTTTTCATTTTAATCACTGTGTGTGGCAAAATTACAACAGAATTAAATTTGAACAAGATTGGGCCCTGAAATAACTGCAGTACAGTGTATTACTATATAATTAACCCAGTCTTATTCCTGAAATATCTCTAAAAATCAGTTTGAAAAACCAAGACAGATCAGGATGCGGGAGGAATATCTAATTTGGCACCACTTATACAAATCATTAGTAATAAATAAATTACATTCTCAATGTCTTCTCAATACGTAGAGGTTGAGAGGGCTTTCTGCTCTTTATTAATGCTCCTGTCCCAGCTCAAACACCTCTAATGTGGAGATCTTGTGTTACAAAAAATCTTGATTATACCTTAAGCACCCTTTTTCTAGCATCCTAACTGATGCGCAAACCAACAGGAAGTAATAAGAAAAGCAACATCAATGACAATTGAATTATGGTAGTAGATAGAGGGTAGAAATATTATAAACACATTTAAAATACAATGGCTCAAACTGTGTCCCTAGAACTGTATATGTAAATCATCAGTGCCTCTTGTATGCAAGAGGGCTCAGCCCCTATAGCATCTCTGTCAGATTCTGCAGAGGCCCTTCTTTATAATCTGGGCTCCATGCTAGGGAAAACCTTGAGGGGGATGAAAGGAAGATTGGGTTGTCTAGGAAGGATACATATCTACCTCCTTCTCTGATTACATCCCAGATTTTGTGGAAAATCCGCAGAAAAAATCATTTAGCTCCAGACGGCATTATTCTTTGTTTAGAGCCCATTCTCTAGAAATCTTGAGTCTGTGACAGGGGAATTTGGGACCACTGCAGATAACCTTCATATCCTTGGCCTTCCTCCAGTATGCACATTTGGCACAAAATCTTCCACAACTGGAGGCTGTCCTGATGGTTGTTTCTATGTGGGAGCAATTGATCTTATGTAACAATGGACAGATCATTACAAGGAAACCTTCTCAGAAATTCCTGTAGGTTTTCCTGCTGGCTGTGATATATATATATATATACCTTGGGTGCTTTAGTGACTAGGGATACTCCCATGAGTAAATGCTACTCAAGATGTGTAATAGTTGGAAAATCAGGCTTCTTAATGCATAATTAATGCAGCTGTCTTGAAAGAAGAAAAATCCTTCTCCAGAAAACCCGTTTCAGCTGGTAAATATGCAGCTGGGACACTGACAAACAATTCATTTATCAAATCTCATTTCTCATGGGCTCTAACTTATCAAAGAAGTCTATTTTGACGGTAATAGCTTTAGACATTTCCTTTAAAAATAAATCTAGTCCTTTGGAAGTTACAGCCCATGAAATTTGCTATCAGAGTGTATTATCAAAAGAAAAACAATGATTTCAAATATTAGAAATTGAGTATTTCCGACAGTAATTAAAGATGGACCTGAATCAACCTCCCCTCTAATGCCAATCCTGTTATTATATCCAAACACCATTTTGCCTTCAATTGTGGGACAGTTTAGAACTAGGTCTGAATTTCTATCTTAAGGTATGTTTCCAGCAATGACATTCTAAGGGCCTCATTCTTACCTTCTTTGCTTATTTTGCGAAATACAGTACTCTGTAAATAGTTCTACTAAAGTTAGTGGGATTATTCTTCAAATAATTTACTATTAACTATGAAGAAATATAACAGAATCAAGCCCTATGAATTTAACTGCTTTTGATTTCTGGAGATTCTGAAGTCCAGATTCTGTTCCATCGCATGTAAACAGACTTGTGCATTTACACCCAATCCTGTTAACTCTGCTTAAGTCCTTGAAAAACTGTTAATGCTAATCTGGGTCCATCTTCCTCCTCCTCCTTCCTGCTTTTATATGACCAGGGATCCTGATTTTCTCTGATAAAAAAATCTCCAATTTTTTAATTTAAAAAAGTAACACAAAATCCACATTTTTCCACAATTAAAATAAAACACCACTAATATAGACATAGAAAAAATGTGGATTTGGGGTTATTTTATATAATCTGAAAATTGGGGATTTTTAAAATCAGAGAATACTAGGATCCCTGTTTATGACTCGGTTTTATGGCTAAGATGACCATGTGTTACAAATTGTTATAGGATGAGCTCTGGGGCAGCCCTGGCACCCCCTGGGGATCACCCTAGTCCTATTCATACTCCTGATCCTCTATATAACCTCCTTTGTTTATCTCTCCTGCCATGCCTTGATGTTCTTTGGCTATCAATTGGGAGGCTGCCCCTGAGTCTCAGAGTGCTCTCACCTAGGTGACCGCCTTTTTAAATTGGAAAGGTCAGACACATGCCTGCCTCCCCCCACACCTGGCACAGCCTTTCCCTCAGGAGCCCACACCAGTTGTGTGCCTGCTACGCACCTGGCAGCAGTGGGCAGCACAACTCTATGCCACTGCTACTCTGGCTGCTATCAGGTAGGCAGGAAGCACATCACCATAGCAGTAAGGGGCTCCCAGGGGGAGCTCTGAACCCACAGCCTGCATCCACCCTACCCTGCACACAATCTGGGGGGCACGTGCCCCCCATCCACTTCTCCCTGTGCACACAGCGGCAGAGAGTTGCCCTCCCCATGCCCCCTGGCCCCATGCTTGTGACTCTGTCCTGCTCCCCACCCTGGCCCCAGGACCCCATGCATTGTCCCGGCTGAGCAGCATCCCCAGTCCCTGTCTCATTTCCTCCCTCACTATGAGGGCCTTGATCTGCCCCTTCCCTCCACCTGTCTTCCTCCATAAACTTACCTGCAGGGAGCTGCTCTCCATGCTGCCTGGGTCTTTCCCTGAATGGAATGCTGCCAGTCTACAAGGGGAAACCCAGATCCTTGCACAATGCTGCAAATCCAGGACAAATGTTGTCCTGCAGTCTTGCAGCCTGGGACTGGGACTTGAAGATCACATTCCAGGAGTGTCTCGCCCAATTAGGGACAGGTGGCTCTTACTAGTGTCTAACCAACATAACCAACCTCTTAGGGTCTCTAGGCCTTCTGCTCACTAACCCAAAACATTATGGTTCTCCATGTACTCTGGTGGGTCTGCTGGTACCTGGCTGGCACTAGTCCAAGCTAGTGGTCGTCATCTGTGACCCTCTTGGCCCCTAATTAAGCCCTAGGTCTCTTAATCATGGCCTCCAGCCTTCTCCATAGCTATGGCCATGCCTCACAGGTGTCACTTTGTCTTTGTTTATCTTCCTATATAGGCTTCAGTCCCCTCAGCCTTAGTCTACAGGTTACTTGACTGTAGGTTTGTAGCCTGGGCCCACTTACTCTGGCCTGGAATTTCAGTCTCAGCCTCTTATTGGCCTTCGTCTGCTTGTGTTGCCTTCTCGTAGCTCAGGTTCTGGCCTGCTTGTGCCTTGCTGCAGTTTCTCCCCTGGCTCCCTGTTACATGAATGTAGATGCATTAATGAATTTTCATGGACTTGAACAGTAGAATAGAATGCACTTAGGTGCGCTAGATGCCCAGTAAGTGGAATATGATCTGGCCCTAGGTGGATATTCTCTTCTTTAGTGGTAGTAACCCCTTAATTTATAATGTGTTTTTTTTCTGTAGTAGAGGGTACTAATGGGGACAGTTGCTTTTTAAATTATAAAATTGCTTAAGGATCTCAGCAAAATTAAGAAAAATAATGTTACAATGACTGAAATGGCTTCAAAGCTGAAAAACTAAAGACCAACTCCTGGGGCACATCCAGATGAGTGTAGACATGCAGTATGTGGCACTGCAGACATGTCTGTGGCACCATACACCACACATGCTGCACATGCAGGCATTCCCTGTGCTGCAAATTAGCAGCATGGGTGTGGGGGGTTGACCCCATGTTAAAAAAACGTGCCTAAAAAAAGTGGGATGGTGTATGTGGTGGCATTGCGTGCCGCCCCAAACCAGAGCCTGGCCGGCCAGAGCTGCACTTCGGCTGCTGGCCAAGCTTCTTGCTGCAGGATCACTGTGGCTGCAGCTCCCAGAGGCCCCCAGGAACCCTGGTAAGGCTGCTGGGGCCACCGAAGTTGTTGGCCCCAGCCTTCCCCACTCCACCCAAGGCAATGTGTTGCATGCCACAGCACACATGGCACAGGCACTCCCCAGAGACAGGTAGCAGTGGCACACATTGTCCCTGGGGAAACACACTTTTTATTCCTGGGGAAATGCACATGCTCACTCGGGTGGATGTGTCCCTGATTTTTTTGTTTTTATTGTTTTATTGTTTATTTTGAATATCAAATAAGTACATGTAAAAGTTCATTCTAGACTTATTTTCCTCAATATTGGAAGTGGCGGGGGCGCCAAGGTACATGGTTTGCCTAGGGTGCCAATTATCCTTGAACCAGCCCTGATTGCCAGCCCCTTAGGTCAGGACCTGTCCTTCACAAAGTGTTTATGCTGTGCCAACCATGATAGGGCCCTGATATCAGGTGAGACATTCAAGCACAACTGTCACACAAATAATAAGCACTTTTAGCATCCTGTGGGAAAGATGCTTCAGCATTCTGACTAGCAAGGGTTGAGTGCAAGGCTATACAAGTCAGGAGTGCAAAGAAAGGAGGATGGTCTTATTAAAATGCAGGAGTGGAACTCAGGAGATCTAGTTTCTCCCTTCAGAAGTGCTGCAGCTGGCTTATATAATCCATTCAGGTTGTGCGCCCTTCCTGTAAAATAGGAATAACAATATTTTCCTCAGCTATATGTTCAAGAGAGATTATTGACTGTCTGTGAGATTCTGAGGTACAAGGATGATTAGCTTAATGAAAAAGCTTGAAAAACCTCCACTGATTTCTGGGAGACTAAAACCGTTCTGGGAAGTGGCAAGAAACAGGTGCTGGTGAAGATAGAAGTTCCTGTTAGCCAAGCATACAGGAGACTAAGAAGCTGAAGGAAATTGAGTTTCTAAAAAAAAGAAGATGGATTGGAATCTATTGAAGTATTATGGCAAAAAGTGATTCGAGATGGAAGATCCTGGTGAGGAAAAAGGATGAGGTCATGAAGAATGGCTTGTTTTCAGCTCCAGTTCTAATTGTTTACCATATAGTCATCCCATATTGGCAGAATTGCTTCAGATGGTTTTTGGTTTGAGGACAGATTGTTTGGGTTCCGGTAGGGACTATTTTTGCCTGCATTTACATAGGTTTCTCCCTTTCATAAACTTGTTTTAATGGGATGGTCTGATAGTCCTTCTTGAGGGAAAACTCTAACTTTGTTGGAAGTATTCCTTGAGTAGGTTCATAAGAATCTGGGTCTGAGTAAGGACTGATGTATTTGGCCCAATGCATGAAGAAATGGAAAAAGAATGTACTCTACTTAACTCTATAAACTACACAGTGCTTTGCAAGCTTTCTCCTGAAGCCACTGGAATCCCAGGAATATGGGCTATGGGGTCACATGCACACAATAAAAATTGTTACCTACCCTGAAAAGTCTGTGTTCTAGGATCTCTCCTTCAGTGGAGAAATGTCTCACTTTCACATATTTAGTTGAAGGATTTGGGTTTATAAGTTCAGTCTTGTGAGGTGTTGAATGTTCTCAACTACTTTTGAATGACTTCAGTGAGAAGACAGAAGACAAAAGAGAGCTGTTGAGGTGAATGGAAAATGGGAAGTTCTGAAATGGCAAAGGAAGGAAAAAAGCATATTCAGGGAAGATCATTAGACAAGAAATTATCACTGGAATCATGGAATACATCAACACTGTGCACTGTATTGTAGCATGGAGATACCCCAGTTAACTCAAGAAAAGACAACCTGGGTACTGGTGACAACATGGAACATCAGACTGGGCGATATATGCTGTTTTTCAGGATAGACAGGAAAATCATGTAAGTTAGAATAGAATATAGTTGCATACTGATCTTAGGTAATTAGTTCACACAGAGCTCTGTGCCATCACACTTGTTTTTTTTTACCGTAGCTAGCTCAGGTATCTCTGACACACAGCACTATGCATCACAGGCATACCTTGGCGTTGCCGGAGTGAAGTAGGGTAGTTGATTTTTAGGGGTTCAGAGATGTGGAGTTTCCTGGTGAAGGAGAGAAGCATGTATGTTAGTGAAGATGCCAGAAATGTCCCAGGGAAAAAAGAGGATATGTCATCAAGGGTGAAGAGATTGCTTTGAAAGGAACCTGTTGCTCCTGGATCCTCTGCCCCTTGTGTCACTGCTTCAGCCTATGTGGAGGAAACCACAGGAAATGGGGAGAGGTTGAAGTCCTGATGGCAGCTGCTGGTTAGTGAAAATGCCAGGTGGGGGACTTGTTGAACTAGCCATCCAGAGGAGCAGCTCATTTTGACTCCCTCACCTCCATGCCCCTGCTGGGTAGCAGATCTTGCTAATGGGTGGTGAGTAGCCCTGTGATATATTTTTAATAGATTAGTACTTATGATCCCTGCATCTTTCATGCTCATGTGGAAGAGGCCTGTGAAATGGCTGCCTGAATGTGCTCTTAAATGTAAGTCGCTTGTTACTCCTAACTGCTTCTGGCTCCTCTGGGCCTGCTGACAAACTGAGTTGTACCACGTGCTCTACCATCTGTTAATTACATGGAAAACTGCTTGATTATACAAAAAACCCTGTTGCCAGAGTGTTCAGTGTTCATATGTGGAAAATCCTGGTTGTACTCAAGCAGAGAAGTGGAGATGATAAGAATGCTTTGTCCAGGAAATGAATGTGGGCAGCGAACTACTGGGTATGAAGATCTCACTGAGAGGGAATGTCATGAGACAGGTAAGTGAAGGATCTCTCCGTAATTAGTCATCAGGGAAACTTGCTTCCATGAGGGCAAAGTTGGCACTAGGAAGCCTAGGGAAGGTGGAAATAAACTTGCATAGTATTCTAAAGTGTTTCCTTTCACTTGGGCTTATGTCAGAATTTGGGAATCATGATTCTTGAAAACTCTAGGTTATGTGTTGAACGCTTATTATTATTAACTTACTGAATACCCTCAATGCAATAGACATTTGAATTGGGAAAAGGTGGTCATTAGTTGCTGGAGGAGAGGGAGTTAGATGCTTAGAGGGTGATGTGGAAGATTTTTCTCTTTTTTGTGACTTGTTAAATTTGTTCCTTTTTCTAGGGGTAAGGATTTTAAGTTGTCATTTGTTTTCCCTCAAACAATAGAAGTAACAAAACAAAGGTTGCAATCTCAAATAAATTTACTGTTTGTTTGGGTACAGGATCACATGGGAAGACAAAACCTGTAACCTGTTATTACCCTGAAGATTTTCCTTGCTAAAGAGAGGTTGCAGCCAGCATTTGCCTGTTGAATTAAGGCAAATCAGTCCTTTGCCTCAACCCCACTTGAGATGTGGATGTTAAAGGTGATTTATCTTTTAATGGCTATAAACTTTCTTTGAATCCATGATGACTAAGAAGCTGAGGATAGATTTCATAGACATTAGGGCAGGAAGGGACCTCAGAAGATCTTCAAGTCCAGCCTCCTGCCCCAGGAGCAGGAAGTCAGCTGGGGTCATAGGATCCCAGCAAGATAAATGTTCAATGAACTCTTAAAGGAGTCCAGAGTAGGTGCTTGCACCAGCTGTGGTGGCAGTCTGTTCCAAGCCTTGGGGACTTGGACAGTAAAGAAGTTCTTCCTTATGTCCAGTCTGAAACGGTCTTGGAGTTTGTGACCATTTGACCTTGTCATTCCATGGGGCACTCTGGTGAACAGACGTTCCTCCAGATCCTGGTGAGCACCCCGATAAACTTACAGACAGCCACCAGATCACCTCTAAGCCTGCATTTTTCCTGGCTAAAGAGTCCCATAGCTCTCAGCCTCTCATCATAAGGTCTGTTTTCCTGACCTCTGATCATGTGTGTAGCTCTCCTCTGGACTCTCTCAAGCTTCTCCATATCCTTTTTGAATTGTGGAGCCCAAAACTGGATGCAGTACTCCAGCTGCAGCCTCACCAAGGCCAAGTACAGTGGGAGAATGACATCGTGGGATTTGCTAGAGAAGCATCTATTTATGCAAGCCAACATTTTGCTCACTTTACTAGCTGCAGCATCACATTGATGGCTTATGTTCATCTTGTGGTCAATCATGACCCCAAGTCCCTTTCACCCATAGTGCCAGCCAGCGTAGCACTGCTGAGCCTATAAGCATGCTGCAGGTTTTTCTTCCCAAGGTGGAGAACCTTGCATTTTTCAGTGTTGAACACCATCAGGTTCTCGTCTGCCAATGTCCTTGAGCCTGTTGAGGTCAGCCTGGATCACCCTTCTGTCCTCAGGTGTGGACATTTTACCCCAAAGTTTGGTGTCTTCAGCGAATGTGGCCAGTCTGCTTCTGATAAGAATGTCCACATCATTAATGAATATGTTGAATAATGAAAGTCCAAGGACAGAGCCTTGAGGGACCTCACTGGTCACAGCACACCACGACAATTGACTTCCATCAACCACCACCCTCTGGGTCTGACCTTAGAGCCAATTCCCCAGCTGGTGGGTCATGGTGAAGCCGAGGCCTCAGTTGGCCAGTTTTGCTAAGAGGTGATCATAGGATACAAGATCAAAGGCTTCTTTAAAGTCAAGATATAAGAGATCAATCTCTTCTCCCTTGGCCAGGTGATAGGTCACCTGGTTGTTAAAGGAAATAAGATTGGTCAAGCAAGACCTATCTGCAACACATCCATGTGGGCTATCCCTCAAGATGTTGCCATCAGCCAGTCTGTTAAGAATGGTGTCTTTGATAACCTTTTCTAAGACCTTCCCGGGATAGAGGTCAGGCTGATGGGCCTGTAGTTTGCCAGATTCACTTTCTTCCCCTTCTTAAAGATAGGCACCACATTGGCCTTCTTTCAATCAGACACTTCACCAGAGCGCCAGGAGTTCTCGAAGATCTGTGCCATGGGCTGGGCTATGATGCTTGCCAGCTCTTTGATTACCCTGGGGTGTAAACTGTCAGGGCCTACTGACCTGAAGGTATCCAGCCTCTCAAGGTGTTCCTTCACAAGGTCAGCATTGATGGAGGGTAAGGAATCTCCTTCACCCAGGCCTTCTCATCCCATAATGGGCAGGGGAGTCCCTTGGGACTGGTGAAAAACTGACGCAAAGTATCCATTTAGCAAGTTGGCTTTTTCCTGGGCAACGGTTGTCAGTTGTCCCATCTGGTTTAGTAGGGGTCCAGTGTTGCCTTTGCTTTTCCTCCTGCTCCCCACATATCTAAAAAAGGACTTTTTATTGTCCTTGATGCTTGTTGCTAGTTGGAGTTCAGTTGCAGCCTTGTGTTTCCTGGTTCACTCCCTGCAGGTCTGGACCAGAGCAGAGTATTCCTCCTTGGAGGTGGATCCAGTTCTCCATCCTTTGTAGGTCTTTCTTTTTAGATGCAGGAGGTCTGCTAGTTCCCTACAGAGTCACAGGGGCTGCTGTGCCCTTCTGCTGCCTTTCCTTTGAGATGGGATAGACTCTGCTTGGGCATCCAGGGTCACTCCCTTGAGGAGCAGCCACTCATCCTGAACTCCCCTCCCCTTTGGGTCGTGGTCCCTTAGGGCCTCTCCGACAAGCCTCCAGATCTTGTCAAAGTCATCTTTCCTGAAGTTGAGAACTTCTGTATTGCTGATTGACTTGCCAGCTTTACAGTGGATGGAGAAGGTAATCAGCTTGTGGTCACTGTCAACCAGCTTCCCTTAGATCGTTAAGTCACTGATAGGGTCGTCCACCATTGCCAGTACCAGGTCGAGCAGCGCTTTACCTCTCATCAGCCTTTAGATTTCTTGAGTCAGATAGGCTTCATCCATGCACGTGAGAAAGCTTTGCAACCGTTTGGATTTGGCCAAATGCTCTTCCCATGAGATGTCTGGGTAGTTGAAGTCTCCCATGACAACCATGCACTGGGAATGTGCAGCCTCAGCCAATTCCGTGACAAACTCCCAGTCAAGCTCTTGATCCTGGGTAGGAGGTCTGTAGTAGACTCCCACCATTGTGCCCTCTGTGCCATGTTCCCCACAGATTTTAACCCAGAACGTCTCCAGTCGTCCACGCTGGGCACCAATTTCGGCTTGCAGGAATGCGTAGTTTCCTTTGACATAGAGAGCTACACCCCAGCCCCTTTTGTCTACTCAGTCTCTCCCGTACAGCATATAGCTGTCTATACCTGTGGCCCAGTCATGGGTGGAGTTCCACTAGGTCTCCGTTATCCCTATGACATCATAGTTATTTGTGTTAAGCAGGAGGACAAGTTCATCCTGTTTATTCCCCAAGCTCCTAGCATTTGTGTACAGGCATGCAAGTGTCCTTTTGCGGGCCTTGCCTTGGCTACAGATTGCTCCAGGGCTGGGGCAGGGGTGGGTTCCCTTAAGTGCCTTGGCCTGCTGGATTTGCAAAGGTTGCTCAGTGGGCCAGCAGTGGCAGTAGTCCCCCAATCTCCCTGCGGGCTTAGTTTAAAGCCCGGTGGAGCAGGTCAGCCAGCCTGGCGGAGAAGAGCCTCCTCCTCTGTGGAGAGAGGTAGAGGCCATCCCTTCCCAGCAGCTCACTCCCTGTCTCACCAAAGAGCGGACTGTGGTCGTGGAAGCCAGAGCCTTCACAATGACACCAGTGCTGCAGTCTTTGGTTTATTACCTCAGTCCTCCTCTCCCTCCTCAGCTCGTAGCCTGAAACCAGGAGGATTGAGGAAGACACCACCTGCACCCCAACCCCTTAAGCCCTGCTCCCAAACCCCTGTAGCACTTCATGATCCAGCTGGGATTGGGGAGACATTTCTCTACTCAAGATCAGTTATAGAGATGTGATGCAAAGAAGAATATTTAACAGGAAATATTTGTGTAATTCTTCTCCCAAGCACAGGTTGACAGCAAGGGCTAGGATTATATTCTGGGGTATTCGGTGAGTTATACCAGTGGCTTGAGCCCCAGCCCAAAAATCTGGGATCACTACATTTGATTGGGGTATTCCATAAAGACAGATGCAAATTCTTGCAAGCAATATAAACCAACAAGTACAAATTTATTACCAAAACACAAATAACCCCCCCAAAAAACAGAAACTTAAACACAATATAATAGAACTACAGTTCATAGGCTGAACCCCTTTAGAGAGACTTTACCCCAGCCCACGCCAGTCTGGGACTTGGGGCCTCCAAAGGGTTAGTTCCAGGGTCCATGCTGGAGTTGTCTTATGATTGGGGTTGATCATACATCAGGAACTTGTGGTCAGTGGTTTGGTTGTGGGGGGGCGGGGGGCCCTCGCCACTCCTGTAAAAATGGTAGAGCACCAATCTGTGATTGCATGGAGAAGCTGTGGGGGGGGGGGTAACTGCAGCTCCAGCCAGCCTACACATAGTCCAAAACTTCTGGGCTGAATTATATGGCCTGAGTTTCCCCTTTTTTAGCTTCTGATTCCTTCTCCCTTTGGAGGGGACTTCTCTTTTCAGTAGTTCATAGCAGCTTCTCCCCCACTCCAAACTAGCCTAGCTGACCTTATATCCCTGAGCCTGACATCCTTTCAGCCATATCCAGTCAGGGAATACCATGATTCAGTCTCTCTCCTAATCAGTTCACCTGGAGAAGCTTCTGCTCCCCACCCCATGGCCACCCAGATCAGAGGATTTTACATATATTACCCAGATACAAGTCCCCAGTTTTCCATGTGCAGACACATGGCCAAAACAACAGGGACCATCTTGGCCACATGGCTAGATCATATGTTTTCTCTTTAAAGCAACAAGCCAAAGGAGAAAAGGGGTAATGGTTGTCCAGGGAGAATAGCAGCAGCCTCATTTCTGGTTTAAATTACTCAAATATTTCTCACTGAGATTAAAAAAGAAAAACAAAAAATCCACAAACCCCAAACCTGAAGTAGTTTACAATTGGACTGTTGCCTAATCTGTGTGTTCATGTTTTTATAAACCAAATTGTTGTTGGAAGTTTTATCTGATTTTATGTTTTAAGTCAGTGTTAAAACTATTTTGATTCAAACTGTGGAAATTCCTGCAAGAGTGATGGCTAGAAATCTTTGGGGTGTGGTACAGGTAGACTTTGCTCTAGGTGTGAAGGTGAAAAGCATCAGGGTCTGTTTGGCCAGAAGAAAATCAATAGACAAACTCAATAGAAACAGATCCTTGGGAAGTTGCTAGGTAGTGGTTTGTTAAAGGAAGGAGCTTGGATAATAGTTTGCTTGATATAATTGGGGTGGCTTGCAGGAATAAAAATTACTTGCTCAATATTGCAGCCATTTTTTATACACCATGAGTCTTTACTCTCGTGGAGGTCCCTGGCAAGAGTCCTGTTACTTTCAAGAGGAACAAGGTTGGGTCGCAGACAGGAATGATGTACTTTTTGGGTACATCTACATGTGAAATTAGTGTGGCTGAATAAACTCCAGCACAGTAAACTCTGACCTGGCTCAACGTGCTGGAGGGCAGGGGCTTGCTGGGGCATGAGGGTGCTACAATACAGGGCTAGCTGGCAGGTAGCCCCCACACTAAAGCACCTTTGTGCCCTAGCCCACCCCATCAGCGTCTGCACGTGCATTGAAGAGGAGTAAATAACTCTACTGTAGGATTGTACTTGTGTCTATCTTATGGCAGAGTTAATTAGTTTACTCAAACCTAATAGCAATACACGTGTAGATGCTGATGTTTTACTGTGGAGCTAATTAGTCAGATCCACAGCAAATGTTTCTTGTAGATGTGTTAAGGGAGTCCATCCTGTGCGGACAGTGCTGTTGTCACCAAAACATGTGGAAAGAAAGCTGGATGTCTTTGCTCTTCCTATGGTCAAAATTGATTAACATGTCTGATGTACCACCTGCAAGTAAACAATTGCAAACATTTAATACTGAGAGTGAAATACTCTGTTATACTCAAGATGTGAGAAATCTTGGGAACTTGGGGCACCTTGAGGAGTTGATCTGTTGACTGAGGAGGGTTAAGACCACTAGATACTAGGCCTCCTTCATTCCGTGGAGGGAGATTTAATTTTTGTTCTGTATGCACGGCATAATCTAGGATTACATAATGTCCTTAGTCCTCTCTGAATGTCCCACTAAGGTCAATAGTTAGTTTGTACAACAAACAGAATAGAGTGTCTGGTATGAGAAGGTTTCTTTGTGCTAACTTTTTGCCATTATTTTTTGTTCAGTACCTTTTGTCACATTCAGGCACCACTGTTGGAAAATATGTTCTCCTTTAGGACTATCACTATTTCTACTTTTTGTTTCTCAGCTTTTTCCATCCTATATTAATTTTTCCCCATTTTCCATCCTGTTATCTGTCTTCCCACTGCATTTTTCCTTCAGTAGCTGTCACTTTCTGCAAGAGTTTTCTGAATGGGCTTCATTCTCATTATTTTCCCTGCTTCACAATCGAAATGATCATCAGTGAAATATTTTTTGCTGGTCCTTAGAGTATCATCACTTGGTTTAGTATTAGTTTTCCAATGGGCAGGGTAGTTTACTCCTTTCTGAGCCATTGTTTTAGGCTCAAGTTCTCTCTGTGTAGAAGACAAATTTATTTATGTATTAACTTAGAAGATGTTCTTAAATGCATTTCTGTGTTTTCAAGACAACGAGTGGTCTTGACATGCATTTAAAAAAATGTAGCCGTACATTTAAAAAAAAGAAGAAATGTTTTGTTCTACAGAATCAGGATGTGTCAGATAGGTCACAAGCCTGATCTCAGTCTGGCTTCCAGACTCTTTTGATCTAGACTGTTTTAAGTTCTGTTTCAGTCGAAGTTACATCTGCTCCAAAACGTTAACAGGGTTGAGTCTGAAGACCACTCACATATACACACTGATATGTAGGTTTGAATAATGCCTAGGAATGGTCTGTTGGTGACTGACCAGAAGCATTTAATAGAATATGACTTTGAAAGAGTGGCGTATATTTCATTCTGTGATTAGCAGAGCTGGAAATGAAAGTGGTTAAGAAAATATGGGCAAAGATTCTGTGGCTGGAAAATGGCAATTCACCAAAATCAAAATTTCTCCTACAACTTGCCATGTTGGACAAAATTTCTTTTAGAAAACATCTTTGGTTCAGAGTGAAGTTTCCAGTCAAAACAAGAGTGAGAGAGAGCAAGAGAAAGCAACTTTCCCCTGAGGTCCTGAAAAATCCTTGCTCACGCTGTGGGAATTCTGTGTTGTTTCAGTCTTGGAGTACATCAGCATGTAACATATCACTTTAGACAGGAAACATAACAGAACATTCTTGGATATGAACCCAAAATCTTTTCATGCAGCAGTAATAGGTATTTGTCAGAGGATAAGGCTATAAAATAATTAATGAGCACTTAAGATCTTTGGGGTAGGCACTGTCTTTGGGGTAGGCACCGAGCACATTTTGAGATGGTGTATGATTTATATAATAATGCTGGTAAAGATCTTTCTGGCCAATCTGTGAGAAAATATTAGTTTGGTGGCCAACTTGTGTCTCCTGTGGAGCAGTGAGTGAAATTCTCATTGACTCCAGCATATTGGAGGATCAGACCTTGGTTTGTTGGGACTCCTGAGCCCTTTTCTTACTTCTTTTGGGCCATGTCAAATGATGGTATGGAGATTGCAATTGTCTCATTCAAAAGAGAATTTGATGTAATATTAACTACAGGGTCATTAACTATCTGGTGACTCCATAATGTCATGCAGCGATTACAATTTAAATGTTTTCTCTTTGTAGGGACTTGTGAATATTTCACCTAGTGCCCATACCTGCTGGGTATGGGCACTAGTGCCCACCAGAGTAGTTAAACACCAACTCTTGAAACAAGTGCTCTGAGATGAGGTGACCTCTAGTGCCTCAGGGCACTTTTACAGTCTGAGAACCACTCTAAAGTGCCATCGTGTCTTGTGTATAGTGTTCCTGTGCTTCAAGATTTAGACTTTTTGGGTGAGTCCTGCTCCCAGAAACTTTCATGATAAGGGTGGGGTCAAATGGTGGGTTTTGTTTTTCCAGAGGTGAGGGAACATTGTATGTGTTTTTTCTGAGTGAGACGTATTGCTGAGTGGTTTGTAGGGCCTTTCTATGTAAAATAATAGTTATTGAGCAGACACATTGAGATATGACAGGCATCAAAGAATTTGGTTTAAAACAAATTAGGGTCTGTGTCTATAGTGCCACTGGACTTAGAGGCTTCACTGGTTATGAGAACCTCAGGTCCATGGGCTAAACACCCTGTGACAGTTTCATTGGTGCTAAGCCTGAATTCATCTCTTCAGAAAACCTTGAGTGCATGCCTTTGAGGATAGGATAGATTTGGTACAGAGTTGGTAATAGTGGGTACATCTACACGACACACATACTGCCTAATTAGGTCCACAGTGAAGTGTCAGTATCTACACGAGCGGTGCTATTAAGCGAGGTAAATTAATTAACTCCACCATAGAATAGCACTGCCCATCACAAGTACTATTCTATGGGAGAGTTATCTACTCTGCCACAATGCACATGTAGATGGTGACTAGAGCTAGTTGGGGCACAAGGGTGCTACAGTGTGGGGCTGCCTGCTGGATACCTGTAGCACCCTTGTGCCCCAGCCAACGCCTCTGCAGCACCTTGAGCCAGGCGGGAACAACCCTGGGCTTGCAGACTGACCCTCAGGGTCCCCAGCAGCCACTGCTCTGGTTCAATGTGATGCAGTCCCAGGTGCATGCATAAACAGTGCACCCAGGAGCAATAAACTCCAGCATGAACTGTACTGGAGTTTATCTTGTCACATCAATATTCACATGTAGACATACCCAGTCTGTCTCTATATTATGCAGCCACATAATCTATCTCTAACTTGTCTTCATTCTTAATCTCAATTTTCCTTTGTCTTTTGTCAAGATGTGCTTGTCTAACACCAGTGGGCGTGTGTAGATGAAACAGGGGCTCTAAATTGAAGTGGTGGGTTTTAAAAAACACCACTTCAATTTAGGACTGATTAAACCTCTGTGTCATGCACACACCCCGCTGACTTACCTGTCTCTTCAGCAGGGAAGGGAGGATGAGCTGCTGGCAGGTGGAGCGGTCCTTGGCCTGTGGTGGGGGACTGTTTCTTCCCTCCATGGTAGCTGCAGCCCGCCCCCCAGGGGGGAAGCTGCCTGCAGGCACCCAACTCAGGCAGTCCTGGGGAATACTGCAGCCACAGAGGGAAGCACCGGGCCCCTGTGCAGCTCAGGCAGTTTCCAGGGGGAAAAAAAGAAAAATCAGGGTCACACCACTTTTCTTGGGTGAAGCTTCTTTCCTGGGTTACTGTTGGACTGCCTGCAGGGCTTCCTGCAGAGTTGTAGAGCTGCATGGAGCCTGGTGCTTTGTTCCATGGCTGTAGGGCCAGCAAACTAAAACTCAAAGGAGTTGAGCACCCCAAGTCATTTAAGGCACATTACCCCACCACATTTCCTACAGTGGCTGGAATTAATGCACAACATGCTGCCAAGGCATGCAAAAACTGACACCAATTAAAGCAGTGCAAAAGCATTTAGCCCACTTTAAAATGTTGTGCGCACATGCCTCTCATTTTGTCTATACATGGCCAGTGTGTACCATTTGCCACTAGACAATTCTAAATTTTTCAGTCATGTTATCATCACAAGACTCTGAAAGAACTTATTTCATTATGGAACCTCAACATAGTGTTGACAAAGTTGATGAACTTTGTCCCTGTGAGTACTCCCTTTTGTTCTCCTTGTTGCTATAGACAGGGTGTGTTGACGTGACACAGTTACTGTGCAGTAGCCTAATAACACTGCACAGTTGTGTGCTGGTCACAAACCATGCTAATAAGCTACTGCACAGTGTCATTAGGCTACTGTACATTAACGGTCACATAAAACCTTGCACTGGTGCTACTGCATAGTAAATGTAGTTACTGCACATTCAGTTAGTACTTCATTAAGGAAGTACTAAACTAAATGTGCAGTAACTACAGCTCATTAATGAATGTGTAGACATGACCACATTAGACTACATCCTTAGCTGGTAAAAACTAGTATAACTGAAAGAACTGTAGTAATTGGGATATATATGTAGCCATGACCCTGAATGAGTGAGCGGGGCTCAGCACTCTTGCCACTTTATGAGCCATTGCTTTTCAGCTGGGGTTCTTACAGTTCGGGAGCATTAAGTAACACATCTTACCAGTATTAACACTTGGAGGAAACATTTTCAAAGAATCACTACTAGTGTGGTAAGCATAGTCTCTTCCCTTTCAAATTGTTTAATCTAGGCATTATGGATTTATTTATATTTTTTAATTATCATTTGTGATTCTGATGGAAATAAATATTTCTTATGAAATTATTTTATCTCTCTGCCTATTTTCAGGAACAATGTATCCAAACTCTACAGTCAGCAGTGTACATATTTTATGTATATTCTCCTTGGTTTAGGGACTCTCCCTTTTTATAGCTATGGACAGACATTCATTTCCACAAGTAGAAAAGTAACTCAGGAGCTGGAGCATACATGTGTTCCAGCCCCCTGGATTGAAAGCTTCACAGGCAAGCTCTCCAGCCAAGGGGCACTAGGGCTAGGAACAGAAATTACACATAAATGGATATAAGTGATCAGAAGCTGGTTTAGATCTATAACACAACAGAAGTTCAGTGCACATAAACTGTTTTCAGAATGGCTGAAACTAGTTTAAGATAAACCCGGATGGATGTAGTAACAGCGGTAAATTGACTTATTTAATTTAAATCAGTTTTTTGAACTTCTGCTCTAAAGCCACTCCAGATTCAAGTTAACTCACAGTCCCCCAGCATCCCAGGATGCTTTGCACCTTCCCAGCAAACCTCCCATCACAAAATGGACAGCCTAGCCTTGGCCCAAGCTGTCTGCTCCAGCAGAGCAGGAAGGTGTGCTCTAGTATCTCTTGGCTTCTGGCCTGAGACACTGCTGGCATGTGGCTGCATTTTCAGAATCAAAAGTGAATGTCTATTCACTTGCTTGTCAGTTCAATCTATGCTGCTTAGACTAACCTGCAGAGATTGAATTGGTTCAGCCTTAGGCTTTTTGACTGTCTGTACTGCACCCTGGACCACCTTCACCCTTAGGGAAGCCAGTTAATTGACAGCCTGCTCTATCCTCTGTCTGGGAGGGGGGCAGGCTCCCAGCTGGTAGTTAAGCGCAGCTGTCCCAGACAGAGGGGGGCAGGTTTCAGCTCCTAGTGTTCTCCCTCCCTTCCTTGGAAGGAGGAAAGGAAAACAGAGAATGGTAGGATATTAGGTGTCCTCTGCATTTGAGAGATGTGTACAATCATTCAAGTTAGGTCAGGAACAGTGAGATTTTCCTCATAGGTGTCTGATTTAATTTGTGGAGGAGCCTTTTCTCTTCCACAAGAAATCTCTTGAATGGCTATGCACCCTCTTTTAGAGCTGGCCTTTTCTCCCAGCACAAATGTAATGCCTGTTCATGGTCTGTGTTTGGCTAGCACATTGTGGACACCACCATAATTAAGTAATAATTAATTATTATAATGACATTTTAATAAATCTTCTATCTAGAGAGTAATATATTATAGCTATCGCTTCCCAAATTAGTCACTTTATATGTAATGTAATCTGGTATAATTCCATCAAGAGGTTGAGGTAGCTGTATAAATCATGAGTGACTTGCTCATGTTTAATCACCAGGAGCCCAAGATAGAATTTCCTGTGTATATTTACATTTCCTTTTTTAACATATTTGTTATATTTTTAAAATACAGATTAAAGCAGCTTGAGTTTGTAAACATTTCTGATTATATTTAAAAATTAATTAATGTTGTGAAAAAGAAGCAGGAATGTTATAGATTATTAGCATTATAAATTATAGATTATTAGCAAGAATGTCAGGTTTGCTTTCCATGGATTATATGAACTAATACATACTTCCCACAATATATACTCTAAGTGTGTTTTTTCTGAAAGAACCCACAAGTATTTATATAGATCTCTGCTTACTGTGTGGCCCTTTTTTCTTCCCAATGTAACTCAGGTGTAATGTCTTTGCTGAGGCCTCTTCTGCTGGATGTGGTCCCAACTATTCAACAGACGGCTGCTTTGGCTCTTGGGAGACTCGCCAATTATAATGATGACCTGGCAGAGGCAGTTGTTAAAGGAGACATTCTTCCACAGCTTGTGTATTCATTGGCTGAGCAGAATGTAAGAAATTGTGATTTTCTCAAGTAATACTTATTTAACTGCTAGCTAAGTGGAAAAAAAATCTCAGTCAAATATCTTTATTTAAGTGCAGCAATATTTGCACTTAAAGTTATGGACAAAATGTGCATTGAACTTCTGATAGAAAGTCAGATTGAATGAATTGTGTTAATAATTGTGACTTAGTAAAATGTTAAAAAATCTACTTATTCTTGACTCATTAACTGAAATATATTCATAAGGCTTTTTTCTAAATTGTTAAATAATGTTTTGTAAGAGGCTGATTTTTAAATGAAATTTGTAGATGTGCTGTACTGATAATTGGTTCAGATTGGTTATTAATATCAAAATGTAAGGTAAACATAAATTTAATAGATTTCATAGACATTAAGGCTGGAAGGGACCTCAGAAGATCGAGTCCAGTCCCCTGTCCCAGGGGCAGGAAGTCAACTGGGGTCACAAGATCCCAGCAAGATAAACATCCAATTGACTCTTAAAGGAGTTCAGAGTAGGTGCTGGCACCACCTCTGGCAGTAGTCCGTTCCAGACCTTGGGGGCTCAGACAGTAAAGAAATTCTTCCTTATGTCCAGCCTGAAACGGTCTTGGAGGAGCTTGTGACCGTTTGACCTTGTCATCCCATGGGGCTCTCTGGTGAACAGATGTTTCCCCAGATCCCGACGTAGACCCCTTATATACTTAAAGGCAGCCACCAGATCACCCCTGAGCCTGTGTTTTTCCAGGCTGAAGAGATCCATAGCTCTCAGCCTCTCATCATAAGGACTGTTATCTGAGCCTGTCAAGATTAGCCTGGATCATCATCCTGTCATCAGGTGTCATCATCCTGTCATCACTTTACCCTGAAGTTTGGTGTCATCAGTGAACTTTGCCAGTCAGCTTTTGGTACCAATGTCCACATCATTAATGTAGATGTTGAAAAGAATAGGCCCAAGGATGGAGCCTCGGGGAACTGCACTGGTCACGGTGCACCACAATGATTGACTTCCATCAACTACTACTCTGGGTCCAACCTTGAAGCCAATTCCCTAGCCAGCGGACTGTGATATAGCCGAGGCCGCAGTTGGCCAGTTTTTCTATGAGATGATCATGGGATACCAGATTGAAAGCTTTTTTAAAATCAAGATCTATGAAATCAATCTCTTCTCCCTTGTCCAGGTGATATGTCACCTGGTCATAGAAGGAGATGAGATTGGTCAGGCAAGACCTGCCCGCAACGGAGCTGTGCTGGCTATCGCTTAGGAAGTTGCCTTCCCTGGGATAAAGGTCAGGCTGATGGGTTCCTTGGATCTGCTTTCCTCCTTTTCTTGAAGATAGGCAACACACTGGCCTTCTTCCAATCTTCGGGTGCTTCACCTGAGCGCCATGAGTTCTCGAAGGCCAAGGCGGAGATGGAGCTAGGACTAGCAACCAAAATTAAGGATAATAAAAAGTCTTTTTTCAAATACATAGGGAGTAAGAAGAAAGCACTGGGTAACATGGGGCCCTTACAGGATAGGCTTGGCAATCTGGTGATTGTGGCAAATGAAAAAGCTGACCTCTTTAATGAATTCTTTGCCTCCATATTCCTGAACAGGGACTGGGACAGCTCCCCCACTAGAATTACAGACAGACCCAAGGGAGGCACCACCATGCCTAGGTAAGGGATGACCTAGTTAGTGAACTTTTGGAGGGACTGGATGTGTTTAAATCAGTAGGTCCAGATGCTCTTCACCCAAGGGTACTTAGGGAATTGGCAGGGGTCATAGCAGGGCCCTCTATGAGCGCTCGTGGGGCACTGGCCAGGTACCAGAGGATTGGAAAAGGGCCAATGTGGTCCGCATTTACAAAAAGGGGAAAAAGGAGGACCCTGGCAATTATAGGCCAGTCAGTCCTACCTTGGTCCTCGGGAAGACCTTTGAGAAAATTATCAAGGAGCACATCTGCAAGGGCCCAGCACAGGAGGTACTGCTCAGGGGCAACCAACATGGGTTAATTGAGGGCAAGTCCTGCCTGACTCGCCTGGTTTCTTTTTATGATCAGGTCACAAAGTCCCCCTGGACGGGGGTGTCAGGTGGATGTCATCTTCCTGAAATTTAAGAAGGCCTTTGACACACTTTCCCACCACAGTCTCTTAAAAAAACCTGGTGACTGTGACATTGATGCCTACACAATCAGATAGGTGGCAAACTGGCTAGATGGTCACGCCCAGAGAGTGGTGGTGGATAGGTTGTTTTCGACCTGAAGGGATGTGGGAAGTGGAATTCCCAGAGCTCCATCCTGGGGCCTGAATCCAGCCAGATCTAGATAAATTACAGAGGTGGGCAGATGAGAATAGGATAGAATTCAATGCAGACAAGTGCAAGGTGCTGCATCTAGGGAGAAGGAACCAGCAACACATTCACAGACTGAGGAACACCCTTCTTGTCAACACAGTGGCAGAAAGGGATCTTGGAGTCATTGTTGCCTCCAGGATGAACACGAGCCACCAGTGCGAGGAAGGGGTCAGTAAGGCTAACTGCACCTTGTCGTGCATCTACAGATGAATCACAAGCAGGTCCAGGGAGGTGATCCTTCCCCTCTATGCGGTATTGGTGAGGTCACAGTTGGAGTACTGCATCCAGTTCTGGGTGCTGCACTTCAAGAGGGATGTGGCTAACCTTGAGAGGGTCCAGAGAAGGGCCACTTGCATGGTAAAGGGGCAGCGGGGCAGGCCCTATAAGGAGAGGCTAAAGGGCCTGAACCTATTCAGCCTCCACAAGAGAAGGCTGAAAGGGGCTCCAGTGGCCATTTACGAACTCACCAGGGGGGACCAGTGAGAAATGGGGGAGGCTCTGTTCCCCCAGGCACCACCTGGGTTACTAGGAATAACGTCCACAAATTGTTAGAGAGAAGATTCATGCTGAACATCAGGAGACATTACTTTACTGTTAGGGCTGCCAGGCTCTGGAATGGGCTCCCAAGTGAGGTGGTACTCTCTCCTACCTTGGAGGTCTTTAAGAGGAGGCTGGACAGATATTTGGCTGAGGTGATATGACCGTGGCACCCGTTCCTGCCCAGGGCAGAGGGTCAGACCTGATGATCTGTTTAGGTCCCTTCTGACTATAAACACTATGTCACTAGGTCACTAAGATCCATGCCAATGGCAAAGCTATGATACTTGCCAGCTCCTTCAGTACCCTGGGATGTAAGCAATCTGGGCCAGCTGACTTGAAGGTGTCCATCCTCTCAAGGTGTTCCTTCACATGGTCAATGTTGATGAAGAATAATGATTCTCCTTCACCCCGGCTGTCCCATACTGTATTGAGCAGGGCCGTCCCTTAGGGCTGGTGAAAAACTGATGCAAAATGCTCGTTAAGCAGGTTGGCTTTTTCCTGGGCGACGGTTGTCAGTTGTCCAATATAGTTTAGCAAGAGTCCAGCGTTACCCTTGCTTTTCCTTTGGCTCCCCACATATCTAAAAAAGGACTTGTTATTGTCCTTGATACGTGTAGCCCGTTGGAGTTTAGTCACAGCCTTGGCTTTCTTTGGTTTGCTCCCTACAGGTTCGGACCAGTGCTGAGTACTCCTTTAGGGAAGATCCAGCCCTCCATTCTTTATAGGTCTTTCTTTTTAGACACAGGAGGTTCACTAGTTCCCTGCAGAGCCAAGGGGGCTGCTGTGCCCTTTTGCTGCCTTTCCTCTGAGACAGGATAGATATTGCTTGAACTTCCAGGACTCTTTCTGAACTCCCCTCCCCTTTGAGTTGAGGTCCCTTAGGGCCTTACCAACAAGCCTCCTGAGCTTGTCAAAGTCAGCTTTCCTGAAGTCAAGGACTTCTGCTTTGCTGACTGACTTGCCAGCTTTATGGTGCATGGTGATGGTGATCAGCTCATGGTTGTTGTCTCCCAGCTTTCCTTCGATAGTTAGGTCGCTGATTAAGTCATCCCCCGTTGTCAGTACCAGGTCGAGCAGTGATTTGCCTCTCATTGGTCCACAGACTTCTTGAGTCAGATAGAGCTCATCCGCGCACGTGAGGAACCTTTGCAACTGTTTGGATGTGGCCGAGTACTTTTCCCATTGAACTTCTGTGATGCTATATGTAGCCAATATACCCAAATAGGAGCATTTGGAAATTTGCAGCAGAAGAAATATTACATCAAATTACTGGCACTAACACAGTAACATACATTAAAAGGTTTTGATCTTCATGTTTGTCAAATAAAATATCATGTAACGTAGCACAAATAAACCTGGCAGGTTCTCTTCCCTTACATACCTCTTACCATTTTCCTGTACTTTTTGGATGAGTTCCAACGTTTGTTTCTTAATCTAGGTTAACTGTCAGATGTACCTCCTGATAACCAGAAAAGCAGATATTTTTTAAATTGTGGCCATATTTTAACTGTATTTAGTTTGTAGCTTTGGTTTCTTAGGATGTGTCTACACTTTCACTAATGTGCCTACTGCATTTAAGTATGAGGTACTAAATAGAGGCACAGTAGATGTGCTAAGTAGTTGTGTTAAGTACTAAGAAAGATTTTCATTGTTACTCTTAGGAGAAGTATGGCTTTAGTCATAATAAAATATGATAATAAATGATACTTGGTAATATCAAAATAAATTTTTGTTCATTCCAGTATGCCAGGATTATATGGAAGGTAAAGTAAGGCTTGCATTAGACAAAGTTATAAGCAATTGGTTAATTTAACTGTATTTATAAGAAAGAGAATTACAGTCATTTCCTTATCTTGTTTATTTGAAAAAAAACTGCACAAAGTTAGTATGGATGTCATGATGTCTATCTTTCATGTTACTATCTTATCAGTGCTGTTGGTGTGTCTGGGAGACAGTCATGATTTAAAATCACTTGGGACATCAGCAAGATTAGTGTAAGGCCATGGAAAGCCTACTGTGCTTTAGTGATTGAGGGCAAGTGAAGGAAACGAATTATCCAGTTCATACAGAGTTTAGGAATACACAGAACTAACTTGATAATTCCTGTGGGCCAAAAGAGCACATAGCTATTCTGTTCACTTCTATATATATATAGAAAGGATCAGATTCTCCAAACACTAAGTAAAACTTTTCCTTCTGTACATGTACCCACTAAACAGGATCAGACCTTAAATCAGAGTTTTATCATTAAGTGGAGAAAAGTAAAAAGATCATATTATATTCACAACTTATTTATGAACGTGTTTTATTTTAAAAAATGTATTCTGAATCACAGTAACCCCTAAAAGTATGTCTGCTTGCCTAAAACCTAATTATTTACTAGGAATTGCACAGACATGCACACATGAACAGACATACACACATGTACATATGTACTAGGGCAAATCCTCTATTGCTATACATTGTCATGGCTCCGTTGACTTAATAGTGCTATGACAATTTACAGAAGCCCAACCTTTTCTGAGATGGATTGAGAGTGCTTAGTCCATCTGTAGGTTGGATATGACTAGAGGGTCTGATCTAGCATTTAGGGCTGAGGGTTGGGGCCTTATCTAGTCGTGTGGGGAGGTTGGGGAACCACACAACCCTGATTAGGCCCTGCAGGGGGAGGGGGCCTGCCCCAGCCTCTATCTGACCACAGGGGGCAAGGGGACATGGCCCGGCTTTGATCCAGTCACAGTGGGGAGAAGGGGCTTAGACTGGCCCTAATCCAGCCAAATTGGGGGGTGAAGGTGTGACCTGGCCCCAGTTGGGCCCTGTGGGGCTTGGGAATTTGGCAGAAGGGGGAGGGGTTGGGAGTATTACTTGCCACTGCTACTGTGCCACCGAATTTCCCTACCCATGGTGGGCCTTGTGGGTTGGATGGCATGGCTCTGCAGGCTGCATTTGGCCTGCAGGTTGGAGGTTGAGCCCTGTTCTAGTCACCAGAACACCATTCCAGAATGTGGAAGAGCTGAGGTCAATTCCTTCCTCTGCCCATGGAGAGTCCAACCCACATTTCCCACCAGAATACCCTCACCAGCAGACTGGTGTCAGCATGGTGTCGCACAGTCTCTTCCTGGCCTCATGAATCTCATGCTTTGCAACACAGTGGCACAGCATCATCACAAAAGGTAGAGTGACTGCCTTCTCCTCCCCGCCCACACCCATGAGACCAGGGCAGCCTGTAGTTTGGTGGTGAGATTACTTTCCTGTGAGGTAGGAGGTGTGACTTGAATGCCCTGTGGGGTTGCAGATTAGGATGGGGAGTGTTCTAATTATTAGGATGTTGCACAGGAGAAATTATTTCTACATCCCTATTTTTAAAAGAAAAGAGTAGCCACTCCCACTCTTGTGTGGACCTCAAAGTTGTTGTTTTTGTTTTTGTGTGCTCTGAGAACACCTACTGGATCAAACTTTTTCAGGGAGATAGAGGAATGCAATGGTTTTCAGCCTTTATAGATTCAAGGCATCTGTTTAAACTTAAGACACCCTCCCATAGCTTGTGAGGATTGGGTGGCACTCCTAAGGCTGAGGGGACATGGCAACCACCCGCAGGCAGCAACGCAGCCGTTAGCAGCAAGGGCGGGCCAAGTGGGGACCGTCCAGAGGCAGCCATGGCAGTGTTGGGGGGGGATCCCCCACAGCTGAACACACAGAAGTGCCAGTGGTGCATGCAAAAGTGTCAGTGGCGATTTTTTGGGGGGGAGGGGGAAGCACCAGCCCTCCACCTGCATCCCCTGCCCATCATCTAAGCCAAGAGCACTCACTCTGGGGGGGGGGGCATGTGCACCCCCAGGTACCCCCTATGTGTCACCTGTGGTGGCAGTCTATTTCAAAAACTTATACAGTGCTTACATCCTTGCAGAGGGGCCAAGCAGCAGGGGTGCGGGAATGGCTAGGCAAGAACTGAGCCTGAGCCCAGTTCACTGTTTCCTTGCACCCCAAAGCACCCTTGGAAGGATCTTGCAGCACGCCTGGGTGCCTGAGTACACTGGTTAAGAATCATTGACCTAATAACATCTAGAGTAGTAATTGTCAATTATAGTGCTGCAGCACTGTAATTACTATTAGCACTGTTATGTGTGCAAACACCTACATATGATTCACAAGATAAACGCAGAGATTTCAAATAGGATTCCAGAATATCAAAAGTGTGTGGTCTGTTGTGTTCTCTATGAATTCTTTGCAACAGAATAATTGTTCTATTATTTTTCCATAGTCAAGAAACAAGTGACAGCTAAGAGCCAGCATTTTCCGAGGTGTGCCTTGAATATGAAAAAGTTGAGAACCACTAATCTAGACACCAAGCTGCTCTATCCTGTCAAGACAGGGATGCTACTTTACTTGCATTAAAACAGAACTTTTCAGTTGCCCAGGAACTTCAAGGTCAAAAGCTGAGAAGCCTATTGTCAAAATCCTGGATTATGTGTTCTCTATGGCAGGGCACTGTACACAAATGAATTGTTTCTGCTTTGCCTTGTACATTGGAGTCCTAATTTGGGTCCTTCTGTACTACTGCAGTAGATATTTATCACTAATAATGCAATTTCATTTTCTGTGTCCTAGTTGCTTGTTTTTTGAAGCAGCAAATGTTAGTAAAAATAAGATATCCTCCTCTATTTTTAGCGTTTTTATAAGAAAGCAGCTGCATTTGTGTTAAGAGCAGTTGGTAAACATTCTCCTCAACTTGCCCAAGCAATAGTTGATTGTGGAGCACTGGATACACTAGTGATTTGCTTGGAAGATTTTGACCCGGGAGTAAAAGAAGCTGCATCTTGGGCACTGGGATATATCGCAAGACATAATTCAGGTAACAGGGTTTTATGTGTGCTTTCATATTAAAATTTCTTAAAAGTGATAACAACTTGTAATAAGAAGTTTCTTGTAATTTGTAACTCAAAAAATATTTGTTGTCCTTGCAAGGAAACCAGTCTCCTCCCTGCATTTTATGTCCATCTTTCTGCTGATGAAAACTCTTTGCATTGCCTAGCTCACCCCCTCACATTTCATTTTTCTGCAGTCATGCTTCTACTTTTACCTATCCAACTACTTATGCACTTTCTGCCTGTATTAGTGACTACTATACTCCCTCTTCTATGGACTATTCCATCCTCCCTCCTACCCCAAAAGCTTTATTTAGCCCGTTTTTCCTCCTTTCCATTTATCTTTACCATTATTATGAATTGCCATTTTTTACGCTAACAATGTTAAAATGTTCATGTTTGACACCTTCTTAGGACTGATATAAAGTGTAGTAAAGTCAAAGGACAAACTTTGACTTCACTGAGCATTGGATCAAGCTCTTATTGACTTCCACCTGCTTGCCTTTTACTTTTCCTAGTTGAGTGAATTTAGGCATGCAACCTCTTCCTTTAGATGAATATCTCAAGGCGTAAATGCTTGTTGGGAGCTAGAGAAGAACCCTTGCCTGAACTCAATTCCCTCCATCTCCCTTTTTGACATAGACCTTCCACTGCTTCCATGGTCTGTAATATTAGTGTCATATTTGACTCTGTACTTTTCTCATTGTTCTGTTTTCCATCTCTGCACATGTGCTTGTTACCAACTCTGTAAAAGTGCCCAAGCTTCACTCTACCTCAGATGAAACCTTCTGTTTTAATTTTTGACAATAGCAGCTCCTTTTTACAGGCCTCTCAGATCCCAGCACATGCAAAATAATACTGTCTATTTACTTGCATGTACAGACAAGAACTTTCATATCCATTAATTTTTCTTGTCATCAGACCCTGTCCTCCTCTCGCTCTGTGAAATCCTGCCACTTCTTTAAAAAGGATGCTGCCTTTGCAGTTCCTTGTGCCTGAATCACCTGTGTTCTATGTTTTTGTCTGTTTTCAAAACTACATTTGCAAAAATATTTTTTTCTCTCCTTAATCCTTTCTTCGCGCAGCTTAAACTTTGCAGCTGTGTATTTTAATTTGTGTGTGGTTAGAGGGCAACTCCTTTGGAGGAAAGACACTATACAAAGTGAAGATGTATTCAGCAGTAAAGGGATATGGCCAGGTGCCCAGGGCACAGGGACAATGGTGAATTTCAGTTGCTGCTGTGCTGCTGTCATGATCGCAATTATACTTTTTAAGCAAAAAAAAAAAAAAAAAAGCTTTTACCTGTGCACTTTGCAAACAAACACAAGCAAATGAAAGGGTTTCTGAAAACAGATGATCAGTGTTCTTTGACCACTGTTCTCTTCTACAGTTTGGCAGGACTCAAGGTAGGTTGTATAGAATTGAAGACTGTATAGGCAGAAACGGTCATTTGGTCAGTCATATAGAGAGAGTACAGATCTCATGACAGTGTGTGCAAAGTATTTGTAGAAATAGTGGGGGACTGGTGGGATTGTGGACATGGGAAGCAGGTGAAATGGTGGGATTGTGCATGGCAATGAGGAGAGGTAGTTGAATGAACAGGAAATGAACTGTTGGAATATTGCATATGTCCTTAAATGCTGATATGAGCAAACATGAGGCCTGATACCTGCCCTACCTCCAAGTTGGAAAACCTCCACAAATGTACTTCACAGAGATGCCTCCATGATTTTTTGTTGTTGTTGTTAGTATAGTTTGCACATTGCTCTCCCTAAAGTATAGGCCACAGGGACCATACACAAGCTTGTGAATCTTTGGGAACCAAAGAGAGTCCCAGGTCTTCTAACTTCTCACAGTCTCTGAGGATCCTTCATTTCTCTCCCTCAAAGACAGCAATGATGTGAAAGCTTCTGTAAAAGACTATTTTTGAATGGAGTTCCAGCACCAGTGTCATGCCCAGGCTGCATTACATTTTTCTTTTTGATTATGTTAGGAATGGGAAGAGGAGAATGAGCTGAAAACCTTACTGAGGAACCTTGCCTCAGTCTGCCAACTCCTCTACCAACCCAACTATAGTGGGCCCATATCCTGGGTAGGTTGCTGCATGATTGGTGCCTGTACAAGTATGACTCTAGTAATTTAAATGATTTTTCTATTACAAACAGTGTTGAAAAAAACTGATATATATTTAAATAGGACAAAAAGTAATGATCAGTATTTAAATCGTTCATACTCTTGCACCTTCAGAACAGATTTATACCAAATTAATTTTAGTTAGTTTAAATTAGTTAGCAAATTAGTTTTTGCTCTTTTTAAAATTTTGTGGATTTTTTCATTTTAAACTAAAGTTTTTGGGTTTAGTTGTTATGCTAAAATATGCCACTTCTCTTCTTCCTCATTGTTTATGAAAGAAGTTGATGGTATCCTGACAATAAGGAATTAAATATATTTTTTTTCAGCAGCATCACCTGTCTTCTTGAAGTGATGTCCTTGGCATCATCTTGGCAGGCTTCAGGCAACTGAAAGGGTGGCTTTCAAGTGGCTTCTAAGGAGTTCGTTACATTAGTCAGCTAATTAGTTGGACTACCTGTCTTTATGATTCTCAAAATCCTCTCTCTTTAACAGAGTGTTTATTAGAAGTAATTTTGTATTTATGTCACCTAATATATCATACAAAACACATTTTGGAAGAGATGCAAATATTGCTTTTGTATGTTTAATGTATTTTTACTGAAAAAAATGAGTATATTATGCCACTAACATTTTAGATGCATACTCACATAACTTCTTAGGTAGATTAGGTTTTTGGTTTGTTTTTAATTAATGAATTGTGATGCATACTTTGACACAGTTGTGTTGAAACCATAGCTCTACATATATATTTGTGATTGCTTTACCTTGGGGCTGTATGTAGCTGCCATGGATTATATAAATTAGGAATGTATGATGTGTGTGTATATGCACACCTAAACTAACTATTTTTCAAAATGGTTATTTGAAAAATAAACCATTGAAAATTAGTTCTGTAATAATCTCTTTAAAATATTTGTAGTCCTAATTTATTTATGAAAGGAGTATTCACGTTTTATGTAAAATCAATTGTATAATATAAAAATAGTACTTTCAACACATATTAGAGTGTACATGAATGGTCGACCAGTTCAAAAAATGTATCTAGTCACTAAGATTATTTAGGTATTAACGTAGAAGACACAGGCAGTGTAATGATGACATGACTACACATAATTCATGAAAATTCATGTTATATGTAACCTAATATGCAATCTCTTTCTTAATATGAAAAGCTTTTATTGATGAATAGTAAATTAAAAGCTAAGTTAGGTCCTTGAAATACAATAGCCATATGTTGCCATGGTGCTGTAAGCCAAGTTAAATGTTAAAGATAAGAATGGATGTGCATAGCAAGAAGACATAGAAAAGCCTTATTTTAAGAATCTAATAGGTCATTTGAATTTAATGCAATTATATCCATTTTCAACATCTTAAAATAGCATAGCTTGGCTGTCACGTAAATTTGTTCTTGTTATCCAATAATTTCTTATTTCAGATTGTGATTAATGTCAAATATAGCAGAGGGCTAATACATTTCTAATAATGTAATTCTTGAATATGTCAGCTAATCATGCTTTTTGAATTAAGATGCAGTTAGCTACTGAACTCAAACAGGATGACACAATACTTCTCAGCTAAATATACATTATAACATTTGTATTTAAAGTCATCAAAATGTTATTTTTTCAAATGCATGACAGCACATCCTAATTTTGCTCTGGTAACAAATCAAGTTGCATTTCCAATTAATTGTGTAAAAAAATATTTTTAAAAAATGTATATAACTCTATTTGATATAACCATGTTATACTTACATAAACAGGACAAAATACTGTCTAATTAGGGTGGTTGGTAAAAATTTGGTACTTTGGCTTTCTCTGTTGTTGTTAGCCATGCATAAAATGCTTGCCTATTGATCAGTGCAGAATAACCAGGGCTTAAACAGCTGACATCTGCTTACTTTAAAAAAAAACCCCCACACAGAATAACAAACCATCTCAGCCTAATCTACCTCAAATGTGTGCATGTAAATGGGGGTCCATCTATTGACCTGTATTCTTTTCAGTTGTGGATTGGTCCACATGGTTTATGAGACCAGGAGGGCTGATTTGAAATGCAGATGTCGAGACAGTGAAGTACTCCCTCCCCTTTTTCTTTGCTGTATCTGTCAGGGTGAAAAATGGCTTGCACAAGGGTCAGTCACCCATACTCACTTAATTACTTTTCTTGGACCTACAGAACTGTCACAGGCTGTGGTGGATGCAGGAGCTGTTCCTCTTTTAGTACTCTGCATCCTGGAGCCAGAAATTGCTTTGAAAAGGATTGCTGCTTCAGCCCTCAGTGATATTTCAAAGCATTCTCCAGAGTTAGCACAGACGGTAGTAGATGCAGGGGCTATTGCCCACTTAGCTCAGATGATCCTGAACCCTGATGCTAAACTGAAGGTACTTTTAAAAATATTTTTTTCCAAATTGTACTAGGCATTATTTGTTACTAAGTCCGGACCATTGATACATATATTTATTTTTCAGAAGGGATTGTTTAAGCCTTAACAAAATATAGCTATGCAATTAACAAAGAGTGCTGACTGTTTTGTATATGGTTATCATATGTATAGGAGCACTAACTCTGTAGAAAGGAAAAGTTAAAAACTAGACTTTTAAATTAATAACACTTGTTTACTAGACCAGCATTGCTTAGAGAAGATCATGTAGCAATATTTTAAGGAATAAATTCAGTACTCTACATAAACCCATCAGTTTACTTAAAACATTTGTTAGATGTGGGTGATCTAGTTCCGAGGAAGCCAAGTTATATATTTCTCATTATATTATGAAAGCATTTTAATTTAACAATGTATCTGAGAACACATTAAATCTCTGATTAAAACAGGTCTTGTTTAAGATTTTATATTTATTGTCTAGTTCACAAAAATATATTTCTATTTCTGTGTGCAGTTTTACTGTCTTATTTTAATAGCCTTAAGTAAGACAAATACTACTATTAATGAATATATCTAAGCACTTAGATGGAAATTTGTAGGATTTTTTTGTAGAGTTTATTTTATTTTAAATTGTAGTATTAAATTAACATTTCTTTTATAAGAAACTTGAATGGCATAAGCAAAAAAACTTTTATTTGGGAACTAGTGAAAACTCAGTTATTAGATGGATGCGTGAATTGACGCAGGGAATTGTATAGTAGCTATGACTATGTATTTTCTGTTTTTGCTTTGTTTTTCTTGATGTAACATTTTGTGTACATGATGAGCATGGGTTGCAGGGTGTTTGCATAGCATTCATTTACAAACCAATTTTTGTTTACCAGCGTCAGGTGCTTTCAGCTCTAAGCCAAATAGCAAAGCATTCTGTGGATCTTGCAGAAATGGTGGTTGAAGCAGAAATTTTCCCGGTGGTACTCACATGCCTGAAGGACTCGGATGAATATGTTAAGAAAAATGCTGCAACTTTAATTAGAGAGATAGCAAAGCATACGCCTGAGGTAAAACCTTGAAAATGCAAATACAAGGTCACATCATTAGATTTTACACTTTAAATAAAATAGAGGAAATCCATTTCCTTTCAGAAAGGGAGGGCAAAAAGCACTATCAGGTTTCCGTTGGAAAAATATGGAAATGTTGGCTCATGTTCTGAGATGTGAATTGAATAAGAATTGGATTAGAAAAGAAAGAGCAATATATTTACTTAGCTTTTATTTACCAGCAGGTGTCAGTGCAGTGAATGGATATTATGTTAACAATATAATCTGCCCCAAATATTAAAAATCCTGAGTTAATCCCTCCCTCCCCCAAATCATGAGACTGACTTAAAAATCATGTGATTTAAGAACAATACTACATTTAGTATGTTTCAAAATTTTCTTGGGGATCATCAAGCCTTTAGGTCATATTTTAATAGTTTTCCCCAAAACTGTGATAACTAGAATTTTTTTTAAATTAGCAGTTTTGATTCTCACATAATTACATGAGTCTATGAATTAGGGTTTGAAAGAAACAAAACAAATATTTCCAGACTTGTTATTAAGTCATGAGAGTTGGCAACACCACATTGTAGCTTTCTAGAGACATGGGAGGTGTTTGCCAAGACAAGTATGAACTGAATAGGTTAAGCTTATAAATATTTATATGGACTTGAATCCTTCAGAGCATAAAATTTGCATAAAAGCTTTTTAAAATGTGATGCTCTAATGTAATAAAAACTATTTAACATTAAAATGTGTCTATTTATGGAAGCCAATATTGCCAGCCTCAGTCATACAAAAATTGTGTGAGTGAACTTAAAATCACAAGAGACATAAATCTGAGGTCTTTTTCCCTGCCTCTGGCCTTTGAGCCTTTTGGTTACACCTGGGTCACATTTTTTTGCTGCTTTCTGTGCTCAGAAGGCTTAAGATCTTTTAAAAAAAAATGAAAACTTGAGATTCTCAACTCCAGGAGTCATAGCTAGAAGCAAAAAGTCAAGACTTAAGATAACATTTTGATAGTTTAGCAATACTGGGTTCCTTTGTGAATGATTGCAACAACTTGCTCTAAGTAGGCTTTAACAAGCTTCCTAATGAATCTCACTCACATTAGAAAGTGATAATCTACATGTTTGACTTCAGAATGATGGATATTGAGCCAGATTTATCTTCCAGTAACTCTACCAAAGAAACATGTCTTACAGTAGAGATAAATTCTCCCCACTGACTTTTCTGGAAAAGCCAGATATGACAGTCTCATGAGGAAGTTGTCCCCATTGTCCCCCATTGTGCAGATACAATGGAATTGGTGCAGGGGTCAGAATGTGGGGAGCTGATGCATGTCCCCAACCCCCTCTGAGCTGTGGAGTGCATCTCCACAGGAGTCCCCTGCATCTGTATTCTCATGCTTATTGTGGTGAAAAAAGAGAAAGAGGCTGTAGCAGCAGTCTTGGAGTGATGCTGCTGCTGCCCTACAACCTGAGAGGAGGAGTGTTCTCCTTTCTTTCTCTCATCTGCTCCAGGATTTGAGCCTAACTGACTGCATCCAAAAGCCCTGTATAGAGCTCATATTTTTAAAGTAATAATTTTAAAGGTTGAATAACTAGCTGTTGCATTAATAATAATAGTCCTGTGTTTTAAACATTTTAGAATTTCAAGGTAAACACAGACTTAAGTTTAAAAAATTTTTATGTACTGCTTTGGGAAATCTGAAGAAAACTTAAATGCAGAGAAAAATACCATTCATGCAAACAGAATTGATTTAATTTTTAGGCACTGATCATGTCAGAAAACCTTGCAAATGCTGTTCTCAAAGTAATGTTAGAAATTATATCATTTGGAAAAAAATGTAAATGAGAGTTTAATCTCTGGTAGGAATTAGGATCCTAGGCCTGCCTGGTTATAACTTACACCAAGACTACTCAGAAAAAAATGACACGCACCTATTTTAAGGCTTCTTTTCACTGCCAGAACAGTGTAGTTGGGATTTAGCTTAAAACAATCTGGTTCTAAATGTAAATTTCTACAAGTCATTAAAATTTTAAGCTTTCATTTTTGTAGTTCTTGAGTAAAAAGTAATAGAGTTTGGAATACAAAAGTCTATAACATTTAAAAAACAGCTTTCCTTTCAGTAAAGTTAATAGAAAATAGTAGCTAATGGCCACATGAATTTTTTGCTAGAATTTTTTATACCCATAAGGCCAAATAATGTACCTGATTAATTATTTTACTCCAGTTTTGCACTTTGATTAGCAACAGTAGTATTGTGCCTGTTTATAAAAACAGAAGTGATACATTTAAAGATTGATGGAATAAATTATTTTATGCTTATAGCTACTCTACAGTATTTAATCACTCTAGTTCATCTTTTTATTTCCAGCTTTCACAGCTTATAGTTAATGCAGGAGGAATTGCTGCTGTGATTGATTGTATTGGCAACTGCAAAGGAAATGTCAGACTGCCTGGCATCATGATGCTCGGTTATGTAGCAGCTCATTCAGAGAACCTGGCAATGGCAGTGATCATCTCCAAGGTTAGCTCTTCCTTTGTTTTCTTCCCATAACCATTACAATGAGATTCTGAGGAGACACCAATTAATAGACCCCACAGACTTCTGGATAGAGTGGTATAGTTCTCTGTTTTGTGTGTTCCTTAATCCTAATCCTGCTAACATTTTGGCTTTTGCATGACATTAAGCATGGGAGTAACTCCCCTGACATCAACATCTGGGTCTTTAGTTGTAGTTAAATATTTATAAAGGGATAATTTTGGAGGAAATAGTAAATCTAGACAAATATTCTATTTCACGTTTGGCAGTACTGTTGCACTTACACTGCTAATTAAAGGTAGCCATTCCTTTCTATAATTTATAAACAGATGCCTATTTCATTACATATTGTTAATGTATTATTTGTACCTTTATAAAAAAATAACCCAAAGTACAAATATTTTTTTTAATGTATTGTTTTGATACATAATGATATATTCAGTTATGAGGGCATCTTTTGCAATATTACTCATTCTCTCTGACATGACAGTCTGGTAAGATGGAGTCCTTGATAAGTTATTGCTTTCATAAATATAGCTGTGGATTAATTTGCTAGCATAATTTTCAACAGATGTGAGGTCTTTCTGAATTGTACTAGTATAAACAGGAAAAATAAATTAATTAATTTGTATGGCTTGTTTCTGAATGTTTGTGGCCATAATGCAGTAGTCCCTTTTTAAACAAGGATCCTTAAACATGCAGATCCTTAATTAATACCAGCATATCTACAGTGCCATAGCTATGGTACACTTAAAACTAAAATTCTCATGCTTACACCAAAGCTTAGTTCCTGAAACACAGTGTTGTTTGATGCAGTTATGCAAATTCTTAATGAGATAACTTGATGTCTGTAAATTTTGAGATGGGAGAGGAATTACCATATAAAAACTGTCATAACCAAATCAGTTGAGTGCCCCTGTCACAATAGAACTGCCCTAAGCAACTACAGTCACTTTTAAATTTGGTATGTTCCGCCTCATTACTTATTCTCACCTGGCGGTCTGTCATTGGCTACTCTAAAAGTATAAAGGTCCGTGCAGCTTCTGCCCAAGTCGGAGAGCTCTGAACACGTGGCAGAGTAAACTTGGCAGACTGATGACCCACCAACAACTCCCCATCACTGACCATTCCTGACGTACCCCTCATCCTGCTGGCTCGTTTCAGTCACAAACTTGTTGTTTCATCCCATTACCTGTAACTATGCAAGCAACTCGTTACCTGTAACTACATAAGCAACCTTATCACCTACGTCATGGCCACCGGCGGCGTAAGTCAATTTAAAGTAAAAGTTAATTTTTTACAACCAATATGCTGCGTCCAGCCTCTCCATCCAGCAGCCTGCCTCATGACCGGTTAAATCAGTGATCCTCCTCAAGTTGGCTCTAGCCGTCTGAGACATAAACAAGAGGCAGTAGAAGAATCGTCTATGTTTTTTAAAGATAATGGAGACTAACATGGCATTCTGATGTGGAAAATATTAACAACACAAAAGGTAGGACTATGGAAAGGATCTAAGTGAAGATTCTAGCTTCTATATGTGTGGCCATAATCTGCATGTGTTAGTCATTCTTTGATTTACTATGTAAAAAAGAAAAAAACAACTTTTCTTTTAAGAAAAAATAGAATCAGTGTCAAATAATAATCATGCAGAAAAGGTAGAAGGCTTCAATAACTATTTAATGTTTTCCATTTGGAAAACAGGATTAGGTGTTTACGTCACATGAAGATATGTGCTCTCCTGTCCATTAATAACTAAAGAGTATGTTAAACATCTGATAGAAATATATTTCTAAATCAGCAGGCCTGAATAGCTCACACCCAAGAGTCCTTAAGGAACTGGCTAAAGAGACCTCTGGCAAGTGAAATTTTTTTAAAATCTTGCATTACTGAAGAAAATGCCCAAGACTGAAAGCCTGCATAATTTGTGTCCATATCTAAAAGAGAAAAAGCAATGGCTTCAAATAACTATAAGCTAGTTAGCTCAATTTCAATATTGGGCAAAATAAAGGAGAAATTGATGTGGGATTCAATTAATAAAGAATTAACTTAATGTGGATTTATGTAAAATGTGATTTCATCCTTTGAAGCAATTACAAATTTGACTGATAAAAATAATTGTAGATTGAATAGATTTGATATGGCCTGTTACTTAGCAGTAGATGACAATTTGAAAACATTGACGCTCTACAGTATCAATAGATCACACATTACCTGGGGAAAGAATTGACTAGTGGATGTTTTTTAAAAAAGTCATTAGTGGACAGTCATCACCAAATGAGGGATTCCTAGTGGGGCTCCAAAATAATTTTTTGTAATATTATTAGTCACTGTCTGAAATGATGTGACATTCAGGCAGGTAAAGCCTTTGATGGGAGGTTTAGACCTGTGGTATAGTAAACAATGATCTGGAAGTAAGTATGAAGTCATTGCTTTTAAAATTTGCAGATGATGGAAAATTGTTGGAATGGTAAATAATCATATGGACACAGCAATGTGCACTGTTTGGTAGAACAGACCCATTTAAAGATCCCAGGTACACATTTTGAAACAAGTAATGCAGGTCATGCCTGCAGAAAGAATCTGTGTCCTGGAGAGCAGCGATTCTGAAAAGTTTGTATAGATCATAGCAGACAAATCTCATGAGATTCAATAACAACAAGTACAAAGTCCTGCACTTAGGACAGAACAATCCCATGCACTGGTACAGGCTAGGGACTGACTGTCTGGGCAGCAGCTCTGTAGAAAAGGACGTGGCGGTTACAGTGGCAATAAGCTGAATATGAGCCAACAGCATGCCCGTGTTGCAAAGAAGGCTAATGGCATATTGGGCTGCATTGGTAGGAGTTTTGCCAGCAGGTCAAGCAAAGTGATTATTCCTCTTTGTTTAGCACTGGTGAGACCACATCTGGAGTACTGTGCTCAGTTTCGAGCCTGCCACTACAGAAAGGACGTGGACAAATTGGAGAGAGTCCAGTGGAGGGCAACAAAAATGGTTAGAGAGCTGGGGCACATGACTTCTGAGGAAAGACCGAGGGAACTGGAGATGAGAAGTCTGGAAACAAGAAGACAGAGGGGATTGAATATCAACCTTCAACTGCTTGAAGGTTGGTTTCAAAGAGTGTGACAGGGGCAGACCTCCAAGGAGGGCCATGATCTCCCTGAGATCCCGCTCACCACATCAAGGCCGGCCCAAGGGCACCCTCTAATTCTCACCTGCCACGTCTTTGATGTTCTGTCAGTTTTGGAGGCTGCCTTACACCTCCTTGGGCACGGCTAATCGGGACCTCTGTCCCCATGGTTCCCCAGACTCTCCGGGGTCTCCCCATACAATGGGTGCTCCCCAGGCACCCTAGCCTTCTGGACTATGCGTGGCTCCTACCAACCCCTAATACCACGCCCCAAGCCTCGCAGATGTAAGAGACATTGTCTGGTCACAAATGCCCGCCCGCTCTCTTGGGCCTTCTCTGCAATCCAGCCCGCTCTTGGGCCTTCTCTGCAATAGTCCCCCTTCTCTGGGGCTTCCTGTTTCCACGCAGGGCTTCCTAATCCTGGCCCTCTCCCAGGGCTTGTTGTGCCCCCACCGGGACTCCTCAATTGCTACCCCTCTCTCTGGGGCTTGCTGTGCCCATGCTAGGACTCGTCAGTAATACTTCCCCCTCTCTGGGGCTTCTGGTGCCCATGCTGGGCTCCCTAATAGTCCTGCCCCCTCTCCGGGGCTTACTGCGCCCACACTTGGGTTCCTTAAAATGCTGCCCCCTGTCTGGGGCTTGTCGCGCCCACCCTTGGGCTCCTTAAGCTGCTGCCCCATATCTGGGGCTCATCACACCCACGCTTGGGCTCCTTAAGATGCTGTCCCCTGTCTGGGGCTCGTCATGCCCACACGTGGGCTTTGCAAAGTTGCCCTCTCTCCAGGGCTTACTGCACCCCCACTGGGGCTCTTCATATGCCCCTCTCCAGGGCTGGGGTCCACGCACCCTGCTAACTGCTCCCTCACTGGTGCCTGGATCTCCATGCTACAATGGGTCTCCTATGAGTAGGTTGTGCCCTCACTGGCGCTGGGGTTCCCCAGCCACCAGGGTTGCCCCTGAGGCCTCCTCCAACCCCTTATAGCCTCACCCAAACCACCAGTATAATACAAACAATAACAAAACAGATCACAAGCCTCCTGGCTATAACCTAACTTAAGGCCGTCTGGCTGTAACCACATTGCTCCCGCGTCCCAGAGCTGCCATCCCTCAATCTGTTTGGTACTCGCAGCGCTCACATCACCGCTCCCAGGAGCTCCGGCCTCTCTGACTGCTAGCAGGGAACTGCCCGCTTAGCCTTAGCTCTGGGCTTTATAAGCGTCAGCTGACCACCATCAGGTGTGGTCGTTTGCTGCCTACAGTCGCCCTGGCAACTCTTAGCTGAGCTGCTTATCAAACTGCTAGGGCTTTTCCCAGCAGCTTCTACACACTAGGAGCAGGGCAGTGAGCTGCCCTGTGACAAAGAGGATGGAGCTAGACGAGGGCAGGCAGATCAGACCTGCAGCAGACTCCATTTCTCAGCAGCCCCTGTTGCTGTGGCTGGTTTCCATGGAGACCCCAGTGACAGTGGCACTGTGATAGCGTGAGGCCAGAGTTTCTATGGAGACTGGCCCCAGCAGTGCTGGCAGGGCATGTAGCTTGACAAAGAGTAGCTCCAGGGCTGGGATCTTGCAGTGGTGACATTGTGGGCTGGAGCCGGGGTAAGCCCATGATCTGCTGCCCGGGACAGGTGTGCAGGCAGCAGATGGTAGCTCTGCCCTGGCTCTAGACCATACTGTCACCACTGCAAGATCCCAGGCCCAGCCCCAGAGCAGCTTCCCTCCCAGTTGTGTGCCCTGCCAGCACTTATGGGGCCAGTCTCCATGGAAATCCAGGCCCCGCCCTGTAACAGCGCTGCCCCTACTGGAGTCTCCATGGCAACCAGCAATGCAGGCAGGGGCTGCTGGGAAATGGAGTCTAGCTGCCAGCCAGATCTGCCATTTTGCTCATCACTGAGCTAGACTGTTCTCAGTGGTGGCAGATGACAGAACAAGGAGTAATGGTCACAAGTTGCAGCAAGGGAAGTTCAGGTTAGGTATTAGAAAGAACTTTCTCACTAGAAGAGTAGTAAAACACTGGAACAGGTGACCTAGGGATGGTGTTGACTCTCCGTCCTTGGAGATTTTTAAGACCTGGCTAGACAAAGCTTTGGCTGAGATGATCCAGTTGGGGATGGTCCTGCTTTGAGCAGGGGGTCAGACTAGATGACCTTCTGAGGTCCCTTCTAACGCTAATTTTCTATGATTCTATCCACATTTTAAAACAATGTTTGAAAAGTTGGAGACTATTCAGAAAAAAAATACACAATAATTGAAGGGCTGGAGAAAGTGACTTGCATTCAAGGATTGGCACAACTTAATCTGTTTATTTTATCGAAAGAAGATCGAGCAGTGACTTGATTACAGCACATCAGTATCTTTCTGGAGAGAAAATCCCAGCTGCAAAAGAACTCTTTAATCTATCAGAGAAAAGTATAACAAGAACTAACTGCAAAAGGTGAAGTTGGAGAAGTTCAAATAAACAATTACAAAGTTTTTCACAATGAAGGTAGAACTTTTGTAACATACTACCAAGGGAGTGCTGGTTTCTTTCTCTTTTAAAGTCTTGAGATCAAAACTAGCTACTTTTCTGAAAGTTATGCTGTTGTCAGACACAAGTTATTGGAGTCAATGCAAGGGTAACCAGGTAAAATTTAATGGCTGGATTGTATGATCTAGGGATCAGTCCCATTCTGGCTTTAAACTGTATTCCTTTTCATAGTTTTACAAAGAAACACTAGAGACCTTAGAATTTTAGGGCATCTGTATATGTGCTCTGGGGAGAGAGGGGCACTTTAATTGGAGCAGCTCTGAGAGCCTTTCTAACTAAAGCACCTGCAGTGCATTGTGTATTCAGTGTCCTGCACTTCAAAATGGCGACAGCTTTAACTAAAGCTTGTTCAATGAGCTTTAGTTAAAGCACCCCGTTGCCATTTTGAAGTGCAGGGATGCTGAATACACAAGCCATGGAGGCTGTTGGAGTACACTAATTACTACGCTCCAGTAGACTCAATTAATTGAGTGTGTTCCAAGACACTGTAATTACAGTGCATTGGACTAACATCCCCATGTGTATGGGCACCCTCAGTGTTTGATGAAATTTAGAGTTCTACTTTCAGTTGCAGCCTGGATTACATTATCTTCTCACTGATGCCTTTGAAGCAGTTGATGTGTTGGCTCAAAACTACTCTCAGACTCAGTGAAGATGGCAGATTTAATATTCTTACTTTGGCCAGCCTTATACAAAGGGGTTTTTTTGTTTGTTTTTTTTAAGCTCTTGTTGTTCATATAATTGTCTTAGAAAAATGACAAGCTCATCGTGTGTTCACCTATAGCAGGGGTGGGCAATTATTTCAGGTGGAGGGCTGCTTAATGAGGTTTGGTGAGGTTTCAAGGGCCACATGGGTAGCCCTGCCCCTTGACAGTTGCCCCACCTCTTGGTCACCATCTTGGGACTGGAAGTTCCACCCCAAATCCCTGACTTGCCACTGGAAGTTGCTTCCCTTGTCCCATGGAAATACTCCTTTTAGGAGCAGGGGTTGCCATCTTAGAACCAGAAAAACCACTAAATCATACACTAAAAGTCAAGCATCTATTATAACGTATTTAAATTGTATCGCATTTTATTATTACAAAAATAAATATTATTAAAATTTTTTTGTCATGATTTGTGTTTTCATAGTGTATATAGAGATGACTGCATAATAACCCAAAATAAATTCTTAGTCTGTGTATTTTGTGGGAAGTTGTGGTTAGAGGCATGTGTGTGGGGCAGTTGTGAGGGGGTGTGGCTGTGTGTCTGGGGCATAGGTTATCTGGAAGGGTTGTCTATATGTGGGGAGAGGGTGTGGGTGTGTGGTGTTTGTGGGATGTGAGGCAGGATGGGGGATGTAGGAACTGTCCCCAAACTCTCCCCATGGCCTGCAGCCCCAGAAGGCGGTGGCAGTGGCAGCAGTAGGCAAGGGTGCTCAGGGTCCTGGTGCATGGCACAGGCGCTGGTGCCCAACAGTGCGCGGCTCCAGCCATTGCTGTACATCATGGCGAGAGGTGCAGCCCCCACTGGGTCACTTCTATCACTGGCACTCCCTGCCATGCATACTCAACCCCCACATTTGTGTGGCACGAGAGGGACGTTCCACACACTGGAACCCACTGCCTCACCTGCCCTGGGACCTGTAACAGGAGCATCAGCAATAGAGATGGCCTGGCAGGGGCTGTGCCCCTTGTCACAATGTGCAGTGCTGGCCAGAACCATGTGCCACCGGGCACTAGCACCTGTGCTGGGCATGAGTGCCCTGAGCACCCCTGCCTGCTGCTGCCTCTGCCACCACCTGCTAGGGCTGCACACCATGAAGTGAGTGTGTGTGTGTGGGGGGGGTCGGGGTCCTCACATCTCTCCTACCTTCCCTCACACCCACACCCTGCCCACCCAAACTCCATGCCAGCCTTAGCCTCATGCTCTGTGTTCCTGTCCAGCTGCAGCTCTGCTTGTGTTCCTACCCCCACCACTTTCCTATCTGCTGCCCAAAGTGAGTGGGACACTGGGAGAGCTGAGTGGGTCTCCTGGTGTCTGCAGCAGTGGCAGCAGCAGCCCTGCCCAGAAGCTGTGTGCTGGCCAGGCCAGGCCCTTTTGCCCATGGGAGTGGGAGCAAGATGCAATAGAGTATTTTGTGTATACATGGGCGCCTCACTCCGACCCTTGTGGATGGAAGGGCTGGGCAGGATACAATTCGTTGGTGGCTGTCATCGGCCAGATGGAAGTGCTTAGTGGGCCGGACTTGGCCTGTGGGCCATATTTTGCCTGCCCCAACCTATAGCTTATTTTAGCCAGAAAAATTTGAACAGAGAAATAAACTTTTTCTGATAATCAGTATCATCAGTACAAAGTCTTTGAGTCCTACTCTAGATTCATATATGTGTACTTTTGAATAATGTTACAGGGGGTGCCACAGCTATCTATCTGCTTGTCAGAAGAACAAGAAGATCACATTAAGGCAGCAGCTGCTTGGGCCTTGGGACAGATTGGAAGACATACTCCAGAGCATGCACGTGCTGTTGCAGTAATAAATGTATTACCAGTGCTGCTTTCCCTGTACATGGAAACAGGAAGTTCAGAAGATCTCCAAGTGAAAGTATGTGTATTCACTATGTCTGAAATACGTATTTCTTTTCATTATCACATGTAAGTCCTTCAGTGCTATAGAATATTATTTTTATTGATCTTCAACATGATTAATGCTCCTAGTAAATGAGCTCTTTCTAATAGAGTATTCTTTCTTTGTACATATGGGCCTTTCTTATAACGTAGAGCCTGCTGTCAGCAGGAAAGAAGTTTGCCGTTTTTACTGGCTTGAAAAAATCACTTTCAGGAGCATACAACAGTTCCTATTTATGGCCATCCTTGCATTTCTGCCAGGGTGGCAGTCACAGCTTGCCTGTCAGAATTTGTTCAAGTATACTTTTGTGAGACATTACATGAACTGACAGGAAAGTCAGCTGGAATGTAACTGGTTCCAGATATGTTAAGTTAGAAGACCACTTCTACATAGTCATTTTTAGTGGCTACCAAAGAATAAAGGCCAATATTCTCTGAACCGACCGTCCTTCATGATGAGGTCATTGATCTCTGTGGTAGCCAGCACAGTGCCTAGTCATGCAGGAATCAAACTCGTTGGAATAATGTGCTTTTCTTGCCTGGGTGGCAGAGCACTGTGCTGCCTAGCCTGACCTGCTCTAAAATGTCATTTAAAAATGTGTTTTGGCTTAATTTGCTTGTTACGTGACAGTGTTTTAGTTTACAGAAGGACCTCCCCCTGCTTCCACTGTAGTCAATGGAAAACTCCTATCACTCTAACTGTAGGCAACGTGACAGGAATACGATGCAATGAGGGTTTTGAGGTTTAATAAGCCAGACCCAAAAATGGATTATTCATTACTTGATAGAAAATCTTAGTTTTGATTAAAAAAAAATGCTCTTTTGAGAAAACTGATAAATAACAAATTGATAAGACTTCAGACTCCAGGAATTGGGGTCATGAATTGAAGCTGTTGTTACATTGATATTTTACTATAGACACTTTGGCTCATATTTCAACAGACTAAAAAGACCTTAAAAAACATCCTGCAGAAATGTACATATTTGCCAGCACTTGAACCCTTGCTGCATGATGCTCCTCCCAATATTTTGAAATATGTCATTGGGCAGTTTAGTAAGGTAAGAAAGTCTCTTTACAGTGAATGATCAGATTGTCTGTCTTTCATTTGGAGAGCGTGCTGCTGGCATCCAAGTGTGAGTATTCTTAAAACAATCTGGATGTTTTTTGCAGAGAATGGGGAAGCCTTACAGTGTTTTGCATTTTATTAACCTACTACCCAAACTGGACCAATCTGCTCATCTCCCTGATGAAAGCTGAATAAAGCTGTTTCTGGAGCCTGTCATTGTTAATCCTAAATCGGGATAAAGCAGTTGTTCTTAAGCTAGACACTCTGCTCCTCCCCTGGCTCTAGGATTAGCCCTGTGTAGAGAACCTGTACTGTTATTGCATCATTTGAATCACACTGGGTGTGTCTATATGTTTGCTTTAATGCACAGTAGCCTATTTTAATGTGCTTTAGAGTGTTATGGCAAAAACTGTGCTAATGTGCTAATGCACAGTAAAATTAGGCTACTGCACATTGAACATGACTAAAAAAGAATGTGCTTTTGCTATTGTGCATTAGGGCAGCCTAATGTGAATTTAGTTACTACCTTACATTAGTGATGCTAAATTCAATGCGCAGTAGGAAAACCACATTAATGAACACGTAGGTACACCCACTGAAGCCCTGTTTTAGGCTTCAGCACAGGAGTGATTTAAATGAACTAAAAATAATTCAAAGTAAAATTTTATCCACTCTGTTTAGCAGTAAGTGCCAGATTATCTTAGTGATATGTTCCTTCTGGAAATGGCCAGATGAAGCACTCTGATATTATCCAGTGCAGACTACCACAAACATAGAAGTGCTGCTGTTTATGCTCCTGTTACTACATTTAGCTTTATTCTGGCCTTCTTGCTAAATCTATACAAAGATCGCAAATTTATTCAAATGCTAACACTGTTTTGCTTATGCAGACTGACCAGAACTAGTTAGGAAGTGAATGTATAGTAGCTAGCTACCAGTTGTAGACATTTTTATGAAAGCCATTTCTAAAGCTGTAAATGGCTTGGCATGCTATGGTGGTAAGCATGTTGGCTCCTCATACTTTGCATTAAGCAAACTATACTTGGGGACTTTTGACATTCCAACATATATATTTAAAATAAAGTTCTTTGCAGTAAATATATTTGCCTCTCCAGTGCTATGACTTAGAAATTTTCTCTCCTTGGACATTAGGAATATTTCTTCCATTAGCTCAGTTATAGCTGAGTAAAAGTCATGTTTTCTAAACTGTACTTTATTATGGAAAAGTGTGCACACTTAGGACTGGCTATACCATTTAAATACCTCCCTGAGAGGAGTCTTTGTATCATCGTGCTTCCTCTTTGGAGGCTGGGGGGGAGATTGAGTTTCAAAAGTGCAGAATCGCCCTAAGGCTTCTTTTACACAAGAGGAAAGTGTGTCCTGCTTTCCTATCTAGTTCTGGAAGTCAACATGTCAGGGGGGCCACTGAGATGAACCATGGTTCCTTTTACGTAGTTTTTGCCTCTTGGAGGCATGCGGAAGCCCAAGTCCCTGCAATTCTCAAAGTGAAGGGATTCCAGTTGCTCCTGTCTCTTCCTGTATGATGGATATGCCAGTCTGATGTTTAATCATTGCTGGTAGGATGTGAATTAAATGTACAATGGGTAGAAAGGAGTGTTGGTTGTAGCTGTGTTGGTCTAAGAACATAGGCAGACAAGATTTACTTTAGCTTCTTTTTTACCTTGGAGAACTCATAATATCTGCAGTCTGCCATTGCCTGAAGAAGGGTCTTTGTGTCTGAAAGCAAAGAACTTTTCCACAACTATTTAGTCAGTCTAATAAAGATATCACATCTACCCAAAGAACTGTGCCTGCCTGATGCGTAGAAAGTTTATTGCCCAGGATTCTCTGCTGGAGAGATCTGTATTATCAATGCCATTTGGAAGGCTGTAAAATCCATCTACCTATCATTTGTTTCCCATCACTTTTGTGATTTCTGATTTTGAATTCTTCCTTTATGTGAAACAGAGAGAGGCCTACCATTGCTACAGAGAATTGTGGGATTAAATAGCCAGAAATTTAAGACTTGATGATAAGCAGCATTCTAAGTCTACTTATTTACTTGCAAGTATTCTCAATATTATTTGCCTGAAATAATCCGTAGATTGTTAGAATTACCTAAAATATGCTGTACAATTAAACAGCATGAACCAAAATAAAAGACTGAATAACTCAATGATAGTGGGGCAGGTGTTGTTATTATTCCTTGTTAGTATTCTGTTGTTATTACTCTGTTAAATTTTCCTTATTGCCTTTGTAGAAATAATTTTAAAATAGTAGTTACACAAAGAGTGTGAAATAAGCAGGTCAATATTTTGTATTATTTACACTATTATGTCTTAAATCTACATCTCAGCCTGTGTTGCAGACAAAGAGAACTAAGTCATGATTTAACTGTCCCTATGTAATCAACAGCAAACTTAAAATGTAACAGTTGTTTCAGGAGAGGCTACATCTCTGAATATTGACTGTAATTCTGTTTGATCTCATTCTCCATGTCTATAGTGTCCAAATTTTTTTTAATATTAAAGCTTTGCAGCACAGAGATTCCTTTAAGAGAAAAAGGGTCACACTTTTACTATGCACTTCATTATTTGCAGGTGCTACCACATGATAGCAAAGCCCGACGTCTCTTTGTAACAAGTGGTGGACTTAAAAAGGTTCAAGAGATAAAAGCTGAGCCTGGGTCACTTCTTCAAGAGTACATCAACACTATTAACAACTGCTACCCAGAGGAAATTGTAAGGTGAGGAAAATGAAATCCTAACAATTCATAGTTATAACCTTCTTAGATGGTTTTTAAAGCAGTAGCACAAAATGGGATTTCAAATGTAATTTAAGGTATGGATGAATTCTCTTTTTAAAATAATAACTTCTGGTTGCAAGTGCCAAATAGTAGCATGACCAGAAAAATCAGGCAGGTATTTTCTTGTCTTCATGAACACTATCTTTTTGCAGCTGTTTTTCAAGGTTAAATTTACCCTTTCAAAGCCCAATCCTTGGGTTTCTATATGGAATTAAATAGGAGTTGGAGGTGGGTATTTGTTACATAGAATCCAGGTAATAATGGATCCTGTGATGTTTCGTGGTTTCCCCCACACTCCTCTGATTTAGTATGTTCAGAGGCTGCTCTGAAATGTTCTCCAGTGCAGAAGGAGTAGAATCCTGATTTTTCTTGCCCAAGTGGAAGTTGTGAAGCTGCATAACTGCTGTTTTTGACATGGAAACAGAGTTTAAGATCCTATTCCATGTATGGTGTGTATGTATAAGCATCCCCATCGCTACTAAGCATGATTAATAGTATGTGCCCTGGCTGGGCAGGTAAACAGCCTCTGAAACCTACCTGGGAGAACATAAGCCACAAAATTGTAGACTGGCAGTAAGCCATGATTAGTGGGTATTAAATGTCAGAGGAAGAGGGCCCTTTGAAGTTTTAGTTTTATAAGCTTGTAGTTAGGGCATTTGCTCAGGAAGCAGGAGACCCAATTCTAGGTCTCTCTCTCTCATAGGTAGCTCAAAACTACATATGTGTGTCTTTCCAGCATGGTGCTCTAACCACAAGTTAGACATTATGTAGTACCATTCCAGCCCTCCTTATAAATCTGATCCCCTGTGTGGTCAAGAGAGTGAGCTATGTGGAGCCCAAAGGGAAAAGAGCAGGTTAGGGGGTGTGCAGAATAGTGAATTGAAGGCTGCTCTCAAAGGAAAGGAGCCCTGGGCTCTATTCTCCAGTTGGGTAGAAACTTACCCATTATTATCCCTCCATTTTATCCAGTGGGGTATGGAAGGTACAGTGGCTTAGCTGCAAGGGGTGGGCTGGAGAAGCTTCAGGATAATACATGGCCTTTTGGCTAGGTCAAGGTGGTAGAAAGTTAGGGAACCAAACTTTTTGGGTGAAAGGAGCATAGTTGCATCTCCTGCTTCCTGCATGAGTATCTTACTTGGACTGAAATAGAGGAAGGCTCCCTCCTTTGTCTTCTGTTTCTTACTCAGTTACAGTCCTTCCCTTATGCTCACATGAGGGGTTGGGGTGGGGTGCATTTGGAGCCTTGTATTTGGCCAGAGGGCAGCCTACTATGCATGGTCAGTAGCCACATGGGCATACACTGTACACAGAATTGGATTAGAAACTGCAGAAGTGCCAAAGATGGTTACACAGCTGCATAACTGCCATTTGGGTAAGTGAGATAGGATTTTGCTCAAAGTGCACATACTTCTTGCATGGTTGCTGAGCCTGCAGCTGCCCCTCCTCCAACATAATTGTGAGGCTTAAATCTTATATAAAGGGGCCAAGCACCAGCTGTCTGGACCAAGATGAACTTTGCCCTTAATGAAAAAGGAACCCTATTGAATAACTTACACTTAATGTCACTAGTCTTAAATTGTAATAATTTGAGAGATGGCCTCTTGGATTCTAGGTATCCATTTACCAGTACTTAATTCCATCAACACGTTTAAAAAGATGTTGCGCTCTTGCATCCCCTCTGCTGATTCTCTGCAGCTGCATAATCCATTTTAATTACTGTTAACACTGTTTGTTATCTAATAGCTGCTGCTAACTAGAATTTGCACAAAACAAAGACCTGTATGTTTTCACAAGGGGAAGAGTCAGTGACTGCCAACTGTTAAATTGTTGTATTTTCAGGCTACGAAGGTATCGGTACAGACAAAAAGACAAGGCCTCTTTATATGTAAACGTGCTGGCCATAACCCATGTTTTCCTGTGTTGGAAAATGTAAAGAGTGAAATAAGTGGAGTGATAAGAAAAATGACCCTTTTGCATAATGGAACTGCAGTGGTTCTGTGGCTAAATGATCCTGGTTGAATTTGTGCATTAGAATTGCTGTTTCAGCTTGCCTGCTTGTAGACTCAGGAAAAAAGCACTCAATCAATTTACATTTGAAAATATATCTTTTTAAACCAGAAAACCAAAAATGTATTTTTTTAAATATTTTTACAAATTTTAAATCTTCAGAAAATATAAGGAATACGGAGAATGGAAGCCCCATACATGATAGCTTTGGGGATTTCTGTTTGAAAATTTTCAGGCATGTATTACATGGAAGCTTGCTCCTCTCTCCTTATATCCTGCTCATCTCAAAACACTAAACTGACGAAACTAATCCTGTGTAGATCTTTAGAAGTGTACTTCAGTTTGTGCTTTTAAGAAAACAAAGTGATAAGTCTCAGATATTATATTGATGGGTAAGGCATAAGAACATGGGATACACATCAAAGCAAAAACATTTGCCATCCTCCAACTGGTCTGTTAAAGCCAATCTCAAGGCAGCTGGTCTCAATGATTAATAAGTATCTATTGACTGATGTCCATTGTTCATTTGATATAGAAATAATTTCCTTGTAATAAAACATGGCTATTAGTTCAATATTATTTTATTTAACTTTGCCATTGCTTTAGATTTTAGTGCATGCTCTTGCATTTCACTGGCAACAGTAGACCATTATCCTGTGACAACCTACAGTTCTGAATGTAAAACTCGTGTTTTGCATGAAGGACCAGAGAATTTGCAAGAACTCAATCTCCAGCAGCTCCGTTGAAGATAGTGCTGTTGGGTGCTGAATCTTTTTGACACTGACCCCAGCAGAACACAGTTTTGAAAATCTGATCCTGTGGATCTGAATAAATAACATTCACATCCATTTTGCACAGATATAAAGTTATTACATGAGAAAGCAGGCCCTTGCAGTATTTTAATTCCCTGAGGTATATTCAAAATTTAACAGTAGAGATTTTTTTCTATCAACATATGACATATTAATAGAGTTTTAGCATTTAGTATACTGCATGTTTCTCTGTCTTATACACAGACAAAATGTTTCTCTTTCAGGTATTATTCTCCTGGATATTCTGAAGCACTTCTGGAAAGGGTGGAAAATTATCAACCTGTTCTATAAACTCTTCATTTTTCCTGTTATTAAAGGCCTTATTTCACATTTGTACTTTTATGATATTGCAAATACAATTTTAAACTCTTGCCAGGTTCTGAAATGCTCACCTTTCTGAACTATTAATCACCATTATCAATCTTTTGTCATTTTGAAGAAATAATCTTGACACCTTGAGGTAAGTTTAGAAAAGAGATTCAGAAAATAGATTCTCTAAGTCAGGTGTTCATTTTTTCCAAAATCCATATCTTGTAGGGTGCTGAGGACTTTTAGCATGTTCTTGTAAACTTTCTTTAACTCCTGTGTAGTCCAGCAAGCTGTATTCTATTAATTATAAAATCATTGCTTTCCAAATTTTGCTCCTTCCTTTTTTTCTCTTTCCTCACTCATCAATATATCACCATCCAAGCGTGACAATTTGTGACACACAGGCTAGGTACAAACATTCAAAAAGATTGAGGAGGAATTGATTTAAGTTCTATGGTTTTCTGTAAGCAGTGTAGTTTAGATCAGTAGCGAACAGAACACATATTTGCCCTTTGGTTGAGAGGGGGGATCTTATACTGGGTTCTGCCATTTTTAAACCAATCTGTGTGTGTTGAACCTCTATTCTGGTTCTGTTATGGGTGTAGACCAGTTTTGTGTGCTGAACTTATGTTCTGTTATAGCTATAGAGTGGTTTCCAATTGCTCATTTCAGTAAAAGTGGAATGTCTGTACCTGATCACAAACTCTGCAGAATCAGTCCTTATCCTTTACTTCCTCACAGAGAGTAAATGGGACCAGGCTTTGCCCCTCCGCCCCCTCCAGCATTGGAACAATTACTCCCTCTGTGCCTTTATATACAGTTTAAAGCATCATCTGTCAGGGACAACTTTGCTTATTTATTCTGTCGTCTGTGTTCTGTTCTGAAATGTTCCTAACTCACTTTGGAAAGCAACAGGCTATTTCTGCAATGACATTTGAGGTCTGAAGATGGCTGCACCTCTACACTTACAGCAAGGCTATCCTGATCTACTGTAATTAGAGTGGTAATTACTGGACTCCAGCAGATTCCAGCATCATGTGTATCAGCATTCTCACACTGAAAAATGGTGGTGGGGGTGCTTTAACTAAAGCTTGTTTGATGAGCTTTGGTTAAAGCACTCCCAGCACCATTTTTCAGTGTGGGAAAACTGATATCCAGGACACTCAGGGCATTTTAATTAGAGTGGAGGGAAGAGACTCTCAGAGCCACTCTGATTCAAGTGGACCCCCCTCACCCTGGTGCATACACACACAATCCTAAGAACACATGTTTAAATGCTCTTGGGACCTAAAATAGACAAGCCATTAGATCTGACCATGATATAAGAGCCATATTCTGCCTTGTTTAGTGGAAGCAGCATGGTGAATAAGGGATGCTAGCTATTGCATCCTGTACAGGAGTCCTGCAGGTCAAATCAAGATTTCTCATGAAGGCAACGCATCATACTCACATCTTTGATTCTCTGAGGAGGGAGAGCGTAAGCAACCAGCAAAAACTTCCTGCAAGTGCACCAGGGACTATCGCCTGTAAGGTCTTGCAATAATCAGAGCACTTTTAACCTAGCTGAAGATAGTGAGAGCACCAAGGGTATTCAGCATCTGCTCAGTCACAAGTGACACAGGCAGACTCTGCATGTGGTATGCAGATAAGATCAGGGAGGGGACATGCAGCACAGCAGCAGATAAGACAAGAAGCATACAGCAAAGTAGAAGATCAAACGGAGCACAGGATAGGATACACAAACAAGAGCAGCAGACTGGGTAGCAGAATGGTATTGGAGTGGCACTTAGTGCAGGTACAGGCTAATTTGGTGCACACATGCCAAAAAAGTTAGCTTTCACTGTGCTGCACCCAGGAGCCCACAGGACTGGTGCCAAGAATAATGTCTGTAAGGTACTCAGTACCTTAAAAAAGAAATTAGGAGTACTGTTCTCAGTGATTTAAGTGAGCGAAGTTGAGGTTTTTCAGTGCTTGGAGACTATCAGTATTCTGTGGAATTGGGTCCAAAGAACTCTGGAGCCTAGAGAGGGTCCATCATTGCAGATCAGATCCACTTGGCTATGACCCACTCACTGGAGCAGTTTGGAAGGATTTTACCCTGTTATGTGGTATGAAAAGACAAGTAGTGTAGCAAAGGCAGGGGAAAAACCTGGGGTGGGAAACTGGCAAAAATAGCAGCAGCTGCTGTGCTGCTTGCCTGGTTGTTGGCAATGCAGCAACTGAAGCTGCACCCTGCCCCCTCCCTCCGTGCCCATGTTGCCCAGAGTGCTCAAGCCCCCAGTTACATCTCTGGAAAATACTCTTAATTTCTATTTACCCTTCTTGTATATCAATGCAGCACAGGGCAGCAGTTGCCCTTTAGTATTCATTAACTTACCTGGAGTTGTCTTTTGTTGTTCTTTTTGTATTACTGTGTTCCTCCTTGTTAATATGTGATGTTTTCTTTCAAAGAATATAACCATTGTTTCTGGAATAGAATGCTGAAACATTTGCAACTGTAAGGGAAGACGGAGTTTAAGAACGCTTGCAGGAAAAATAAGGTTTTTGACATAAATAAAATGTGTCAAATTAACTTTTTCCACTTCCTTAAATATCTTAAATGACTAAGTTTATAAAACAGGTATAATCTTTTCCAGGACTTATAAAACAGGAGCAAAGCTTCACTGTAGTTGGAAATGATTTAGAGTGGGCTTCTTCTGCTGAATTCTAATTACAGTACTATGTTCTTTTATACTTGTCAGCATCTTTTCTAGCAGTTCAGAAAAATATCTCTGGGCTATCTAATGTAGAGACCTAATTCTGCACATGGCTGAATGCTGCAATGAGGTGTTGAGTGCTGTCAACTTCTAAAGTGCCTTGCAGTTATGTAGCCCTAACTGAAACGGAAGCAGAATAGGTCTGTGAATTCAGATGTTAAACCATTTTATAAACTGTACCAGCTGAGTTCTTTCTTTAGCCACACCAGAATAAAAATACACTAAAAATGCTTGGAGCTTCATACATTTTAATCAAAGTGCATTTTTCTTTTGGCTTAATATTCTGCCATTATTAACGCTAAGGAAAAACTTCAGATCTTGCAAACAATTACTGTAAGGTTGTATGCATTTTCTTATGCATACAGGGACACTTAGTATATTAAACTCTATAGAATCCCCACCAAGATAAATTAATTAAACCAGCAAACATAAAGGGACCCACAGTATGTATTTTCTTTCAGGAAAGAAAATGTCCTATCACACCCTTTAACTTAAGGGTTTTCAACCTTTTTTAACAAGTGTACCCCTTTTGTCTCAAAGTTTCAGCTTATGCATCCCTTCATATTTTTTTGTGCACCACTACAGCTGCCCCAGGAACTGCATGATGCTATGTGCCTGCTGCCATGGGGCTGCACTGTGCCCCTTGCCCACCTGGTGGTAGGATGCACATGGTGTTGCAGCAGTAGCTGTAGTGGGGTGCAATGTGCAGTGCACAGTGGCAGCCGCCTCTGCCCCACACACAGATAGGGGGGTGGTGGCACGTGCTCCTAGGCCTCTGCTGGGGTGTGCACAGTGGCGGGAACTCCACAACTCTGAATGAGCCTCCTGGGCTCTGATCCAGCACTTGGCCCAGCCAGGGTCCCATTCACCCCAGACCTTGCCCCTGCTTGTGCCCTGCTCCCTCTCTCACTGTAGGGCCCTCAATATGCCCCCTATGCCCCTTCCCCCTGCTTTCCCCCCACAGATGTACCTTCTGGGGCAGGTATGGAGTTAACAAACACTGCCTTAACTGGTATATTGTATATTTCCCAGGGATCCCATGTGGTTATATTTTGGGATCTAAACAAATAGGCCACAGAGTTTTAAACCTTTCTAATATCATAGAAAATTCCAGGATAGTGTAAAATCCTGGCATGTTGGTACAATGAAGGGGAATGATGATGCTCTGCAGTAAAGTGTCAAAGTCTACACGTGCTGGTATTAGGGTGGAGTAAATTAATTAACTTCACTGTAAGATAGTGTTGGGGACTATTACCTAATGATGGAGTCATTAAGTGTGATTAAACACATGTGTAGACAGTGTCAGCCTTTGTACACATGCATGTGCCCTGCACTATAGCACATGCAGTTGTATAAGCAGTAAAATGCACATAAGCGCTGAGAAAATGGCGGCAGCACGCTTTTGAACTAAAACACCTCAGAGGTGCTTTAGTTCAAAAGTGCACCGCTGCCATTTTCTGTGTGCTGATGCACATTTCATCACTTATACAATTGCATGTGGTGCAGTGCAGTTCACATCAGCTTGTGTGCAGAGCAGACTCGATTAATTGAGTCTGCTTCATAGTGACAGATCTCCGGCGCATCATGGGATGAAAATATGTGTATAGATGCCCTGTGTGCCTGGTCAGCCAGTGTGGAGCCAGAACCCTGGCTCCTGTCAGTCCCTCAGCCACTTGAAACTGACACCTGGAGCCTGGGGCTGACCCCCACCTCTCCCCTCCCATGTCCCCTGCCAAACTGAGGCTGCTCCACCCTGGCTCAAATTGCTGCAGTCCTTGGCACACATGTAGACACTACAGTTGGGAGAAGTTGACTCCAAATCAAATTTCTCTGGAGTTTATTGTATTGCATTAATTTCATATGTAGTTGCACCCTGGCTGCATCTACATGAGATGCTTACTGCACAGTAGTAACAAGCTCCTTAGTACTTCGCAGCAGTACTTGGTTATGCAAGTACTAAATGACTGTGCTGTAACAACTTGCTGTGTCCAGGCACTGTGTATGTCTGGTTGGGATGGATCACATCCATCAGTATGGACTGCAGGCACAGTGAGATGTGCTTTGCTACCACCCTGTAGTCCATGCAGAGGAGGGACATGGGATGCCAATTCCTTAGGTTGTGGGGGGTCTCCCTTCTTTGACAGGAGGGTCAGCACAGCCCTCCCACTTCCCTCGGATTTGGCTCAGCCCACAGTAAAGTCTGGACCAAGGACGCCCCAGAAAGCCTGGTAGAATTCTGAGGTCAGCCTGTTGATGCCCGGAGCCTTGTTGCCAGGCATCAGGCAGAGGGCAGCTGAAAACTCAGCCAAAGTGAGAGGAGCTTCCAGCCAGTCCCAGTCACCCATGCTGAGCTGCAGGAGTCCCTCCCACCGGGTCTGACAGTCCTTGGTGCATCTTGCCTGGATCCATGACGGGGGTGGGGGTGCTGTATTTCTTGTATTTCTTGGCCCCCTGCCTCTTCTCCAGGGCATAGAAGAAACAGGAGCTGCAGTCCATCTCCTGAAGGAGCTGGATGCACAAGTGGACAAAGGTCAGTCATCCAGAGCACGAAGCTCTTCCTGCCTCTCCCAACACTCTCCGCAGAAGGACGGGTTGGTTAGGTCGGTGGCCGGGTGCCTCTCCAGCTCTAACACTTCCTGCTCTAGCTACTCCTGGGCCACGCCCCTCTGCCAGGTGTGCTCCTGAGTGTAGCCACAGCAAAAAAGCCAGATGCGTGCCTTCCCCACATCCCATCATCTCCAAGCCAAGGGGAAAGCTGCCTGTTGCTCCTGCGAGGCCAGCCAGAACTCCTGAAAAGCCTCCCTGAAGCCCACATCCTTCAGCAGGCTGGCATTGAAATGCCAGTAGACCGACCCTGGATGCCCAGGTCCCAGCATGGCCTGGGCTCAAACAAGGTGGTGATCGCTGAAAGGGGTCAGCCAGATGCCAGAGGAGTGGGCCTAGGCAAAGTGCAGCAGAGAGATATAAACTCAGTCTATCCGGGAGAGACATCTGCTCCTCCCCGACCCTCACATAAGTAAAGGCAAGGAGTTCAGTGGGGTAACAGACACACCAGACGTCCATCAGGGAGTAGTTCATCAGGATCTCCCCGAGGACGCCGATGGTGCCCTGGTTCCACTCCTCGCCTGATTGGTCTCGTACATCTATGGTGACGTTAAATTCCCTGCCAAGAACCAGGCATTCGTGAGAGTTGAGAGTGCTGATGTATGTGGCTGCCTGGTTGAAGAAATCTGGCAACTCCAGATACTTCACAAGGGCATACACATTCAGAAGGTTCAGGACCAGCCCCCACACCTGGACCTGGAGGTGCAGCAGGTAGCCCTGCACCACCTCAGCATCCTGGGGAACCTCCAGCTGCAGACCGGGGAAGAAGAGGGTGGCCACTCCAGATGAGGTGCCTGAGAGGTGACTAAAAAAAGAACCTGCCTCCCCACTCCAGCGGGCAACTTGGTTCATCAGCTGGAGTCATCAGGGTCTCCTGCAAGAATACCATGGGGCACCCCCACCTCCTGAAGGAAGGAGACCCTTCAGAGACCCTTCCTGCAGCTATGGATGTTGAGGGTCATGATTTTAAATGACCGCATGGCTGAAGGGATGCAGTAGACAGTTCAACAGGGACCTCATGCATCTCAACACCCGGTATGGGGCTTGCTAGTTTGCATAGTGCCCTCCCATATGCATAGAGGGCATCTATGAAACTGAAGGCCTGCCTATAGATCTGGGTGTTGCAGATTTTGGGCCCCTTGCCTTCCCCTACCAATGCCCTTTCAGTGGCAAGGATGCTGTCAAAATCTCCTTTGCTGGTGAATGGGTGGATGTAGCCATGGTCAAGAAATGCAAGTAGCTCATCCCTGGAGGCTGCTGGGACCAAGAGGTCTACAGGCTCCATGGAACCTGCTGGTTCTTGGCCATCCTTCTCCTCCTGGTCCTGGAGCTCAGAGGGCTCTTCCAGCACCATCTGAACCCCCCGGTCTGCTAAGACCCCGGACTCTGGTTGGGACTGGGAGAGCTCTGCAGCCCCCTGGGGCAGGGGTGGGGGCAAAGGAGGGGGTGGGGCTCTTTCACAAAATGGTGGGGTACAGCTAGAGCCCTGGGGGTTCTGTGTAGGGTCCCTGATGAGATCAGCCCATTGATTAGGGGACTCCACCATGACCCCCTCTGGTGTACGACTATGGGGCAGGCTGCACATGCGGTTTTTTCTGGGAGGGGGAGGGAAGAGACCCATGAGGCACTGAGGTGGCTCTGGTGTCTGCCTCAGGGTCCTGGGAAAGGGGACCTCCTCCCTCAGAACTAACCAGGGTGAGCCCCAGGGCCTCTGTATCTCCTAATTCAGAGGGAGGAGGCTCTGCCACCAGGCCTTCCTTTGGGCAGGCCTCAGCCTCGGTGTCCATGGTTTCAGGGGGTAGGCCTTGACCAGCAGAATGAAGGGCTTCCCCCATGAGCTCCTGTTTAGGACTATCTAGCAGTCCCGAAACCTCCTCTGTGGGGATCACCCATTTGATCTTTCCTGGGGGTAGGGTGTCAGGCACAGGTAGGGAGGCCCCTGGAGGCTGAGCTGCTCCTTCCCCATGTGTGGTGGTCTTGGGAGGAAGAGAGGAGTCCTCCATGTCAGAGGGCTCCAGCTGTGCCCGGGCCTTCCTCTTGCCTTTATGCCCAGAGGGGACCTGAATCCACTCAGCCATGGGGTGGTCCTCAGGTGGACAGGCTCCAGCAAGAGAAGGCAAGGGTTGGGGAGGGTGGGGAAGCCACAATGGGGGAATGACTAGGGGCAGGGGGGCCCTTATCCTTCTCTTCCCCCCAGTTGCTGGTTCCCTCCCTGGGACTCCACTAGATTTGGTTGGGGGGCCTCATGAGCTCATGGGTGGGCTTGTAGTTGCGGCTGGGGTGCCAGGCAGGGTAGGGCACCGGTGGTAGTGGCACTCTTTTTTCCAGTGGGACCCGCAGATGCCCTCCCCTCCTGGCCCATGGGGCACTCATGATGAGAGTGCCCTAGGGCACGGCACCGGAAGCACCACAGGTCCCCCAGTGTATAGAAAATCCTCACCAGGGCACCCTGATAAGGAATTGCCAGGCACCCCTCAGCCTCCAGTTGTGCTTCCGCCACCAGCTGGATTATGACTTGGTGACAGAAAGAGTGCATGTGGCAGAGGCCAGGGTCTTGGCACCCCAGTGAGAGGGCCACCACCAGGGAGATAACTCTCCCCAGGGCTTGGAGCTGGGGGAGCTGGGCCTAATTAGGGATATAGGGAGGGATGGAGCCAAGGATCACCCTGGTCCCCAGCTCTTCTAGAGGCTCAAGGGGGATGAAGTTGCCCTCCACCATGAGCCCCCTGTCCACTGCCTTTTGTGCATTAGCCTCCGAGGCAAGGAAAAAGACCCCCTTGCCATGAAAGTGGGAGGCCACCACGATCTTGGGGGCCCCACTACCCAAGCCAGGGCCTGCACCCAGGTCTTAAAGTGCAGGCTCTTCCACTTGGGCAGATGGCACTTCACCCCATGCCTGTGGGTGAGTGCCAGAAAGGGGGCCCCACTGCCCAAACTGGAAGGGCCAGCAGTGGAGGGTCAAGGCCCCCTGGCTTCAGGTCTCCCTGCAGCTGCCTACCTGAGGGGCCATTTTGGTGGGGCCTGAGCTAGGGCCAGGGAGAGGCTGAGTGGGTTTGCTGGCTGGTGTAGTGCACCTGGTCCCCTCAGGTGCTGGTGGTCTCAGTTTCAAGGCAGGGCCCTTGCCCTTCCCACCCCCAGCTGTGGAAGAGGCTGAAGAGGAGCCCTTCCCACTGCCCTTGCCCTTGATCCCAGATGAAGAGAGAGGGGACTTGGGAACCTCTCCGGGAGGGAGGGGCCTGGCCAGGGGTGACCCCCTGGCCCTGTTGGCTCCCTACCAGAGTCCCACCTGCCCCTGCAGTGAAGGTTGCAGGCTTCTTCACCCCTGGAGGAGGTTGGTTGGATTCTGCCTCCAGGGTGGAGGCTGCAGGGGCATGCATCCCCTTGGGGGCTTGGCTGGGATCCACCCCCATAGTGGGGGCTGTGGAAAGCTCAGTGAGGGGGACAGATGCCCCCCCTAGAAGGTTCCTGCCCTGCCATTGTTTCACATGAGGGCAGGGAAGACAATAAAGAAAAACAAAATATCCTGCGGGGCTGGTGAATTTAGTAGGGGCAGGCTGAGGTTGTGGGGCAGAAGGGGATAGGGAATAAAGGGGTTGAAGCTCACTGAGCAACAACCCCACAGGAAAAAAACCAGGAGGCCTATGCTTTGAGAATGTGGGGGGAGAGGGGGAAACAAACCAAAAATAAAAAAAGGATGGAGACACACACACACACACACACACACACACACACACACACACACACACACAGAGGCTGGGAAAACTCAAGCTGGCTTACTCAGCCACACAACAAACACCAGGACAGGGGGAGTAGACCACAGGATTTACCACACAAGGGGAAAACAAAACAGAACAAAACAAAACAAAAAACCTAGCAACACACAGGGAAGGCTGCTGAGGCAGGTGTAAAGGATGGCCAGAGCAGTGGAGGGGCTTTGTTTGTGGAAGATCTGTCCAGAAGCCCCGCAGGCCTCCAGCCAGGCACTCAGCAGCAGAGCAGTGGGCAGGAAGACAAGGCAGGATCAGATGCAGTGAGGTAGCTGTGGGGGAGGGCCGGAGCAGTCAGCCAATTAGGAAGTGTGGTGTCAGGTGGTGCAGCAGAGCATCTCCCTCTCCTGAGAGGGGGCAGCAGCAGCAGTGATGGTAGGAGCCATCCAGTTTAGCCACTCAGGGTGTGCTTTTGGTGGAAGTGGAGGTAAAGATGGGGGTGGCCTGCCAGGGCAGCTGGGACAGGCAAGGTTCCTTTAGGCTCCGCCAGTGATGGTGGGGGAGGGGCCCACAGGAAGTGCAGGCTCCCTCCCCAGGCTGTCCCCCGCCCATGGCTTGGCAGCGGTCTGAGCAGCAGGCCAGAACAGGGGTGCAGAAGCTGAGGTGCAGTGCAGTGCAGTGAGCCCTTCCTGAGGGGGGTAGCAGCATGCAGCAGAGGATTTCCCCCCCTCCCCTGGGTGAGGGGAGCAGCAACAGCAGCAGTCCAAGGCAGGAACGTGTGCAGCCAACTTATTTCAAAAGCTCTGAGACCAAGCCAGTAGCTAATAGTAGTCAGAGGCAGAAAGGGTCTGGCCATCTTCACCCCAGAAGCTCGTGAGACCAAGCTTGCAGTAACCAGCCACAGCAGCAGCAGTCTGGGATATGAAGGGGCATGGCCAACTTCCTCCCAGAAGCGCCTCCCTCAGAAGCTCCTAAGATCAAATAGCTCTGAACTGCTTGCCAGGGCTGGTTTTTGTACTGCTGGGGCCAGGACAGGGCAGCTTTTTATACTGCTGGGGACAGCTCAGGTGCTGGCCCCAGTCTCCAGGTCACCCTGGCTGCAGATCTGGGATGAGCCAGGCCGGGTTATTTTGCCCCAAGTGGCACAATCTGTTCCATACCAAAGTGCATGTCTGAGCACATGTGCTGAGGCAAAAAGCCATGGCTCAAATTTGCACTGCTTCTATTTGAGCTGCTGCAAGTGCACATGCTTGCATGTATGGCCATGACCCAAGAGTGCAAGACTCACATAATCCATTCAGCAAAGGGACTGGGTGCCCCTCTTCCCCACCGATAGTTCTGGCAACTACTCAAGGCCAGGAGGATCTGCAGTGGGGTAACTTAGATTGAATACACTTTGTCACACACGGTATTTTATTCTGCTTGGGGAGTACTTTTTCAAGGGTCACTTTACCTAATTTGTAAGTGTTTAGTCAGCTAGAGCTCTGAGTTTAACAGAAACAGATAACCAAAAAGATTTTGAGATGATTCTGCTTTCACTGGAGCAAGGTGTTGAGCTTTTCTAATGAGAAAGGAAAAATTTGTAAATACACAGCACCAGTTACTGTTCTACCAGGTTTATGGATTAAACTGACCACATGGAGCTCCAAGCACCTCTTAGGGATGGTGATTCTTAGTTTCACAATCATTCCAAAAACAACTCATAGAACTTGTGCATTTTGTCAGTTTTTACACAAATTTGAAGGAATTATATTAGAAAGAGACAAGACAAAAAGATCCAAAACTACTAAATTCCAGTTATAACAGTCCCTTTCTCACTGTTGTTTCAGAATTCTTGATATGTAATTTTTGTTTAAATACTTAGATGTTGTTATTGGTGTTACTAAAAGAAAGCACAATCTTCAATCAGCCCTATAATTTACTTAGTTAGCATACTAATTATGCTATTACCATGGTACTATGTTTGTATATATTACACAAAGGATTAAATTAGGAAATATTTATAAGCAATAGCAAAACAAGTTTGGATACTAACACGAATTGTCTTTTACACCAAGCAGCTACCATTATATTGGGCTATATTTCGCAAGAATCTGCTTTCATTTAGGTAAAATGTATCAGCTAACAGGGCTGTGCAAGGCTTTGGACAGTGCTTTGGATCCCGAGAAGCTTTGGAGACTTCCGGGTCCAAAGCAGCAGGTCCTGGTCAAGCGCTGCCTTGTTCGGCTTCCTGAAGTGCTTCGGAGCCGCCTCGGAGATCTGGCCATAGGGTATAATGGGGAAACAATAACGTATCTATAACGTTGTAGTTTTTTGTCTGATTTGGATACAATTTACAGGGGCAGTAGAATCTACAGAAAGGATGAAGTCTGCCAAGTTTCAAGAAGATCGGTGTTGGGGTTTGGAGGGGTAGCTGTACCCCTAATTCTTGAAAGCAAAACTCATTTCACGGTTAGGCGTTACAATATAGTGGGGTGAAAACTGCAGGGGTGGTGGGTCTTACTGAGGCCACAAAACGTGCCGAGTTTCAAGACTATCAGTACAGGGGTTTGGGGGGAACTGCACCGCAAGCTGTGGACAAGCAAAACTGGTGCTATGGGTGCTTGCGAAACTGACTGTATCTGTCTTGGGGTGGGGAGGGGAGACACTACTTCAGGCCTGGCTGCTAAGCTACTGTGTTACCAGTTACTAATCAATGAGTCATGATTCACCCAGGGACTATACAGGACGTAGCTACTACGTAACGACTTAACGAGCATCAATTATCACCTACAAACCCAGGCTAAGCAGAGGAAAGAATCAATACAGACAATCACCTGCACCAAGACAGGCACAGTCTCCTCACAAGTTTTGTCTGTCAGCAGCTAGGGGTGCAGAGCCCCAGACTCCCCCTGCACTGACCTCCTTGATAGCTGGCAGGCGTCACAGCAGGGACCACCATCCCTGCAGCTGTCACCCTGCTGTGCCTTAACACACACAGTGCCACCCATGGCACGAGTTTTGCTTGATTGCAGCTTGAGATGCAGTTCCCCCCGAATCCCTGCACCTATCGCCTTGAAACTTGGCAGGCTTTGTGGCCTCAGTAAGAGCTACCAGCCCTGCAGTTTTGACTCCCCTGTGGTGTGACACACAGCTGTGACATGAGTTTGGTTTTCAAGAATTTAGGGTACAGTGTCTCCAAAACCCCTGCACTGATCTTCTTGAAACTTGTCAGACTTCATGCTCTCAGCAGAAGCTACCAATTCTGCAAGTTTCATCCAAATCAAACAAGAAACAACAAAGTTATAGATATTTCATTGGTTCCCCATTATACACTATGGCCGGATCTCCGAGGCGGCTCCGCTTTGGCTGGATCCAGGCGAAAACCCGGTCAGGAGCTCCGGATCAGATCGTGGCCATCTGAATCGGCTGGATCCAAAGCCAGATCAGATCGCTGCTGACTCACACAGGCATATCAGCTAATGTTTTTTGTCCTCTGTTACACCCAAGAGCTTGAGGATAGCTGGGAGCTGAGTGAAATTCTTTGGGTCATCAACTCTTACTGCCTGTCTTCAGTAGGAATTAACTGTATCCAGAATCTTGCATCATCAAGCTGTTTGTGGCCTCATTTTGAAAGTACCAAAGTGAGGTTCTTAAATACCTCCATAGTTATTATATAAAAGGGTTTTTTTTTCTAATCAAACATACACACAATCCCTACTCCACATTTGCACTAAGGAATGAGCGTCCAGCTTTACTTTGAGTATTCTCATAGGTTTATTTGTTTGTGTCATAAAGAACAGAAGTGGAGAACTGGATTTTATTTTTAACAAATCCAAAGTTCCCAGCTACTCTCCAGTTAGACAATGACAAACTCTTCCAGTCACATGGAGCAGGACTTAAGTACTTTGTTTCCTTTCTCTACAAAAGAAAGGTTTTGTTCATTGTGATACAAAGTAATTATCTTTTCCCAGTTTTTCCATCTTTTATAAAGACCAAAATTGCATGTGAATTAACCTTAACATCAGAATGCAGAGTTCTGATGAAAGAATGAGGCCTTACTAGCATGTAATGTCATTAAAAACCTGACATAGAGTTGTAGCCTTGCCCACAGTCTCTCTCTCTCTTTATTCACCAGTATTTGATCATGTAAAAAAGATTTGACTAAAGGACAGTTATGAGAGTGATACTGCAAAACAAGTAGGAGATTTTAGATTCACCCCTCCCAAAAGTACATGCCCAACAGTGAAAATCAGTAAAGGAATACAGATTATGAATGTATTAGTAGGAGCCTGAGTCATGAAGGAATGCACTGGGCAGAGGAAAGTTTATCTTAAAAAAATAGGGATTATATCAAATTACGTTTAAAAACATTACTCTTGTTGGCTGCCTATTTTGCAGTCTATCTACTAAATCCTTCATCTCCCTCCCTCATGCACACACATGCACAGTGACTTTCTTTTTTTTTCCCAACCTAACTCACAAGAATTTTCTCCACTGCAATATTCTTAAATTACCATGGCTAGACAAGAGCTGATTTCATGGGCTTGATTCTCTTCCTGTTACCCAAGTTTTATAGGAACACATTGCCGTTTAAGTTGATGGCATTGCATCTGATTCATACAACTGGGGGAGGTAAAACAACATCTCCATTACCTGTGTATACATTTCTGCCATTAGCCAACAAATCAAATAAACAGCAGTAATGAAGCTATCTATGGTTATGTGGTCTTTCTCTGCCCAGCAGTGTTACTAGAAGGGGAAAAGGTTCAGATAGCATCACCTGAGATTTTAGAAAATTTAATGTGAATGCACAGGAGCCAGCATAGGTGAGTAATGCCCCTGTTGATGGTGAATAGGGGATATAACAACAATGGAGAACACAAGAACCAGAGCAGCAATGGTGGCAAGAAAAGGGGTGCAACAGGGATAGGGCAAGCTTATAGTTTCATTACATGCTCGGCTGAGAAGTGCAGATATTCCTTTCGTTCCTAGGTTTCCTTTTTCTCCCTCTCATTTGGTGACTGGTCTTTGCTCTCCTTCCCTTTTCTGGCAAATGAGTTGGGTATTTGATGTTATTGAGAATGATCTGGCTTTGGTGTTATCTAACATGTCATTTAGGATCTGCTCATTCTTGAAGTGTTAGTTCCAGATTTGAGGAAAGCTTAGGAGAAAGAAAACCTTAATCTTCAATTATTCTATAGGCACCATAAAAGATTACTTCTAGCTTAGTTGATAAGAGTGTCGTAATAATAACACTAAGGCAAGGTTGCAGATTCAATCCCCTGTTGGACTAGATGATCTCTTGAGGTCCCTTCCAGCCTTACTCCTCTATGAAAAATCCTACTGTTTCCAAGGGAACTTCTTGAGACATGCACAATAAGGGACAAATCTTGCTCTGAATATAGCAGAACCAGTGGAGTTTGGCTGTGGGAGGGTGGGCAGGTTACCACAACACTATGGAGTTGTCTGCTTCTCCCCTGCCCTGAGGAGCTGTGCTCTGATGAGTGCTTCTTTTATTCTGCTGTGAAAGGGGTTGTAGGGGTGGGATGGACCAAGGCCAGAGGGATCCTTAACTCCCAACACCTGTCCCTGCCCTAGGGAATAGCACAGCATGCACTTGTAAGGATGACTACAGGATACTTTACTTCTGCCATCCCCAGTATAACAACCCAGTATCAATCTAATGTACTTGGGGTTGGTGTAACAAACAGGATTTTCTTGAAAGCATTTCCCAGGGGTGTTGTTTGAGGATTCATTAGTGTTTTGAAGATAAAAACTGTAAAAGTGCTAAGCATTATTACTGTGGTCTGAGATGATCAATGCACAACAGACGATGATTCATGCTCATGTGGCAAGTCTTTTGATTAAAAGGCTGTCAGAATTTTTTGTTTTCTCCACTGTTTAAAAAAATTTCATTTCAAAGTTACAGCTACATCCCCACAATAAAGAGCAGTGTTATGAATGTGTGTCTATGTGACTGGGCTTGCCTTTGGCTGGATGGTGCTAGCATTTTTTATTGTATTTATTGTAGTTGCCTGCTTATATAGGGTAGGAGTCTGCAGCAGAAATATCAATGAGAGTTTTGCCAATTAAAGTATGATCATGTACTCACTATGTATGAATAAAACTCTACTCAAATATCCCATGCTGGAAACTAGCCACACAGTTCAGTGCACTACCAATTCCATGGCAGTGCATTGATGTGTCACTTAATGGAAGGTTCTATAAATGTGGGATTAAATTAGGAATAAATGTTAGAAAGTCTCCAAAGCCATTTTGCAACAGTGCAACCTACTATGAACAATACTACTGTAAGACATTAAAAACAAACCTAACAAAAATTTCCTTTTATCTGGTTGCCTTCCATTAGTTATTTTTATAATATGCATTTGAGGTTACTTATAAGCAGTTTTGAGTATCTCTGCATAATCTATAAAGCCAGTGATCACAGATGTTACCGGGCAAGACATGCTCATTGATCTTACCTGCCCTCCTGGCCATAGTTTGGATTTATAATAAAAATGTGTCCTCACCTGAATTTTTTCCATATAAAATTAAACAGAGATGCTTCTTATTACTCCAAAAGTGAGAACACATTTCTGATAAATCTCCCCCCATATCTGGATTTCCCCTGCTTCCTTCAGGCTACAGGTTACTCCCAATGCCCTTGGTGAAAATTATTCATATAGGGAGGGTCCCTGGGTCTGAGTGCTGTTTACACTTCTTTTGATAACTCAATAATCTAGGTGCCAAATGATTTGTTGTTGTCATTGTGAATAGTACTAACACTTGAGCAAGTCAATTGATTTCAGTAGGAATAAATAGATTAGTAAAGAGGTGTAGAGCAGTGCCCCCCGCAGCACGCATAATACGTCTGAACCTATGACATAGTTGAATGGACAAGCCAAGACATTCTATCAATAGTAGGACATCAATTAAAACCATAGTGAGAAAATAGAAGAGGATATATGTAGTAAGGAATCTGTTTTAGCCATTGTTTTAGTGAGGTCTGCTTAAAACACTGAAGTAGAAGATCATTTCACATAATTATGAAATGTGTGCCTGACCTCTTTCAGCCTGACTTCTATCCCTGGGAAGATCTTGGGAAAATTATCAAAGAGACCATTCTAGACAAACTGGCTGATGGCAATATCCTGAGGGATAGCCAGCATGGGTTTGTTGTGGGTAGGTCTTGCCTGACCAATCTCATCTTCTATGATCAGGTGACATATCACCTGGAGAAAGGAGAAGTGATGCACATCATATATCTTGACTTTAAAAAAGCCTTTGATCTGGTGTCCCTTGATCTCCCATGGAAAAATTGGCCAACTGCAGCCTTGGCCACATCATAGTCTGATAGCTGGGGAATTGGCTCTGAAGTCAGACCCAGAGACTAGTAGTCAATGGAAGTAAATCATTGTGGTGCACCATGACCAGTGGAGTCCCCCAAGGCTCCATCCTTGGGCCCATACTCTTTAACATCTTTAACAATGATGTAGACGTTGGTATCAGAAGTGGACTGGTCAAGTTTGCCAATGACACCAAACTTTGGGTAAAGTGTCTGCACCCAAGGGTAGGCTGGTGATCCAGGCCAACCTTGAGAGGCTCAGAAAATGGGTGAATGAAAACCTGGTGGTGTTCAATACTGAAAAATGCAAGGTACTCCACCATGGGAAACCCACCCCCACAGCACGTTTATAGGCTTAGCACTGCTACGCTTGCTAGGACCATGGCTGAAAGGGACTTGGGGGTCATGACTGACCACAAGATGAATATGAGCCACCAATACAGGAAAGTAACAGAAGAATTGTCATACCAGATCCATGCACCTAATTATTGTAAATGTCCACTGCTTACCTGATTTAATTTTTGTGATATCTTTTTGGAGGTAGGTTGACCAGAACTGAATACGATGTTCCTGAGGGGGTTGCATTTTGACTAATACATAATTTTCTGTAATTCTTTATGTTTGCTCATCATCGGGCACATCTACATGTGCAGATTTAAGGCACATTAGTCATTTCTAAGGCACATTAAGTGTGTGGGTCTGCACATGTGCACCATTAATGCACCTTGAAAGTGGCAATTTTAGGCTATTTGTGCCTAAATTTGATACCTGCAAAAATGGGTATCAAATTTAGGTGCAAACAGCTAAAGCAACATAACACATGTAGATGCACTAAGGTGCATTAACACTGTGTATGTCAACTAACAAGTCAGTCCACACACTGTGTTAATGTGCCTTAGTGTGTGCACATGTAGACATGCACCTAAATTGCCTTAATGCACATTAGGCAAATGCGCATTAAGTTTAGGCATATGTAAAAGTACGTGTAGATGTGCTCATCATGTTACACTGAACAGACATTTTCATTCAACTGTCCAACATGAGATAGAGGACTCTTTATGAGTGGTTACCTTTTTACAACCCTGCAGTGGATACAATTTCAATCAAGCTTGTCCAACATATGGCCTGAAGACCACCATGTGGCCCACCAAGTCATTTTCTGTGGTTCGCGGTGCTGTGATGGAAAATGAAGGTAAACATGGTTTACTTTCGTTCCCACCCCTTGTCCCTCTCCAAGCCTCTCAGCAGCTTTCTAATGGCTGCTGAAGGGCTGGGGAAGGGACAAGGTTGCCTCATGCACTGTGTCAGCTTGACGTTGCTGATGTGGTGTGTGTGGGAAGAGGAATAGCCAAGTGCCGCTCGGGACAGGATGAGCCCAGCTGGAGCCGCAGGGGCTCAGCTGCAGATTCCCCCTACCTGTGCTGGTCAGTCCTGACCTGTACACGGCCCTGCCGCCACTTTTGCTGGCTGATCCAACCTGGGCGGGCCTGTCACATCTGGAGCAGCAAGCAGCTGAAGCCAGATTCCCATGTGCTGCTGGGAATGGGAGGAGCCCAGCTGGGTCGGTCCTAGCCAGCAGAAGCAGCAATGGAATTATGTGCCACTCGGGACACACCAGCTCAGGCAGGGGGAAAATGCAGCTTAGCCCCTGATGCTCCAGCCAGACTCATCCCATCCCGAGCAGCACATGGCTCTGCTGCCACTCCTCCTGGCCAGTGCAGACCCGGCTGGGCTCCCGTTCTCAGTAGCTTGTGGGAAGCTGGCTTCAGCTGCACGCTGCTCCAGATGGGACGGACCCAGCAGGGTCAGCACCGACCAGGAAAAGTGGCATGCAGCTGAAGCTGGCTTCCCATGTACTGCTGAGGATGGGAGGAGTCCAGCTAGGTCTGCACTGGCCAGCAGATTGGTATAACATGACAAGCCTATGGCTGGGGAGGGGTCAGGCTCCCTAGATATGAGACCTGATGTAGGCTATGGCACAGAGACTCACTCTGGAACAATGTGCTAATAAACTTGTGTTTATAACTTCCAGGAACCCAAGTAGCAGGTGGTTGATACCAGGTAAGCCCATGTGAGTAAAGACTGCTAATTGCTTTCTGTGTGGCCTTCAAAATGTTTTTATCCTACTAAAATATGCCATACTTTGTGAGAGTCATTGCCTCTGTATGAGAAAGCAGAATCATGGCCACTGAACTAAATTCATGCCACATTGGGAATAATCACAATTCAGCAAAATGGGCAGTAAGGAAAAGCCATAGTTCTAAGTATGTACCCTAAAAGAGGCGATGAAAGAGTCAGAAGCACAGTCTTAGAACCAGGACATCTATCCAGTGATGGCAGTCCAGGAGACATGAGAACAACATTTAGGCAGAAATAGTGTAGGGCCTTGGAGCCATGTTAATAAGTGAGGACAACTGTGTTCCCACTCTGGTCAGTGACTCATTGTGGGTACCTTTCACTAGCTTCCAGCCACTCAAGCCTGCTGTCAAAAAATAAGTCTTTCTTACCCACTTACACTTTACCTGCTCTGAACTGGAAATGAGGCAATAAGGGCCCTTCTAGGATGGTCCAAGGACAGTAGAAGCAGATCACACACAGAGAGTGAGAGATGTTCCCAGAATGTCCACACCACCACATTTCTTCTGAAAAGCAAGGATGTCCTGAGGTTCATTTAATGTCTGGAAAATGCTTGGAGAGACCCACATAGATGCACTGCATAGAAATGCAAAAAAAAATTTTACTTATTTGGTTGGGACCTGGGGCTGAGATTTTCAAAGCTGAGTCAAAAGGTCAACTTCCATTAAAAGGAATGGGATTTAGAGGGCTCCAAATCTTTTATGACAACTTTGTAACATGCCTACCTACCCCTTTTTGCAAATCTCAGCCATAGTTTGGAAGCTCAGCCAAAGAACAGCTTTACGAACACTCATGGTGCTCGGGCCAGGTGCCAGATGATTGGAAGATAGCTAACGTGGTCCCCATCTTTAAGAAAGGGAGGAGGGAGGACCTGGGCAACTATAGGCCCCTCAGTCTTACCTCAGTCCTGGGGAAACTTTTTGAGAAGATCATCAAGGAGCACATCTGTGATGGGCCAGCATTGGGGATGATGCTCAAAGGCAATCAGCACAGTTCCATTAGGGGCAGGTCATGTCAGACCAACCTGATTGCCTTTTATGATCAGGTCACAAAAGCAGGTGTTGCCATGGATGTAGTCTTTCTGGAGTCTGTCTCCCACACCATCCTCATTAAAAAACTAGGCAACTGTGGCATCGATGCCTACACAGTCAGATGGATTGCTAATTGGCTGAAGGGTCGTACTCAGAGGTGTGATAAATAAGTGGTGATAAAGAGTGACTAAACGCCAGCAAACTGTGCTCGCTGCAAGGAGAAACAGCGGGTGCAGCCCAATTAGCCATGTGAAGCATGCATGCAGCAAAATCCCTGGCTCATGCAGCTTGAAAAGCATGCGAACGTAAGACCTGAGCTGATTGGCCGTTGGGGTAGTATAAAAGCAGAGCCTGGGAAAAGGAAAAGCGGGAACGCACATAGCATTGGGAGGCTTGATCACCCTCACCGAGGTCCTGTGTCCATAGCTTCCTTTTCCCCCGGACGCTCCCATCAGATAGTCTGCAGCAGATAAGCAATAAAGAGCTATTGAGTTCCCTACGGTTGGGTTTTTTGGTTTTGGCATTTACTACAGAGTTTAAAGGGAACTGGTGGCACAGAGTGTGGTACGAGGCATTGGAGTGCCTCGCGGTGGAGTTTGCGGAGTGGGTATGAGGCGTTGGAGTGCCTCACGATGGAGTTTGGAGGAGTGTGTCTATAGTGTGTTCAAGTTGTAAGTAAAGCATTTGTTTCTTACATCAGCTTCGGATTTCTTATTCAAGACGGGAAAAGATAAATAGGGCAAAACATTCCTGAACCCTTTTGTCCCTGGCTTGTTCAACTTAGGGGTTAATCCCCCCCCCCCCAATTCTTCCTCACAGGAGGGTGGTGGACAGGTCATATTTGACCTGGGGGGAAGTGGGCAGTGGAGTCCCCCAGGGCTCGGTCCTTGGGCCCGCACTGTTCAATTTCTTTATCAACGATTTGGACGACGGGGTGAAAAGCAACCTGTTCAAATTTGCTGATAATACCAAAATATGGGGTGAGGTGGGTATGTTAGTAGGGAGGGAAAGACTGCAGAAAGACCTGGATAGGTTGCAGGGGTGGGCTAAAAAAAACAGGATGCATTTCAATACTGACAAGTGCAGGGTACTTGTCAGTATTGGGAAGTAGTAACCAGCAGCACACTTATAAGATGGGAAACTCCCTTCTTGAGGGCACGGAGGCAGAAAGAGATCTTGGAGTCATCACTGACTCCAAGATGAACATGGGCTGACAATGCGAGGTCACGGTCGGCAGGGCAAACCAGACCTTATCGTCCATCCACAGGTGCATCTCAAGTAGGGCCAAGGAGATGATCCTCCCCCTCTATGCAACACTGGTCAGGCCACAGCTGGAGTACTGTCTCCAGTTCTGGGCACCCCACTTCAAGAGGGAAGTGGACAAAATTGAGAGGGTCCAGAGGAAGGCCACCCACATGATCTGGGGACAGCAGGGCAGATCCTACAATGAGAGGCTACAGGACCTGAACCTGTTCGGCCTTCACAAGAGAAGGCTGAGGGGGGACCTGGTAATCATCTATAAACTCACTAGTGGGGACCAGAAGGGTTTGGGGGAGATCTTTTTCCTCTAGCGCCCCCCGGAATAACAAGGAATGATGGCCACAAGTTGTTGGAGTGTAGGTTTAGATTAGACATCCATTAGAATTACTTCACAGTCAGGGCAGCTAGGATCTGGAACCAACTTCCAAGGGAAGTGGTGCTGGGTCCTACCCTGGGGGTCTTTAAGAAGTGGCTCAGTGCCTACCTGGCTGGGGTCATTTGAGCCCAGTTTTCCTTCTACCCAGGCAGGGGGTCAGACTTGAAGATCTACAAGGTCCCTTCCGACCCCACTTCTATGATTCTATGAACATAAGAGCATAAAAAGCGCCATGCTTGGTCAGCCCAATGGTCTGTCTAGCTCAGTATCCTGTCCTGAATGGTAGCAGAAGTGGACGCTGTAGAAGGAGAGTTTTGAACAGTTAAACCCATTTCATTGCCACTTCCTGCAACTTCATTGGTGTCAAAGGTCACATGACATCACTTCCTGATGTGATACCGCTTCCTGTGAGGTCTTTGAATGTAGCTCACTGGCTCACTGGGTGATAAAAAGCTCATGATCCTGCCCCACATTCAAAAAGGTTGGACACCCTTGATTTAAATGATCCTTTTCAACATGCATTACGTTGCATTTTCCATGTGTTCTTCATAAATCTCTTAAGATGACCAACCAGAATTATTTTCTACCATCTGCAAATTTTGACACCTTGTTCTACACTTCTTTTTCAAATAAATTGAATTTTGATTTTATTAAACACTAGTGCAAGTTAGGACAGCTCATGGGAGACTTATGCCATGATGAAGGTTGGCCATTCAGTCCTAGATTTTCACTTTCTCTTTCTTAGCTAGTTTTATGTTTTTCCTCTACATGAACTCTTGAATAGACATATTATCCTGCTTTTGGATGCTTGTTGATTTTTATTTGAAGAACTTGTCCCAAGTTCAGCTTACTCACTTAATATACCCCTCTCCCCAATTTTCTGTGTGTTTTATATATTATTACAGTTTTATATACTATAGTAGGTGCTGTCTTTTAACATGGTAATATAAGCTACAATCCTGACTACAATGGCTGATTTTAAGTAATCCTGACTCATCCTGACTTTAAGCTCTGGAGAAGAAGTATGAGTATGAACATAACTCTGAGTTCAGCATTTCCTACTGAATAGCTCTGGGTAGCTCCCTGCTCTGTGAGGGAGCTCATGCCTCTCTGAACCAGTTAGTCTCTAAGGCTAGGTACAGGCATTAAAAAGGCCTGAGGTGGAATCAAACTAAGTTACGCAGTATTCTGTAAACAGCATATTTCAATAGTGAACAGAATACATTTTTGCCCTTTGGTGCAGAGGTGGGGGTGTGTGCAAATCTTAGATAGGGTTTGCCCATTTTTAAACCAGTCTCTGTGTGCTAAACTTCTGTTTTGTTATGGGTATAGACTGAGTTTTTGTGCTGAATGTCTGTCTTATTATGGGTATAAACCAGTTTCCAATCACTTTTACTAATATAAGTGTAATGTCTGTACCTGGCCTGAGGTGCTACCCTGTACTGCCTTTCCCCCATGCACTGTATAGCAAGTCCTGGTTGCTTGATCCTGGAATTTGGATTTCACTCTGAGGATCAGAGACCTAAAAGATGTCACAACAGCTAACTTGTAGATACCCAAGTCTTTTATTGGCTCTAAGCCTAGGTCAAGCAAGGATAGATCTGAAGACTGAGGTGAGAAATCTCATTTAGCTCTTATGCAATATTCTTATCTTCCTTAAGTGTTCCTTTTATTCCCTTTGACCAAGTGGTTTTCTTGCAGGCTTCCTGTTTGTGAAGTATTTAACTCTTGTTTTGTATTTCTTTATCTTTGGCTATTTTGCTCTTCAAATCTCCTCTTAACCCTTGTAATTTCTATTTTATGTATTGCTTCTCATAGTTAATGCTCTTTTCTATTGACTTTACTGTCTAGGAAAACAGTAATAATGTCTTTACAGAATTGTTATATAATTACAAAAACAGCAAGTTTATGTTGTAGCTGAAAGGTGTCTGGCTTTGGAACAAATGTAATTAATACTGCACATTACCTAGCAACATTTTAGAGATAAATTGAACAATATAAATTGCAGAATTATTTTATGTGGTGAACAGGGATTCTGGTTTTCCTTTTCCCATGGAAAATCAGAGAAAACCATGAATTTCCCCTTTTTATCAGCGAAAACACAGATGCAGGCTAGTTGAGCTTTAGCCTGCAAGAGCTGTTTGCAAACAGGGTGGGGAAACCCCCAGCCCTGCTCAGAGGGAGAGAGGGAGGAGGAAGGGTGGGGTCTGAGGCTCTTAGTCAGTCACAGCTCCACTCAGTTCAGCTTCACTCTTTGCTCCTGGAGCCTGAGGGAAGTGAGGCTTACAGTGGGCTGAGGGCCCCTCTAGCAGGGCTGGGGAGTTGTGGGTCATGGCTGGGGGGTTCCAGGAACCAGCCCCACCCCACCCAAGCAGGCAGCAGCAGTGGGGGAGCTGGGTCCATGCTACTTCTGGTGCAACTGCCTGCTGTTAGGAGCAGGGAGCTGCAGATCTGGGTCCTTGGGCTCATAGCCCTGACAGCTGGGGCCCCCTCTGGCAGGGCTGGGGAGCAGGGGCTGTGAGTGGGGGCAAGAGGCATGATTAGGGCAAGGGGCTGTTGTGGGGGCAATGAAGGGCACCAGCATGGTTGGGATGACTTTGGGGGTGAGTAAGGGGCACCAGCAGGGCTGAGGGGATCATTGTGGGGAGAGTAAGGGGCACCATCATGGCTCAGGGAGGCTGCAGGGGGCTTTTAATTTTAATAAAGGATTTGGGGGGCTTTATCAGAGATTTTGTGATTTTTTTTTTTTTGTCAGAGAATTTGTGAATTTTTTCAAACTAAGATCCCTGGTGATGAAGGTAGTGAAAATATGCAAACTGATTTCTCCCAGTGCTTTTTGCAAAATTAAGGCATATATAAAAAATGAAGCATCTGGTCGTGATTACAGCATCCTTAAGTTGGTGTACAGGAAGGTCTGTATGAATCCCACAGTACTGTTCCTTGAGCTCTTGTGTTAGGGGCTAATATACAGTCTTCTTGTTGTGAAAGGCAACAAGCAGAGGTTTGTGTCCTGCTCAGGATGATCAGCCCAAAGGAACAGTACAACTGTAGTGTGGAGCATGAGGCAGAGGCACTTCCAGATTATATTCCTTTATGACATAGTAAGTAATGCACGGCCCAAATACAGCTGTATGTTTCCTGCTAGCCAGGGATTTATTAATTTGGAGAGTGGACTCATTGCTCCAAATGAATTGGCTCATTAAGCAAGCTCAGCCTAACAACATCAAGGCAAACCCTAGATCCTACTGTATACGCAGTTAAATTCCACAAAGGCTTGTTTTCTTTAAAACTGTGCAGAGTAACTAGGCTACTTCTCTCTGTCTCTGCTCCCTTCATCTCCTTTAAATTTCAGCCTTGCCACTTTCTTCATTGTATTGCTGACTAGATCCACCATTAAATCAAAGGGTTTGTCTTCTGATGGATATCACATGCACCAGCCCTCTGTTCTCACATGGGTCTATGGAGGCCAGAGACCTTCCTTCCCTGTAAGATGATACTGGGGGATTGCTGGGGAACATGAGGTTGTGGAAAGGATGTTATATTTCTCTTTTAAGTAACAACAGGGTTCATTTTTCCTCTAGGTTTTGTTCATTGGGTCTGCCCATGAACAAAGTAATCCTGGTGGTCAAATCTTAGAGAAAGTAAACTAGGACACAGAAGTAACAAGGAGGACTGAGGAGGCAGACAGGAGTCAATTATGCAGGTCAAACACAAAGAGGCAGGAGCAGCTGGAAGAAGCAGAATTTACTCCCCTTTCTTATTAACACAGAAACAAAACAATGTGGAATTGACAAAAAGCTGCCACAGATGAGACCAGCTGCTCAGACATTTGCTTTTCTGTTGCATTCTTTCCCTCTTTCCTTTTTGTCTGTTTGGCATAGTCTGGGTACAGGTTGGAGGCAGAAGTTTGTAGGGCTGTGGAAGAGCAAGGTTGCAGCTGACAATTTGGGAATCTGTCTATATAACCTGATGAATTACATTTAATTTTATGAACTCTATTTCTAGCAAAGACCTTCAGGGTAGATTAAAAAGTTTATTTTGTGGCAGAAGACAAACTATCTCTGAATCAGTGTGTGGCAGGGGCAGTGGAACCACTAAGCTGCAGGAGCCTGATGGCAATGGCAAAATCCCCATGCCACAGGTGTTGCCAGCGTTGCTGTGGCATGCCAAGTCATGGGAGCATGGCAGCAGTGGCAGAATAGCTGCACTGTGAGCCCTGACAGCAGTCCCCTGGCACACCAAGCTGCAGAAAAGTGGCAGCAATGGTAGGATTGCTGCACTGTGGGCCCTGCTAGTGGCACCACAGCACACCGAACTGTGGAGCATAGCAGCAGTGGCAGGGTCGACCCACTTCAGGGCTTACTGGTGGTGCTGTGGCCAACAGTGGTGAGGATGCCCAAAAAAGAAAAGAAGCCAGTGCTGGTATGGACACGCTTTATAAGTGCATGCAAATACCAATTTGCCAGCAGAGGTGGCAGGGCAGAGCTAAAAGCCCCATGCTTATGTCCCACAGGGGAACTTGCAGTGCAGCTGCTGAAGTTTCCAGCAGCTGGGGGAAGGCTGGAACTGAGACCTAGATCCTGAAAGGGATGACTGGTGGCAGCCTCTGAATGAGGAGCTGCCCCTACCACTTGATTCAGAGAAGTCAAGCTACTTATCTGGAGAAGTGACATGGAAGTCTGGCCACAGAGACTGGAGCCAAGGCAGTGGCAGATCTGTAGGACAAGACAAGAGAGACGACTGGTAAAAAAAATGGTGCAACATTGTGTTGATGCTAGGTAGGGAGGTGGAGCCCCAGTGACCTCACGTTAACGATCAGATCCAACAAAATACTACTGAGCTGGGGTTAACAACATTCCTCAAGATTAAAATTCCAACAAAGACATGGCAGAAAGAAACATTGGTGGTCTTGGTAACTAGTGCCAGGCTGCAAGACCTTGGTAAATGTCAGGCTGCAAGACCGTGAGTAGCTCTGGGCAACTGGAAAAGCATAAGCGGGGAGCACAGGACAGGCACAGCAAGTTACACAGAGCAAGCAAAGCCCCCTACTGCCTAGCTGTGGTGCAGCACAGGCAAAGTCCCCAGCATTGCGGACTGGATCCAATGGCTCAGTGGGCCAGATCTGACCCATGGGCCATATGTTACCAACCTCTGAGTACAATGAAGTGAGATTCTTATGCTAGAAGCACATTTAAAGTAATGTTAAATGGACTGATCCATCTAAAAGGGAAGTCCAAGGGTGGAGTGCTATTACTCAAAACGTTACCTTTGGCAGGAGCTCTGTGGCTTCTACCTTGATAATTCAGCAGCAGCATTTGGAAAAATCTAGGGACAGGAAATCTGACCTGGAAGTAAATGGATAGTTAGATGTGGTGACTGGAAGAACAGCAGGGCTTTCTTCTCACTGAGTGACCCACTGGGTAGTCAGAGGAACCCAATCCAAGGGGATTCAGAGTAACTTGCATTTGAGAAGAGCTCAGTTCAAGGAGAGCCCTGCCTAGGGGAAGGAAGGATCTGCCACGAGAAAAGACTGGCAATTTTTCTTTGAGTGGTACTGTACAACTCAGGTTCTCAAGCAAGCAAGTACTCCAGTGTTTGCATTTTCCTCCCAGCCATCCCTTCCATGGAAACACATTTCACATGTTTAGAGGATCATCATAAAGTCTTTGGAGATGTAGCAGGGAAGATGCATAGAGACATGGCTATTACAACAGCTGTATCATTAATGATGATTTCTAGAATATTGGAATTTAGTGAAATGATTCCTACAGTATGACTAGAACATTTGAGTTGCAGCTACATTCAATAAAAAGGGAAGTTCAGAGAGAAAGAAACCAGTAGACAGTGTGGGAAAGGCAGTGGGCAGCTTAATCAAGCTGACAAGGAAATAAGACATATTAACTAAGAATGGACCACAAATAAAAATATAGGAGGTAACTGTAAAAGGATTTAGACTTTTAATAGAGTACTAGAAATGGTGACATTGATATCTTTGTTCTGGAATAAGATTAAGTACTACAGGATGATGAGAATACTTGGATGCTATGTTGTAGCTGTCATAATTATAAGTACTGACAGATGATGATGATCTCTCCATTCTGTTTCTGTTTTTCTCAATCCCGAGAGAGACTCATCCAGCTGTTTTACCACAGAATTTATTTAGCTCATTTTTCTATCACTTCTTCCTTTTTTTTAATATGTTTCTCTCCTCAGGGTCTCCATTTTGTGATCAATTCAGTCTCCTCTCTCCTTAGTTCATCGCTGATTTGTGCATTTACTTTTCTCAGGGATATTGATTACTTTCCAAAGTTCTTTGAGCTGCTTTGGAACTCATTATGTAACTGAAAGCATATTGCTACCCATGCCATATCAAGCTACCTACTAATCTTTACCTCCTCTTCCTTATATAGTCCAACTTTCTGCACTGTACAATGTAGAAAGAATGGAGAATGTTAAAGAAAAGAGTATAGACTAGACCCTAAACTTGAGTCTGGCAGGCTAAGTTTTTAATGATAGTATGTAGTGTGTACACTAAATTAATTCAGTTGTTTTTCATAACTGCATGCTGTTTCCTGAATGCTCCGCTATCCTTCAGATGATTCCTTCTAGGATATTATATCCAGGCTGATTTTCTAGTTTACTGCTGAAATGTTGGCTTTTTGCTTTTGGACACTATACAGCCAGTGCAGGAACTGCTAGGAGATTTTAGGGAGAGGCAGCTTTCCTGAAACTAAAGCTGTAGATAAGGATTTTCTAGGCACTAGTTCTTTAAAATATTTTGAGAAGATATCTCTGGTTATTGTCAAAGAAAGTTTTCCAAATGCTTGACAATCTGAGTTCTTTCATATGTGATTCAGCAAAGCTATTTGAAATATTTTTTAAAACAATGACTTGGTTCTAGAACAGGGATATACAAGTATGTATGCCCCTCACATTCTTTATCACTTTACAACTTATTTCTGCAGAGGAACATTCAGCATGAAATGGGGCTTGATGCATTTATAATAATTAAAAACTTAGGCTGCCAAACTGAAGCTTAGAGTCTAGGCATTTCAGGTGAGGTATATTCTCAAAGTTATATTAACAATCAATTTAGAATATCTAATATGTCCCTAAACTTGTTTTAAGCTGCTTACTTCAGTCTGAGAAATAAGCAACAACCAATGTAATAGTAATACAAAACTAGTGTCATGATGATGAATGATTTTCAGGTGTGACCTTTCACCTATGATGGTAGCTGAAATCTTCTTGGGCAGATCATGTGACGGGAGATTATGGGGTATTAGTAATAGATTAGATCAGGTGAAGGTTTTTGTTGTCAAGAAAGTAGTAGCTATTTGTTAAAACACATGACCAGCTGACAAGCTTAGCCACACATAATGTTGTTCATGATAAAGCCAAAGATGTCTTGGCACACTTGGTCCAAAGGGCAGAATGGTTTGTTGGCATATGTAGAGCATTGTGTGTAAGCTCTTCTGACTTATGTGGGGAGCTGAGTGTGTCCCCTGTCATCAGGCACATAGTGGAACATCTTTGGGCACTTTATCATACATTTGAAATTGAAATGGCTTAATGAGAAATACTTCATTTTTCTTAATCAAGAGGATAATAAAACCCTGCCTACAGACCTGGCACGGGCATGGACACACTAAAGAGAGTTTTCAGAGAAGCACAATAGTCAAGCAATGAACAGTTTAGCAAAGCAGCGTGCCACTATTTCTTGGATCCTAAATCACTTTGTTGACTATTATATTTTCCTTATGCTGAAGCTGACCATCAAACTCTGTGACAGACTGATATTATGAAATCTTTCTCAGTTAATATGACCATGAGCACACACAGATGACCAGGTTTTAGATAGCTGACGTGAAAGACAATAAATATGAGCAAAAGCTTCCTAATTCTTTATCAGTACCAAGGATTTTTCCTCTAATGTAATTCCTATGTGGAAAGAAAAGGTTTTGATTTACAGCTTTGAAATCAGTAGCATGTTTCAATTTATGACATTATCTATCATAATGATAATTGGTATAACATTGATAAAACCCCTGATGCAAGGAAGTGGTTGGTGCTCTTGGTTTTTCGCTTACAGCACTGATATCTCTGAAGTGTACAGATTTATATTCCCTGCAGCATAGCCATCGTTCTGAGCATTGTACCTCTAAGTGTAAGAAGCATGACATCTACCTCGTAAGGCTAAGCCATCAGAATAGAGGTCTACTCTGTTTTCTCTCTCATGAAGGTTTTTAATGTGTTCTTCTTTGCTTTCCCCAATCCCAAACTATTCACAAGTTTTCTTCATATTTTCTGACGCAAAAAGAAAATGTACATTTTCCCTCTGTATAGGAAAATGACAAAGAAAGAAAAACAGAAAATATTCATGAGAAAAATCAGTGTATTTTTCTTCTGCTTTAGGATCCTCTATCTTCACTCTCCTCATAGCAGGCAGACAGGCAGAAAACAGAATAACAGGTTTATACCCCACAACAGGGCTACCTTAAGGATTTTGAAGGTCCTAGGCACAGTATTCATTGAGGGCCTCTGTGTTTAATCATGTGAGAGTTGTTGTGGTCACTGTGCTTGAGTATGCATGTGGGTGCCTTTTTCCTTTCATGTATTTGAATTCTGAACATCTCTGCATACTCATCTTCTGGTTCTCTCTTAGTTTTTCATCCCCGAATATTTGGACCTTGTGGATGCATCCACATGAGCGAACACATGCCTGTTGTCCTGCTTCAAACCCCTTTGAGGTGGGGCAACAGGCACGTGCAGGAACAAAAAAATGTTCCCCACGCTGCAAACTTGCAGCACGGGGAGAAAATTGGACCCCTGGATATCCAGGGGTCTAAAAAAAGAGAAGAATGAAAAAAAGCAGGGCAGGGCCCTGAGGCATCTGGAGGCTGGGTCCTCCATAGAGATGACCTGGCTGCCAGAGTTTCTCTGTGGTTGCCCCTCCCCCTGGCGCTGAATCACGTGACTGGCCAGGCTGTGCGTTTCAGCACCAGGGCTCTGGTACCAGTAAGTAATGGGTTGGGGGGCTGGAGGAGGGGGGAAGAGACTGTGGGGGGCACCCTCAATGGCCCCACCAGCCCCCCTGAGGCCTCCAACCCTTGCCAAGCCTGGCCTCTCCCCCCGCCAGCCCCCTGAGGCCCCAACCCCTGCCATGGCCAGCCCCTCCCCTTTGAGCCCCCCGAGCACTGCTGGGACTGGCCCCATCCCCCAACACCCCCCATCCCTGCCTCCCCCTCATACTTAAAAAACAAAAACAAAAAAACCTGGCACTTATCAGCAGTTGAAGCTGCCATCTGCTCCCTGGCACCGTACCCGCACAGTGCCAGGCAGGGTGACAGCCTCAGTGGCCCTCATCCTGGGCCCTCCTGTCCCCACACTGTCCTGTGCTGCCTGGCAGGGGGTGGGCTCTGCCAGGAGGCCCTGGAGCACCCCCCCCCACTTCTAAGGTAAGCAGAGGCTTTTTCCCCCATTTTTTTCCTGTTCTTTTTCTGGTTTGGGGGTTTTTTTAAGTGATGGTGCCTGGGGTTGTGGGGGTAGCCTTGGGTGCCTGGGGGTGCAAGTCAGGGGGTGAGGCTGGGTGGGGCAGCCATTGGGGGGGCTGCAGCAGAGGTCTTGCAGGGGGGGTGGTAGCCCTTGTGGGGGCCATCTGGCCCCCACTGGGGGACCATATCCCTTGTGTGGGGAATGAACCCCCTGTTGGGCTGAACCACCTTTTGGGGAGCCAAACCCTTTGTGTGGGACGAACCCCCTTATGTGGGGGCTGAATCCCCTGTTGGGGTGGTGTAGCCCTTGTGTGGGGGATGAACCTCTTGTGTGGGGGCCATCGCCCTGTGGGAAGGCAGCAAAATATGTATTCATGAATTCATGAAACTCGTATTTAAGTTTCACTTTATCATTATGATAAGAGACTTGCTTTAACACTATAGCTATATCAATAAAACATTGTCCAACTGTTTGCTGTCTCTGTCTTGTTCTCTGTCTCTCGTTATAGTGGTCTTTTGTTTTACTTGTGGAGAAACATGGATTTTGGGGGTATTTTAGAGAGTGATTTTGTGATTTTTTTATCAGGGATTTTTCAGTGTTCCAATAGGGAACACCAGAATTCCTGCTAGGGAGGCCAGTGGCAGGACCCTGCTTGCTCGGAGCTGGCACCTTGGACCCATCTGGCTGTGGCTAACCTACTGGCCAAATGGGGTCAGGAAGACACGCTTTGACAGTTCAAAGCAGGCCACTACATGGGAACATCTTCCAGGTGATAGCTGCCCAGATGGCCGGGTAGGGGGCACAAATGGCAGTAGTGCCTCACAAAGGCCAACCCTGCAACCACAGTCCACTAACAGCTGGCACAGAGGGGCAAATGCCTCTACTGGCTCTGCACTCCCCATCTGTGCCTGG
>JAGPOW010000261.1:231764342-231778989 GCA_030014935.1 Caiman crocodilus
GGCAGAGGACACAAGATGGAGGCTTGACATATAAAATGGAAACTTGACATGACTTTGGTTCACTTAAAAACACAGGCCCAAACCATACAATACCCGTATGAAACAATAAAAATCAATACGAAAATGATAATAATAAATATACAACAGTAAAAATTAATACAAACCTAAAATTATACAGTATAAAACAGTGGATATCCAAAACCAAAAACTTGCTAGCAAAATAAAAATGTTCAAAGCTTATCCTAAGTTAGAGTTCACTTACACTTATCTATAGGGAATAAAGAGGGAGAGAAAAGTCAGAAACGGTTGAGAAAGGGGAGGAAATGCATTTTAAAATTGAAAAAAAAAGAAAAACTGGGGGTTTTGCTACACAGGAAACTCTCAGGGCTGCTTCAGCAGTCCAACTGGCACAAGGGGTATTGTCCACAAGAACCAATTGGCTGGGCCCCAGAAGCTCCTGAGAGCCAGTAGTCCTGAGTTACTTGCCAGGGTGACTTTTTATACTGGACAGGTGCTGGCCTCAGGCTCTAGCTCTCCCTGGCTGAAGATCTGGGAAGAGCCAGGCAGGGTTATTTTGCCCCATGTGGCACAATTTGCTCCACAACAAAGTGCATGTCTGAGCATGTGCGCTGAGGCAAAAATCCCCGGCTCAAATTTGTACTGCTTCTATTTGAACTGCTGTAAGCGCATGTGCTTGCATGTGTGGATGCGCCCTGTGGGTTCACATGTCACAGATACTTTGTTTCAGCACTTGTTGATTGATTTTTAGGCCTCTCAAAATGGGAACCAACTTTAGCCTCTTCCCCTTAAGATAGGGGTTGATAACCTGCTGCATGGGTACCAGAAGTGGCACAGGAAGCTTCTATAAGGGGGCATGTGGCAGATCAAGGAGGAAATGAGCAGCACAGTGGCAGATAAAGCAGGAAGCAAAGTAGCAAATTGGGCAGGGAACACCGGACAGGAAGTGAAAAACAGAGCAGCAGATGGGGCTGGGGAAAAGCATTGGAGTGTCACTTGGGGAGGGAGTGGGGCTAGTTTATGGTACCCCTGCCAAAAAGATTGGTCCTCATGAGGAGCAGATCCAGAGGAGGTAAATCCAGAGGACACATCGTAGCACAGTTCATCTGCTTCATTTGGTGGTCTCTTTCTAGCCCCAGTTAGGTAAGTAAGGATCTGATTCTATAATTCTCCCTCATGGGGAGTGAGCATGAACAGCTCCAGCAAATAAGGGTAGCGGGATCAGATTTTCATTTAACTATATAAATTGCTTCTACATTAAGATAGTAATTTGCAGGGGTGAACCCTGATCCCCTAAAATAGGACTACAGTATTTCACCATTCTGACAATGTTTCTGGGTATGAATTTGAAACATACTGGGTGCATGTGCATTTAAGCACAACTAAATTAATGTACATTAAACTAATGTAGGTGTCTACACATGCCAAGCCCCTGCAGCAATGCCATATGCCCCTAGTGTCTAAGCAGACTCAGCACTAAAGTTAGTGCTGGGATCATGTCTATACATGTGTTAATGTGCTATAACTAATCACAATGAAATTTGATATCTGTATTAGCATACCTGCATTTGCAGGTATTAAATTTAGGCACAATTAACCTAATTTTGCTATTTTTAATGTGTATTAAGGGCATGCACATGTAGATGCATGCCTGTAATGTGCATTAAATTAGGCTAATGCACATTAATGCATCTTGTGTAGACATGCCTAGCATTCCTGCAAGTGTGGGAATATTTCGTACAGTCCAAGACTAGGACAGGCTGAAGTGAATTAAATCATATTAGTTTTAGTGTTTGCCAGTCTGTTGGGAAATTTTCCTATGCCAAGTGGATTCATGAAGGCATTGCTACACTGGGTGAAGCAGGCATTAGACTTTTAGATTAAATGTTGGTCTTTTCCTGTATTTTTTAATAGTTACCTTCAAGCTTAGTTATCCCAGCATGCTATTTATGTAGGTTGAAGGGTGCAGATATTGGGCCTTCAGAGGCAATACTGGCACAGGTACATTCTAACCTGGGCACAGGGGCTGAAGCCCTCCAGCGGCATTTATCTGTGGGGAAGGACAGGGTGTGCTTGCACCTGCCCTTCTGTTAGAGAATTGCTGAGGTAGAGCAGTTGAAAAGGGCTCTCTGGGCACCATTTGAGTTCTACCACTAAGAGCTGAAAGAGGGATATCTTTAATCAATACATGCCCTGTGTCTTTCTGCAGTCATGTGTAAGATGCCCAGTAGAGGAAGGATGATGGGCACCCTTCAGGGCAGCCAGCTCTGGGTTCTGCTGGTAGAAGCTGGAATAAGCCAAAGCTAAATTAAGTGCAGTGTCTGTAAAGCATTATGAAGATGAAAAGCAGAAGATATTATTTTGTCTCACTGGAATTCAGGAATCATGTATATGTTTCCCTTTGGGCAATGAATGACATCTTTTCTGTTTAACATGAATCACATCTTTCAGTTGCTCTTCACACACTTTTTAGTGCATTTTCCATCTTTGTACCAGGTAGAATTCTTGCAGACCTTTAACTGCTTCAATGATGTACAATCATTTGTGCAATTCCAAATCAATGCCTTTGAAGACTGTTTGGTGTTTTGATATTCATCAACATGAATATTGCCATGTTATTTTCTACATCTTCTTTGTCAGCCATGTTTCTCTCAAGATCTCTCCTTTGTTCAGTTACCAGGCAGGGGATTGCTACCTGATTAGTTATTTTGCTGCTGGTACCTCAAAGAATGTTACAAATGTCTTGCTAATCACTGGGGTTTTGTGTGTGCATGTGCTTTATTTTCTAACTTACTTTAAAGAAGTAATAATAAAGTGTAGATGTCCCTACTGTTCTCTTGACCATGGCAGTTCTATGAAGAATAAAGGTCTTAAGTTATGGGCAGACCTTGCTGTTTTGATAAAAGTTAAATACTATCTAAGAGCACCAGGCTGGTTATAAAATAATCCCAATGTAATTTTATTGAGAAAAAGACTCATTCTATTATTGCTGCTATAAAAACAGACATGTTTGTTGCACTTCGAGTGATTGATTTACTGCTGACAAATAAAATTGCTCAGCAATAATTTTTTAAAATGTTAAACTCACTCATGTTCTCCTGAGGTTTTTTGGTTTTTTTGGTGGGGGGTTGGCTAATTTTGAACCCTATAAACTATTTTTCTGAGTGTGATATAAACTTATGCAACCTTCTGACACCTTGACTGTATACAGACTTTTACTACTTTAACTAGACTGATAGAATTAAAGTGATATAGCCCCTTTACATGGATGTATGCACACTTATATAACTGTTCTTATAACAGTGTACCTTGTTCCACTGTGGGAGAAGGGATAATCTGTACCCATCCACACCAATATAATATACCTTTATGGCAGTATAACTGTGTCAACTTTGGTGGCTGTTCCTGTATAACTATATTGGTAAAAAGAAAATTACACTCTTCATTGCCATAGTTTTGCCAGTACAAAAAACAGCATGCAGAAGATGTAGGGTTAATTTTTGCTACAGTATTTTCTAGCTCTGTAGATGTTACATATATCACTTTTCTAATGTTCAATTCTTTCATAATGGGAAAGGTGTACCCTTTCTAAATGTAATCACCAGCTTGGTTACAACGGAAGCACTGTCTGACTTTACCATGTACTTCTGCAGACACAGCTATGCAGGTCAAACAGTGGGCTTTCACAAAAGTGCTTATCTTTAAGGTTAAACAAGGTGTGGCAACACTGACATAGGGCTCTTGTATCAAAAAAACTCAGAGTTCTTCCAGGACCCGAGAAAGATGTTTGAGTCCAATTACATCCAGTCTCATATCCAAACTTTGCAGCTCTTTGAGCATCACCATGAACTTTTGTTCTTTGTTGAGATGTTATATTTGGAAGTTGCTCAGAATTTGGAGCATGTGTTAAATAGCTTTTGCGTAATCCGTCAAGCCTAATTTGATTTGAGCCTGATGCATTTTCCTCCATCTGTTTGGAAAAGTGCAGTTGTAGATACATCAGTCATGTAACACTTGCTGTGAAACAGCTTGTTGCTACTTTACTGACAGTTGGGAGTTGTCAGTAACCATGTGGATTTCAAGCTTACAGTCTGGCTAGACAAAAAGGCTTTTTGCATCACTCTATATCCATAGCTCCACAGATTTTAGGGCCAGGAGAGACCATTGCAACTCTTAATCCTGACTTCATGCCTAACACTGATTTAAGTAATTAATTCCTTCTGTAATTCATTAATCCTTCAAGTTCAATAGCTGTGGATGAAACTAGTGTACATTTTGGAAAAACATCCTATCTTGATTTTAAATATTTCCAACCATGGAGAACAAGACTTTGGTAAAATTGTTCCAACATCTAATTACCTTTTCTATTTAAAACAATTATGCTTGTTTCCTATTCATGCTCTGGATTTGTCTAGCTTCAGTTTCTAGCCATTGGATCTAGCAATACCTTGTCAATTAGAGGGAGCAAATTCCATTGCCTATGTAGACACTTACAGATTATGATCAATGTATGCCTTATATTTATCTTTGCAAAATTAACCAAATTAAGCTCCTTGGGTCTCTCATCTACACAACATATTTTCTAATCCTCTAATCAGTCTGGGAGCTCTTCTCTGTACCCTTCCCAATTTTTCAGTATCTTTCCTGAAGCATGGATGCAAGTAGTAGTCACATTAGTGCCAACTATAGAGGTGATTTAACCTCCCTACTCTTCTACTCTTGGGTGATGTTTCCTTGTTTATATATCCATGCTCTTTTAGCTACAGTAGTGTATTATGAGTTCATGTGTAGCTGACTATCCATCATGACTATCCACCATCTTGAAAATCATTGCTTGCCAGGATACAGTCCCCATCGTGTTAAAAATATGTCTATGCTCTTGTTGGATTGTGCCCACATTACCAAGTGATCAATCTACAGCTGTAACCTGTCCTCATTATTATTTGTGTCATCTGCAAAATTAGTCAGGAATGAATTTTATTGTCCTCCCAGGTGGGTGCATCTACATATGCGCATTTACTGCGCAGTAACCAAAATCACTGTGCAGCATAGGTGTACGTCTACATGTAAATGCCTGTACTGCTCAATACATATGGTGATTTATGCCAACTTGAGTGCAAATTTGATACCTGTATCATGCAGGTATCAGATTTATGCCTGATTAGTTACTGCACAGTAACACACAAGTAGATGCCTTACTGTGCAGTAAACTGTGTGTGTGTATGGACTGACTTGGGACTAACTTTAGTCCCAAGTCAGCCTACACACAGCATTAATGCACTTTAATGCCTGCATGTGTAGATGCTGGCCTAGTCTCACCTACTGCACAGTAAGTTACTGTTCAGTAAATGTAAGCTGGCGTAAATGCACGTGGTAACACACCCAGTTATTACTAAAAATATTAAATAGAAGTAGACCAAGAATCCAATCCTTACAGAGCCCCTCTAGGAACACACCCTTTTGATAATCATTCCTATTTATAATTATACATGGAAATATAGCATTAGCCAGTTGTTGATCCCTTTAGTAGGTACCATGTTCATTTGTATTCATAGGCAGAGGGAGAAAAAATTATTTAAGGTGGGGTTGAGAGTGTGTGAGCATGTGCATGCTCTGACCTGCCTTCCCCACTTAGCAGGAAAGTCTATGGGGGAAGGGGTGGGGAAATGGGAAAGGGCCAGTGGGGTGCAGACTGAGGTCCCAGCAGTGAGGAAGGGAGCAGGGCAGAGGTAGGGGCAGGGACTATGGTGAATGAGGCCCCAGCCAGGTCAGGTGGTGGGACAAATGGAGCCCAGACAATTTGTTCAGAGGTGTGTGTGTGTGGGAGGGGGGAGGCTCCCACCTCTGCGTGCACCCCAGTGGAGGCCTGGGCAGTACATACCCTCCCAATCAATGTGCAGGGTGGAGGTGGCTGCTGCTCCATGCTGCACTTCATGTACCACTGCTGGTGCAGCTGCCGCAAGGGCTGCACTACACCATGGGCATCTCACTGTGGGGCAGGCAGGGGATGTGGTGCAGCCCAGAGGTGGTAGGCATGTGGCATTGCGCTGCTCCCGGGACAGCTGTAATAGGCAGAGCCCAGCACGCAGCAGCAGCCACCTCTGCCCTATGCACAGATGAGGGACATGTGCCCCCTGGGCCTCTACCGGGGTGTGTACAGTGATGGGAGCCCCCTACCCCCCCATGCCAGTGGATGAGCTACCTGGGCCCTGAGTGTCCTACCCACCAGCCTGGCTGGGGTACCATTCACCCCAGCATCTGCCCCTGCCTCTGCCATGCTCCCTCCCTTACCATGGGGGCTTTGATCTGCCCACCGCCCCCTGCTCTTCCCCTTCAGTATTTGCCTACCCTGCTGGACAGCCAGTGATCCATACGTTGGGCTGTAATCCTGGCTGTGTGTGCCCCCCCACTGCAGCCACCCAGAGCCCATGGCCAAGATGCCTTGCCACCCTACCCACTGCTCTGCATCTGTGGGGACTGAGCCCCGTTAGCTCCAGCCTCCTGCCACCTATGTCTGTATTGTTCTAGTTTCTTAAGAAAAATGTTATGTGGTATTGAGACAAATGTCTAACAAAAGAAAATGAATATTATATCATCACCATTAACTTTATTGACCAAGCTTGGTTGAATTTATGCTCATAAATAAACAATTCCAGATTCTCTGGTTTATTAACCAGCTTCATAGCATTAATATAAAGGTATGTCAAGACTTTTTTCTCTTCACATCCCTGAGAGTCTTGATTAATTTAATTCTTTATATATTGATTTTATGCTAGATTAATACTGTATATATGTAAGTCCAAGAAGTCTTCACATTGAGATGACCCCTTATGTCTAGAATCTAATTAATGGAGGATCATCTTAAGTTTGTCTCCTCCTACCCCTGTAACAGGAGCAACAGCATGGGGGCAAGCAGTGGGGAAAGTAGTGGTGGAGGGTAGGGAAAAAAGGTGGTGAGGAAAGCAGGGGCTGGGGGATAAGTGGTGGGAAAGCAGCAATGAGGAGGGAAGCAGGGGTAAGGGGAAAGTAGTGGGAAAGAAGGCAGCATGGGGAACAGGCAGCCCTGACTCCTGCCCACTGCTCCCCTGGTGCCTGCCACCCACACCACTTACCTCCCACTCTGCTACCTGCTCCTCCTGCTTGCCTCCCTACCTGCCCCTTCCTCCCCTTCCACTGCTTTCCTCAGTTGATCTGGGCACAGGGAGAGCCTGAGAGCTTCTGCTGATGTAGACTGCAGGGACCAGTCTGGCTTAGCAGTGAACAGGTTCCTTCTGTACCCAGCTTCCCTCCACTGTTCCTTGTCTTTCCTGCTGGCTGGAAGGAAGAATTTGTGTGCTGCTGAGCCTATTTTCCTACACAGCTGCTCCTTGCAGCTAGGAGCGGATGCAGGTCAGGAGCAGCTCTGGGGCCCCCATGCCTGCATCAGCTGGGATTCAGACCATTCCAGTTGGGAGCTGTGGGGAGCAGCTGTGAAGGGAGCCCAGCTCAGCTGGAGATCCCAGCAGCAGCACACAGATTGCTTCCTCCCTGCCTGGCTTCTTGCAAGTGAGGGAGATGGCACAGGGTGCCATGAGAGGAGCAGATGCTGGAAGCAGGAACTTGAAAGTTGCTGACTTTTCTGGTCCCAGCCAGGCTTCCTGCTCAGCCTTTCTCACAGGTCCCAGCTGGGGTGGTCTGATACTCAATTCTAAGATGAAGTTTTGTTTTCCCCATGATAAATTGAGTAAATATGGTACTTAATTTTCCTCCTTTCACCATCACATTTTTGTTGCTGGTTGAACATCCTCCTTACTGGTCTCACCAGCCTGTTCTGGATCTTCTGCTGAGACCATTTGACCCTGTCTAGCCATAAAAGGCAATCCAGAGTCCCACAGAAAGCATTCCCATACTTCATACTGCTAACCTAGCCACTGTTTGACTTCCAGAATCTTCTGCCTTCCTTCAGTGTGGGACGGGAAATATTGCTGAGATGGTCATTTGGACATTTCTTTCCTCTAGACCTTCTAAGTTTTGCAAAATTATCTATAATGTGCGAGTTATCCTGCGAGTCGGAGAGAAGCCTTGCTTGCTGACTTTAGAGAATGAACAGTTTTTAAGTCTCGTATCTTGACTCTAGGAGGACAAACACTGTTACTATTTACCTGCCAAGACCCATTCTTTTTAGCACAGAAATCCCAGGAGGCATCCTCTGGGATGTGCAACCATACTCAGATATACGCTGCACAGTTCTCCATTCCACTTAACTAAATGGATCTTCAGAGACATTTTCTGTATTTTCCACAGAAGGGACCTGATTGTGATCCTTGTCACCTTCTCTTTTGTGGTTACAGCCTATTAATCCTTGTCTGCTTAAATTATATTAGTGATCATCCAAATGGAATCAGCTACTTACTTCTTCTTGGAGAACCAGCAAGACACAAATATTCACTAGCAATATTCACTGCAGGACAGTGCAAAAGTTCCTCCACTGAGATTTATATCATTTAAGAACTGTCACTCTGTTGAGTACATCTTTTATTATCTAATAACAATGGGCTCCTGTCTTTCAATTCTTGCTCCATTTCAGCTTCTAGCTTTCTTAAAGTTGGCATTCAATTATTGTGTTTAAACTATTACAGCTTTATGATTGTGATAATTAAGATTTATTGAAACATTTTATATGTTGAAATTGTGATTAATTCTTTTTACAAAGGTTTTGAGTATCAACCAACACCTCCTAAGAGTGCATGTGAAAAGAACTTTGACAATTTTTTTTATGATTTTCCTCCCTGTTTATTTCTCCATTCTCCAGAGATTGTGCCAGAGTTATCTAGCTGTCTAGCACTGTTTAAGCTGATATGTAAATTATTGACTATAACCTGGTTGTGGTGCTCCATGTTCATGGAGCCATATCAGAGAACCATGCACCAGCCTCCTGAAGAGCTGAGGAAGAACTGCTGAGATCCTGAGGAGAGAACATCTTTTCTGAGACCTTGTCATATTTCTTTCTGGTTTTATAAGCAACAGCAGAGACATGCAGAAGTAATATCAGAGATATCTCCCCCAATCTTTTTGCATGGGCCCTGTGGCTTCTTTATCTGAGTAATAGCTGGAGAAACAGAGGGTTCATCTGAACAGTTTTTCTAGAGCTGCCTAATGCTTCAAAAGTGGAGCCGTCACTTGCTAACCATTGGACCCTTAGTCACAACAATCATTCTCCATGCAATAAGAATGAAAGGAAAGCCCTCCACCCACAACCTTTCTGTCCACAAGCAACACTGTCATTTACCATTGGTTATTTCTCCTCTCATTTACCTTTGTTGCTTCAAGCCTGGGAGATCGTATGAAAACTATTCCTTAGCCTGGGCAGCAGCTTGGGAACAACCAGGCATATTTCTTCAGCAGTACTTGCTGCCTGCTTGGGGAGTAAGAGAACCAGACTGACTGATTTCTTCACTTGGTAATGCAAATGCAAAGCATTACCAGTGGCTGTCACTAGCCCTTAAAGATTACCAATAGCTGCAGAGGTTAGAAAATTACCCCAGATAAAAATGCAAGACTTTTGGGAATATTATTAACAAATACTAATATGTAATAACATACTGTATTTTCCACAGTCAAAATTTTTTTGCATATGCAACAAAATTAGGAAATGCATATTAATTGTCTGAAACCAAAAGTGGGATGTTATTAAAAGAGTTTTCTATTCACCCATGTTAGGGGGGAAATTTAATCTATGATGAGAACTAGTATTGATATAAAACTCTTTATCCTAAAGTGTTTTGGGCATGGCTGAGGTCTTTGCCTCTCCTCCTCTCATCCTGTGGCATAGAGTTTTTTGATTCAAAGGCCTGAGCCTTTGTTCCAAGCTGCTTAAGTTTGTCCTGGAGTGGGAGGGTGGTTTTGCATTGTGATGTGTGGGAGGAGATGGAGGAAATGTTCTTGTGGACTCTTTTGCATTAAAGGTCTGGTACATGGTGATCACAGGGGACTGGACTTAATGATCCTCTCACTTCCAGTCTCCCATTTCTATATTTCTAGAATTAGAAAGTGTTTGGCATTTCTCACAGTCAGGCCATTATGTTCACATGACTGAAAGGTAGTCACTTTGGCTGGAAGGACACAGGACTGGTTCATAGCAAGCTTTTATGGTGCAAGAGAAGGCCTTGGTCAGAACTCTAGCAAACCCTGACATGTATGTCAAATGTGTGCCAAATTTCCATGCTTAGGTGAAATATATATAATTTTTCATTTTATTGCTTAATCTCAAAGAATATTGATCAGTTGAAACTTAGCTATGCATACATTTTAAAAATGGTCTGTTTTGAAGGCACATATTACTTGTATGTATCTGTTTTCACTCCAGTTCAATGCTTTTTTTTCCTCATTTTCTTTTCTTTTCTTTTTTTTTCTAAGATATTGTGTAAAAGGAAAACAGAGGTGAATATTTTTATAGCTGTCTTTCTTAAAGCTGTACAGAAAGTGTTATGTGAAACCTAGGATTGTGCTGATGGCATCAGATTGTTCTGATTGCCAAGAGGTAAGTATTCTGATTGCAGTGTGACTCGCCAAGTACAAAATAATGACCTTTTTTTTCATGTTTGGCCTGCCTTCCTCACAGTGGTGTCTGGTTTCACGATGTGGCAAAGTGGCATGGTACATAACAAAGTATCCAGTCACGGAAGAAGAAGGAAATCAGAAAGGGTTCCAAACTGTATTACAGACAGTTTTGCAAAAATAGGACAGAACAGAATTGTTTCTTTTAGTATGGATCCTGCCTGAATTGTCACCTGTTATTGCTGCTCTGTTAAAGCAGGTTTGTGATACAGTAAGAAGAGATAGGAATAAATTAGCCAACCCCTGTGTTATGAAAACTTCTGCACCTGTCTCACTGTATATTTAGTTATTTTTTTTTCTCTCTTTTTGCTTTCCTGTCAAGTTCTGCAAATACTGGCCCCAGATTAAAGAGATGCTAAATTTTACTTCTAAATGAGCTAATTCCACTAATCAATCTGATGCCTAAAATTTGGTTCAACATAAGAGTTAATTATTTGCAAACAGCTGTAAATTTGTCAAGCCTCAGTCTGAGGGGTTTCACTACAGGAGTAAATTCTTTTATCAGTTTCAGGTGACTGATTAATCATGTGTAACTAGCAAGTGGCTCTTGCAAAGCTTTCTTTTGCTCAATGGCTACCAAAAATGCTTTTGATCAAATGGAGTGGACTTCATTGTGTTTGAGCACTTTGATGGCAGCTAGGATGGAATTTATCAAATATATATGTTTACTGTATGCCTTATTACTTACTCTGGTGACTACCAATTGTTTGATTTTTTTTTGATTGCTTCTCTCTGAACCAAGGCCAGATTGCCTTGTCTGCTGACTTCTGATGACTGGTTCCTAAGTATGATTTGTTCCTGGGGCAATGCAGATTCATATACATCAGATCTGGGAAAGGGCAGGGATAAAATCTTTCTGTTTAGATAGTTTTGTTTTCTCTACCAAGTCTAAGGACCTCCTGAAAGCTCTGTTACACATACGTCATATTTGTGTTATTTCACTTGCTATGCCTATGATCAGATATTAGTTTTTTATTTGGAAGGACTTGTAAAAGGTTTATCATTTTAGGGATAATTATTTCTAATCCTTAAATCATATTCATACAAGTCTTCAGAACTAGGGGCTCCTGTTACTCTCTTCTTAGAAGATGCAAACTGGTAAAATACTGGGTTAGAGTTTCAGTTAGTGTTTTGAACACATTTTGCACAGATGCAAATGACTGCCCAAGGAACAAACTGTGAAGGAACAGATCTAGTTACTCCGCTTGAAACCTAGCCTTTGAAGTAAATACCACTAAAAGAACAAAGCAGTGCTTTTAATTCATAGATATGAGATTCATCTATTATGGCAACTGCTTCACTTCTACAGTATATGAGGGTAATTGGCCCTAGTGCTTAGTATTTAATTTTCTGACTATCTAGGACTTGCCTACTTGCATAGCTAGATCCATGGGGATCAAGATCCATGTAGATCTACACAGAACAGGCTCTGTAGAAGTTCTCTTTAGAGGCCCTTCTCACCACCAGTCCATTTCCCTATGAAGCAGCTGACCCCTTCTGGTTCACCAGGAGCATTACACGCAACATAGTGCCTGGTGAAGGCAAACAAGGATGTTGAGCCTGGTATTTTCTTATCTGGAGTTTCTCTTAACTACTGTCTTGCATGACATCAGTGAATGCTGGCCTCCTATTAACTGTGGGGGAGACTCCTAATCCTGGTACCTAGAAAGAAAGTCTACATCTCTCTAGGTTCATGTGATGCTTTATTTCTCTTTTTTGTCAGTTTACCTCGCATGCTTTTTTCCACAGTTATTTATTACCAGATTATGTTGCTTTTCACAAAGCCTGGTTCCATTTTTGTGTTGATTAATTATTAACACTATTAATATTTGTTAAGCTTTGACAATTAGCTCGACCCTTTAAAATCAGAGGCAAAAGAAAGGAGCTTACAGAGGAAAGCAGACTGATATGCAGTTCAGTCACTGGTTATACTGCATGGTCAGAAGGTTCTTATTTTAATTATAGGAAGGAATTTGTTTGACTTCAGGTGGTGAATGCACATGGGGCCACAGCACTCAATGCAATGCCATTCACCTCTTTAGCCAAGCTTTCTTATAGCATCAAGCTTTCTCACACCACTTCTCCCACTTGTGTCCTCAAAAAAGCAAAACCCTAAGCCTGACTCTTGCTGATACAGAAGAGAGGAAGAGAGAAATCACTGATGCCACTACAGTACTAGGCACAAAAATAAGGATGCAGATGGACAGAGAAGCATGATTAATATTGACACATCCATATTTTAAGTGAGTCATGCTTGGTTTCTGGCTTTTGTTAGCAACCTATTTTTGCTATTGTTACTATATGATGTTGAAGTTCATGAAAAGTAGAACAAGTACCTCTCATCTGGTAAATGCAACCAAGACAGAAAAATTAAATGCTGTGTAAATCTCACAAGATTAAGGCATAAACTGCAGCAGGCAGTTTGGTGGATGTTTGGAGGTACTGGAGAGCTTCTCTCAACATTATTCCTGATAATACAAAATCAACTTACCTTAAACACATTTTTCATGTAACTATCACCACCACATGCTCTTTGATTCTTTACTTATGAATGCAGGAATTGTATCTTAATATGTTTTCTGCAATTGTTCTGTAGAGGTTTTATTAGTCCTAAAAATTCTTTGTGCATTCAGGGTACTTTGTCATAAAAATTGCCAGGTTTTGCCACACAAATATATTAGAAACATAATTAAAATGCTGTGTTCTTGGCTGCAGCAGAAAAATATTTTTAAACTATATCCTATCCAGGCACTTGAATGACTGTTCTTATGAGATATTTCTATCCTCACACTACAGTCCCCTTTGAATTTATTAAGGCATAGAAAATCCAGAAGACAATAAAACACTGTAAGACAGAGTGGTAATAGTACCTAGAAAGGAATAAGGAAAGTGTCAGTCAGATCCATGCACAGCACTAGACTAATATACAGTATTCTGCCTCTGGGCTACCTCTTCTCTTCTGACATCCTTGAAGGAAAGTCAACAACACCAATTAAACAAGCTTCTGTCTCTCAGGGTGTAGATCAGGTCGAAGTCTGTGAATATAGCAATTGAAAACTGGGTCCTGAACGTGATTGAACTAGCTTACTGTATGCTTCAGGTAGCTCCCATAGTGAATAAGTGTTCATCTCCCACACCTGCTGCCATGAATGTGTTCAGACTGGAATGCATTTTCAGTGCAGATTATATTAAGAAAACATAAATAAAAGCCAGGTGAGGTTTGGGAAATCTTAGAAATCCTATTAGGAAAAATATTAACATTTCCTTTGGAATCTGGATGTGCAATATAAGAATGGTTTCCAGTCTCAAAGGGCTGTCTGACAAGATAGGAGAATTGTAGTGTAACTGGAAGCCTGGAAACCTCTGCAACATTCCCGACAGTTGTTTGGATTAAGATACTGGCAGAGGTATTGAATTGTACAGGACTTTATAATTCAGGTTACAATGCCCTTAACTTCTAGGTCAGGGCTGTTCAACTGTAGCCTGAGGGCTGCATCTCGCACATCAGGGATTAACATGTGGTCCTCTAGCTTCTGTCTGGCTCCTGTTGTTGTGGTGGCCAGAGTCTCTAATGTTTCCCTCCCTTCTCCAGCTTCTGCTTCCTTCCCCTGCTCCTGGGGTGGGGTGGAGCTAGGAGGACACTGTGCATGTGGTAAATCTTAAGATGTCCACACAGGAAGAGAAGGGCTGGTTTCTCCATGCTGTCCACGTGGCCAGGAGGGAGGCTATGTTGCTCACACTGTCATTGTGGAACAGGGCCACCAGTTTTGCTCACGCAACAGGAAGGAGCTAGGCTGCCTGTGTGGTGGTGGGGACCTGGGCTGCCCAAGCTGTCTGTGCAGGGGGTGACTCCCCGGAGGGCTGCCAACACAGCATACAGCCCCAGGGTCTGTGGTCTGCACAGCATGTGGACCCCTGTCATTCAAAAGCGGACTTCCCTATTCTAGGTCACTAGTTTAATTATAGCTTAGAGTAGCTGAAAGTTGTCCTAGTTTGATGACTGTTCAGTTGATATCTGCAGCACAGTGGAAAG
>JAGPOW010000261.1:231779387-231826380 GCA_030014935.1 Caiman crocodilus
AAGTGACAGTTTTGATACTTGTCTGAATTAGGCTGTGAGTTCTTCTGGGTTGGAACAAGAATTTTTCACAAGCTTTGCAAAACATTATGGCTTTCCACTGTGGCTACAGAAAAAATTCTACTAGACTCCTCAGGCACAGCTAATAGACGCAGGTAAAAAAAAAAGATCACTGGTGATTTTGATGTGTCAGAAATGTTGTTTTAAATATATTAATGTATACTGCTTAAGTTCTGACAAGAGTTGCTTTCCTGAACCAGGACCTCTTTGTCTAATCTTGTGGAAGTCAGTCAGCCTCCCAGTGCCTCTTCATTGTCCTCATTCATCAATTAAGAATAATAATGTACTGCCAGGGTCACCGAGATTCTCATAAGTGGCTAGAGAAGTGCAATGATTATTGTATTTGTCAGCAGCATTCAGAATTTCATGATTAAGATTTGTTATCAGCAGAATAAAAAAAAAAAAGACACTTTGAAGAGAAACAGGAGGTCTATAGACCTTTCATACTTCAAACAGGCTTCTTCATGTATGGACATCCACTCTTAGTAAATACTTATATCAGTAGTTCACAACCTTGTTAGACTTGTCACCTCTCAGAAAATGTAAACTCTTAGCTTTTACTCATTTTTTGACCATGGAAAAAATAGAGCAATTCTTTTGTTGCAAAGACCTCAGAAAGACTACGGTAGGACAGCATGTTTTTGACACTATGGATGCCTATTTGAATACCATTTATCTTACGGGCATTTCTGTACCTACCAGTGATAATATTGAGCAATACCCTTAGAAGGTGCTTGTGGCATCCTGGCTGAGAATCACTGACTTAGATCTATCTATAGAAAGGCAATATGGTCACTGTTCCAGCTTGAAGTTGGACATGTCAGAACAACTGAAGGCAGATCAAGTGCAGGGTGCAGCAAGAAATGTAGGGAAATGGCAAGCACATGAGTTACAACATAGGACAATTAAATAACCAAGGAAAGAACCCAAAGGGTTAAATATACTACAAATTCTAAAATCAAAACTTTGCTAAAAATTGATTTGGTATTTTTAATTGCATGTATAAAAATAATACAAAAGCCAAAATGGTCAAGTGCAATTTTTATGTTTCTTTTGAAGAGCAAAAATGGTAAATTTACAGTCAGGATAATATGGACTAAAATCTTTTCTAGCTGTGGTACTTTCCAGTTATTCTGTAACTGGCTGATCTGCTCAAACTTCATTTACCAAATAATTTGTAATAAAAATAATGCAAGTTCCACCCTTTATGGTGTTCACTTTGGACTGGTATTTATTGCATGGTTTGGCTCAAATAGTAAAGTTTGACATTTAATTAATAGGGAATCTTAACATTGTGAATATAATAAGAGAGAAAAGTCCAGGAAAGTCTGGTGATGATAACACAAGATGACAGTTAAGTTTTGTTACTCACTGTAGGACCAAATGTACAAAATAATACACATTCCACATTCCCATTTTGCAGTAACCTGATTACATATGTGCAAGTCAGGGTTTATGTGTTTACAAGTCTAATTTACACATACATAGGGGTGTTTGCATCTGTGCTACATATATTTACCTCTGTGTGTATATTTTGCCATATACCCATAGAACACTATATCACTACTGGAACACTAGCTATAGTATACTGACAAACTTCCAACCATGGAAGCAGCCTCTACTCACAAAGCTATGTCTGATACCGGTATTGTAAAACTACTCCTCGCAGACTCTACTAGTAAAAAAACCCTCCAAACCATAGACACATCTCCTGTATAATTATGTCTATGCAGGGGACTCTTAATAGCACAGCTAATTCAGTCAGAGATCACCACTTCATATTCCTAGCTACATAGCTATGCTGATAGAAATCTGTAGAGTAGACATTGCCTCTAGGCCAGATCTAACCAAAGGCTGTTTTATGTGCTGTGCAAGTTGTGATCAATTATATCTTCCTATTCATACTGCTAATACAGTCAAGAAATCAAAGTGATAGAACTGACTTTATAGCAATAAAAAGGAAAGCACTTCATCATAGAAAACTGGAAATACTTTGTCTCATAATGCATAAACCAGGAACATGAGGTTTCTGAATTTTCCGTCCCATTAAGTATGTATTTCATCTGTTTACATGAATATAGTTTCATGGGGGGGAAGCAGACGGAGGTATTTATTCTGTGGTGTGTAGTGAAATAATGAGATGTTCTAAAATGCCTAGTCACTCTGTTGGACATGCGCATTTTAAGTCACAGAAGCTCTGCTCACGTTTGCTTATGTTATGAAATCAGCAAAATTCAGCATATATTGTAAAGGCAGGAAGAACATATTTGTTGTTGAAACAGTTGAACTTTTATCTCTACACCTGTGAACTTTACTGTACTTCAGCCTTTTCTCTATCTTATACGGAGATTCGACAAAGCAGTTAGTAGAAACATATAGCGAGTAGAAACAGATACTCCATTGCACGCACACTTGCTCTATGGTTTCCAAGTAAAATGCTTTCTCAGAATCACAAACTCATTCAGTCAAACAGCTGTCTGCTGGCCAAGACCAGTATTTCCAACTGTTGTGTATTGTAATTGATATTTCCCAAATGATATTTTATAACAACTTAGTGAAGATTTATTTACATTGTCAGATTTTTGATCCTGCAAAAGAAGGCAATAATGGAAATAAAGTGGCGAGTTAAATTTACAGGTTTCACTTACAAAGAACTAAAGAGTGTTTAATTATTTCCCTTGGGAAGTGTTCTGTGGGACTGTATTGCAGAATTAGCAATTATTTTTAAAAACATATGTTATAGTTTGCAGGTGGCACAAAGATAAAGATCCTTCCTCATCAAGGATTGCTGTTTTTATTTTGATTACATATGATGTGATGAAAGAAAGATTTAACAAACATTGTGTCTAACGTGCTTAAAAAGGCATCTTTTATTTATAGCAAACAGTGAGAATTCATAATTTGCTTACAACAAAAGGGAAAAATACATTTGTTCTATTTCCTTGTTACATTTTAATTACATTTTTCCCAAATGCCAAGAAGGCAGCTACAATGAACTGGCTCTCCTTTTCAAGTTGCATATCATTTTTTCCATTAGAAGTGTTGAATGTTTTTCTGAACCATCCAGTATCATCTGGGGATTCTTCTCTTAACTCGGTGATTGTTCATCTGTCTTCTACCAGTAAATGGGTAGTCTAATAATATTTAAACTTTAGAGGCCTGAATATGCATTCTGAGTGTATGTATGTTCCCACTGACTTAAACAACACATTTTCCACTTGCTGCCCTTTCACAGGTGCATTAGTATTAAAAGGGATTCTTTTAAACTAAAAAATAAAATGTAAACCATCTATTTCAGAGTCCAGCCACTAAGGGTCGGGTTCTATAGGGTGCTGAGTACCGCCTGATTTCCCTGCTGACCACTCCCTGACAGGCACAAAGCTAAGGGTTTTATTGATGCTGTACCCACATATTTGAATTCACAACAAATAGTTTTAATAAATATTAACTATGATGAAACTGCAAAAATGAGAAACAATCTTTATTTGTTCACAGAATTTGATTAATGCCATAATCCCCCAAAAATTTAAGAATGTGCTGACTTTACTTATATGTGTAGTCTATGCTTAAAGTGAAGTTACATGAATTCCTTGAAGGTTCAGGGCCTGAGGAAAGTAACAATGGTTACTGTAGCCATTACTTTCTTTTCTACAGTGAAGAACAAATTATTTGTTATTAATAAATTATTTGAGACAGTTCTTGTCTATTTCTGTTTGCTTGTGGGCAAATTGAAATATTATTCTAAATTATTAGCTAAATGACTTTATACAAGTAAGTCTGGCTCTCTCTCTGTTCCCAAGAAATTCATTATAAATCTTTGAAACTGGAGCTATTTTGATTGGACTCAGAGGTCCTGTGATATGTTCCTGTTCCATAAATTAAAGTCCAAGAGGTAGGGTCCAGTGGATACTCAAAAATTAATTCCAAATCCACCTTCTCTGGATATTCTCCATTGCTCAGTTAAAACGGGTTATGTTAGTAACTGTTCTCAACAATAAACTAATTTGCTAGAATATTTATGAATAGCAGATATAAAAGGAATACAAACAGAGCAAAAGTAAATCAACTGAATCATCATAACAGGAATTAACAGAAATATTTTTCTGGTTCACATATTTTTTGCAATATTATTCCATCCACTGCAGTATTTTGTATTCTCATCCATTTTACTTTAATATACAAAATGTACTGAGTCTTTAGTTCAAATATACAAAATTTACAGGGCGCATTTGCTGTACTGAGTAAATGAAAAATATTCCACTATTCCCTGTATGCAGTCCTTTACAACAATCAGACATTTAACATTTGCTCCCTCAAATAGTTGCTAATCTAGACAACTGTCTAACCTCTCTGTATGTAAAAATCGGCCATTAGCAGTACTTATCAATGAAGGGACAGTATTTAAAATGGCAGATTGGTCACATAAATAATCAGAAATGTATTTTGTACAGTTTGTTTCCTTTTCTAATTTGGATTACAGCCCAATCCCGCATATTTTAGAAAGACAGAAAAGACAAAGCCATTCTGTTTGTGTACAGTCTAGAGTACCTGATTTGAGTCAGATCCTGTTTACCTTACTTGTGTGAGTTGTTCCTTTGACTGGAAGGGGTTTACTTGCATAAGCAAAGTGAGGGACAGAAACCAAATGCTAGCTTTATCGTTCTGTTCAGCATATGTTCATATTCTAAGGTTAGTTATTTCTGTGCAAGATAGAAACTGTAACTAAAATTTGAAACTAGAGACCTAAGGTTAGCAGAGGCCATATGAAAGTTTGATTGTGAAATATGATCCTGGACACATTTTCTAATGGGCAAGACCTAGAATAATTTTTTATTTGGGTAAAAATATTAAAGTCAGTAATGCTTTTCCATTGAAGTCAATGGAAATTCTGATTGTATGAAGGCTAAGCAAAGACTGCAAGATTTGGCACTAAGAAAAATGATAATTTTCATCTGCAGAAGCCCTCGTAAGTACAGTGGGTAAAAATGATGTAATTGCAAATTAATGGCAAGAAAAAAGTTAAGGAAACAACATTGAATTCTGAAACAAAAATACATTAAGGCTAAGATCTCTTTTGTGCCAGGCTTAAAAAGAATGAGGCAAAAGGAAAGCCTGGAAGAAAAATAAAGACTTCACTGAAGGAACATATAGAAATCAAACACAGGAAAACTGTTGGGGACTTAATAGTGCTAGAGGTAAATTGGCCACTATTCTTTCTATCAGAAAGAGACCAGAGTACTTGATTAAGTTAAACAGCAGCCATTTCTTTGTTCCCGAGAATAGAGAAAGCAGCATTTCGACCAGACAACTGAGACAGAGAACCCAGGAAAAAATCTATTAAAGAGATAACAAAGGAGAAAGGCACTTATACTAATTCTGTCAAAATTCATGTAGCATCCTGAGAGGTTTGTAAAAGCTATATATTCTCTTAGTCACATAGGGAACAGAACATAGCAGAATATTTGAGTGTAGTCAAAAACACCGTTGATAAGTTAAAGGCCCCAATAACTTCTGATGAAATAAGCTAGGCAGCTAAATATGTAAGGACTAATAAAGCACCATAACCATATGGATTCACAATTAATTTTTATAACGACATGAGCACTTAAGCCTTTATAATGTCAAGATTATTTCAAGAGACACCATAGAAATGAAGGCTAGCATACTTACCAAATTATACTGTTGTAGCTATTTTACCTAAAGCAGGAAAAGAAATGACCATCCATATTACAGGCCCATCGTTTGTTGCAAATAGTCATGCATTGTGAGTTTAGAATATTTACTGATCTGATTGCAATGTTTAACAGCCAGATTACAAATGCAAAAATGATGGACTACAACTATATTCAGTGAAACTATTATTCAATTGCAGGGAAGAATTTTCTAGCTTTCTCTGCATTTCCCTTTTAGGAATTTAATGTCTAAGGAAGAAATTAAAAGTTAGAGTTGGGAAGATAATGACCTTAATAGAAATATTTCTGATAGCTACATTTAGAATGTCCAGTATACCGAATATATTGTTATATTCAAATTCTCAGTTTTACCAGTGCAAATCCATTGACCTCACTGGTATTACTTTAGGTTTATACTGATGTAAGAGCAAAATTCGGCTCACTCACTTCATATTTAGGTTAATATAGAGATTTATTATCCCTCTAGGTAAATATTGACCTTGGCTTCACCTTGTTCAATATTTACTTCTCAGGTCAATAAATCTTCATATTAACTGCAGCTAAAATCACTCTTTGCTTACTAGATAAAGACTAAACAGGGCTTCATATGAAGACAGCATTCATCAGATAAACTCTTCAGGTTGTTTTGCCTTCTTGTCCACTTCCTGTTATAAAAAGGTAATCTGCTAATATCCATAAATGGTGAGAGATGTTTCCTTCAAAGACAGTAGAATTTTTATTTATATTTCCACCCATTTTATATCATTGTTACATGTATTTAGAGGCAGATTCTGCCACTGTTACTCATTGTGAGGCGTTCTTTACTCAGTTAATACCCCACCTATTCAAGATAATGATCATAACTGCTCAGTATGAATAAGATGCCAGAATAAAATCCTAAACATAACACTTTTGGTTCAAAAAGCTGACTAAGAGTAGTAAGAATGACAGTGCAATAAAATAGCAGCAACAAAGCAACATCTGATGCTCCTGAGTGAGAATAAAATATTGAACTTGCAAGAAGTGAAGAGACATCAAAGGCCTGCCTGACCTAACTCCCACTGCTGTCAATAGGAGTCATTCCATTACTTTAATGGAAACTGTATTGGGCCCCAAATCATTAGAAGCATAATGACAAGCAAAAGGCTAGGGCTAGAGATTTTCTTTAAAACAACAGCCAGTTAGAGGAAGAGAGTTACAGACAGCAATGTTTATCATGTTTTATTTCTTTGATGTCTCCATAAATTTCATACATCATGCTAATTAAACATCCTGTATAGAGCTTTCTCTACGTCCAAGATAAAAAATATGCTTTGTCTATAGATCTCTCAGATTTTTTAGACCTGATTGTACCATATTTCACTTTTAAGTAGCCTCTGAGCAATATAAAATATTTATGCTTAACCATTTTCCAACAAATAGAAGACCTGTCTAAAGAGAACTACTCAGATTACTGATGTATTAAATAGTCTTAAATATTCTGAGGAACAGAATCTAGGCAGTTTTAAGTTTTTATACTAAACTGCAAAGCCTTAAAATGCTATTTAAGATCTCACTTTAAAAAAGTATCAGACTATTACACGTGCAAGTATTCCCTTTGAAGTCAATGGGATTAGTCATGGGTGAAATTCACTCTACTTCTTTGCGAAAGAGCTAGTACAAGACCTATGTATCACTTTAGTCCCACATAAATTCTCCAAGTAAGGCATAAGAGATGCATAGGCCTCTTGCTAGCTCTGTAGACAAGGGTGTATTTCATCTCTCCTCCATGAGTAAACAGTAGGATTTGTCCCCATACAGATACATTTTTAATAAAATATTTCTGACTAAGGCACTTTGTTTTCTGTTGAGTCCTAGTGTCAGGGTACTGTATTTCCCATGCAGCACTGATAATATTATGATGATATCTTGATGTCTTCCTTCAGGCAGCGCAGGGAAATGTCATACAAAGTCCATTAATAAATCATTCTATTGGTACAAACCATTGGAATGGCATCTTGAGCACTAACAATATGTTATGTTTGCTCAGCATACACAGTCCTCTTCCAATCCAAAACTAAGTGCAATTGCTTATCACTTCTGTCCTTATCTGGATCAAACTAACTAACCTGTACAAAAGGAGACAGGCTGTATAAAGAGAGTAAGTGAATAATGCAACTCACTTTTAATTTTAATTAATTATAAATGCTTGAGCATACTCATAGTTTTAACAGTTAGTTATTCCTAACTTATAAAAATAAAATATGTATTGCATTTCATATGCTGTACCTTCTCTCTGGTTTACAACCAATAATACTTATAATGCTTATACATTGCTTTTTTGCAAGTTCTTCAAAGCATATTGGAAACAGAAATTAATTGTCTCACAACATCTGTGTCATTGTCAAAGAAATAAGTCCATCTCCATGTTATAAGTGAAGATTAAGGTACAGAGAAATCAGATAACTGGACAAAGATGATATAGCCAGTAAGCAGAAATCATTGAACAAAAACCCACTGAATCCAGGTTCACAATGTCCTCCTTCAATAAGCACAATCTGCTTTAGAGAAAGATGAATGCATCTTTTTCTATGATGACAGATATATCAGAATTATTGCATAGTATGCACATACAAATATTTTATTGTATACAAACCCTTATGAAGTAATGAAAGCATGTGTATGCTCAAAGAAGTGTATTTTGTTAATGTAGCTAAATATAAATAGCATATTTAACTTCATAAATCCCAAAAGGTGCTGTTCAGGACTTCACTGTTAGTATTTATATCATAATACAATTAAACACGTCAGTTGTTGTAGGCTGTTGCTTTCCATGTGTTTCTATGCCCTAGAGAGTTTAGTTAAGACTGCCTTTGTGGGTATCGATTTGTATATGCCCCCATGGTACAACATCGCTGTGTACCGGTATAACACCGTAGCTCTGCCGAGCGGTGCTGTAGACAGGGTCAGGAGATGAAGTTCTCTTCTTAAGCACCAGACCAAGAGACGAGTGGCGGATAGTGCCCTCCAACCCCTCGGAGCCTGGGATAATTTCCCAACGAGCTACTGTGTTCATCGGGTCCTTCCTGGCCAATTCCTTTCACAGGCGTTGGTTCATCCGCCCGGGATTTCCCGGCGGGGAGAGCGCGCTGGAGGGAGCTCGGGGATTGCAGCGCCCTGGAGACCGGTGGATCGCAGCAGCGGCTCCACACACGTCCCGCAGCCCCGTTGCCATGGGAGCCGCGTTCCGAGGGTCCCGAAGGACTCGCCGCCTTTGTGACATCACAATCGCTCAGCACAGCGCGTGCGGCCCCCCGGCGGCGCAGAAGGCGGCTGCAACAGCAGCAGCCGCCGCCGGGGAGGCGAAGCGGGTCAGGGCTCAGCCCTCTCGGGCCTGCCGCTCCCTCCCGGCGCCCCGCGGCCCCGCCCGCAGCCCCACGGGGTAAACCTGCTGTCCCGCGCCTCGGGGCAGCCCCACGTGCCAGGTGAGGCACGGCCGTGCCACTCCTACGGCTCTCGCGCCGGCCCCGGGGCGGGCAGGCGGACGAGAGAGGGCGGGGCGGGGCGTGGGAGTGCGGCCTGGTGTTTCCCGCGAGCGATTTCCTGCCTCCCGGTGGCATCTGCTAGACGAAGTAGGCGCGAGGCGTTACGTCATAGGCGGCACGTGGCCCCGGACCCCCGCGCGAGGAGGGAGGCCGCCCCGCCCTCAGGTCCAAGCCCCTAGGCGCGGGGGCTGGTGGCCGGTCAGGGCGGGGTGGGTCTCGCTGGGGGCAGGAGCTGTCCCTGGACCGGCCGCTGCTGGCTAGGGGCTCCCTTCCCAGCTTGAGCTGAGCCCGGGGAAATGGCCTGGCACCTCTGATGGGGGGCTCCTCTGCAGCCCCTGCCAGCACCTTCTGTGGGGCAGGGCTGCGGGCCGCGGCCTGCACTCTGCCTCTTGCCCGCATTGCTGGGTCATAGGCGTCCAGCTCCCACTGGGTCCAGATATTGGGTGACCAGAGTGTGGCAGCACCACTGCCTTGCTGCCACCTGTGCAGTGTGGACCTGCGGGGAGCCCCACAGGCCAGAAAGCCCAGCAAGTGGGGCCGCGAGGCCCCATTTTGCTCAGCAGGACAGAGCAGGGGTGGCTCAGAGCCCAGTGCCACCTGGGTGAGTGGTGGAGTCCCCAGGCCCTGATCCCAGCCCCTGGACTGGCCCCCACCACTTGCCAGAATCAGGAGCACTGCTGCAGCCTGGTGTGAGTTGGGCACTGCTGCAGTCAGGCATTAGGCAGCGGGAAGGGCGTCTGGCTTGTGTGCTCTGCCTACCAGCAGAACTGGGAACATTCGCACTTGGGTGGGTGATTGCTGCTTTAAATGGACAGTTGCTCTGCACTGTGTTAGGGGAGGCAGGCAAAGGAGGTTGCCTTGAGCTTAGGTGCAGCACTGGTGGGGTTTGCAGTGGTCCTTAGGTTCTAGAGGACTTGATTCCACAGACTGGGACTGGCCCCTCTGCAAGGGCTCTCTCCTATGCAGATGAGCTCTACCCTTTCAGTAGGAAGCTTAACTGTGCTTGAGGAACAAACAGCATCATTAACTTTCATCAGCCATCTCAGCATTTTCCTCGATGGGCCCCAAGCACTGAATGCTTTGAAGACCAACACCTTGCACTTAGTAGGAAGCCAGGAGAGAGAACAGAGGATATGAAGTGCTTGTGCTAGCCAGTGCTGCTGGGAAACTTGAAGTTTCCTGTGCATTTTTTGGCTTCATGCCCAGCTGTACTGCACTGCTTTATCCAGACAAGGGATGATAAAGTCATACCTAAGTGTGCTTAGGTCATTTCGTGCTGGGGCAGGATGGAATCTCCTGGGCACCTGGAGATAGTTGGTGAGCATTGCTTAGAGATACTGCTGAGTGAGAGCTAACTTCATGTCACCAAGGTATCCTATACTAGTATTCCTGAGACAAAGGCTGATCAGAACAATTGCTCAGAATAGTCTACTCCTCCTCTTCCTCCACCCTTCAACCAAAGGAGCTGCTGATCTTTCTTCCTTCAAGCAAAGGAGATTGGTTACATTGTCACTGGAAACTCACCAAGGTGCATCCCTATCTTACTCAGGCTCAACTTAAACCTTGTCTCCATTCATGAGACAATCTTGCCCTGGCAGTGGGCTGCTTTGGTGACAGTAGTATCATCGATTGTGGTGAAGGGTACACAGAGCTATGTGTCTATTGCTGGTATTTCAGTTCTTACTAAGCTACGTAGTGGTTGCCTGTATATCATAAGAAAGTAGGGCTGGAAAGGAACTCAGGAAATCATCTAGTCCAGTGGTTCTCAAACTTTTTTGTGCCAGGACCCATTTGTAAACATCAGTGGCCAGTCCCGACCCAGTCCTCTTCACTCCCTGCCCCCATCCCCAGGCCCCAGCCCTCCCAGTGGGTGGGTGGGTGGGGTATGTGGGGCCCTGAGCAGCCCCTCTAAGGCTGGAATTCTGCCAGCCTGCAAGGGAAAAACCACAGTTTCCCAAGTTTTCCTCCTTAAAGGATTATCCATTTTTATAGTTTGTTGATCCATTTTTAAAGTTTGTTTGCAACCCTTTCATATATTTTTGTGGTCCACTTTTGGGTCACAACCCACAGGTTAAGAAATGCTGATCTAGTCCAGCTGAAGGCAAGATCATGTCTAACTAAACCATCCCAACCAAGTGTCTGCCAAGGTTGTTGATTAGGGCCAGAATGAAAGTTGCTCCTCATGGTACTGGTTAAGTGGGAGTGGATCTGGTACTGAAAGTGCAGTTTTCCTTCATGATGTCCCTGCTGGAAGGACTTCAGTCAGTTAATTTAGCTCCCATTTGCCAATGATGGACCTTTTCTTTTAAATCAGTGGATGTTTTAGGTACGTGAGAAGTACAGAATCAGGCTTTCAGTAAGCCTTTTAAGAAGCATTGGTTTGTGGCACAACAGCACTGAACAGCATTCAGGAGATGCCTTTGCTACCACACTAAGCCAAGGTCATGAGCAGTGTGTTGAGTCTCCCTAGCCAGGAAGGCAATGCGTCTGCCCTGCCAAAGGGCTGAGCTGTGCTTTTTTTGCAGTTGCTCCTGCTCTGTGTCAGAATCCCACCAATGTCGGTGAAACTACTTATGTGCCAGAAGGCAGAACTCCACCTATGCTTCATTTGTCTCTCAAAAGCCCTTAGAATAAGTAAGGATTTGTCCCAATAACTATTAGAAAATGGAGTACGTGCCAAAAGTGACATGAAACATTTTAATCTTGCAGTGTACCTATATTTCAGTGCATTTGTCTTTCAGGATAAAGTATTTTGCCAATAATAATCCTTTCAAACCTATTATATACTGAGTTATTTTAATTAAAAAATAGAAATGAGCCTGTTCCTCAAATTCTGAGTGAGCTGATGTTTACCAAATCCTACTGCATCACATTTTCTTTTTGACAAGCACAGGAACAAATGCTGTGTTACAGGATGTCAGAAGCAGTTCTATTCTTAACGTGATATGGGGCTTCTTGACAGGCCTAACTGTCAGTTGCATAGGTGGCTATGGAACTGCCTCTAGGTTTATCACCAAGTTTGGTTGCTGAGAGCCTGTGTTATGCTGATGATATATCGCTGTCTGCTTGTACAAACTGACCCACATTTCAAGACTCATTGCAATTGTACCATTGCCGGCATGCTTGCAGTCATACTACTTTGTGCTGTTATCCCATCAAGTTTCTCATGCTAAATAGAGCCAGGCTGGGGTACTACTCCATGCCCTCTATCATATCTTAATATTCAACACTCTTTCTTTACAGCTGGTAATATTGGCTAATATACTCAGAATTAAGGGCCATGGGACTCTCATACAGATTGGATGTAAATCCAAGGGTATGACTTCATGTTGTCATTAAAGAACCCAGGTGATAAAGCAAGTCAACAGTGCTGTTCTGGACAAACTGTAACCCAAGTGTCCCTTACAGTTTCAATTGGACACAGTATTAATTGCTACTTTCTGTTTTAAACTGTTGTCTAATGTTGCTGGGCTCCATTAAAACAGTTCCTGATTTCCAAAGAAGCAAAGATACATTTTTGCATAGCTAGTTAAGAGCTAGACTCTGGGAGTGAACCTGGTACAAATGCTTAGGCAGACAGAATCCCCTTGCTACCTGACTAATTCATGTTTGTACAAACATCAGGGTCCTCAGGTGAAAGCCATTGTTAGTGCTGAACCCACGTTTTCAAAGAGAGTCTAAGAATCAAGAAGAGACAAATACCCCTCGCTAAGAGGCTCAGACTTTCACCCTTCAGTTGCTGAGGAGGTAGCATGAGCAAAGTGGCATCATGTACAGTTGTATTGTTTGCATGTTCTTAGGAATGACCCTAGGCATCCCAAAGGCAGCATTATGATAATTTCTTTAAATCAGGTTACTTACATCTTTTTATAACAGCTTGGCATTATGGAAAGGTGCCCAAATGTGAGGTGCCATTTACTTGGGTACCTTTTATTAGGATGGTACATCTACAGATTCCTAGACAAGAGTGATTCAGCCTATCACTTCTTTCTGCAGCTAGACACATATCTGCTTCAGCTATTAACTTAAATAAAATTGCAAAGATAATTTTAACAAAAATGTCTCTCTCCCAACATTTCCTAGGATTCCTGTTTATACCACTTGCAGGAGACTGTAATAACTATTATCAAAAGATCAAAATGCACTTTAAGATATAATCTAAAACTGCTATCAAAATCTTTGCTGAACAAAGCATAATTCCTTTTATAACATTAGCAGCAACTTTTCTGGGTACTAAGTTCAGACACTATGCTTAACCGTCACAATTTGCCATTATTGCATGTGTGATTGAGAGTACTTGTAACTGTGCCTACTTTCAGACTTTAAAATACAGTAAATATATTTTAACCAAGAAGTTGTAAAATATAAAGCTTAAGATTGTCTGAGCAATTTGTGCATTGTTTTCCCAGTATTATGGAGATAGATATAGTTAAAGTAAACATATTTTGTGCTGTTGTTTTTTCTGTGAAAAAAATATACATACAGCCAAAAAACTAGTTCTACAGTCTACAGTGTTAAGAATTGTAAATGTGTTTTCTTATTTATGTACCTAGAGGAATTTTGCATCACACACACACATGCGTGCGCATGTGTGTATATGCATATGTATGTATGTATATATGTATATTTTCAAGGAAAATATACTCAATACAATATTCATATGTTTGAGAAATACCCAATATGTACTCAGCTACCTGCCAGCATGGCAAATAAGTTTATTATTTTGCTACAATTAAAATAAAAAAAACCCAGCCCTGCTTACAGATAAGCCTTTAGAGTCCACTTGAAAAAGTTATGTCTGGCAAAATATATAAACTTTTCTCTTTTATATTAGGGAAATTAGTATTTAATAGTGCCAAACGGGAGTTGTCTGATATGTTTGCAGAACTGCTGGTCATTATTTTTGAAAACTCATAGTGATTGAGAGAGGTCTTGGATGATTGGAAAAGGGCAAATATAGTGCCCATCTTTAAGAAAGGGAAGAAGGAGGATCTGGGGAACTAAAGACCAGTCAGCCTCACCTCAATCTCTGGAAAAATCTTGGAGCAGACCCTCAAGTCTATTTCTAAGCACTTGGAGCAGAAGGTGGTGCTCAGGAAGAGTCAGCATGGATTCACCAAGGGCAAGTCATGCCTGACCAACCTGATTGCCTCCCACGATGGGGTGACTCGTTCTGTGGGCTGAAGTGCACATTTAGCAAATTTTTTAGATGACACCAAGCTGGCGGGAGTAGTACGTATGCTGAAGGTTAGGGGTAAGAGTCAGAGAGACCTTGACAAACTGGAGGACTGAACAAAGAGAAATCTCATGAGGTTCAATGCAAAGTCCTGCAATTCGGACAGAATAATCCCATGTACCACTACAGGCTGGGGAATGACTGGCTAAGCACCAGAAAGGGACCTGGGGGTTACAGTGGACAATAAGTAGGGGCCTCCCTAAATCAGAGCAAGATGAAGGGTTTTTGCAGCCAACTCATGCTGTGAAGATCGACTTTTGCACTCCACAGCAAGATTCATGGTGGCCCTGCATCTTGCTGTGAAGTGGTAGAGAGGGCTACCCTTCATGCGGCCCTGCCCCTTGTGGTGACTGGGGAGAGGCCCTGGCAGGGAAGGAGGAAAAACCAGGTGGCCACCATCTTGCCTGCTCCCCTTCATGCTGCTTCACCAACCAGCACTTTCCTCCTCCTCCTCAGCTGGCAATGAGGCCAGGCAGCAGTGGCTGTGAGGACTGCTGGCTTCCACTGGGCACCAACATTGTATTTTTAGTAAGTTTTTATTTTTGGGTGGGATTCCATGGGAAATCATGGCAAATGCCATTTTTCATGGCAATCATGGAAACTTTGTGTTTCTCAGTTTCCGTAAAAATCATAAAAACACAATTTATGTAGCTCCCCAACAGTAAACAGAATATGATCCAACATTGTGCCCGTGTTATGAAGGAGGCTAACAGTGTACTAGGCTGCCTTAGAAGCTTTGCCAGTAGATTGGGGGAAGTGATTATTCCCCTCCGTCTAGTGCTTGTGAGGTCACATCTGGAGTACTGTGTTCAGTTTTGGGCCTCCCACTACAGAAAAGGATGTGGACAAGTTGAAGCGAGTCCAGCAAAGGGCAACAGAAATGGTGAGGGGGCTGGGGCACATGACTTGTGAGGAGGAAGCTGGGCTTATTTAGTTTGGAGAAGAGAAGACTGAGGGGGGATTTAATAGCAGCTTCAACTATCTCAAGGGTGGCTACAAAGAGGATGATGTTCAACTGTTCTCAGTGGTAGTAAATGACAGAACAAGGAGCAGTGGTCTCAAGTTGCAGCAAGGGAAGTGTAGGTTAGATATCAGGAAAATCTCTCTCTCACAAGGAGGGTAGTAAAACAGTGGAACAAGTTACCAAGAGAAATTGTAGAATATCCATCCTTGAAGGTTTTTAAGACCCAGCTAGACAAAGCTGTGGCTGGGATAATCTAGCTGGGGATGGTCCTGCTTTGAGCAGATAGTTGGACTAGATGACTTCATGAAGTTCCTTCCAACCCTAATTTTCCATGACCCTATGATAATAGTGAACACATTTTTTGCTCTAACAATATTGTGTAATCTTACAACTGGTAAATGAACTCTAGAAAGATTTGATTTTCAGTAATGCATAATCTAAGCCTGAAACTTTGATAGACAGAAAATGGTAAGCATTGTATTGTTTTAAGAACCTGATTGTAAGAGCTTGTTTTTCCTCAAGGGTTGATGGAATTAGGTTACAACAATTTTAACTGGAAATTAATAGTGTCTGAAGAGGACAATAACAAAGCAATAAAAGGTTCTGTTCTATTTATTTATTGTTTAGGAAAAAGAGGAATAAATGAGAGAAGGCTTACTGAGAATTTTGCTTAATAAAATATGTTTATAAGGATTTTTGCTTTAGTATAAAACTAATTGTTTTGTAGTAAATTAAATGGATCTGAGTAAAGTCTGAGAAAACTGGAAAATCATTAAAAAAATCCAGAATTACTGAGGAGTGCCATAAGGGTCATCTCCTAGAGCTATAATTATGTAGAAAAATATTAAGTTCTAAAATTTAGATGGAATCCGTGCTTTTGCTTTGTTTGAAAGTAGTATTGTCTGTGGAGTCTCGGATACTTGGTTGATCAAATAGATATCACAGTTAATTTTGGTAACTTAAAAAATTATTTGTATAATATAATACCTAGGAGCTTAAAAAATATCATTACAGCTAACTAACCAATACTTTTAGATCACTTATCCTTGTAATCTATAACAGGGGTCCTCCATCTTTCCAGGTTCCTTAATATTCTGCAACATAGGGCATAATTCAGTGAATGGAGGCTTGATCTATATTTGGCTGTTCAAGTATTTCAAGAAAGAATTAGCCTAATGAAATAGAGAAAAGTCTACCAAAGTACTTTAACAGATTGAGTTACCTGCATATTCTCTCCTGCCACAATTGATTTTTAAAGTAGAAATGTTCCACAAGGCATTTGGGGAGCACCCCTGTCTGAGAGTGCTCTTAACATTGCACACCACATTAAAAGGCCCTGTCTTCTGCTTCTTAATTTTTGTGGGGGGAGATGAAGAATTTCAGGCAGAGTAGTTTCAGATATTATAGCTAGAGACAAGTAAATTGTTGGGACCACGTTTAAATATACTGGGAACTTTGTCTTTGAAGAACTCTTATGTCCCTCAACCCCCTACCCCCTGGCTCTGCACAGATATAAAATGTGCCTTCCCAGTTAAATTTGCCTTCCCAGTTAAAATCCAAATTTGGCCAAGTTTTATACCTTTAAAAGATCACAAGTTGTATCTAGTCAATAAGAATTTATTTGTCTTTTAGCAGTTAAAATCTCAGAAGAGACCATCCTCACAGTTCCAGCTACTGACGCTACTGCTTTTAAGTAGTTCCCACAGAGCAACTGTGCAGGTTCCAGCCTGTTGAAGGCAAATCTAGGGATTTGGACAGACATAAAATTTAGCCACCTTAAAAAGGGAGAGGAAACTGTAGCTCAGGAATTATGGTCTAACTGTTGCTTAACCTTTGTTGCGATAAGATCTTGGAGCATTAGAATTGAGAACAGGGAGAATGTCTCTTCAAGACTGTCAGACCTAAAGACATAGTAGCTTTACGTGACTAAAGCAGGACTCATAGGTGACTTGTATCTGTTGATAGTGGGGGTCACAATTCAACAGTTCTGGTGGTATGTGATTCGTGCATCAAATGGCACTTCCGATCTATAGTATTGCCATGTTAGAAACATAAGCATCTTTTATTGCAGTCCTCAGGTAAGTTTTCAGTTGCTGCAAAGAAGAACTTCTGTCAGCCAATGCTATAGTTGCTGGGATAGCTCAGTAGAGTTTTGACAGATTTGGAAGGATGTCACAGTGTCATGTCATGGAAGAATCACAGTCTTTATTTCAAGCTGGCTGAGTTCTTCTTCCTCATTGCTCCCGTCAGCATTGCCATCTTTGTACACCTAGGAAAAAAATTTGATTTCAGAGTTCAGGTCATCTTGATCAATACTGTAAGTGGTGGAAATAGCACCTACACTTTCATCTGATCAGCTCTCAGAAGAGAAAACATCTGCAAGGGACTTAAATGAGCAGGTCATTCTTGGAAAAACCGTCCTCTATCTTCTTAATAAGGGTATCTAGAGCACCGTATAATATTTCACCAATATAATTGTCCTTGGGTTTTTCAAAAGAGGATTTTCCCCCTCCTCCCAGTTTTGTTGGAAAAAACTGAGGCACGCAACAGCCAGCATAACTGTTTTTCTGTCACAGTTAATTAACACAAGTAAAGGTTTGGGATGCAAAATTGTCACCTCTCATTTCCTTTTGAATGGACAGCATGGACTTAGTCATTGTCATTGCTGTATAATATATAAAGTCTTTTGATTTGGACAAGTGGTTTGTTTGCATTGGTACTCTCCGCATTTGAAGTATGAAGTACAGAAAGTTGAAGTCTTACACATTTCTGAGAAGTGCATAAGCGTCAGCTCCAGCTTTCAAACCCCCATACGAGATTTCAATCAGAACTTGAACCATTTCATCAAAATATTCCAAGGTTCTTCCAAAACAGCTTTGACAGCCTCAACTTGACAGTTACAATAAGCATCACTGAGTGATTCAAAAAGTAGTTGGCCCCCCAGAAAAAAAAAATTCTGATGTCATTTTTTCAAAGACAGCATGTCCTTTTGAGCTTACTTCAGTGAAAAGTAGTACAGCTTGGAGAATTCCAAAAGCATTTTGGACAACTGAAATGCAGGAAGCCATGCCCACTATGCACAGATTTAATATATGAGCTTAGCAGTTAACATAGTAAGCTAGAGGATTTTTGCTAAGTATCTGTGTGGCCATACCTTTATAGGGTCCTCTCATGCTGGTGGCTCCGTCATAGCATTGACCTCTTAGAGCTGAAACATCAGCCCTAAGGCTGATAATGGACTCTTGATCAGTGTGGCAAGTGAAGCACTGTCTGTCTGCAGCATCTTATAAAAGCCAATAAACCACTCTTGTATTTTGAATGACTGGTTTACATAATGCACTATGAGAGCAACTTGTTCATGTTTTGACAGATCCATTGTTTTGTTTGCAATGATGGAAAGCACTCCAGCTTCTTTGACTTCAGTTATGATTGAATCTAGCACTTACGAAGCTATGATCTCAATTGTTTCATTCTGATAGGAGCCATGTAGGTAGGTGAAGTACTTCTTTGGGTTAACCATAAATAATTGAATCAGTTTGTTGTCTGTACTATACAGTTAAATCAATTCCTGCAAATTGCCTTGATTTGTGGAATCCATTCCCCCATTGTGTCCCTACAAAGGTATGCCTTGATAAGCACATAAAGTACTTTGTACTACAGTTTCTAAATATGCTTGGTTATCCTCCACTGTTTTTTTTTTATTTTGGCTGTCAAGTTGGGATGCAATTGCAGCCTACCCTTCCTTCCACTTAGCAATGGCTTCTAGATGGGATTCACACTTTGAAGGGTTGAAAAATCTTTCATTTGTTTTCTTCCATGTTTTAAAACCAGTAATTCAAAATGCTGCTTCCCTGTTTAGCCCATTGCCAAATGCTTGACAATAAAAGTGGAAAGCTTTGTCATCATGGACACTGTATTCAAGCCATTTATACTCATGACAGATCCATACCACACTTGCTTGAATTTTCTAGTTTTGTTCCCAGGGGTAGTGCCTGGAAAATCAATTACTGCCTGATACGGACCTTCTTCAATATTTTCCAAAGTTGAATCCAGTCCAAAGCAAGGGTCTCTTTTATCAAAAGCTGAACTAACCTCTGTATGAGCATTTGAATTGGATCGGAGTGTTGTTGTCACTCTTGTTGCTGTTGTTAGCATAATTCTGAACTCCAAAGAGTCAGGTTCAGTTCTTGATGTACTTGGCATTGGCAATTTGGCTTTCTTTGTGTAGAAAAAGTCCAAATGACTTTTCAACATTGTACAAAGCTAATTATAGGTACATCATTAACTTAACCCAGTTTAAATGTAGACTGACTTTGACCTGCTTTTCAGAAACATATGTAAAAAGCTTAATGAAATTCCAAGGCCTATAGAACACATTTGCAAATGTCACATTGAGTGAAAAAGTGAAGGTCACATGAAAACAATTATTAAGGTGTAACGGGTCAAAGACACCTTTTGGCTATGTTGTTAAGGTTTGAAAGTTTTGAAATAAACCAGAGGTTGCCAACCTTTTTTTAGTCACGGACCCCCTTTGGATCTCCCTCTCTCTTCCAGCAGTGCTGGCTACATGGGGACAAGATGAGGTGCTGCTCCCTGGCTGCAACCTGTTGCTGGTGCTTGGGCAGCCTCTGGCCGAGGGGGAAACTGCAACAGGCTCTGCCTGCTGATGCTGGGCTGCCTGTTGCTGCCGCTTTCACTTGCCCAGCCTCTGGCTGTGGGAGAGGTGGAGCAGCAGCAGGACAGCCACTTTTTGCAGACCTCCTTAGATGTGCTCCATGGCCCCCCCAGAAATCTCGTGGGGAGGGGGCACATAGCCCTCCAACATGTTGCCTGTGGTGGGACTTATATTTAGGAACCTAAGTAAATGAGTGCTATCTATAAAACCCTACTACATTGCTCGAGCACTTGAAAAACAGGTTTTGCCAGTAAAGTATAGGAAATTAAGGCACTTAATTTGGGATTGTGAATTCCATTCACAGTCCACAATGGGAACTCAGCATCACCCATCACCATGTAGGCACAGTTTCTTTGGCCCTTGGTGACACTCTTGCTGGGGCCCAGCATGGAAGAGGAAGCTTTTCAATTCGCTTGTAGAAGGATAAAAACTGAAGGTGGAAAGAAAGGAGGGGAGAAGGTGCCTTGTGAGGCTGGGACTAGAGAAAAGGAGAGAGAAACTAGGACCAGAGAAGGGGATAGCAGCTAAGATGTGGTGGAGGGGAGACTGGTACCAGGAATAAATGTCTTGGAGATGAGCCAGCTGGTTGGCTGGTGGGGATATAGGTCATCAGAGGAATTGATGGCTGAGACTGGGACTGGCTGGACTCCAGCATGTCCACATCCCTCGGTAAGTTTGGACATGTATATTCTGGTAGTGAACTTACTAGTGCTGGACAGATATGCAAGGTCACTTCCTGATTTTTTTCTTGACATTTCTCTTTGTACAAGCCAAGTATTTTACCAGTCCTTTTCCACTATGGTTCCCTGAGAACTTGTTTTGAGGCAGTTATCCACAGTGGCTCCATGTTCTCTGAGAAACTGCTTTCCAAGACAGACTCCTGTTCTGTAGGTATAATATGAATTCCTAATTGTCAGATGTATTACCTTGCATTTGCATTCCCTTATATTGTGATTGTTTTACCATGTGGTTCAGATCACTCTGTAATAGAAATGTTTTCCTCTGTCTTCCTCATTATTTAGCTGCTCTGCAAATCTTCGTGTCATGTGAAAACATTACTGGAAAAAATGCCATTTTCTAAATTGTTGATAAAAATGTTGAGTAGCTTTGGACAAAGAACCAATCCCAGGGATGAAGTGGGGGAAGGAACTTTAGAGATAGGCCTGCTAATTGATACTTCCCCATTTAACAGTTACATTTTGAGATCTGTCAGTAAGGAAGTTTTTAATCAATCTAATGCGTGCCCTCTTAATTCCACATAATGCAAGCTTTTTAATCAAAATTCATGAGGTTCCAAGTTAGATGCCTTGGAGAAATCTAAGTATGTTCTATCAGCACAGTTGATTTTATTGTGTTTTACTTTAGTAATTTACTTAGGATTGCTGCCAGTTTACAGTGCCCTGGGTCATTCCTTCTACCCTTTTAAAATATGGGAACTTCATATTTAGTTCTCCAGTTCTGGGAATGGCAGGACAAGAAGACTAGGATAAAAAATTAGGGTAGGAGAAGAACAGGGAATGGGACTGGCTGGGCAAATAGACTGGGACTGGGGTAAGAAACCTGAAGAGTATTTCTAATTTTTTGTGCACCCAACTTCAGACCCTGAATTCTAATGTTCGGTTACAGTTGAAGTCAATGGATGTTATGCTTTGAACATATGAAGTTTTACATAATGCTAACTATTCTGAAAAATCAGATCCTAAGGAGCTCAAATTGGGCATCCAAAATTAGTGGCCATTTTTCACATTAATCTCTCTGTGGTTCATTTTCCCATCTGTAAAATGGGAATAATAAGCCATCTGTCTCACAGAGGTATTTGGAATATAATTAATGTTTGTGAAGTACTCTGACACTGTAGAGATGAGTGCCATAGAAAAGCCCATACGGAAATTAATAATTTTGTCTTCAAAGGAGAGTTTGAATAGCATGTAGGAAATAAGGCCTCAGGCTACACATTGAACAATGAGGAGAAAACAAAATATTGAATGCCTGCTCATTAAGTGAGCACCACCTATTCTTTGCACTGAATGAAGCAGGGTCCTCTAGCAAAATAGTACATATTCATGTAAAGACTGTATTACACATAAAGAAAAGGGCCAAATTAAGGTTACAGGCAATGATCATTCTGGCTTCTCTCAACTTTTTGAGTGCCTGACTTTGCAACTTCATAATGTTCTTTTTCTGTAATATTACATTGTGTGTGATTAATCCAAAACAATTCAGTTATAAATTTAATAATGGTGAGCTATTAAATTTATAAAACAAATAATAATGGTGAGCTCTTATTTGTGTCCCCATCATTGCATATCTTAATTTATATTACATTCTTACTCTCTCCACTAAACTGTGCAAATTGTTCCATTGTGCTGTGTTAATGTCAGTTTACACTGTATTACATCACTAGGTGAAGTGTTAGGGACTATCTTTCAAAAGCTCCTGTGCATATGTATTACATATAGCATCATACATAAGAACCACAAAATTATGGCTCTTAGGTAGACAAATTAGCTATTATCAATGAAACATGGGGAGGCAGATTTGCCATAATCAGTAATACCAGACTGTAGCACAGTTTATTTCTGTCTTTTCCTGTCTTTTGTAGGTGTTTGATGTTGGTATTATCACTGACAAAGTCACTGGTTTACTCCTTTTTTGGTTAAAGCTACTTATTAAATGTTCTACCTTGTATGCATATGTAATTGAATTCTTATTGATCCGGAGTATGAGTGTTCAGTAGGGAGACATACTTAAAAAAAATTATAAATGAATGGTCTTTTGAAAAATCAGCTTTCCTTAGCAAATATATTGCTCTCCAGGCATCTTATAGCTTATGGCTAGGGACAAACAGTCAAAAAGCCTGACCCTGGATTGATTCGATCTCTGCAGGTTCATCTAACCTAGCTAGGCTAAACTGGTTTGTAACCGTACAGACATCCCATTTAGACTGAAGAAATGCTGGCACATGTCAGCAGTGGTGCAGGCTAGAAGTCAGGGAGCTCTAGAACAGGCCTCACTTCTCTTCCACAGTGCCGAGCTGAGGGGAGGCATGGCCAGGTCCCAGCAAGACACTGTGAGTAGGGAGGGGTTCCTCCCCCACCCCAGCAGGGAGTAAATAAACACTGAGTTAGGGTGATAAACATTGTGTTATCAGCCCATTAAGAAAACAACAGCCTCCCTCCATTAGTTCAAGCTCTTCTTAAACAGCTTTTCCATGGAAAGAATGGAGAGAGATTAACAGCTACCTGTTGATTAGCTCCAAAAAGCCCTAAGCTAACACAGTCCTGTCTGCCTTTGTCCCATTTCCCACAGCATGGACCATAGCCAGCATGTGGTATGCTAGTTAATGTGGAAAGATGTCTGTGTAAGGCAGAGGGGAGGGCAGCCATTTTCAAACTGGTTTATGTGCACTGAACTTCTGTTCTTTTACAGGTTTAAACCAGTTTCTGGTCACTTAAACTGTTTTATGTGCAATGTCTGTCTCTAGCCTGCAAGGGGAAAAATGAAACCGTACCAGGCTAGGCAAACTTTCACTGCAGACCCCCAGGCAGGGGCACACTTCTGGTGGGTGTGTGTGTGTGTGTGTGCGTGCGTGCGCGCGCGCGCACGCGTGTGCGTTTCTCAGAAGACAACTCTGTTAGGTCTTCCACCTCTTAAAATAAATGTCATTAACATATTGTGTCTAATATCAGCCCTCTTTATGTATCAATTTACATAATCCAAAATACAATCTGAACAATAATTCAAGGGATAAAAGTTTGGAGAAAATGGATTTTGGAGACTTATGTGGTCTAAAGCTCTGTTTGCTGATTGATTTAGGATGCCTAGTTTTTGTAGCTGGAGCTGCTTGTAGCCCTTTTGAGTGGGCCTCCCAAGAATTTTCCCCAAGCATATCTGAAGCTTGTCACCATTAGCTTGGCAAAATATATGGGCTGTACTAAATGTTTCAAAACTCCCAGCCCAAATATAACCGACCTATACATATGTAACCTGGGCGGTACTCCAAGAGGTACCACCGCTCCAATTGAAGAGATCAAAGCATGTGCACAAATGCTGTGGGAGATGTAGGGACCCTCCTCCCCCTATAGAGCAGAGCCAGACCACCAATGGGCCTTAACCATATACCTTTTAATGAAACAGTACTGGGAACATAACAGGCATAAACCAGGGCGTATAGGGGACACTACAGTACCCCAAGGGGGTAGGATTCAACAAAGGTTAGACACTTACAATCATTGACAAAAGACAGGATTAACAAAATATAAAGCACAAACAGCAGAACAAACAATACTGGTTGGTGAAATATACAAAGGCACAAAATACAAAATGTCAAGTGACAAGGAAATATAGGGCCTAGGTACCTGAAAGAGGGGAAAGATGCAATGGCCCCTTTCCACTGCAAGATGTTCTCCTTGTTAGTTCACTTACCCCAAGTCACTTCAGCTAAGACTTGAACTTGGATTTCCCACATGGTAGGCAGCAACTCTACTACACAGCAACCAGTACTGGCACTGCTTTAAGCTGCTAGGGGTCTTGATCTTCCCAGAGCCCCAGCTTCATGTCATGCTGCCTGGCCTCTTGCTGGAGAAGCTGGAAGCAGAGCTGGGAACTTCTCAAGTCTCTGCTCAGATCCTTGCTGGAGCAGGGGAGCCTCTCCTGCTGGCCACAGCTTCTTGTAAGCAATCCTGGATCCCAGAGGGGAGCCTCTCCTACTGACCACACAACACACTGCTGAGGGTCCAACTGCAAGTCCCACTCCTTCAGGCTCATCTGGGGCAACTGCTCCCACCCTGCTGGCCCAGCTCTTGCCAGCTCTTTGAAACTCTTTCCTTATAGCCCCTTGCTGGTCTCTCCCTTGACTCAGCTGTGCTGTCCTTTTTATCCCCCTCCAGGTGACCCAAGGGGCCAATCAGGGGACACAGAGGGTGAGTCTCGGGCCTGATTGGTGAGGAAAGGGAATCCCAAATCCTCCAATCATCTTTTGCCCCTTCAAAGCCCCTGGGCTAAGTCACTGCCAGCTAGCCCATCACACACTTTTTATGAGAAGAGGAAACAGAGGCGGGGGAGAGCTTTAAATCCCTGCAATGTCCTGCTGATGGTGGGATCTGGGAATAGTTATTGGCATTTAGGAAAAATTTTAACAAGGGGGAATTATTTAGATGAAGAGAGATTCTGGGGACCCAATTATATTAGCTTTTGTGTTTCAGTTGCTGCTGAATGCAATAATGTTTGTACTTATAATCTGTTAATTTCTGCCTAAATCTAGGTAAGGCTTGTAGGTGGAACAAGTCTTGTTCCATTTCTAGTGAAGAATGAATATGCTTTTCTAAACAAAAGTGAGTTTGACTTCTAGGCAAAAATGAGTTTCTCCCTGAAGCTGTGTTTCGTATACTTTCTGTTAAATCTGTGTGTGCATGTTGGTCCTATTTATATGGTAGCCGAGTGTCACCATAACAATATCTATACACAGTTGTTGCCCTTTCTCGGCTCCTCCTTTTAGATTTTTGAAGCTCACAATCAGGGATAGAGGTCTGTTTTTAACTGGGTTAAAAATGAACAGTATTGCTATATCCTGAAAACTTATCATTTAGTCTCATGATATTTTTGGTGCTTTTCTTTAAAGCCCCAGTTTCTGGTGTTGTGCATTTTTTGCAAGAATTGATGTTAATTCTTTTCCACGGTCCTTGTGTTTAGGGGAGCGGGATAGCAGAAAAAAGGCCAAAAACAGCAACACAAATCCCCTAAATTTGATTTCTTTATTTAAATTTCATATTATTTTAAATGTCTCTTCATTTCTGTGGGCTCAACATGTGATTTTTGAACCCTACTTAATGAATAACGGCCTTTGTCAGTCAATTTATTGTATGCGTGCTTTAATATGTGACAATGTTATCTGTATGTAACATAGAGGTTTCTTCCTTTCTTCATGTTTTGGTATTGCATACTTTATGCTGGGTAGATCTAGTGAAATAAGTCTAGATCATTCTTAAAATGGGTTCTTTCTCCCCTTTAGCATTTGATGTGAATGATGTGAGAAAATGGATTAATGTGTGCGTGTTAGGAGAAAAAATGAGCAGATTCTTTTCTTATTTTTTTTTCAACTTTAATTAAAGGGTCAAAAGTTTAATTTGTGTAAAACTTAAACAAAAGTTCCTTTTTTATGTGATGGCTTCATTTGTGTATTTTCTTACATTCAAATCTGCCAGAGGGAGAAGAATGTTTCTGCCGCAGGGTTTAAGTGGCCAGTCTAAAGCAGCAAATACATTATTCAAAATGCAAATTGAACTCTCTCTCACAAATTCATGCTTGTACAAGTTACTTGAGGTTTCTGGTACTGGGATGAGGGGTGGTGTTAGGACACTGAAACTGGGCCCCTGCTCCATTATTGAGGAGGAAAGAGCTAGAGAGAGTTGGCACACATTTAAGAAGACTCCAGCTGCGTCTTTTATGTTGCTGTTTTAAATCCATAGACTTGGAAGTGACTGAGGGGATGGAGGAAGACCACTGAGGGAGCCTGGGGAGGGCGCTGTAGCTTTGAGGCTTGTAGGCTGTGAGAGAGAGGAGCCTGAACTCTCCCGGAGGACTGTAGGCAAGCCAGGGAGCTGCTGAAGACCCAAGAAGGCTGTGAGAAACCTCAGGATGGTGAAAGCGGTCCCACAGCTTATACAAAAGGCCCAGAAACTCTGCAGGCTATGGTGAATCCTAGGGATTTTGTAAGAGCTGGTGCAAGGCTAAATTGTTGCTTGGTGAGGGAGGTGGTTGGTGTTTTAAGGTAAGCTGTACGGAGAGGCTGTATGTGCAGCCCATGGATAGAGCGGATGTCCTTCAGGCTTACAGAGAAATTTGGATCCTATGACCCCAGCTGACTTCCTGCCCCTCAGGCAGGGGGCTGGACTCGATGATCCCCCGAGGTCCCTTTCAGCCCTAATGTCTATGAAATCTTACCCAACATCGATTGTAAAACAGAAAGAGAAAGAAGGATCTTTCCTGAAGCCAAGGGGTTTCAGACTAGTAACTTGGTTAACTGAGGGCAGTCTCCTACACCTGTCCTTTGTAACAGCAAAGTGAGGCAAGTGAGAGAGGAGAGGGCACCAGGTGGCCGGAGAGCTGAGCAGGCTGAGGCAGGATGCCAGGTGCAACAGGCAGCCTGAGGCACCCCAGGGTTGCTGCAGACACACAAAGCATTTACAAGCAAGATTGTAAGGAAGATGTTGTTATTTACAGGACATAACTGCCATGAAGCTGTGAAAAGAAAAGAAAATGCACTTTGACATTCACAGTAATGCAGACCTGTCCCAACTGGCAATCATGCTTTTAGAGGTGATAAGGACTGTAAATTCAGAGCTCTTCAGCTCCCACAATGGTTCTCAACCTTTTTTGATTCAGGGCACACCTTCTTAACCTGGCGGTCCCCTCACCTGAGAACCACGGCTGTGCTGCCTCCGTTTACCTCAGCTGGTCTCAAACAGGGTACGCTGCCACATCCAGATGGGACTTCCCAGTGCAGCTTGTTTTTGTGCACAGCCAGATAAGTCTGATGCAGGCAGGAGTGCCCACTCTCGCTGCAGCCCTTCCTGGTCTGCCCCCAACCACACTCCTCCAAGGAACAGAGGTACACAGAGCCATTTCACCCATCCCATATGCCTCTATTTCAGGGAGGAACATGGAGGGGATGAGCTGGGAAAGGCCACAGTAGGGCCAGGTGCTTCTGCCTGCTTTAGGCTTACCCGGCTGTGCATGAGGTGTGTCTATCTGGCTGCTGTGGAAGTGGCACCCATGCCAGTGGCCCTGAAAGGGTCTCACAGCACCCTAGTTGAGAACCTCCAAACCAGAGGCATCAGCTCTCAAGAACACATGGGCTAGGTAAGGGTGCTTTCATTTTGCATGCAATTGTTTTTTGGACAACAAGCTGTAAGTAGTGTGTGCAGATGCATCCCTTTTTCCTCAGTGCAGAAATTGACATTTAAAATAAATACATAAATACATAAAGGAATGGAAATTATCCGTTTGCTATTGTCACTTGCTTGTTCATTATTACCTATTTGGCTTCTCTGTTCAGAAGCAGAAAATTATACTGAGCAATGTGCACCCTATGTGCTCTTCGAGGCAGGCAGGGCCAGGGTGGGGGGCAGTGCCAGTGTAGCTTGGTGACGAGCCATTTGGGTTCCCTTCCTGGCTCCACGTCTGACTTCCTGTCAGAGACTGGGGCAAGTCTCTGTACTGCTCCATGCTTTGGTTTCCCAGTGTGCAAATGGGGAAAACAACACTTACTTTCCTTTGTAGAATGCTTTATAGTGACTGGATTGCAAGAGGAAGGCATTTCCAGCAATACTAACTCCATTTACTTACATACTACGTGTACAAATCACCTTTTCCCCCAAAATTAGTCATATGAAATTGGGGTGCATGTCTTAAGTAAGGAAGGTGATTTCTGAGAGATGCTGTAATAGCTACTGAAGCTGTGCTGCCTTCCTGGGTGTATGAAGCAGGGGCAGAGTCCAGTTCTCAGGATCGCTTACTCTTCCCTTACAAACTCTGCAGCTCAAGCTTTTAGACCATCACAGTCACTTCTGAACTGGCAGCAGCATTTGGCTGTTCAATGGCAGTGGCTGTGACAGTATTAAAGCTTGAGCTGTGGAGTTTGCCAGGAAAACAAGTGATGCTGAAGAACAGACTCTCCCTGTTCCACGTGGCCTGCATTCAGCCACAACTGGAAAGATCCTTTTTTCTGCCTTCCTGAAACAAGGTGCATGGTTTTTTTGAGGGCTGTTTTGTTTTGTTTGGTTTTGGTTTTGGTGGGGGGGATGTGATGCACAAGAAAATTTGGTATATAGCACCTCTTATCTTGAATTTCCAAGTGTTTTGCAAAGAGCTCTGTGGTGTTATTCTTAACTTGTTTGGGAAATAAGGTTGATTTTTATTTAGGTCTCACATAACATTTTTGGCCCACAGATCTCAAAGTGGCTTACAAAAGAGGCTACTCTCATTATTTCCAGTTACACATGGGCATGAATGACTGGTGCCTCCTGAATCTGAGGGGGCGCTCGCAGCAGTTGCTGGTCCTGTCAGGGGCGGCACCAGCACTACCAAGAGCATCAGTGTCGGCCGTCAGGGGGAGCATTGGCCCCATCAGGGGAGGCACGTGCACCCCGATGCACCCCCTATCAGTTGCCTATGCATGTGCGCACAGAGCAGTGAAGTGACTATCCCACGGTTATACAGGAGACCAGCAACATAGCCGAGAATCTAATAGGATTCTTGATTCCCAGTCCTTTCTGTTTGGATGAAGTAAGAAATGTGTGTGTCATGGGGGTAATGTAAGCTAGCGGAGTTCATGAAGACACTTAAGATCAGTATGACCAGCTCAGAAAAACTATACTGCTGTGAAGGTAAGTACTGGAGAACTACAAGTATCTGCAAAGGTAATGGATAACTGCAGTTTTTGAGCACAATCTTTTCTTCTTAGAGTCCTGACCTGGCTACTCTCAAAATCTATGAGAATTTGCATTGATTCAGCAGGATTGAGCCCCAAGTATCTAAAAGTAAGGAAATTAGGTGAACAGGAATAAATGCATATGTGCTAGTGCATATATGACATGCACTAGTGAGTATTCATGTGTATCACTAGCAAAACAAGCAGATGAATGTGCATGTTTTATAGGCATGCAAGGTTGTTTGAATAGTGGGCTCTAGCCTTAAAAGGAAAAATGCAGTAGCATCAGAGGGACGAAAAGTAAACTGTTTATAGAAGTCATCGTCTAGATATTGTAGGTATATATAGCAGTAAAAATAATATTTCTGCAGTGTAGGTTTTACGTAACTAATCTAATCTGTTGTTTAATAACAGAACAACTATTGTCAACCACAACATTCTGGAGTAGTATTAAGAATTGTATCATATTTATTAGTGTTATTATTGTAGCTTTAAAGTGATTTTTCTATCACCTTGTCTACAGATATAAGGCTTGTGTATTTTAATACTTTCAAAAAACAAATAAAAAGGCTCTTGGTAATCACAAAGAAGATGAAATCTCTAGCCTCATAAAACCAAATGATGCAATGGCTGATTCCAGAGAAGCTGAAACATTTGTTTTCTAACCCAAAATAATGCAGTACTTGAGGATACACTTATTTCCAAACATACTTCTTTTATAAGATGGAAATGCATTCATATTTCTGATGGGAAAATTATAGAATGGAACCCTGAATCCAACATGCAACCCAAAGCAGATTGTATATGCTGGCCTGCTGTACAGATGAGGTAATGTCTGTCTTGTGCACTTTGGATTAACCTGGCTGAACCATGGGAATACCATTTAAGTGATGAATCAAAACACAGGTGTAAAAAAACACCTTATATTTGGGGAAGAGATGAAATCTCTCTTACAAGTGGCAAAGCATGTGAGGAAATGACTGTGTCCTGGGAGTGAACTGGAATGCTAGTGTGTGCTTGAAGGGCTTCAAGGAAAAAGAACATCTTAATTCACAGTAAGGCATTTCTTCCTTAATGAAATGAGGTCTATGGGAGAGGGAAAGGGGGGAGGAAGGGGAAACTTGGAAAGAAAGCAAATTATTAATGAGAAACATCAATAATAGTTTTTTTTATATTGCACAAATCCCATGTTTAATGTATTTTCTTTGCTTTACAGGTGTAACTCAGTGCCCATTGAATTAAATTAAAAGATGCAGGCTTTCATTTATTTAAAAAGTAGAAGTTCCAAGGAAAAATTTGAAATCCCAGAGCAAATCCTGAATATGATAGTTCTTATCATCATAGAAGAATAGGACTAGAAGGGACCTCATAAAGTCCCCTAATTCAAGTCCCTGCTCAAGGGATGAACCTCCCTGCCTAAACAACCCCAGCCAAATATTTACACCTAATCTGCACTTAAAACCTTCCAGTGACAGAGAATCAGTGGGTGCATCATTAATGCACAGTAGTTACTGTGCATTTAATTCAGTACTAGCTTAATGAATATTAACTAAATGCGCAGTAACTAGAGTTACTGTGCAGTACTGATGGCAAATGCCTTTTTAGTGATGCTACTGCACAGTAGCCTAATAATACTGTATTAGTACTGTCTGTGCTATAATGTGCTACTGTGCAGCATTATTAGTCTACTGCACCTTAAGTGTCTCATGTAGATGTGCCTGGTATGTCTAAATCAGTGATATTCAATCAGGTACCCTGGGGTACTCTGAGATCCTTTAAAGGGTGCTGCATGGGTGTCATACCATGTTAGCATTGTTTGGTGTGCAAACATGATTCACAAGATTAAACTCAGTTTTCAAATCTGAATCCATACTGTTAAAAACACTGTGACCTATTGTGGTCTTCCTCAATTCTTTGCAACAAAAGAAATGCATTTTTATTTTTCTGTAGTCTGAAGGTGAATGAAAACTAAGAGCTGGCATTTTCTGAGGTGAGCTGTAAGTCTGGAGGGGGAGGGGCAGGGGGAAGTGCCTTAAGTCTAAAAGCAGTGAGAACCACTGCTCTAAGAAATCTGTTCCAGCACTTAACCACACTCATAGTTAGAAAGTTCTTCCTAATTGCCAATTGATTTCTCTTGTTGCAGTTTAAGCCTATACTACTTGTGCTGTTCCCTATGGACACAGAAACGTTAATTACCAATCTCTTTATTTTTTCAGTATATGGAGACTGTTACTAAATCTCCCCACAGTTGTATTTCTCCAGACTATTTACCTCAGAATTTCCTACCGTTCCTGGTTTGTTATATTCTCTAGAACTCTAATAATTTCTATTGCTCTCTTCTGGACTCTTTCCAGTTTGCCCATGAAAAATGTGGAAAACTGGGCACACTGCTCTAGGTAAGGCCTCACCAGTGTTGAACAGAACAGAAAAATCACTTTCTGTGACACATAAATTACTTCTGTTTATGCATCCCTGCATGCTATTCTTTTTGTACACTGTCAACTCACATTAGATTCCAGTCCACAGTAACTCCCAGATCCTTTTCTGCAGTATTGCAGCTTTACTAGTCAATTTCCCACTTTGTGAGTTTGATTGTTCCATCCTAAGTGCAATGGTTTTCACTTGTCCTTATTGAATTTAATCTATTGCAGGTGATTCATGCTTGAGGTCAGGGGGGAGAGATGGACCACCAGTTATGACCTGCTTCCTCTGAACTACCCCCTTTTTGCAGTGTCCCACCATCTGCAGTGCTCAAGTGGCCTGCTGCCACCTCTGCCATGCACTGCTGTTTCTGCCAGCTGCATTGTACGCTGCTTATGCCTATTCCCAATGGCAATGAGAAGGGGAACATTTAGTGGTACAGGAAGGGCTGTGGACGGGATCAGTGTGAGGTGGAGAAGAAGGACTCAAAAGAGTGAGGCCCTGTGCTGCTGTAGGCAGGATCAGATCTACATCTGCCAGATCCAAACACTTTCAGGGCCAGATATGTCCTGTGGGCTGTAGGTTGCTGGTGCATGCTTAGGAATAAATTATTTGATATGCTTCAGTATCTTTTTGGGTATTAAAGTCTGTCTGGCCTATTTGCAATTGTTTGGGTCTTCCTTGTTCCATTTTTTTTAGCACCATATTTGCCCTTTTCCAGTATTCTGGTACCTCACCTAGTCTCCATCAGTTTTCAAAGATGATAGTTGATTGCTTTACAATTGCTCCAGACAACTCCTTGAGTATTGCAGGAATACTCCCTGATGATTTGAAAACAGCCATGTCTAGCTTGATCTTCCTCTGCTCTAGAGTGATTATTTATTCCAGGGGAGGGGAGTGGTGAAAGATATGGTCCGTAGGCCAGACATGACCTGCAGAGCCCCACTATCCAGCCTGCAGTGCTGCCTGTGGGTCTTGGACCAGCCCTACACACACTGGATGTACTTTACACCAGTTTCAACCCAACACACTAGATTGGTTCCAGGTCTAGTGGCGGGTGTTGCATGCAGGGTTGGTCCAGGGTGTGCAATGCATGTGACACCCGCTTTGGACTGGTCTGTATGCTGGATCCAGGGCTGGTCTGGATCAGACCTGCAGACCAGTCCTGCTTCCTGGAGCCATGACACAGGGGTGGTTCAGTGTGGGCACAGCATGCAGCACATCCCGGAGCAGTCCAGCACCCCTCACCAAGCCCACAGGTTCAGATGAATTTTGTAACCCTGATCTATTTCATTATTAAATTAATCTAGTAAGGGACCCAGTGGCATAATGAGCAGGGCTGGCATCCTGCAGCAGTTTCACCCATGCTAGGCCCTTGCTGAGCTGGTGCTTCCACCTCTGCATGCTCTGCCTGCACCAGCTGTTGCTCGTACAGCAGAAGCGGCCGCTGCAGCAGCAGCCACCACCATCTCCACTGGTATCTGTTTTTGATTTCCAGGCAGAGGTAAGCTGTGCAGCTGCTCTTCTTGCTGGGGAACAGGAGGGTGAATCTGCAGGGGCAGGAGGGTGAATCTGATGCCCTCCTAACTTGGTGCCCCTCTAGCCCACTCCTAGTTATGCTATTGAAGGAACCTACACTTTTATTGGTTGTCTTCCTTCTAACATATTTAAAGAAGGCTTATTTTTTCATTTTGTGTCTGTTGCTAGACATAGCTCAGTTTGTGCTTTGGCGTTCCAGATTTTATGAGTATAACATGCCTGTGCTATGCTTTTATTTTTATTCTTAGTAATGTGGCCAAGTTGTTACTTTTTGTGGGATTCCTTTTTCAGTTTCTAGACATTGAAGAGTTTACTATCTAGCCAGGCTGATCTCTTCCTGCCCTTCTTAGTGTTCCTTCATATTGGGATAACCTTCTCTCATGCCCTTAATAGTCTTTCTTTACAGGACAACTATCTCTCCTGTACTCCTTTTCCCCCTGGACTTGTCTGCCCTGGGATCTTGTTCACTAATTCCCTGAGCTTGTTAAAGTCTACTTCTTTGCAGTCCACTGTTCAGTGTACTGTTTTCCATCTTTTCTTTCCTTAGGATCTTGAACACTTTCATTTCACCCAAATAAGCAATGTTGTCTCTGAAAACATATGTGTTTCTGAACAATTTAGTTTGTAAGGTGCCATCCAGCCTTGCAGGGCTAACTACTTCTCTCTTTCATCCAAGTTAGACAAAAATCATTTTCATAAAGAGGAAGTGATACAATTCTCTCTGACTGTAGAAATTACAGGGGGATTGTCTTGAGGTCCCCCACAGGAAAGATCATTGCAAGAACCCTCCTGAACTATCTTCTTCCACTTGCTGAAGAGCCCTTCCTAGAATCTCAGTGTGGGTTTAAGGCATCAAGAGGCACAACTGACATGATTTTCACTGCTCACCAGCTGTAGGAAAAATGTTGGGAATCTTTCAACCTGGCCTTCTTTGACGTCATGAAAGCCTTCAACTCTTTGTCAACTGAGAAGCACCATGGAAGATTCTGCTGAAGTATGGATGCCCACCAAAATTCAGCATCATTCTCTTCCTGCTCCATGATGGTATGCAGGTGGTGGTTCTGAGTAACGAATCTGTCCCCAATCCCTTTTAAGTTAAGATGGGAGTTAAGCAAGACTGTGTCATCGCCCCACTGCTCTTCTTGATATTCCTTACCACGATGCTACATCTGACCATCAACAAGCTTCCAGTCAGAGCTAAACTACTGAATGGATGGTAAGATTCAATTTCAGCTGACTCCAAGCCAAAACCAAAATGACTCTGACCTCAACCATCGAGTTACAGTATGCTGATGATGCTGTAGCATGTGCTCACTCGGAAGCAGACCTTCAGGTAATCGTCAGTGTCTTGGCCAAGGCATACAAAAAAATAGGACTGACACCTAACCTGCAGCAAGCTAAGGCCCGCTGTCAACAAGCTCTAAATAAGCAGTTCCCAGCTCTGGTAATTCAAACTTATGGTGAGACTCTGGAGAACGTTGGTTATTTCCCATACCTTGGAAGTCATCTCTTGCAGAAGCCTGACATTGATGAAGAAATCCAACATCACCTCAAATGCAGCCCTTAGTCGCCTGAAGAAACAGGTGTTCAAAGATTGCAACATCAGATCTGAAACCAAGCACATAGTTTATTAAGCAACCATGATCCTCACCTTACTGTACAGAACTTGGATATGGACAACATACAGGAGACACCTTAAGTTGCTAGAGAAGTACCATCAACACTGCCTGTGGAAGATCCTTTGAAACCAGTGGGAAGACAGATGCACCAACATTTGTGTCCTCTTGCAAGCAAACACTACAAGTGATGAGGTTATGATCATCCAACATCAGCTTTCCTGGGTTGGCCACGTCATCTGGGTGTCCAACCCCAGATTCCTGAAGCATTTGCCCAGCTCATCCAAGGTGTATGCTTGAGGGCCAAGAAAGTACTTCAAGGACATCCTCAAGACCAACTTGAAAAAATGCAACATCAACATTAACTCATGGGAGTCTGTTGTCCAGGACCATCCCAAATGGGGGAAGAGTCCACTGCAATGATCTCAGTACTTTGAAACCTTAAAACAGGAGACAGAAAATTGGGAGTGGCAGGAACAGCATGTCATGGACTGAATCAAGAATCCAGAACCACCCGACCCCAAGGAAACATGCCCAAGGTACAACAGAATCTGTTGATCCTGGATTGGCCGGTTTGGCCATCTTCAGACCCATAGATAAGGCAATCATAGAAGACAATCATGCTTGACTACAAGGGATTGATGATTAGACAAAAAGCATTTTCATAAATAGAAAGTGATACAGTTTTGTCTTTAGGATTTCCAACAGCCAAGCCACCCTAAATAATGTTTTTAGAGAAGTAACAGTTTTCAACCTATTGCATCTTTGAGAGCAATTGAATCTTTTTGTCTGCTCCTCCTCCAAGAACATGTGAGGTGCTAACAATTGAGTGTAGCTGGTAGAGTGAGTCACTATGTATTCTCATACTCAGGGAGGCTTCCTGTCTTCTATCATTCCTTAATTTGAAAATTAAGTAATCTAGACTGAAACAACATACTGTATTTTACTGCATACCACATGCCCCTGAAGAAGACATGCGCCTTGTTTTTGGAAGGCAGAATGAAGAAAAAAAGGTTTTTCCAGAGCCTTCCCTTGCTACAGCACAGACTCACCATGGCTGACTGCTCTTGGGCACGTGCATCACTTGCTTTCTCTATGCAAATTCTGCAGCTGAAGCTTTAACTTCATCACAGCCACTGCCGAATTGGCTGCTGCTTAGTTAAAAGATGCTGCTATGTTGGCAGTGGCTGTGACAGGGTTAAAGCTTGAATTGCACAGTTTGCAAGGAGAAAGTGATCTGAACAGCAGCAGCAGACTCCACCCTTCCTCCATGTGGCCAGGAGCAGAAGGAGTGGCAGCAGAACTGCTCTCCCCCCACGCCTCCCCCACAAACAAAAACAAACCAGTACAGTGTCTTCATGTCTCCATTCTGGCATGGAAATCAAATTCCCTGCTTAAAACATGCTCCTCAATTTGAAATAGTTATTTTTTGTGGTGGGGTGTGTATGGTATGTGAGTAAATATAGTACTTTGTATATAGGAAAATAAAAGCTTTAGATACTAGATTAACACAAGTTATATTAAATTAGGGGGAAAAAAACCATGGTAGATTGTTTTTTTCAGTATGACTTGATGTTACCTAGTAATCAACTGTCTGACAATTATGTATGCTGCAGAATGCTGATCTTTTAGACAAGTGGCATTACTATTAAGGTGTCTGCAAGTCAAGTGTGATTCTGAATTATACAGTTCACGAGAAAGTACACAAGCAAGGGTGCTACAATCTTAACTACACTCAGGTTTTTATAAGGCAACTGATTAATGGATTGCCTTACTTTTAGCGGATTGGGAAGTGCTTTGCTCCCTACTCTTAAATCTCTAGGTTATTCAGTATTAAGAGGTTCTGTCTCCAAAGGCTTTTCTGCTCAATTAGTAAGGTAAAATGGCAGAGGAAAAAGCTGTGGAGCAAATATCTGATGCAGTGCGTTCAGGGTTTCTGTTGTATGTTCAGGAGCAGTGATAGGAAAAAGGAACTTGGCAAACTTTTAATCTTAACTTTATAAAGATCGGTTCCCTATTGCACATCTGAACACTATTATTTTGTGCTAAATAACTCTTGAATGTAATTGATTTGGTGGTGTATCTGCAAAGCTACGGGTACTAACCCTATGTATTAGACAACACATTTTTGCCAAAACCAACCCCCTCCCAATAAAACCCGCCCCCAGAGAAGTCTAGGAAGAGCAACCCTGTAGAAGATGGGAGGGGACTTGAAGATGGACCCTTTTGCCATGCTAAAGAAGATTGGCACTAATTACTGAGCTACAGGACAAACAAAAGCAAGAGAGCGGAAAGACTGTCACTATTCAGTGAAATGTGCATTGACAATCTTATACGGCTGCTACTATGGCTGGTTGATGCACAGTAACTGGTAGCTGTCCCAGCACAAGCACTGTTGGTGCTGCTTCCCAGTAAATAGCTTGTTGGGGGTGGGATTGCAGTTACCACACCAGAGGCAAATTGGCCAACTGCCATCCTACCTCTCTTCTGCTATTTTTCCTGCTTTCCCTTCATCCTTTCTCTCAAGTGTGATTGTGACCCCTACAGGCAGCCTGACCGGTGTTCCCCTATATGATGCACAAGAAGCCGCTTTCATTTCTTTATGCATGCAACCTCGTTCTCTCCCCCTCCCCCTTTGTTTGCAATCCCTGCTGTGTCACATCCAAAGTAGACTGTAAGCTTCTGGTGCCAAGGAGCTGCTTGTTAACTGGTGTATAAAGCAATATGTATGGTTTGAGCTGATAATAAGCAACAAATTAATAACATGCTTTTGGGCATCCTTTTCTTCTGCTTTCAAACTCGTGTGAGCAGGATAAAAGATGTTTCTGTCGAGGCCAAGCTTCGATCTATACAGCTGCTTTATGATTGCAGGGGGAAGTTATGGGATTTCTCTTTTTTATATTTGAACTATGAGGTTTGTCACTGCTGCAAAAATGTCAGTTAATCATCACCTTCCTGGTCCCTACTAACCTTTGCAGTATATCATCAAAGGTACATTAATAACTGTCACACTTGCTTTTGTCTTCTCTGTGCTCTTCCCTCCCCCAGAATGAATTTGCATGCTGCAGTTTTGTGGGATGAAAGCCTTCATTCTTAAAACAGAAAGTGACGTTTGATCAATTTATTTTTATTCTTGCATATCTATTGACAAATATCATTCCATTAATACTATCTTCATCTTTGCCAGCTCACAACTGCCCCTCATTCAACAAAGTGCTCACAAGCATGTGCTTAAATCCAGTTCTATTCAGCATTACTCTAAAACATGTGCCTCTGTGTTTTGCTGAATTGGAGCCTATATGAGTTGTTCAAGGTCAGATAAATGAACTATACTGGATAAAATGTATCTGATAACATAGTCTCTGCAGTTAAATTCAGAGGTCCAGTTTTCAATCTGACCTCCATTTTTTTTTAGTTGCCATTCATTTTCTTCAAATTACATTTCTTTTGGGGATTAATTTTCAGTGTTTTTCCTCAATCTAAATTTTGGTCAGTATTGCAGTGTGAGCTAATTTAGTTCTGCTATTTTTCAGTTACGCAAACTGAAATAAATAAAATAAATCTTTCCTCAGTCGACTTGATGAAAGTGTCTGCCTACCTAACTCAGAAATGGTTGAAGCTTCAACTCATCACTGAGGCATTCAAACCAATCCAAGCTTCAGTCCATTGTTTAAGTCTGTTGAAAGCCAGCGTGTTCACACATATGCATTAAAATGTTTTTTGATTGAAAACATTTCTTCCTGGGATGGAGAAGAGGGTCTAGGTGTAGATAGCTTGTAACTGTGCTCCCCCTCACCAAAGCACATGCTTGCAGCAGAGAAACCAAGGGATCCTGAGTAGAGCAGGACAGCTGACACTCTCTGTCCTTAGGCTTGCCAGAGTCTAAATTTAGGTTAATTTGGCTATTGGAGAGTACTTTGAGCTGGCTGTAAAATCCTAAAGGAGCATGTGAAGCTCTACAACTGAAGGCTGTTTGTCTAAACATTCCTTGCTGTCAGCCTGCCTGCACTTAAAACATTCAGCAGTAGAATGGTATTGGCAAAACAATTGCTATTTTATTTATTTTGTATATTTGCAGGCATGATTAGACTGGCAACACCCAGCATAGATATGGTCATACTGGATGATGGTGTTTTTGAAGCAGTAAAATTTATTTTGGTGTCCAAACTGGAATAAGTTGTACTAGTGTTAGAGTTTTTATACTGCAGTAATTCTTCCACACTAGAGGCAGCTTTGCCACTTCAACTTAGTTTAGACAAGCCTTGATTCATATGACACCCCACGGAAGAAAGAGTTATGCTTCAGGGATCAGAGTCAATGCTCATTGTATTCAGCAGGAGCCTTTCTTGGGCATTGGATCAGGCCCTGATTTTTGATTTAATATGTTTGTTGTAATAATTGTTAGCGTAGGAGAAATTGCAAAAGCCTCCCAGGTTCTTTGACTTGTTGCCTATGTTCAGAGGCATGGCTAAAGTGAATAATGGATCAAAGGCATAGCTTGTGTTTAACAGTGTGTTCTGAGTCTTCATGCCTGATTGATGGATGGGCTGGGCTGTATAATAGTAGCTAAAGATCAGTAAAAGATGTTCTAGGTTTTCATGCTCTAGAAATGATGGAACTAGTCACTGATTTGACCTAGTAAATGGTCATTATGGAAAAGTCATGATTAAATAAACTTTGTTATGAATTGAGGGAAGGTTCACAGATGAGTACGTGAATAAATTGTGTGCTCTACTGACAAAAAATGAGCGCATTCATTATACACACGTTATGAACTAACCTGGAAAGATAATCACATATTGAACTATAGGATCATGGCCTAGAATAAATCTTCATGTAATGGAAGACAAACTGTAAGAATGAGACTATGTAACAGTATGCAGATTAAAACAATCCTTTCAATATTAACGTTAAAAAGTTTGTCTTTGTGCATCTTTTTAAATTCCTCATCTGTGACTTCATGGTGTCACCCCTGTCCTTGGGAAAGATATAAAACTAGAAAATAGTTTTGGCATTCTAGAAAATATACAGGATAGTTTGTATAGTGCTGGATTGGCTTTTGAGATGAAGTGACTCAGAAGAGTGACATTTTCCATCTTTCATACTTAAGATCAGCTGTGAAATGCCACCCTTAAGTTCCTAGCATGGCGAGGGAATTGCTTTTTCCACTAACTGCGGGTCAGAGCCCATCCCTGTGGACAGATGGTCTTTCTTCCTTTGTGGCCTCCTGTATCGAGGGATGCATTCTGATCAACATGTGTCAGATTACACACCGTGGCATCGTTTGACCACACCTTTTCCTACAGTGTGCCTGGTGGTGTTTGAGAGGGTTCATTTAGATGCACAACCTGCAACCTTCTTGAACAGCATTGGAAGAGCAGCACAGGCCCTTATGATCATGAGGCCCAGTCAGCAGGGCTGTCTAGTAGCTGGGGATTCAGTCAGACGTCTCCCTGGCTCACAGGTTGTTCAGAAAGTGACAGTTCATTTGCTCCCTGTCATGAATTTTGGCTCCCTGACCCTTTTACCCCCATCCTATATTCTCTATGTTAGCTGCCTCTAAAGTGATAGGTTAATTTGAAGTTGGCAGCGCTGATTTTTTTAAGCACTTAATTGTGCTGCTGGCTACGGTTTGAACCTTGGCTTGCTGGACGTGTTTTATGTTCCCACTACTGTCTTTTAAGTCAGTTTGTTACTGGGCCTTTTCACAGGGGCTTTTGGGGATTCACGTTGCTTGTTTCTGAAATGTGTCCTCCACTCTTTATTTGGAAAGGGTAATGGTGTTTGAGCATTATCAGCTCTGGCTCCTTCTCTCCCTCTTTTCAGGCCCTGCTAGGCTCTGAGAGATGATCTCAACATTTTGGTTCACGATTTCTCAGTTGCTCTTTGGTAATAGGCACCAGTGAGAGAATGTGGGAGGGTGTGTAGGTACACTGAGACCCTGCTCACTCAGACAAGCATGAAACAGTGATGCCACAGTGGGCTCTTCAATTCCTGTCATAGGTACATAGGTTTTTGCCATGCTAGGGACACATCCTGTCTTCAATATGCACACCCTTGCTTCCCTATTCCTCTAGCAAGTGAATGGCTAGAGCCATCCAGGCTAGTTCTAGTAATTTGGCCACTATCTTACAGGGCTCACATTATTTCTAGCTTTCTCATTCTCCTTTCTCCCCTTTTTCATCCTTCCACTACCATGGGGAAGAGTCTCATGTTGGTAAGGAGGAGAGTGAGGGTCCAACTGTGCTAGTGGAAGGAAGAAGCAACTGCTGTTTAGAGCTAGCCAGGGGACAAGAATTCATATGTCTTGGCATTTGTTTTAAAGATTACAAACCTTTCGTTCCATAATAGAACAAAACCAAACTCTTCTGTTTTGTGAAAGTAACATTGTCTGTTTAGGACCAAAATCTTCACTTTTTTCCCTTCAGAAGATGTGGTAGGGAATAGGGTCCTGATTAGGGCAGTGGCTGAGATGTGGGAGACCAAGCAGCAATAGCATGAGAGAATTTCTTTGAGGAAAACTTAACCAGGTGGGTAAGCCTCTGTGAAATGTGTTGGTTGTAGTGAAACAGCAAGTTTAATGAAAATGTCCCAGCTGCTTACACTGCTTCTAGGATTCACTATTCAGAGATGTTTGTTCCCTCTCACAAGACCCTGACTGCAGCAGCTGAATAATACTGTGCAGTAGTCTAATTTAAAAGGCATTTATTTGCTGGTGCTACTGCACAGTAACTTTACTGAACATTTATTTTGTACTTGATTATACTATTTATGTACTTATTTAGCTTGCAACTGTCCCTCCAGGCACCCATGACAGGATGAAGCTCTGCTAGGTCTTTCTGATGCTCAGTTTTTTCTACATTGCTTTGTTGCAGTACTAAGTTTTTTACTATGTAAGAAGTCTCTAATCAGAGCAGAATTTTGCTCTGCCTCGGCCAGTAGCTTGAGGAAGGGACAAGAAACCCTGGACCCGGCAACTGCAAAATAACCTGCCAAACCTCTAGCAACTACTATGTTGAAACTTCAGGGTTTTTTTTCCCTAAATAAGTAATAGAAAAAGCCTAATAGAACTGTGGATGCTGTTGTTCACATAAATATCTCCTTCTTTTGGAAGATTACTAAGCCCTTGGCTTCTGTAACATCTTGTGACAGAAAATCCAATAGGTTAATTATATTTTTTGTATGTAGTTCCTTCAAATATCTGAATCTTGTTGTCATATAATTGAATGTGTTCTTGTATTATATGAGAGCAACAAGAGCATCCTACTCTCCCTAGACTTTAATAACATAATGTCCTTTATGCACTTCTCTAAACAGGTTGTCATCCTTTCAATCTCTCTACACAGCTATTGTTTTTAGACTGATCAGTATCTTAGCCCCACTCCCAGAGTCCCTTAGTTTTCATTAACTACTCTTTGATACATGGCCATCTGAACTGAACACTATATTAAGGAGGTATTACTGTTATGCCTGTATAGTGTTTTCAGGCCTGTTCTTTATGCATCTCACTACTGTTTGATTGATCCTTTCTCCCCGGCTCCCCTTTATTCTGAGCAGAGGTCCACATAGAAATGGTTATGATGCTACTCCAATCTGCATGGTTACAGGTAAGTCAGAACATAGTAGTGCATACTTCTACATGCTTTTTCTCAGTCACTGGTCTCTAATAGATTCCCAGCCTATCTTCATGTTCCAGTCTTTATCCTTCTATTAGCCTCAAACTCCTATTGTTTTGTTACTTAATAGCTATCTCAAAAAATTACAAACCTCCCCCATACTGGAAGGAATGAACACATAGGCGCTGACTTATTTTTGCCAGGGGTGGAAACCCAAGATGATGCCTCCCCACCCCCGGGGCACATCTGGAGCATAGCTGAGTAGAGCCTGTGAGGGAATGGGAGAAGATGTGGGCTGCCCGCTGCAGGCTTGGGGCTCCCTTTCCTGCTGCCCTCCTTCCACCTAGCATCCACCCCCACCCTATGCACAAGTCTGGGGGGCATATGCACCCCCCCACCCCAGTAGTGTGCACAATGTCAGGGAGCTGCCTCCCCTCTGCCCCCTGAATAAGCTGCTTGTGGCTATTCTGCTCCGCACCTTGGCTCCAGGCTGAGGTCCCATGCATTGCCCTGGCTGGGCAGCATCCCGAGGCCCAGCTCCAGCCTCAGCCCCACTACCTCGCTCACGGTAGGAGCCTCAATCTGCAACCCACCGCCAGAGACTTACCTCCAGGCACCTGGGGGAGCTGCTTTCCACCACTGCCTGGGGCTGTATTTCTGGTGTGCATGTGCACATATGCACATGCTGCCTCCACCGGCCCTGCTCTCCACTGCACCTTGCTGGCTAGAACTCTGCCAGCTTGCAAAGGGAAACCTGCCATTTCCTGCATTTTTCTGCAGTGAATGGAAAACCCGGATCCTCGCACACTACTGGGAATCTGTGACAAATGGAGTCATGCAGCCCAAGACCGGGGTTTGCTGTTCCCATTTTGGGATTGTCCTGCCTAATTAGGGCCAGGTGGTCACCCTACCCTCTTCCCAATGGGGCCAGTGGTGTCCTCTGCAGAGCACCTATATTTTCCAGTTTCTCTCTCTCACTGCCCCATTTTTCATCGTCTCCTCTCTCCATCCCTGCACATTCTTGTACCATCTCAGATACATTTACTGTAAGCCCAATAGGCTTCAGGTTTAGTCAGACTTTGAAACATGTTACTTGAGTAGGCTTTTATTGAAGACATAAAACTGTGATGAGGAATGCTCAAATGCCAGTACTTCAGTCAAAGTTGTCTTCCCTTTCTAAACAAAAAGGTGGAAAATTGCTTAGCTTAACCCATCTTTGTTAGTTGTTGTCACCAGTGAAGGCCTATCTTGGCTAGGCAACTGTAAGAGCAGTTTTTGTAACACACAAAATGTACAAGATTTGCTGTAAAGTGTGTTCTAGTTTTCATGTTACTAGGTATTTTGTTTTTGTTTAAATAGGATTGCATTTAGTTTTTGTTTTGCATCTGCTTTGCTATATATTTTCTTGTTCTGTATGCTTGCTGTGTCTGGCCATCTCCTTTGCTTGTACATAGGCAATAACCCACCCCCAGCAGTGCCCCATACCAGTGGCTTTTATTTAAACTCCAGCTTCCGGTTTCCAGTAAGCAAAAGGGCATGGAATGGGGGGCAGTTACATAAGCCAGGGGATCAGATCTCAAGCCTGACTGGCTGAACTGGGCAGTGATCTTTCTAAATGAATTGGCTAAGAAAGGAGCTAAAGCAGAGCAAGCCCTGATTGGAAAAGCTGGGGTGATGTCAGGACAAAGCATGTAAGGACCTCAGCTCAGCCCTTGTGCCCTTTGGGGCTGAGGCCTGTGCAACTAAAGTATAGCTGGGGAGAAGGGACTCCTCTGCTCTCCCTCTTTTAAGTGGAATAATACTGTGGAGGTATTAATTCTCAGAGCAGACCTGACCAGGGTTGGATTCTGGCATTTTTTGCTGGCCAGTTTGGACCAGGATTAAAAGCCTGGCATGCTTTGGGCCAGGGCTGAGAGCCTGGCATATTTTAGTTGCTGTTGCAACTTTTTTGGTCTTGCTGGTAGCTTTGATCAGAATTAGTCTAGCAGACTTAAGGCCTTGATTGGAATAATATCATGGCGGGTATTGATCCCTGCAGCAAACAGACCAGGAATGGAGTCCTGGCAGTTAGTGGCTAGGACAGGCCTGCTTAGCTGTGCATCTGAGTGAGACTAGCTGTCCAGGCCACAGCCGGACGGGTCTGATTCTCTTTTATTGCCTAGTCCAGGGTAAGTGCAAACAGACCTGTCACCCACCCCCTTACTGTTTTATAGCTGTTGTCTCTCAGTGCATAGCTAAGCCCCACTGTATGTTCAGGCCCAGGCCTGGATGGCTCCTTGTCTTTGAGGTTTTTTTTAAAGCTTGCCCCCCCCCAGTAGAGGTGGGGATTGGGACTAGGAATAATGGAAGTGAGGGATACTGACTGAAGCAGCAAGTCACCCCCTCAAAGCCACCGTGGACATAGAAATTGGCACCTTACAGCTTCCCAGGGAGCAGCGAGGGGGCCCCTTACACTGCAGAAAGATCTTTGCTCCCTAACAGCTTCCCAAGAAACAGCAAAACCAAAGGAGCAGCTCATAGGTTTTTTCTGGCGAGTAGCAGGTATAGGGGTGCAGGTGCCCAGAACTGACCCTTGGATGAGTCCCTCCCTCCATGTCTCAGACTGCCTGGGCATGGGTGGAGTTTCTCCTAAAGGGGTGCAAACTAGAGCCTATACTTTGTATATAGGCAGACAAGGTTCCTTGGGGGAATTTGATATCTTTTATTAGACCAACTCAAATGGTTGGAGAATAGTTATTAAGCAAGCTTTCGGGTTCAAAAACCCTTCGTTAGGCTAAGGAAGCTTCAGCAGTTGTATATAAGAATGTTTAAATTGGATTTGGTGTTTCCTTTGCTTTCTTTGCCTTTGTTTACTGTAACCTTTTGTGTTTATATGGCTTGCAAATGGGAGGGGGGGGGCTTGTTTATGCTGGATACCCCAGCCAAATTCAGTGATCCCATATTTCTGGATTGGGGCTTGAGCCACGGTGAAAACCATTTGGGTATCCCAAAATTTGAACCCAGACCTTGTTGCTGTCAACTTGTGCCCTGATGAAGGGTTACATTTTAGTCCCTGGATTTGTCCAAAACTGATGAGTCTGAGGATTTTTTAAGAGCAAGCATCATATTACTACCATTCAGCTTGTGTAGCAAGTATTCAGGCAGGAGAGGTTTTTCCTCTTGGGTTACAGCCCTATTTTAATGCCTATTCAGGTAGGCAGATTAGGTTTTCTATCCACACTTTGCCCATTTACATACTTGTATTTATACTCAAATGCAAAGGAATAAGAGACAACATTTATACAAGCAGCAGAGAAAATTAAGCAATATACAAACTTGCTTTTAATTCCAGTTGCTTATTGAATAGAAACATCTTTTTCCTTCCAATACATGACTTCATATGCCTGTACATTTGTTAATTTGGGACTCCTAGGAGGAAGCCCAAAGATCTCTGGTAGATTCACAGATGCTAGGGTCGGAAGGGACCTCAATAGATCATCGAGTCCGACCCCCTGCATAGGCAGGAAAGAGTGTTGGGTTCAGATGACCCCAGCTAGGATGCTTATCTAACCTCCTCTTGAAGACCTCCGGGGTAGGGGAGAGCACCACCTCCCTTGGGAGCCCGTTCCAGACCTTGGCTACTCGAACTGTGAAGAAATTCTTCCTAATGTCTAGTCTAAATCTGCTCTCTGCTAGCTTGTGGCCATTATTTCTTGTAACCCCCGGAGGCACCTTGGTGAATAAAACCTCACCAATTCTCTTCTGTGCCCCTGTGATGAACTTATGGGCAGCCACAACGTCACCTCTCAATCTTCTCTTGTGGAGGCTGAAGAGGTCCAGGTGCCCTAGTCTCTCCTCATAGGGCTTGGCCTGCAAACCCTTAACCATATGAGTGGCCCTTCTCTGGACCCTCTCCAGGTTTTCTACATCCCTCTTGAAGTGTGGTGTCCAATACTGCACACAGTACTCCAACTGCGGTCTGACCAGCGCCCGATAGAGGGGAAGTATCACCTCCTTGGATCTGTTCGTCATGCATCTGCTGAAGCACGATAAAGCGCTGTTAGCTTTTCTGATGGCTTCGTCACACTGCCGACTCATGTTCATCTTGGAGTCCACTAGGACTCCAAGATCCCTTTCTGCTTCGGTTTCATCAAGCAGGTCATTCCCTAGGCAGTAGGTGTGCTGGACATTTTTCCTCCCTAGGTGCAGCACTTTGCATTTCTCCTTGTTGAATTGCATTCTGTTGTCTTCTGCCCATATGTCC
>JAGPOW010000261.1:231826480-231884795 GCA_030014935.1 Caiman crocodilus
TTTGTCCTGCTGGGCTCTCGCAAATGTGAGCCTTGATAATTTTTTCAAAGACTTTGCCAAGGATGGAGGTGAGACTGACTGGCCTATAGTTGCCTGGGTTCTCCTTCCTCCCCTTCTTGAAAACGGGGACCACATTGGCCCTTTTCCAGTCCTCTGGGACCTGGTCCGTGCGCCACGAGTGTTCAAATATTACCGCCAGTGGCTGTGCAATGACATCAGCCAGTGCCTTCAGCACCCTCGGATGGAGCTCATCCGGGCCTGCTGACTTAAAGGCATCCAATTCCTCCAAGTGACTCTGCACCATCTCAGGGTCTACGCATGGCAGTCTGGTGCCTTGCTGCTGCCTCTCTACAATCCCAATGAGAGCCTTGTCCTGCCCCTCACTTAGGAACACTGAGGCAAAGAACTTGTTGAGGAGTTCAGCCTTGTCCTCCCTGCACAAGGTGTTTTTAATTCACTAGGAATCTGTATTTTCCAAGCATCCTGGCTGTTTGTTTGATTCTTCTCTTCATCACTTTCTGGGGACAGAAGTTAAACTCAACATGGGAAACAGAATCTAACCATAATACTTATGCATTATTGGTATCGTAATGTTTGCTGAGGGGCCCTGGACAGGGACTAGGATCTATTGTGCTAGACGTTATATGAAACATATATGATTGTTCCTAGGCAAAAGCATGTGCAATTTATAAACAAATCTAAAAATTCCCTACACTGTTACTACAGCAGTATATCATGTTACTAGTGAGTCTTTTGGGCTGCAAAAACCATTCCATCACAGCCATGACCACTGCAGCCAGACAGTACAGAATTCCATTGCAAATGGCTGCAGTTTAGACTGGCAGGGCTATTCTCTCAATGCAAAATGCCAAAACACAGCAGCTAAACTTGTTAGAAGTACTACTGGATCTGGAAGGACCACAGGTAGGTAGCAGTTCTTTTACATCTCATCCGGCACCTAGGAACCTCCAGCAACGCAAAGCCTCAGATAATTTAATAACTTCATATAACCTTCATGGAAAACAGCTCTCCTCTAAAACACTAGGATTTAAACTTCCATAATGGACTAGACAAAAAACACAATGTGAAGTGGAAGCCTCTCATTTTCCAGGAATTTTTGTCCTCTCAGATCTTTACTGTAGGTGAAGAAGCATAGCAGAGGCCCTGACTCACTTAGGGGCATTTCAGGGCTTAGTGACACTGAATCAGACTAGAAGCAGATTCTACTGGATTCCCATAGAAATGGTAGAACATATCCTAGTGTAACAGACACACAAAGGACTGTGTATTTTTTTTTTTAAAAGAAACATTACTACAGCTTTGATTCAGCAAATTACTTTAGTATTTGCCCAACATTAAGTGTCACCCAACTGAAGTTGTTTGGCTGATAAGTGGTAAGAGTTTCAAGGCAGGGCCCATCTTTTTATTACATATTGGGACAGTGCCAAGTATTGGAGCAAGGTGATGGCCCTCAAAAGTTTTGCAATGATTATAGCAACCCTTTAATTCTCAGATTCTTAAAATCATAAGTCCAATCCGAGGTTTAGAGATGACAGATGCAACTTCTGCTTGTAGTATGTTTACATGTTTTGGTGCACATGCTAAACCAGTGGTTCTCAAACTTATTAGAAGCACACCTTAAAAATGCCAGCTCTTAGCTTTATTTTTTTATTTATTTTTTACTACAGGACTAGGGAAACAAATTACACGTAAACCAGTATAAGCGATAGGAAACTGGTTCAACTCTGTAACACAACAGAAATTCAGTGCACATAAACTGCTTACAAAGTGGCCAAAACTGGTTTAAGACAAACCTGGAAGGATGTAGTATAACTGATCTGGGTTACATCAGTTTATTGAACTTCTGTCCCAGATCCCCTCCAGATGCAACTGACAGACCCTAGCATTCCAGGATGCTTTGCATCACCCCTGCAAGCCCCACCTTGCAGGATGGACAGGCTAGCCTTAGCCCAAACTGTTTGCTCCAGCCAAACAGGGAAGCATGCTCTAGCATCCCCCAGCTTCTGGCCTGGACCACCGTAGGACTGTGGCTGTATTTTTGGAATGAAAAATGAATCTCTGTTCACTTGCTTAACCTGTGAAGATTGAATCGATTCTACCTTGGACTTTTTGGCCATCTGTACTTAGTCTAGAAGAATTCATTAAATACCACAATAGGTTCGAATGGTTTTGACACTCTGGATCCTATTTGAAATCTCTAGATTTATCTTGCTTATCATGTGTAGGAGTTTGCACAGCTAAGAGCACTAATCCTGTGTGGTACCCTGCAGCACCCTTAAAAAAACTAAAAGAAACCATGGTTGAGAATCAGTGTACTAACAGACAGGACAAGAAAACAAGCAGTGGGCAGCTGACAGCCACATGATTAACAACAAGGCAAGGTGGGATCAGTTGAGTGTCAGGCTGGGTACCTTTGCAAAAGCTTGTTTTTATTTTTTATTTGAAGATCCTAGGAGCATCTTTACTTTCCAAGCACTGTGAAAAAGCAACACTTACCCATGCAGAAGTCCCTCAACTTATTTATAAAGGCATTCAATATAAAAGCCAAATAAAATTAATCTGCAAGAGCCACTAGACTCTATCCAGACTGAGGGGGAATGACTTTGGGGTACTTTATATATTCACAACATGTTCAGTGATAACAACTCTTAGGTTATTCTCCAAAAGTGCAATAGAGAGAGAAGCATCACCATTAAATAGGTGATGCACTATCACTATTTAATATTTTCAAACAACTTTTCAACTTCAACTTTTTTTTTCTGAAATGTGCAGTTCTATTATGGCTTGAGCAGCAATTTTGATTAGTTTGTTAAAAGATGTGGAAGTCAACACTATCAGTGTAGCTTGTACACAAATAAATGTTTAGTGTTTGGTCCCTGAAGTAGGACCACTTAATGATGGTTTCCAGAGTGTTCTTCTCCACTCACCTGAGGATGGCCCATGCTACACATTTAGGAGAAGGATATCAGCATGTGTAGGAATCCCTAAGCTGTCTTTGGCTAATTCAGTACCAACAGCACTGAATTGTGGCCTAGGTTCCAGCACAGGGTGTACAAGCTCACCTGTGATTTTGGCTCATCTTGCAGGCCACACTGATGGTTGTGTTGCTGTAGTCTTATTACCATTAATACTCAACTGGACCTACCTGTGCCATAGTTATACTTCCAACCAAAAGGCAAAGGTAGCCTATAAGTCAGGAGAAAAACACTACACCTTAACCTGAGGTTAGCATTTCACCCACAGGAAGCAGGAGACATGAAGACAATTCCTCCCTTATCTGAAAGTACTGCACACCTCCCCCCTTTACACATGCTTAGGGACATTTCAGAAAAAAAAAAATCAAGATAAACCAGGAGCTTTATCTTTAGGAGCCTTAGGAAAACAATGAATTATTTTGGGTAAGAGAGAAACCTGAGAAATAACAGACAAGAAAGCAATTATTTCTTTTGATACAGGCCCCTGCCAAGCTACCTAGCTTTCAGCAAAATAGGAGGTAGGCTGGAGCTGAGCTCAGTTTCAGATAAATTGTGATTACATTTTGATCATAGTTTCCAACAAACTTGTGAGCTTTAAAATTCCTTTAGACGTTGCATTGGTGCAGCAAGTAAAACATATACTTTGGATATAACTAACATTCACACACGTTCCATTCAAACAAGCAAATGAAAGTGAACACAAGAAGTCTACTAGAAAAATGACATTCTGCCCCTCCCTGGTTGATACATGTACCAGAAAGTATAAATATAAGGCCATTTTCTTCTTCAGCTGCTTCAGAACTCAACAGCAGTTTACAACAGGGGTCTGGGGTGTGGACTCCTTTGTGTATACAATGGGCATGACCATGGATTTTTTATTTTATTTTTTTTTAACAGGATGCAGACAACAACTGGGCAGATTTGTGGGTGTCCCTGTATTGAGAGAGGAGTGGAAAAATTGTTCAGAGGTTGTGATAGAGGCCCGGTTGAGTCCTAAAAGCCTTGAGGAGAACTGCAAACAGGTGGATCCAGAAGGAAGACTGAAATGAAAATTAGAATAGTAAATTCAGAATACTGTTCTAATGGGCTACTGGAGTAATTTCACTAAATCAAAGAGGAACATACTTCCACTAAAGGATCCTAACACAGAATACTGATTGGAAAATCCAGCTGGAGCTAGTTCCAGAAGCTTGGAGTAAGAATGTATAGCACCACTAAAAAGTTAGAAACAGTGAGCAAGCCTTTGCTTGCTGAATATTTCATTAAACAGCCTGCTGGCACATGGTAGCCAGCACAGGCTTTTAGACTGTAACTTCCTTCAGGCAGGGACTGTGTTCTGTGTTTGGACATCAGTACCTACTAGGCTTTGGCTGCTAGCATTGTACAAGTTGCTTTTGCCTTTGAAAACTTGTGTTCAAACTTGTGTTGCCAGAGAAATTACACTTTCACATCTCTTAATACTGGTAAGTAGATATATATCCATAATACAGAGTCAGGCCACAGCCTGGTGGCTTGCTGAAAAAAAGGAATATCACAAGTTAGGAGGAGACATACTATGAGAACTGGCCAAGGGTGCTTACTTACCGTGTTCCACCTCTAGTCTCAATTTACCCTGTGCTGCACATCTTCTAGCACCAACTCCATTCTGAAAAAACAGACAGTTGTACAGGTACCTGTGGAAAAGGCATGGGGAGAGCCATAGTAGGGATACAGCAGCACCTGTAATTGGACAGTTTGCTTATGGGTTAGTTAGATAACTAAGGAGCTAATTCCCCCACACACCACTTAACAGAATGATGTTACAAAAGTTGTTCTTCACAAGAAAAACATACATTGTAATACCATGTATCATGTAGATTCTTTTAGCAAAAAATTCGTAACACTATCTTGTTACTGTTCTAAAAAAAATAAATAAAATAAAAAAGAAGGAAATTAAAAGAGCAAAATACACTAAAGCAGCAGTAGGACTTGCTCAAAATCAAAAGGAAGGACATTGTGAATTAGGCCTTTGCTCTGCCTTTTGGTGCCACCCTGGCATTGTAGCCCTATAGTATTGTGAGTGAAACAAGCACACAGCACAGACAACATCATGTGTTGAAAGCCCTGACAATCAAAGCCTTGTAATGGCAGAATACAAAAGGTTTTTTGTCTATAACTGCCAGAATCATTCTAACCTACTTCTGAGTACTTTTTAATAATGGGTTTGGCTGAGGTGTTATATTATTTATGAAAGTTCTTCTGTCAATCCCCTTGCAAATAAGATGCTGCAGAGTAAGTTTCAATTTTGTATTAAACCTTTCTGTGCAGTAACATTATCGTTACCAACAAATCTTCATATTTGCTGTCAAAGCACACGTTTGGTTACCTCCAAAATTACATGCAAGCATGAAGAGGCAAAGGCAAAAAAACGTTTCAAACCACTTAGGGCAAATGTGGGTGGGGGGAGAGAAAGGCTGCAGAATAATGAAGAATCTTTAGTTCTTATTTGTTTCTTTGAGATATAGGTTACATGTTCATTTTAGTATCCAAAATTCATTCACAAGTGATCAAAAGCACAGTCGCAACACAGGAACAAAGGATTTACCTAATGAGTCATCAAAGTGCTTTATTTTATAAAGCCTTGCTCATGTCTGGAGTGTAGTCTAAGCACTAAGATATACAACGCGAGTCTTCCTCACCTGTCCAAATAATGTTTATCAACAAGAATGAGTGACAAAGACTGTTACAGACAAAAAGAAAGCTTTGTTGTAAGCGTCTAAAAAGCATATGCTATTGGCCACAATTAAATATTTGCTTGAACAATGTATGTGCATCTCTTTTTTACTTCAGGGTCTCTCTGCAGTCTCATACCTTTAGAAGCCACTGCATACCTCAAAAAACAAATGTGTGTGAAACCAGAGTTAACCTGGGGGACTAGGGTAGAGTGGGAGACAAAAAAAAAAAATAATCAAGCCACAGTATCAACTTATTTAAATACATACAAATACAAATTGTACACATACATTACAGTACTGCTAACATTACCAAGTCAAAGATGATAAAACCATAAGGGAAAAAATTGTATACAGCAATAAAGGAGGTATTGCCATTGGCTGCTGAAGATATCATGATTTGCAGCTATTTAAATAGATTTCTCTGAAGTAAGCACTACATACATTATGCACAGTTGCAGTCTTAATAGCACTGACATTAAGTTATTGGAGAAGGCATCCTGGCACTCCTGGGTTTAAGTTATAAATTATGGTGGGAAGGTGTGATTTTGTTTTTAAATTGCCTACAAAATCTAACTGTTTCAACAAAGACTTTTAAAGGCACAGCTTTAGCACAGTGTATAAGTAGGTAATAAACTTTAAGCATTTCTAATTTTGTCTCTTTTAAGCTTGGAACTGTTCAGGAAGATACAGGAAAAAAGAATGTAAATACAATATATTTGTTTATATTGTTAACAGGTTAAAATAAACATGATCAACACAGCTTTAGGCAATGTATCATACAATCAAATTAGGTAAACAGTAAAACAAGTAATTTAAGATGATAAAAAGAACATCTGAAAAACCTCAAACAATTTTTCTCCATTTATTGTAAAAGAGATTCTACCATGGAGGTGAATGAGACGTTCACTTTAGTACACTACTGCATGTTACACCTTGAAAGATGACAGATTACCTCATCTGTACTGCAAAATAAACTTTACATGTAAACTTCAAAAATCACATACTGTACACAAACTCTGAAATTCAAAAGTATCCCTGTTTTCCTAATAATAATGTAAACAGTAAAATTCAGGGTTGATTTTTAGAGGGATAATTTATAATAAAATACCACTGTTTAAAAAGTACAACATAAGCATTTAAACTTCAGATTATCATTAAATTACAGGAGGGTAGAGATTTCTATCATTGTGTGCACTTTCCTGTGCTGAAAAATGTAGCTACTATTGCCCAAAACTATGCACTTCTTCCAATAAGCTTTTTCCCCCTTGTAACATGATTAGTTCCTATATTGCAAGAATATAAAACAATGAAAAAACTTCAGGTAGTAAAAGTGAAATAAGCAGGGTTTTCCCTCAACATTAATTTGCTGCAGCAAAAACATATACACAGCATGAATATGGCATTAGCTCCTTGTAAGACAAGAGACATTAGCTCTTTGATGCTTTGGAGTCTGGATTTCCTGATGCAATGTGCTGATGCAAAGAAAATAAAAAAGCAGCAATAGAGCTAGGGAGCTAACAGGAAAAGCTTCCGGCACCAAGAGCTTAACGTTGCAGCTATTTTTTAAGGAGTGCCAGCGTGCAGGGTATAAGTGTAACACATTCTCAGTAAGGTTTCTATAATTATTATCATCATCATCATGAATACTGTCTTGCATCCTTTCAGTTCAAAAAATAAACTGATCCACAGTTTACAATTTGATACCAATATTGTAAATTTAACATGCATTTACTCCTCCCCCACCACCACCCCACACCTCTTTGCTCATTCATTCCAAGTCAGCTAGTAGCATCAGAATGTTGCCTTTGCAGTGCACTCTGAGTAAAGCTGAGCTATTTAATTAATTAATTAATTTATATTTTTTTTGCACACACAAAAAGTCAGAAATAGCTAGAACTATGCTGGGAATATCAGGCAGCTGTTAAAGCGAATATTCCACCCTGTAGCGGTCATCTTTGCCAGCAGATGTAAACAATGGGGTTGCTTTCTGCAAGATGAACACTTCTCTGAGTTCCTTTTTCCCCCCTTATTCTTGTAGCCACTGCTGCTGTCCCCAGGTCTTGTGTCTGTCTTATTTAATGTGCTAGGTTACGTCAAGATGTTGGCAATAAAGTCCAAGAAGCGCTTTGAATACTGTTCAGGGTTAACTGTTGAAATCTCTGCACCAGCCTAGACAGAGAAATAAAAAACAAGGAGGAGGGCAAAAGCAGTGTTATCTTAGTGTTTTTAAGTGTAAACAGTTACTTACAATTCCTTACTGATACTTCACAAAGTTAGGTGGACACATATAGGTACCCCTGCTGATGTCAATAGGAGTTTGTGTTGGGAGTGACTATAGCTACTACTGGCATAATTGCAAGATCAGTCATTCCATTTTTGGAGAATATCTTATTGTACCTTAAAATGCCTTCCATTTCCCAGAATATAATTATTTCACACTGCAGGTTTCTTTCAAATGTCCTTCACATAAGAGATGGCCATGGGTTAGGACATGGATTTCTGTTTGTTTAACATATATAAAGCTCTCTGAATGGCCACTTTATCTTTAAAAGACAAAATCAGCTTGATAACTGTAACACTTTCTCACATATGCATACATTTACATCCTGGGCCCACTGAAATACCTGCTGACTAACAGATTCAGAATTTCACTACTGTTTTTCAGCAGAAGCCCTTTTTAAAAGCCCCTCTGCACACATGTGGATAGTGTTAGCTTTATTTTACACATGGGAAAACTTGTGGCAATCAGTAGAAAACCTCCCATTGAGTTCAGCAAGAGTTGGATCAGTGTACAAGCAGTGAAACCGATTATGGATTAAGTGCTGTCAAATGAACAAAGTAAACTGCAAATACATTTTCTAGTCTCTTCTAGCTGTAATAATGTTAGCTGTTGCTAATAACAATAGTAGATAAAAAATATTTCAGGCAGAGGTGTGATTTACATGCTGACTACATTTAAAGTCCATTAGTAATTGCCAGCTAATGACTGTAGAAGGGCTGCCTCCACTTTCAGCTGTCTTGGCAGTGTATGGCAAAAATGATACCTTTCCAAATTCATAAATAGGATTTATTGTTGAGAATTGTAAAGCAACTTGGAATAGTGAAGTAATACAAATTTATTTTGTTAAAAGAAAAATAAGGGCCTGATCCTGTACATGTAAGCAACTTAATCTGAATGAGCCCAGATGAGTAAAGTTGTTTAAAGTTATTCATGTATTTGAATGGTGACCCACAATGACAGAAGGAAAAATTCCTTATCTCATGGAGAGACTTTCCTATTTTTATCTTGACTCTGTTGTTCCTACAATTAGCAGCATAAGATAGCCATAGTCCTGTTTCTGTATCTGCAACAACAACTAACACATAAAAAGCTGTCTTTGATGAAGGTTCTCAAAATGCTTACTAGGCAGTACCTTTTAGGTTTTTCTTATTTTTCAAATAGTAACTTTTTTTTAAAGAAACTGTACAAAGCAAGCCATATTATACTTTCTAGTATAAGTTCTCAGCAGGTTGGTCCAGAAACTGAAACAGTCATTAGGCCCCAGCTTTTCTGAAATGAAATCCATGATGGACTTTCATGGAGCCAGGATATGAGCATAAGCACATACTATATAGATTTATTTGCAGGATCCAGTAGAGATCCTCTTTGTATTTAGCCATTTTAGAGAGAGATGAATGAATTCCTTCTGGCCAAAAACATTTGCTCAAACCATCCGCATAATCAAGGTGTGAAGTTGGTTTTTCTTCCATTCTTGGCAAACAAATGTTGCCTCATGCTATGGATCATTTGCAGTAATAGCAGGTTATTCAGGTCTGACAGATTTTTTCTTTAACTTGGTTACAAAGTTTTAAGAGTTAGCTATTTGGAAAAAAATCAGTACACTATACTAAGTTTGTCAGCATTTGGAATTGTGGATTTTATTTTTTAAAGAGAATTTGATGCCCCAATGTCAGTCAGAAATGGTTTTTGTTTTTGGTTGTACACTAAAATGTCCTCTGAGGGGCCAACAAACTCTGTGATAAACAAACGTCACACTATGAAATGAATGTATCCAGGTGTGTCGTGCTATACACCTCAAAATGTCTTAGAAATACAATACCTGGAAAGGAAATAAAAGTACTCCCGTATCTATAATAGTGTTCACCTGTAAAGAACACTACAGATGAGCTAAGGTGGCACTTTTACTCTAATATTAAATACATATGACAGTACTGTAGTTTGTAAAATATTTATATGTTTAATTAGCATAACTGAAAAACAAACATTATTTATATTGTGCTCTTCCATAAGTCTAAAATGTTATATTGGGCCATTATATAACAAGCATTCAGAAACAGCAGTGGAACTAGAGGAAGCAAAACGCATACTTACGCCATGCTTAACAGTTTTTGCTGCATGAGCTGCTTTCTTTTTTGCATCATAATGAGTAAGAATGTCAATAATAGCCATAAAGTATACTTCCTTCCTGGGTGCACCTGCAAAATAGTAAAAACATAGCAGCAAAAAAATGTTAATCAGCGTTTTATAAGTCAACATTTCTGTATTTGGTACAAGAGACTGTAAAAGTCAATTGTCAGCTTAAGAGAAGGGATCTTCAGCCAAAGTTTTAGGCATGGAAGAAGTGCAGACTTAGGCCCTTTTTATTTAAAGATTAGCTGCACTCATATTTTATGAAAGAAAGTGAAAAACAGTTCAAAATAGAACACTACCAGACAGATGTCAAAATATGATTGCTGATTTGAGTCAAACATGCACTTCCAGTTACTCCATGATTGAGAGAAGTATAATTATGGAACACTAGCCAAGTGCATAGAGGCCATACTTCTATGTTAATCAACAAGACCTACTATTCATTTAAGGAGAAGACAATCTGATTTATCAATGAACATTATAAATAAATATATATATAAGCAGAGCCTTAAATAGAAAACAGATACATTATCTCTCCTTAAACAAGCCAAAGGAAACAAAATAATCCTTCTCAGTTTTATGTATTGACTTAATAGCCCAGTTCTATGCTTCTTCTGTGGAAGCCTTCTATGCAACATTTTATGTGGAATACAGAACTGAGCTCCAAGTCTACATGTATTTTTAAAAATAGTAGTGAATTTTTGTATACACGTTAAGACAGCAATTTGTTCATTTTGCTGGATGACTGCTAATAGTCTTGGCTTATCTGCCAGGGTAAAGAGCAGTTATGTGCAGTAAACAGATTTCCCAAAATGAAAAACTGTTTTTCATGAAGTCTGACTAAAAATCATTGTACCTCTACACAGCATGATGTAGTGTAAGTAGCTCAGCAAGTACATTACCTGCTTGTGCTATAGGAGAACTGTTTTACTGTGTTCTTAGACATCACAATATCCAAGAAATACATTATTAATTATCAAAGCAGAGCATTAGAGGTCTCTTCAACTTTTTTCTTGCTGCACCAAAAATCAACTTATTTCCTTTTTTACAGCATAAATTATATTCTTCAATACAACTTTACCTTTATGTGATTATACAAGCTTTGAGATTGATACAAAAAAAATCAAAACATACATAAAAAATATTTATAGCAATACTACTCACTTTCGTGGGCTTTTATTCCATAAACATCAATGTTTGGATCAAATTCTCCTGGAGGCAAAGGCGGAGAACTGTTCAGTGTGTTTCCTGGACTGTCTGGAGGTGTTCCAATTGGGTGGGCTCCATCACTTTCCCCTTCATCTTCTCCATCATTCTCCTCACACTCTACTTCTTCCTGTTCAGCTCTCTCAACATCATGAATTCCAACCAGCAAGCTGTAGTCCATGAGTTTTAACTGGGCAAGAAACTAGAGGGCAAGAAAAAGCAAGATGACAATGTCACTGAAAAGTTTAAAATCTGCCTATTAATATGGGAAAATAAAAGATGAATGTCTGTTAAGAAAACAGAAACTCCATGAGGGAGTGGGTGGGATGATGGTTTAAGATAGTTTGAAAAAAATCTTTAGGACTAATGTACAGAGAAGACAACCCAAGGTGTGTGATGAGCAGGAATCTGAATTTTCCGTTACCACAGAAAATTTTCCATTACCCACTGATTTCCCCTTTTTGCAAAAGTGGGAAATCTATGGGTTTCTCTGCTAAGAGCAGAGTTCCAGCCTGCAAGAACTGTTTGCAAAAGGGGCAGGAAACCCCCAGTCCAGCCTGGAGGGGGAGGGAGAAGGGCAGGGCCTGAGGCTTTCACTCTCCCAGGGCTTGCCTCAGGCTCACTCTTTGCTCCTGGAGCCTGTGTGGTGGTAAGTGGGGGCTAGGGGGCTGTGGGGAACAGCTGCAAACATCTGCCCCCCATGACCTGGTGTGGCAAGGGGCACCGGAGTTGCAGGGGATCTTACCCCGTGCTGCCCTGGAAATGCACCTATTGCATGCAGGGCTGCAGTGAGGGCAGCTGCACCCTTCAAAGCAGGGACAGGTGCAGGAGGTGTGTCGCTGGGACAGTGTGGGGTGGGAACGCTGCAGTGGTGAGATCCCCGTATGAACCCACAAGGCTGGGGAGGCCCCAGGGGAGGGAATCAGGCCAGCAGGGAACAGGAGCTCTGCTTCTCCCTGCTTCCCACCCCCAGGGCCTCCAGAATCTAGCAGATGCAACCTGGTGCAGCTGGGGACGGCAGTGCCATGCAGGGATCTTGCCACTGCTCAGCCTCCCCACTGCTCCGGTGATGTGCCTCCAGTGTCTGCCACTGCTCTGAAAGGTACAGCTCCATGCTGCTGTGCACAGGAGGTGCATTGCCAGGGCAGCAGGGTGGCAAGAAGTGGCAGTGAGGTTTTCTGCATGGCTCCTCTGCTCCCTGCGCCAGGTCACAGGGGAGGGAAGCAGGGCAGCAGGGAACAACAGACCCCCTCCTCAATGCTGTTCTACTGATTTAGGCACTGGAGGCATGTTGCCAGGGAAGCGGCTGGGGGGGTGAGAAGCAGTGGCCAGGAGATCTGGGGCAGCTTCGCTGCTGCCAGTCGCACTGGGTCATGCCTCCCAGGCTCCTCTCCGCCACACACAGCCGATCCTAGCTCCGGCTTTAGCTGTGGCCAAGTATGCCCCGTGCCACCACTGCTCCAGTGGCCCTCGCCACACTCAGCCTGGCTGCTGCCTCCTCGCCACATACAGCAATGTGCTCCCTCACCCGCAGCAGCAAGTGTTGGAGGCATGTCGCTAGGGCCCAAGGGGGCCAGGGCAAGCAGAGGCAAGGAGATCCCCGGCAGCTAGCTCTGTTCTTACCTGCCGTGCCAGGACATGCCAGCCAGGCTTTGGAGGCCCTGGGGAACAGAAGCAGGGCAGGAGCCTGAACCAACAGTCTGCACCTGCCCCATGTACAGATTTGGGGGTTGTGGGTCCCCCCTGCTTCCTGGAGAGTGTGTGTGCGGCAGCAGGGAACTGACCCTCCCCCTCCCTCTCCCCCTATCCTGAAGGAGCCACCCATGGCTCTGTCCTGCTTCCCACTCAGTCACTGCAGCCATGCACTGCAGCCCCAGGCCCCAAATCCCATCCAGCTGGGCAGCAGCCTCAGCCTACTCCTGCCCTCGGTACAAATCTGGGTGGCACGGGTCCTTCTGTCCCCTGGGAGTGCATGCAGCAACAGGGCGCTGTCCCGCCTGAGGTCGCAGAAGGGGGGGAGTGGGGGCAGGGGGCTGCTGATTTGGATCCATAGCCCTGACAGCTAGGGGCCACCTCTGGCAGGGCTGGGGAAGCAGGGTCTGTGGGTGGGGGGCAAGGGGCACCAGCAGGGCTGTGGAGGGACCTTTAGTTTTAATCATGGATTTGAGGTTTTTTAGCAGAGAATATGTGATATTTTAGCAGAGAATTTGGTATTTTTTATCAAGGAAAATCAGAATCCCTGGTGATGAGAGTTGAAGTAGCTGATGACATCCATTTTAAATGCACTTTATTATTTTGCTATGTAGAACTCACCATGCTTATCTCTAGGCCTGTGGAAAATGCACTACTTTTATCATCTTTATAAGGATCGGGGGAAAGCACATGGGTGAGGATGCATGCATATGCTTGCATATGTGCACGTGTGTACACGTATACTTGTGAATTTGGCCTCCAATGGTTCTACTTGCAATTGTTCATACAAACCCACTACATTTTTATAAATGCCAGAGGTTCAATAGAGGTCCAAGTCACAGGAGTCAGATTAATATTTAAGAAGCACAAGCAGAGTCCTGTTGGGGCAACTTGCACAGTGCTAGGGTCTATGCTGCATTCTACTGTAGTACTCACAATTACATGAATGTCAAGTTTCTCTTCAGCCTGTTGGAACTGCAAGTCTTTAGAAACATCTGAGATTACTTTTTGGGGAAACATGCAATTATCCAGCTGGAGAGGCTATCAGCAGAACTCATCTCAGTTTTACTAATCACACTAGCAGCTCAGAGGTTGAGTACCTCCTGTTGTAACCTATATTTTACCACCCTGGTCTACTAATGACGAACATCTTTAAAAGAATCTGATTTTCTCTTGTGAAGAGTCAGGCTCCACGTCTTAGGTGGGCATTTTGCCTCCTATCCAGCAGCCTGATTATGACCATGTTATGTACTGTGTTTCTTTCGCAGACTAGTTTGTTAAGACCTGACACATAATCATAATTCTTTTTCCTCCTCTGGACTTCAAGCTGAGCTCAAGAAGAGTGAAAAGGAGATGGAGAAAATGGTTTCAATTACTGGACCCATTAAAATGTAAAACATAAACCAGGGCTGCTCAACCTCCAGCTCATGAGCTATGAGCCCATGGAGCTTTGGCATCCAGCCCATGGGGCTGCCCCAGAGTCAGGAAATTTGGCATTGAAAGAGCAGTGACCATTAATATAGCTACCCTCCCTGCCACACCAAATTCCCAAACCTCAGGCCCCACATGGCCCACTATACCCCCTTACCTCCAGAGGATCAGGCCACATTCCCTTCTTTCCCCTGCAGGGCCAAGCCATGCCCCCTAGCCCTCTACAGGGCCAGGCCAAGTCAGGGCCCTTCTCCCCCTACATGGGGCTGGGTTGAGCCTGGGCCACACTCTGCTTCTCCACAGGACCAAGCCATTGCCCCACTTCCTCTGAGGAGCCAGTTTGGGGCCAGGATGCCTGCCATCCCCTTCCCTGTAGTCAAATGGAACCCACTATGCCCATTCTGAGTGCCAGATGGGGACGCTTGTCCATATCTGACCTGTGGGCAGACAGGGCACTGTCTATATATGGCCTGCAAGAGGAAAGAGAAGAGTTTGAGCACCATCAATATACACCATTGCTTTTGGATCTACATTTTGCTATAGTACACGACTAGAATCATTCTTTCTTCATGGCCACTGCCCTGTTCCTAATATAAGGGTGAGCAAAATAAGGCCCGCGGGCCAGATCTGGTGTACCAAGGGATCTTGTCCAGCCTACAGTGGATCCCTGAGCCCTGCCTAGCCCAGCCCAACCCAACCCAGGAACACGGGTTAGTTTGGGCTGTGTCGCATGCAGTCAGTCCTGTTGCCTCGGGCATGCAGCGGGGCTGGGATGGTGCAGCTGCTGGACTCACTTTCTGGCAGTCCCAGTGGCAGCTCCTTCTGGCTGCTGGAGCTTCTGGACCTGATTCTGCTGCCTGTATACACCCCAACCCATCTGCTATGCACCCACTGCTGGGAGCTGGGCTCATATGGGAAGGCAGATGGAATGAGGTTGCAGGATAGCAGGAAGTAGGACAGGCAAGCAGAGCTAGGGCTGGTATTGAAGGGCAGTGACAGCATAGGGCTGAGGCCCAAGGCACAGCTGTGATCCACTGCCTGCATGTCAGTGGGACAGGCACTGGTTAGGTCCTTTGGGCCCTGGCCCTATGCTGTCACTGGCCCAAGGTCCTGGTCCCAGCCGTGCCTGCCTGTCCCACTTGTGGCCTCATCCTGTCTGGCCAGCTGCATGCCCTGCCCACGTGGGTCCTAGCTAGTCTCAATGGAGACTCCGGGATGGTGATAACATAGGGACAGGGGCTGGGGCTGAGCCACGCCACAATACGTTCCCTGCACACCTTTGCCCATGGTGCCTGTCACAGGCACGGGGAACATACTGAAGCTCTGCCCCTGGCCCCAATCCTGCACTGTCACAACCCCATAATTGTGGTCATGCCCACTCACTCCATTTCCAGATGCCATTCCCTGCCTGGCGGCAGCTCCATTCCAGCTGCCTGGGCCAGAGTGGAGGAGAGCCACTTAGGGTGACATGCGGGCAGTGGATTGCGGCTGTGCCCTGGGCCTCAGCTCTGTGCTGTCACTGCCCTTCAATACTAGCCCTTAGGGAGTTTTGGTGAACTGTTGTCAGGGGGAGGGAGCACACAGGAAGGGGTGTGGGGGTTATGACCAGGCTTGCAGCAGCTCATCAAAACTTCCTAAGTGGCCCTTGGGCCCAAATAATTGCCCACCTCTGACCTAATAGCTAACCTCTGTGGAACCTGGTACAGTCACTTGTATCATCCCCATTGCCTGCCTTGAACAACCCAGGCTCTGTGGTGCGGGACAGGGGGCCTGCCCAGAGCCTGGTCTGCTGATGGCAAGGAGACTGCAAGAGGCTGCACTGGCATCTGCAAAGCCTAGCCATAGGTGTTAATCCTCTCTTCCCCCTACCTTGCTCTGTCACCTTCTGGTTCCTGCTGGGGCACCACATGGCCCCCCCCACCCCTTCTAGACTGTCCCCTCCCCATGCTAAACGATAACCAGTAAGCTATAACTGGTTATCCCTGGGCTTATCAGTTAGACATTTAACTGTTCACAACCCTAATGGGGAACAGACACAAAGGTCAGAGAAGGAGATGGAGACATAGGGAACAAAAAGGCAAGGAAAGTGAACAGAAACTAGGGAGTGCAGAGAGTGAATGATGATAAGGAATAGTAGGACAGAGGTGTGCTGTAGCTTGAAAGCAAAGCAGAGGAACAGAGATTATGTAGAAAAACTCATGGAGCAAGTAAGGGTAATACCAGTAGAGTGATAGTGAACAGGTGATAATTTTTGCTGTGGGTGGTAATCTGGAAAGCCAGCGAAGGTGACTATCGCCATCTAAGAGGAAGGGAAGTATAGCTTACAACTAGATTTTGACAGGAGAGACAGAGAGAGAGATGAAAGAGCTGCTTCCAGAAGTGTTGCAAAGGAACAAATTATAAGATGCATCAAGATCCTGTATGTAAGGTGAGAAGGAAAAAGAGGAATCAAATAGAACTCAAGTGCTGGGGAATAACATACAACACAACATAACACTCTTGCTCTCCCAATGTTGATGGAGCGAAGCGAGAGTTTAAGAAGAAAAATGAAGAGTAGTTTTACAGTTTCTCAGCCTGCTGAAGGGTGTTTGTACCCACAAGCTTGCAGAGAAAAAAATTTCTAACTATTTTAGTTGATCTAATAAAAGATATTGGATTTACCCAAAGATTCCTGTCTGAGTAGTTTTAACCACTTTTAGCTTAAGAAAGTGAAAGACCTAATGGCAGGGACCAAATAAGAAGTGAGCCTGAAGAAGGGCTGGAGAGCTAGACTTAGGTGTTGTTAATACAGAAGTGATGAGGTTCCACAGAAGTGGACAATGTTGGCCAGATGGCAGGTGTAGTTGAGGAGAAAATGAGAGTACCCAAGCAGATATTTGAAGAACTTAACTAAAGGAAGGCAGAGGGAAGATCTACCAATGATATGGCTGAGAACAGCCAGTAAAGAACAACATTGAGGAAACTCAATGAAGAAAGTGTTCTTGAAGTTGGTGGCCTATGGCTGCAGATGAATTGACTTGGGGAAAGATCAACACATTTGCAATGGAAAGACAATTCCTTGCTGATTTTTGTGAGGACAGGTTTGTTGTCTGAGAGGGTGGGAAGTGAGAGAAGGGAACTGAAAAGAGTGCTGGAAGGCAACACACTAGTGGCAATAGAGTTGGTTTAGAGTGCATTTAGCTATAAATACCGTGTAATGAAATAATGATTTTTAAGTGTTTTACATTTGTTTAATATATTCTCAAAACCAAGTGTTTATGCACTGGACAAAAAATACTCATACTTTGGGCAAGTCAGCTCATTCTGTTCTTGTTCAGACTGAGCAGTTAATTGATAAAAAAAAAGTCTAGATTTTGGTCTGCAATTATTTACCATAGTGATCTGCATCTAAGTTAAATGCTGCTCCTGCATACATTTCAACTGTCAGTACTAAGGAAGCCCTCAGAATAGGATTATAAAACTGGCATTATAAAATTTGCCCTCATATTTAAAAACACAGTGAGTGATGATAAGCAGAAGAAGACAACATACAATCAGTGTTTTGGAGATAAAATATCTACTGTATTCATTGCATTTCTTAAAATCTTCTTTACACCCTAAATTAATGTAAAAAGTTTAGTCAGCAAAAATGTCACATGCTTTAAGAAAGGCTCAGGCATATAAACCCAAAACTTCACCCATCCTAAAGCTTCTAGAACTGGAGAACAAATCTTTTAGCTTAATATATTTTATACAACATATTCATGTGTTTATGTAACACATACATATTCATAATCCACCACTCATTCCACTGATGAGAAATTAACCTACTTAGAGCAATAGACCATTCTGTAAATCCCACTAAGACACAATAGTCTGTGCTTTGCAGCAGCTAAACCATCAAATGCAAATCTCACAACTGTGCTAAGATCAGTCAATTATGTCTATGCATAATGATGTTTCAATATAAGAAGCTGATGGCCTGTTAAAACAAACAGCCATGTTGATATCAATTCTATTCAAAAGGTGGAGAATTATTTTAAGCCTTTCCTGGGCTACACGGCTAGTGGAAACATTTTTTGGTAAAATCTGGGATTATTCCTATAGCATCAAAACCAGTTGTATGAATATTTCCTAACTGAATTTAATTTCCTTGTTTCAGTGACTAAAACCTCTTAGCTTTATTTACTAAATAGGCTTCTATGATAAAATTGTTTTACTCTGAACCAAATCAGTTTTTAATATTACGTACAGCACATCAAGTGGTCTTTCCTCCCCAAGTGCAGGGGGGCTGGACTTGATGATCTATAAGGACCCTTTCAGCCCCCAAGAGCTATGAAACTATGAAAACAATATTTTTACATTGAACCCTGACTGTCTGTTGAGTATAGTACAAACATCTAACATAAGAACATAAGTAGCAGCATACAACGTCAGGGTCAGACCACTAGTCTGTTTAGTCCAGTAATCTACCTGACAGTGGCAGGAGTGCATGCTTTAGAGACAGGGTATATGTAAAGGGCACATCTAAGATGATTCATCCCCTTGCACTTGATATCCACTATCATTGGTGTGGAGGTGTCAGAGGATACACCTTTGGCTGCTCTGTTTAATTACCAGGGATCCTGGTTTTCCCTGATAAAAAATTGATCAATTCTCTGATAAAAGATCCAAAATCCATGAAAAAATTAAAGACCCCAAAAGCCTCACTGATGCCCCTCACAACAGCTACCCAGCCTCAGGCACAGACACAGACACAGATCCCAGCAGGTAAGTGGGTTTGGGGGGAATGGATGGGGTGGGGCGGTGGGAAGGGAAGGGGCTGAGGGGGCCAGATTGAGAGGTGAGTGTCTCTATGCCCGCTCCCAGGACCAAGGCTGGGGGGTGAGGGCAGTGGTGCCCCTCTACGGGCCACACACAGCAGCCAGATGGGAGGATTCACACACAGTGGCTGCCAATGCACTGCACCACCAGCTGGCCACATGGTTCCATAGGCAAATGATGTGGCAGCGGCGGTGGCTACGCATCTCTTGGCCGGCTGGCCAGTAAGCGGTGGGGGGCTCACATGTGGCAGTCACTCCATGTTTTTCTCCAACACCTCCTCAGCCACTTTCTCCCCCAACCCTGCCCCGCAACCCCCAAGCCCCACTTACCTTAGATTCCAGGTGAGTGAGCCTGAGCCCAGCCTTGGCTGGCTGAGTCACTCAGGACCTACCCTTCCCCCTCTCAACAGGTGGGGGGTTTCTCACCCCTTTTGCAGGCTGCCTGCCTCCACTGGCACTGTTATGTTGCTCTCCAGCGCTCTATTCAATTCCCTTCGCTCACTTCCCTCCCTCTCAGACAACAAACGTGTCCTAACAAAAATCAACAAGGAATTGTCTTTCCAATGCAAATGTAGCAATTTTCCCCCAAGCCAATTCATCTGCAGCCATAAGCCACCCACATCAAGAACTCAGCCAGCCTGAAGAGTTCTTTGCAAAAGGAGGAAATCCAGGGGTCTCTCTGCTAAATGGGAATAGTTAATAACTATTAATAGATCCATCATCCATTAATTTCTCTAGTCCAGGCGTCAGCATTCTTTTTTGGGTAGTGCCAAAAAACCTACAACTTTGACTTGTAAGATGTTGGTGTGCCAGGGATGGATGGCAGTGGAGCTGGGAGGGGCCCAATTTTGTGACAGCGCAGCCTCAGTCCCATCCCTGAGGCACACATGCCAAGGAAAACACCTTTGTGGGCCATGCTCTGGCACATGTGCCGGTGTTTGCCTTTATCTGGTCTAGTCCCCTTTCGAACCTAGCAATATTATTTACCTCTACAATCTCCTGTGGCAATGAGTTCCACAAGTTAACTATATGCTATGTAAAAAGTACTCTATTTTTAATACTGTCTTCTGCTACTTTCAGTGGGTGCCCCCTAGTACTAGTGTTCTGGGACTTGGTGAATGGCAGTTCTTTATTTACTTTGCCAACATCTGTCATGATTTTACAGATCTCTATCATATCCCCTCAGCTTTCTCCTCTCCAAACTTAAGAGTCCTAGCCATTTTAGTTTCTCCTGATATAGCAGCTGCTCCATACCCATAATCATCTTGGATGCCCTTTTCTATACCTCTTCTAATTCTATTACTAGCTTTTTGGAGTTTTGGAGACCAGACCTGTGTGCACAGTACTGAAGATGGGGGCACATCACAGATTTGTACAGTGACACCAGATTTTCTGTTTTGTTTTCAGTTCCCTTCTTAATGATGCCCAATATTTTATTACTGTAAAATGCACACAGGATTAAAATAGTGAGTAGAAGTGTTGTATGCAAGCACATGACATACCCATACTACTACAGGATGGTGCAGAACAACATTGATATTAATAGAGGGAATGACACTAACAGGAAATAAGAACAGGAATGAGAAGACCTGTATTCTTTGCTATTGACATAACAGAAGGACTTGGGCAAGCTGCAATTTTGCTGTATATTGAATAATAATTATCACCTCCCTTTCAGGAGTATTATGTTATTTAATGCTTGTAAAGAATTAAGTGGTAAGCAGTAGCATCATCATCATTATGCTACCACTATATCGAGACAGGGCAATGTTGGACAACCAGACATGACACCAGGGATCCTTATCAAGTCAGCCAAAGCAGCAAAAAGGAGTTCCTTAAAGTTAAACTGCATTTTATTTAAAAAGTAATGTTTTTACCCAATACATTCAACATTAGTTCATTATTTGAGCTATCAATACTCTTGTACAGTGGCTGCACTTGCAACTTATTGGGGTAATTGCATTTTGCTGCACAATGTGGCAAGTGATACAGAACTGAGCAGATCAGTCTTACCTCAACATCCTTTTTGAGCTTTTCAAGGAACATCTTTTTGTTGTTTTCATCAATATGAATTTTTTGACCATCATTAATAAAATCATTGTCTTTGAATGTTGGCAGTTCTTTGGCCTAAAATAAACCCAAAACCAATGAGTAAGAGAGAGAATATAGAGGTAAAAGCACTAAAATTCTTCATTCAATCTGTACCCACAAGTAAATAGTGATGAGATCACTGCATGGCCAATATTCACAAATCCCAAAATGCAAGGTGCCGCTATTGACCAAAAGAGGGCACTAGTGAGCTATAACAATGGAAAGCCTTAGCACTTCTAATACTTCATTCTCTATAGTCAAATACACCAGCATCATTCCCCTTCTCGTAACTATAATTTGCCTTCACAATTCATCAAAGTTGTAAGTAGCTTGCTACTTATAAAACCCATTCTCAGTAAATTTAACTGACTTAAACAAAAATCATCTAACTCAATTTGTTTCCTCAAACATTCTTATTTACCTTCTAGTTTGCGTGCCTCCTTTAAGCTGCCATTTGTCAAGGATGACAGACAACCAATAAAGCTCCATTTATAATCCTTACTCCACCACCACCAGGTCACAATGGAAATATGCAGTACTACATACAGCCCATTCTAAACTTATGCTGTCTCTTTAACGGTCCTCTCTGTACTGCACATATCAAAATCATAGAGAAAGGCAGGCCAGATTACATCTTTGCAGTCATTCTGAACAGTATCGTGTCTATTACCGCAGAATAAAATATAGATAGATGAGTAATCACAAGCTACTTAAAGTTACCCAGGAATGGTGAATGTCAAAGTAGACTATTGCCTTTTTAAATACATATTTAAACATTCCAGCTATTAAAATACAAATTCAGATAAGTATTTCTGTTACTCTTCCACAGGAAAGAGGTGCAACTGAAAGAAAGAAAACCATACTGCACAAACAAGATGTTTTTTGCTAAGAATAACTACTGATTTTGGGTGCCCAGTTTGAAATGACTTACGTCAGATGTTATCAACCGGGGTACTCATACCCCTAGGGGTACTTTAAAAGGTCATAAGGGGTACACAGAATGAATGCGGTATACTTTCAAATATTATGCATGTGTATGGTAAACAATGTGGTGGTCATGTTGCATAGATACTGTAGCTATCTGGCCCTGCTGGCTCAGATGTGGTTTATGTCGGTCATGAACTCACCCATGAACTGAGGTTAATTAATCTAAAGCCATAGCTGTGCCCTTCAAGAAACACAAACACTCTCCCTTGCAGCCCCTTTTATTTCCCAGCTGTCACTCCACCCTGCAGCCACCCCCACCAATCACTTCCCTTCCTCAACACACCATGTGAGTGGCTGCAGCCCCTCTCCCTGTCCAGCATGTGGGGACCACAGATGAAGGAAAAAAATTATTTGGGGAGAGCCAAGCACGTGCGTGCATAAGTACACACATGCTCTCCACACCTGCCCCAGCAGGTAAGTCTGTGTTGGGAGGGGAGGGGGAAGCAGCATGGCGGGATAGATTGAGGGCCCCACAGTGAGGGAGGGAGTGGGGCACAGGCAGGGGCAAGGTCTGGGGTGAATGTGGCCCCAAGCTGGGTTGATGGTGGGACAACTGGAGTCCAGAAGGCTCATCCAGGGCTGTGGGGGGCTCCCGCTGCTGTGCACACCCCAGCGGAGACTCAGGGGGCCCATGCTCCCACCCGCCAATCTGTGCATGGGGCAGGGGTGGATGCACTTTGAGCCCCACTATGGCTGCTGCTGCAACTCCATATGCGTCCTGCTACCGGGTGGGCAAGGGGCATGGTGCACCCCACTGTTGCAGGCACGTGGCGTTGCACAGTTCCTGGAGCAGCTACAACAGTGCACAAAAAAATATAAAAGGGTACATGAGCTGAAACTTTGAGACAGAAGGGATACACCTATTAAAAAAGATTGAAAACCCCTGCCTTATGTGGGTGTTGTTTCTGAGGACAGATACACACTAGCCTCTGTGTTTGATGTTAAGCATCCAAACTGCAAGGCACCCAAAAGCAGTATTTGCTTTTTGTACAATCTTGATCTATGTGAATGAGGTTACTGAAAGGGATGATTAGAAAACAATAATGTATTGGACAGGACAGGCATACCTTTCTTTACAGCTTTCATAGGCAACAGCCTGCTTTGTCAGATGCTATGAATGGACTGGCAAAAAGATGGGGTTGTATGTAGAAGGGAATAGGACAAGGGGAGAAGACATTGCTAAGAGGTTATAAAGTGGATTGACTAGATCAAAGAAAAATATGCTAGAACATGCATGTCATAGCACTCTATGTTAAAATAGGTATTGTACAGGTTTCCTGCTCAATAAATAAGGGGCTACTTCAAAAACATTAACTAATATTAATCTACTGAATACTGCACTTTCAAATGCATCATTTTATGTTGTTTTCTTTCATAAACCCAAGTGGAAAAAGTAACACATGAGATTTATCTCCCCTACCCTGCAAGTATGCAAAAACATAGAATCAAAAGGACAATACCATAGTAGACAAGGCAAATATTTAAAACTGCCCTCAAGTGTTTTTACATATCCACCCCCTTGATACTGAAAAACTAGTTTTGCCTTCCAAACTTTGGTTGCAAACAAAAGAGGAGATGGACTGCTTTGATTCCACAATAGCAACAGACTCATTTCCTGGAGTCTGCTGGGTGCTGAAAAACCCTGTGATGAATATTTTAGCTGCACTTCCTTAGAAATATGACCTTCTTCTGCAATGCCACAAGAAACCCTAAGTTTTAAGATGAAGTTGGCCCCACATGAACCTCCCTCAACTTCCAATACCCACAAACTTTTCCAAAGTTGATACCTGAACTTGGTATCTCCAAAACATTATTATTTGGGATACATTACATTCTAGCTTGTTAAAAATGCCATAACTTTGCTCTTGGAAAAAGTCTTCCATTTTAGTTAAAAAATAAAATTAAAAGACAGCTGTGACTGAACAATTCTTCACCGGATTCTGGTAATATAGACAGCCTATAATTGTCTGAAGTGATCTGATGTTTAACCTAGAACACTGACACAGATTCATGAAGGTATTTAAAGAAGCAAACAAGAGGTGTTTATTATAGAATGACAGCATATATCAATTATCTTTCTGGCCATCTCAGATAAGTGGTTTGGGATGGAAAAAGAGTAGGAAGGAACAGATAAAACATTTCGGATTAACAGCTGTACAGTTTATTCTCAACCTCGGAAATTATCACATAACTGTAGGCTGACTCCAGAGAGGAGGGACTGGTGATGGAGGGATGCTGCCAAAACAGGGAATGGAATCTAATGAGTGGGATGTTTGAAACTGGAGGAAGGAGACTTGAATGGAATTGCTGAATATCTGAGAAAAAGCAGTATGAAATCATAGAATCGGAGAAGTAGGGCTGGAAGAGTCCTCCAAAAGCTATCTAGATCAAGTGAGTGAACAGGGGCAGTTTGCAAGCACTTCAGTGGGAGCATTTCAGAAAGCAAGCAAGGGAGCCATAGGAGGAGATGCCAGGCTCCAAAGATCCTTCACCATGAAGACTTCATCAGTTCAGTGCTGGAGGAGATCTCTAGGACTGTGGAGGAAGAACTGCCAGAGCCAGTGCTAGAGAAGTGGAAGAGGAAGGTGGAAGCTTATAACTTCTGGCAGCAAGTGGAAGTCTCTATTTCCACCTACAGCAGTTTGTCTGGAGAATAGATATGGAGCCATAGCAACAGAGGAGGAGGAGCATGTTCCATTGGTGGAGGCAGCCAGACCAGGCATGCCCAAAGTGGGGTGGATTGAGACCACTACCACCAAAAGGAAGTGCTGGGCGGTGGTGGTTCTTTCTGCAGGGGATGAGGGCATCCGTCTGCCAGCCTGACCTGTTGTCTCAGGAGGTCTACTGCTTGCCTGCAGCCCAGATCCAAGATATCACAGAAGAATTACCAAGATTCATCCAGCCTACTGACTACTACCCCATGCTACTCATCCTTGTGGGCATTAATGATACTGCCAGGGGTGAATTTACATAGATCAAAAATGACTACAGGGCTCTGGGTGTACAAGTGAAGGAGCAGGTGCCCAGGTGGTGTTTTTAATCCTTCTAGTCAAAAGGGGAGGGCCTGGGCAGATGTATCCTGCAAATCAATGCATGGTTGCACAGATGGTGTCACCAGCAGATCTTTGGATTTTTCAGTTATGAGATGTTATTCCAAGAAGGAGTGCTAGGAAGAGCCTGGATCTGTCTGATGAGGAAGGGAAAAGCAGCTTTGCACACAGGCTTACTAACATAGAGAGGAACACTTTAAAACTAGGTTAGCCAGGGGATGGATACCAAAGCCCCGAGGTAAGTGGGCACGCAGGGTAATCTGGAGGAAGCGCAAGCAGGAGAGGGCAACAGGGGAGGCCTTCTCATTCTTTCTGAGAAATTAGGGCAATTGGCTAGTTACCTCAGGTGTCTGTACATGAATGCACGGAGCCTGGGAAACAAGCAGGAAGAATTGGAAGTTCTTACACAGTCCTGGAATAACAGAGACTTAGTAATCCAGTCACGTGAGCTATCCCATTGTTATAAGGACTGCGCTCTTCTTGACCTGCTGCTCACAAATAGGGAAGAATTGATGGGGAACATAGTAGTTGATGGCAACTTGGGCAGCAGTAACTACGAGATGGTTGAAATTGGGATCCTGAGGAAAAGGAAAGAGAGCAGCAGAGTAAGAACCTGGACTTCAGAAAAGCAGACTTCAACTCATTCAGACAACTCATGGGCAGGATCCCCTGGGAACCCAGTCTGAGGGGGAAAGGAGTCCAGGACAGCTGGCTGTATTTTATAGAAACCTTACTGATCATGCAGAAATAAACCATCCTGATGTGTAGGAAGACTAGCAAATATGGTAGAAGATCATCTTGGATAAGCAGGGACCTCTTTAATGAGCTAAACACAAGGAAGCTTACAAGAAGTGGAAACTTGGACAAATAACTACAGAGCCATATAAGAGTACTCAGTTTTATCTCAGTTTTCACAGGCAAGGTCAGCTCCCAGACTACTGCAACTGGTAGCACAGTTTGGGGAGATGAACAGCCATCAGTGGCAAAAGAACAGGTTACAGACTTTTCAGAAAAGCTGAATGTGTACAAGTCCATGCAGCCAGAAACACTGCACTTAAGGATGCTAAGGGAGTTGGCTGATGTGATTTCAGAGATGCTGACCATTATCTTAAAAAACTCGTGGCAATTAGGAGAGGTCCTGGATGACTGGCAAAGGGCAAATATAGTGCCTATCTTTAAAGAAGAGAAGGAGGAGGATACAGGGAACTACAGACCAACCGGTCAGCCTCATCTCAGTCCCTGGAAAAGTGATGAAGAAGGTCCTCAAGTAATCCATTTCTAAGTACTTGGAGAAAAAAGGTGGTCATTAGGAACAGTCAATATGCATTCACCAAGGGCAAGTCATGCTTGACCAACCTGATCACCTTGTATCACGAGATGACTGGCTCTGTGGTTGTGGGGAGAGCAGTGGACACGATATACCCTGATTTTAGCAAAGTTTTTGTATTGTCTTCCACAACATTCTCACAAGCAAGTTAAGGAAGTAAGGACTGGATGAATGGACTGTAAGGTAGATAGAAAACTGACTGGATCATTGGGCTCAATCATCAATTGCTTGATGTCTAGTTGGCAGCCAGTATCAAGTGGAGTGCCCAAGGGGTCAGTCGTGGGGCTGGTTCTGTTCAGTATCTTCAGCAGTGACCTGGAAGATGGGATGGAGTGAACTCTTTAAAAGTTTGCAGATGACACAAAGCTGGGGGAAGTAGTAGATGGGTTGTGGAATCTCCATCCTTGAAAGTTTTTAAGACCTGCTAGATGAAGTCTTGGCTGGGATGATCTAATTGGGGATGGTCCTACCTTGAGCAGGGGTTGTATTAGATGATCTCCTGAGGTCTCTTCCAACCCCAATTTTCTATGATTCTATCTTGTTCAACCCCTGCCTGAGGTAGGATCATCCCTATCCAAACCATCCTATAGAAACCATCTAACTTCTTATCAAAACTATCATTAACCTGGACACAACACAAGATATAACACCCTAACCTGCCACAGATAAAACAGGGGAACCATGACAGCTAGCATTTGGCTTCTATTAAAGGTTGTTAATACACTTGCAAGAGATCCCAGGTGAAGGTCCATGCTCCCGCTACAGAGGAAGGCAAAAACCCCACACAGATCATACCAATCTGACCATGGGGTAAAATTTTTCCCAACCCCAAATATGGTGATTCATCTGACCCTGAGCAGATGGACAAGACCCTTTAACCAGTGATACAGGTAGCAGTAGGAGGGGAAAAAATTCCCTCCTGGCCCCATGTGACAAACAACAAAGCCCAGAAGCATGGAGAGTACCCATAATAAACACTCCCATAACAACACTGCTGCCAATTCACTTTTAAACATGTTCAAGCTCACAAAAATCAAAATGTTCCTCTTTTGGTCCCTTGAGGCCCTTTGAGGATAGGGATAGACGACCAAAGATTTCATAGGCACGTTAACAGATGGGAGTCCAAATCCCAATGACTTCCTGTGGGAATTAGGGTAGTTGGCTACCCTATCCCACAGCAGATCACCAGGGCTTGACTTCACCTGTTCTTAATTTGCTTACATCCTAAATCCACCACTTTACCTCAGTTCCCAACTCTGAACTGGGGAATAATAGCATTGTTTTGAGGATACATTTATCAGTGTTTGATGAATGTAGATGCCTATAATGAAGACTGTCACAAGGTAATCAAAAAAAAGAGAGATATCCTGCTCTATGGGCAGTCTGCCCAGCTCTCTCCTGTTCTACCTTGATGTTACATGTTATACAGGGTGCAGGAAGCTGCCTTGATCTTATATAATGACCACACAGATTGTGGTCCTGACCTTAAGGGCTAAATGCATGGCTCCATAACTCCCCTATATTATGCTGCATGCCTCCTTACAGATGCTTTACCACCAGCTGATGCAGCCCCTCTCTGGGCCTCAGAGCTCTTGGTCTTTCTGCACAGCCCCTTCCACAGATCCCTCAGTCTGTCCTCTGGCCCTGCTCTGGGCCCTCAGCCCGCATGGTCTCATACAGCCACTCCTTAGGCTACCAGGCCCCTCAGTCTCCCTCTTGGCCCCTCTCTGGACTGCCGGCCCCTTTTTGCTCCTTTGTCCTGAACTCCTTTAGTTCTCCACTTTCCCAGCCACTCTTCAGATCCTCAGACTCCTCCGATCCTGCACTCTATTCCCAGCCTCTCCCTGGGCCTCACTGTAGGCCTCAGGCCCTTCGACCTGTCTGGTCCTGGACCCCTTGCTGGGTTGCTGGACCCACATGGTCCCAGTCTTCCCTGCAAAGTGTTTTGTTGGGGTGTGCTCCCCTAGCCTCTCCCCTTCTCAGGGTAACCCACAGAACAGTGGGAGCTGAGGCTTTCTGGCCCCCCATCCTGGCCTTTCCCTGGGGTGGTATTTCATGGAGGCTGCCCCACCACGCTAACCAGTCCCAGTAGGGTGCAGTTTCAGGTCTTACCCAGGACCAGTCTTCAGGCCTACTTAATCTTAGTCATCTCTCTTTGGGCTCTCCCTAGATGTCCCACACCCCTCCTGGGCTGCTAATCACCTGACCCCCTGGCCTTGGCTCCATCTCCCATCCGAGTCCTCCATCTCTGGCTCCCAGCTCACTCTTAGACCATTTTCCTTGATCCTGCCTCCTCAGATGGTTTAGCATCAGCCATTATCACCCTGGGCTGCATGCCCCTTGATTCCTTTCTCTTGGCTGTGACCACACAAGGACTTTCAGCCTATCTTAGGCCCTGGCCCCACCTCATGTCAGTTGTGAACTCCAGGCTCTCCCAGCTCTGATGTAGTCAATTTCACCCTTCTGGCCCCTCCTGGGCCCTGGCCCCACACAGGCCAGTTGAGATTTCCAGGGTCAGTGCTCCAGCTGTCAGTCCTCTCATCTCTGTAGGTCTGCCCTCTTAAGACCTTCCACAGATCGCTCCCTCTCTCTGGACTTGCCCCAAGACCTCTTCCATAGGTCTACTCTAATGCAGGCCCTTCCTTTGCTGGGTTTATTTGTGTAGGCTGTGAGACTCAATAGGCTCCTACACACTGCCCTACTCACTGGGTTCACCCAGACCCTTCATTAGGTCTCCCAAACACTCAGTCCCTCTCTCAGACCTCACCTGGACCCTCAATAGGCCCCTGTGCAGTTAAACCGTCTCTTTGGGCTCTCCAGTCCAACAGGCCCCAGGCATTCAGCCCCCTTCTCAAGGCTCTAGACCCCTCACTGGGTCCCCCAGGAACTTCCTCCATCCCTTTAGTTCCTACCCAAACCTCCAGGTGTCATTCTCCTTGCTGGCATTTAGGAGCGGCAGCCTTCCTGCTGGGTGATGCTTTTATACCAGCTCCCAAGATGTTACTGCCAGCCCTGCTCCCAGACTCATACCCTGTCTAAACCTGGCCATCTTCCAATCAGGTGACTCCCTTGATCAGGCCTTGCCTCCCCTGCCAGGCCCCTCGGTCAGCTGACTCCACAATTAGCCCTGACTCTCACCTGCTGGTGGCTCAGCAGGCTGCATGACCTCTTAAAGTGGCAGACACATCAAGTGCCCTGCCATAAAGACCATATAAAGTAACTAGATTTATGGAGTTAGAAACCAAGTAAGATTAAGCACAGCACTTAAACAATTAAATGACTACAAGGGAAGTAAAAAAGGAGGGAGGGGATTAGTAAGAAGAGAAGTTGGGCACAATGTAGAAAAAATGGGCTGATAAGCTACGTGCCAGTTATGTTGGCCATGTATGTTTTATTCCTTGCCTGTAGTCTTCCTCCATTTTTATATATAAAATAAATCTTTCTAGACTGTCAAATACGTCTAGAATTAAGCTGCATCTTCTTATATATTTATGTAATAACCAGCACATACAGATTCTATTTCAATCCAAACTGTTAACAACAAGAAACTATCATCGTTAACCTCTTTGGCACTAGTCTCTGAAAGAGAGAGAGCCTACAAATGTAGGGATTTAAACCAGACACATTACTGGAAGGGAATTAATAGAGAGAAATAGCTAATGATCTGGATTTTCAACTTATGCATATATGTAACTGAAGTGAGTACCATGTAGATATCTTGACTATCTGGACCATAACTGGGAAAGAAGCATGTACTTATATGTAGAAATTTAAACATTTTTCAGATGGGGACTTAGAGAGACTTTGCTTTAGTGAAATAATTGGTACAATTAATTTTTAATGAAGTCTCAAATATTTCCAGTGAAGCAAAACCCTTGTTAGAGGAAGAATCACCAATACTATAATTTATTATAATGAACATTTTACTATCATTAGAAAGCTAAATATTTGAAAAGCTGTACAAAGAAATGAACACATAACTACACCTACTAAATTAATAATAGAAGTTCATTTTGAGCCTTTGATATAATTTTTAATACCCTGTTGAAAAATGCAAGAGAAGCACAGTGAATTTTACAAATAAAATTATGCATTTATAAGAGCATATTTATAGCCTTTGCAACAAGAAATTAATTTCTAAAGCATGCATTACAGTTGGAAAAATCCAAGGCTCTGTAATTATTTATGTTAACACAGGAGTATAGTGGAAGATCACTGCAAAAATGATAAAACAATAGAAAACACATTTTCCTGAAAATACATTTAAATACAAAAAGATAAATAAGTAGATATATATTTAGTAATTTTAAATGGTTAGACTAGAGAACAGTGCTTACTTAGACCAAAGAACAATATTTTTTTAAAGTTTGGTCCAAAACCCACTACTATCATTCAGAGACATTTCACCAGCATGACTGAGACCTACACTTGTTAATCTCAGCCCCAGGACTGCATAAGAGTATAGATCAGGCCTCTTTTTTGAGAGAGAGAGAGAGAGAGAGAGAGAGAGAGAGAGAGAGAGAGAGAGAGAGGGGTTGGGGGGGCAGGAAAGAGATACAGGTAACATATAAAGAGTGGTTTCAGTTTCATGATAAACATGGTTAATATTTCTGATCCCTTTTTACTTATGTCTCACAGAAAATAAAGTTGTTGAAGGTATAACACAAAAACTGAGTCTGGTTACTAGATGCAACTTACCAAGACTGTCAATAAAGATTAGAGCATACTGAATTATGTAAAAATTTCACTGTAAGTGAAAAAAGTGCTGTACAATTATTAAAGCAAAGTTAATTCAATACCATTTTTATTACTTAGGCCACTGGCAGCTGTTACAATTTAAATAAATAGTAATCCTGCCATATGTTCAAGGAATTAATGACACTACAAAACAGGAAAATAACCATGAAACTATTTTACAAAAGATGTATAATGTTTTGTGGCTGGTTTCCATTGCATCTGAAATTAAAAATGTAACCAAAGCTGGCTCCCTCAAGCTTAAATCTGGCAGCATAACCAAGTCTGACTGATAATTAGCTGATTGTCTGTCCTAGCTCCAAGAGTGTAATCAGTGTCTGTCAGTCCCAGCCTTGAGACTGCACAGGAGTCTAGAACCAGCTCTGGTGTATTCCCAAGGCTGGAAACAACAATCAATTGACTGGCAGTTCAAGACTTGGGACCAACCACATGGGAGTCTCAGATGGCCCCAGTGAAGTCCTAGGGCTGGGAGCAAGTCAGCTGCTGGTCACAGACACAGGTCCACACATCCAGGCTGCAAGCAACTATGCTGCTGATAGATTTGAACCCCTCGCCCCCAAACCAAAATGCACTTTACCGGAAGCAGCAATGCATTAGTTCAACCCAGCTCTGCATTGTCTGTATAGATTGGGAGCTTTTATCTAACAGGTGATTTAATCAGCTATTAGATAAAAGCACCAAAAAAGCCCTGCTAAAGCACCTGATCTATTTCAGCTTGTCAATGAAGAGGGTGCCCCAAGTCCCAGGTTCCCCCTGCACTATCAAGCAGCAATAGAACACATGCTGCTAAGGCTTTATATAGTATCTAAAGCCTGCTTAGAAGAAATGATTTGACTGACCATATAACATATGATTGCAGTGAAGAATGAAACTAGCAAATAAGCAGAAAGTTCAATCTATAACACTGAAGATATTTCAATTAAGTCTATTCATTCAGGTAATAAGTATTTTTATGTAATAGGAAACACTCTCAAAGTACCAGGTCATTTATCATGTTTAAGATTTATAATGCTTAATTCCTTAATAATAATACATATGCCTAATCCAGCCAAAGGTAATGGGAACTGTAGATGCTCTGCACTTCAACAGCATAGGGATAAGAGTACAGCTTTAAAATGAGGTGGAATTTGAGAGGCAAAACGAATTCTTACTTCTGCATTACCAGTAATGAAAGCTCTATACGGTCAAAGCAGGACATAAAGGACCTGCATTTTTTCTCTCGAAACATTTGGCAACTCTGGTGTAACCTGAGTGAAAAAGTAAGCCATTTTTCAGGCAGTACACAATAATGACTAGAATCTAGCACACATAGCTGTGTCACTTATAGTTCTATAGGTGTAAAAGTAGCAATATTTTATAACATAGCTAAATTTAACAGACCTGACTAAATACACATAGGAACGAAAAAGGAGATATTTTTACATAATCACTTTTCCAGCCTATAGCCACTTTTAAGAAGTCACTGGTTGAAATATCAGTCACATGCAGAGTTTTGTGCTGGCAACTAATGTTTTATACATACATGCAACAGAATTTGAGGATTATTCACTGGCCTCCAAGCAGGGCTCGGATTTAAGTTATTTATCTTTACCAGTAGAAAAAACTGAGTTTGTATAAGTTGTATATGTGGGTCTGTCTACAGAGATGTTTCCAAAGTTAAATGGAAATGTGGGACAATGGCTGAAAGACCTTATCGACCCTTTGCAGATATCAATGATTCTGTGGCACTTCTGAAATGAGGGCTTGCTCCTGGGTGTCAGTGGCCAAATTTGCCTTTGCTCACATAACTGTGTGGTGTGCTGTCTGCCAGGCACCTCCATCCCAGTGTCTTGGGTTTCTGTCACCTGGATGTGTAAAGGACTGGATCCTTCTCTACAGTGAATAAAGATGTTTACATTATTAATGCATCCAGTTCACTGATATTCACTGGAGCCATTCTCCATGTTAAGTTACTCACATCTCTAAAGACTGATGACTGGCTCCACAGTTTGGTTTTCAACGTTGTATAATGTTGGGTGTCAGCTAGTAGGCTCTAGCACCAGTTTCCTTTGCCCACCTATGCTGAGTGCGCATTAATTTTATTGGTTTATAAATTGGTTAGAAATGTTAGACTAATCTCACACTTTTTGTTGTTTTGACTGCTCTGCTACACTGTGCCTGCCATGGGCAGAAGGCTGTGTTTTGAACAGTATAATTTTAAATTATAATTTGTAGTAGTTAGTATGCTGTGGGTGAGGTCCATAGCTGGCTGGGAGGTCTAGCTCAAACTTCTCAGAAAAGAAGGGTGAACAAATGTCTTTGGGCTATGAAGGCTCCAGCTTATTTTCTACAGCTGCTAGTGTGGGAGGGCAGGTAAAGTTCACGCTTCTGTTACAGAGACTCCTGTCCAAGAAGAGAACTTTCACAGCTGGGATAGAGAACAAAACCGGAGGCCTGTTTAGGAAGTTTAAAGAAAGTTAGAAAATTGGGTGGGGATGAGGTGACACTGAATAAATGAATATACTTCTTTTCTTGTATGCAGTAACATTTGTTCAGAAGGACTTGCTGAAGTTGGTATTTATTCCTTTCCTGTAAGCTGAATATACCAAAAGAAATAAATTAGACTATTTTATTAAATAACTGGCCTAGAATAAATTAAAGCCCACTTTAATGTTTGCTCCAACCTGATAGTTATTTCCTTATTTAGGGCAACTTACTTGCAAAGCAACAATATCATCAAATAATTTCAGAATATAGTTTACCATATACTATATACCACATCAATTAGGGGACATTAAAAATTAAAATTGTTGCTTTAGTGCATGTCCCCAGAAATGTAACAGGAAACAACTGAATGCATGGAAGACCCATTTTATTCTATTGTACACAATTTTAACTTGAAATCAGTATGTACTGCTGTGATCTTACAGCTGGGGTTGGGGGTGGAATAAGTACATATTGATTTCCTACATGGTGCCTTTTTCCTCTTTAAAAATGTTGCTAGAATTGAAGGGAATTTTCACACAGCTTGGCTCTAGCTATTGCTGCAGTAATGGGAAAATGCTAACAAATTCCCAAATCTGGATAGGGCAAAATGTGCCCCAATATTGGCACTGCATGTGCACAGGATGCATGCCAGAGGTAGAGGCAGAGATGTGACCATAAGTTGTTTTTTTTTTATGGAGGCACAAAATGAAAGCAGATGCCCATACCTTACATCACACCACAAACGCTCAAATTTATGGCCACAACAGAAGGTAGTAATAAACTGGGCCACTTTATTGCTGCCCATGTTCACAGTAGAAGAGCATGGGCAACCCAAAGCCGCCCATGCTCTTCACCTGCTTGGGGCAGGGGCTCTACAGGCTTGAGGGACCTGGTCCTGCACATCATGGGAACTCAGGCAGGATGTGGTCCCTCAAACCATGGTAGTGCCTGCCTTGTTTTCCCCATTTACCCAGACATGTCCCAGAGGTCTCCAGTGCTGCACCTGGATAAGCAGGGAAAGTCAGGGTTTCACCCCAATGTAGGGCATGTGTTTGCCAAGTGGAGTTTCCCCATGTAGCATCATGTGCAGGAGTGATGCCCATCCCAGGGCAATCTCACTGTAGGGATTTCTGTGCAAGTACGGAGGGTGGAACTCCCATGATGGGGGTGGGGGGGGGCAGCCAATGGCAACTCTGGGCAGGGGTACAACTGCTTGCACTCCAGAGATCCAGAGACAATGTTTATTTCCAGTTCAAGATTGTGTGGGCCAATGCCATCCAAGGTATGTTTAATTTGTGTTATCATACTTTATCCCACCCTCACCCTTTCCCAGGGCTGCCTAAACTACATAGGAGCCTACACACTGACCTCTGGAGTGTCCCAGAAATAGAAAAAGACAAATGTCTAAGTCCATTATTAACAGGAAAAATAAAACTCCCCCTGTTCCAATTTGTCTTTTGAGTAGCAGTGTCATGAGAAGTAAAGATCCATGTTCCCTGGCCTGCTTAAGCATTTTACAGTAAAACAATTATAAAATTAACATACAACCCCCCCCCGCCCCCATCCCGAAATAATCCAGAGAACAGGGAACGGAACCCAGGACTTTCTTCCTTTGAGTGACCTAATCACTAACGCACATATAACGTCTTATGCTGTTTGCTCTTCTGGCCCTAGGTACCTTGCACTCTTTGTTGCACAGCTTCAAACAAGAAGGGCAGGAAGTGCCCCCAAAACACATGGCTCATAGACTTGTGGTCAGGGCACCTTCCCAGAAGGCTTGGGTTTTAAAAAATATGAGGTTTAATCCCCTTTAGGTTGGGAGAAGACCTAGAGCTCAAGTCTCCAATTTTGTGAGCAAATGCTCTATTCATTGGGTTTTTATATTAAAAAGTGGGTGGCACCATGTTTAAACAAGAAAAGTGACTGTGGCTGCTGTGTTCTGTGCTGAACTCAGTGCTGAGAACATGAGTTCGGTATGTTCTGGGCTTGCTTACAAGATTGGGATCTTGATGGCTGTGTTTTGTTTTTTTAAATCTCAACTATGGATTTACATGCCTAAATTCCATTTTAGTTGCTCTACTCCTTTCTTGCATCTGGTCTTTAGTTTTTACTAACTTTTCTAAAAGGCACTGGCTTCCTCCTGTTCCTCCTCATTGTACAGAGTCTTCTCTGTTCCTTCAGAGAACCCTTGCAGATTTTTGCCCTCTGGATTCTGAATCTTGAGCAGAGGGAAGTGCCCTCTTGCAGCTAAGCCAAGTTCGTAAAAGAGTGGGCATTCAGATACACCTCTCTGTGTATCATTTCATATTGGCTAACGTAGTAGCCCATGGCTCAGTGCATAAGTATAGGGAACCTAAGCACTGAGCTCCCTATATGCTGGGCTCTCTATATGCACAGAGCCTAAGCATCTAGAGAAACGGTGCATTCAAGACCCTACTTCTCAGGTTTGTTGTGAGGATTAACGTATGTAAACTTATTTCATCTGAGGATCTTGAACAAATAATAAATAGTGTTGTGGAATTACAAAGGCTTTGGATCAAAACAGAAAAAATTAAGTCATAACTTGGAACTATCTCCCTTGATAAAGTCACACCTACTGAGATCAAAAGACAAAAAAGACAGTGTAAGACTGAACTATTGTAAAATACTGTGATGCAGCCATCTCTGTTCCATAAGCTGGAACCTTGGTCCCAGAAATCAAAACAAAATAAACTGCAATGTGTTGTAAATTACAGGCTAAAGAGAAATGAGGACTTGGAAAGAAATTTCTACGGGTAACAGCTTTGCAATAATGCCTAGATATAATTTCTCATGTAACTCTCAAAATATAATAGGCAAAGCCTCAGAGTCACTGTTGCACAGTTGTAGTATACAGGTCAAATGAATCAAATCTTTTTTGTACCAAGTGCATCAATAATAGGCGACAGCTCAGAAACAGGTACATCTAACTCGATTGCAACACTTATTTCAAAACCAGCATCAATGGAAAAGTTCTTAAGTCATGTGTCAGGTTTTTATGCTATTGTTATTAGGGCACTTATATTTTCATGATATTATTTCATGAATAAAAGCAGCAGTGCAAGAAGTTCTATAGCACTGCAGAAAACACATTCAAGTTCTATGATCATTTGAAGGTTGTTTTGCAAGGATGAAACAGTAGGTTTAAACAATAATTTCAACCTCCTAGAAATCAAGCCAATCCAGTTATTTTTCTTTTTCTTCTTCAAATTCCCTACTGAGAAACTCACTTACTGGCACTGTTTATAGAATCTCAAATGGAAGAAGTAGTACATTCATCTATAGTTACTAATTTGATGTCACTGGAAGTGCAGCACAGTTGTGAAGAGAGACCACAAGGGAGTTCCACATCTTTCTTGTCTTACCAGGAGACGGTAAAACTGTCCACGGCATGAACAGGAAATATCTGCTATTAAAAAAAGGATTGTAGAATAAACTAAGTAAAGAAGCAGCTGTCAAAGTTTGACAACTGTTGGCATGTACTGTTCGTTTTAAATTTAAGACATCAGTAAGTGTATGTTATGATATTTGTTGCCAAGAAAGTGATGCCAATATTGTTATAATATCACTTATAATGCAAATCATAAGTGTATGTCAAGGTGAAATGCAAGTGATGTGACTTGTCTTCACACTGACTGCACCACATAATATTTTGAAACTGTATCAGAGCTTATCATCAACATATTAGGATATTAAACAGTTGCAACAAATCAAAAGAAAGACAGACTGAGAATAGTCACAGCCAGCAATTAGAATCTCAGCAGTCATTCCAATTGGCCCCTCTTCTGCGGAGGAGGCGCAGGGTGAAATCTTTGAACACTGATCACTATACTATAGTAAAAAATTAGAGTAAGAGACAGAGAGTAAGCATGATTACTTTTATGGTCCATTACTCATCCATAAATGACTGCCTTTTATTTATAGGGGGGATAACTGCCAAACAGTCACTGAGATCAGACAAAGGGAGCCAGTGGCATCACCATTTTGGCCCACATTCTCTGCCTAAAGTGTCAAGCTCTGACTCCATATTAGGCTTCTAACTGGGAAGTCTGATTTTCAGAGCTCCTGAACCCATAATAAATAAAATGAACCTTTAGCTTTCGCTGAATTTGCATGAGAGGATGTTGATAGCAGCCATCAGTTCTTAGCAGTTCTGAAAAATCAGGCTCTTAATTTAATTGCCTAAATATGGCTCTAGGAATCTAATTTTAGCCACCAACATCTGAAAAGTTTGGCTGAGGTGATTTCTAGTAGGTCACACAATAAATCTGTAGCTTTACCTCACTTCTTAGCCACAGCAGCTTCTTCCATTTATTTAATACTGTTTTTACCCAAACCCAAGATGACTTCAAATTTAAGATGACCTTCCAATACTTTTTCCATAAACAGAATCTAAAAAACCTGTTAAATTGTCCATGGATAGAATCTAATTATGGGAGAGTTGTTTTAAATTCATCTCCCCACTACTACAGTGGGGAAAACAGCAGCAGGGAGGCAGGCAGCCCCCTGCCCACCACCTGGCCATACAGCAGTGCAATATGTCCTAGATGTACTCGAGAGTTCACGTGCTTCATATCCCAGGAGGCAATGGAAAAGGATCCATGCCTGACTACAAGCAGCTGGGGGGTAAGGTGGGGGGGAGGCCAGCAGCTGTGGGGAACAGGCAAGGGGGAAGGTGGCACCTGCAGTTCTGATTGGCTCTAATCTGGGATCAGGCCCAGAGCTGGAAGTAGAGAAGCTGCATTCCTTGCCTTGTATTTGAATCCAAGCCTAGAGACTGTCCCCCATGTTGAATGGGGAGAAAGAAAGCTCATCTTGGAATCAAATAAATCAGTACTTTCCTTGTAGTGACATAAAATGGCACTGGATGGCTAAAAATAAATAATACTGTTATAAATTGGGTTTATTATTGCAGTAGAGATGGTTTTAATTTACCATGCCAGGTAGGATGCAGGTGTTTATGGCTGAATCACTTAAATACTTAAAGATTCTTAACAATACAGAAAGTAGGTATATTCTGATAATGTAAGAGGCTCCTATGATACAGCTAACTAAAAATGGGTCACTTATTCCTTGTCAAACTACAGTTATCACACACTTCTATATTTAAAGGATGGCTTGAAACTGTCCCTGACAAAGAAGTAACTTTTGAAAATATAGGAAATAAAATTAGTTTAAAAGTGCCATTTTTAGTTGCCTCAGAAAGCATTTCCCTGTTCATTCATTATCATAAAAAAAAATTCCAAAATGTTTTCTATTCTGGAGTAGAACAGAAGATAAGTTGTATAGCACTTAAATGTATTTATTACTTGTGAGTAATGGAGGCTTCCCAAACACATCAATACAACCTTTACATGACATCAAAGCCCCAACCTACAATAGGATGCTTAGAGGTAGACTTATGAACTCATTGGGTTTTCTGCAGACACACATATGTGCACAGACATAGTTCATTTGGATGTCACTGCATGATTAGAGCCCAAGTCAGCCCTTGTGTGCTCACAAGGACAAATTCAGATTGTCATACAGTTTCTAGAAACATTCATAAAATACATTTTATGAAAAAAACCCTGAAATTAAAAGATTGAGCTTTATCTAGTAACCTTTTGGAAACATTTTAAATTAATAAAATTACCTGGATTTTGGTAAAATCTTAATGCCTGTAACAGACTATATTATCTTCTCTTATACAAATTATGGCCTACAAAATACCTGTTACCTAGGTAAGCAGATGACTGCACCTTTTAACTGACACTATTCAGGCAGACCCCAGTGTTTAGGGGAAAAAAGGAAATATTCAACAAGATGAATAGCAAGGTTTTGCCAATGTTCAAAATAACTTTGAAAAAGTTGGATACTGTTTTGAAAGAAACTTCAAAAGCTTTAAAGACTATTCCTTCTGTAAAGCCTGCATTCTGCTTGACTTGTGGCACCTATTTTTAAAAATATCTGTAACTTCATAATGCTTGGTATCAGGGCCTGATGACGCAAATATTTGCTGTGAGCAACTACTACTCAAAAGCACTGAGTTAGCAGCACTAGGTTTGCTTGGATCTAAAAAACACCAAAAAACAAACAATTGTGATTTTTTAAAAATGCCATTTCAGCCCTTCACACATTACCAGTAGATTATACGTGTAACATTTTTCAGATTGCAATTCAGAAAGAAAACAACATTCAAAATTAAAAAATGAAAAAGCTAGGGGCTATTGAAATCAATAAGATTTTTGTCACTGATTTCAAAGATGCTACAATTTCATCCTAGATTAAATTAGTGTTTATGAGCAGCATTTTCAAAAAGCATTCAGCACTGGTTTAACTCTGATCCTATTAAAGTCAATACGAGTTATAACAGACTTCTAGGTGAGTAGGTTTTGACCAATATTCAGAATTTGAGTCCCATTCTTAGCACATTAACTGTACTTATAGCAACACAATATATCACATTCTGTACCACATATGCGATGATCAAGCAGCATTCTTGAGACTCCCTACACTCTGAATTAGACTCTAACGTGAATATCCTTAATACCAATTGATTTTAAATTAACAATACAGATTACACCATAACATGTTGTCCCCACCATTTAGAGTGATATATTTCAGTACTCTTCAGGCTGCTCTACCTGTTAACCCTCCACTGTTTCCTAAATAATCCCTCAGCCTTGAACAGACCTCTAATTGTGCTACAACTATAAACCACCAGAATAAGGGCAGTTAAAGCTGTGGTATGGAGAAACCTCACATAGTAGAGAAGAGGTAATATAAACTGGAGTTGCTATGATTCCTGATATCTACTTTTGGGAGGTGTAAGTGGTTGATACTTGGGAGGGGTGGGAAGGCACATACATCTGAACTGTCCAAATATTTCATTGTGGGGGAGGAGGAGGGGAGAGAAATACAACAGCAAAGAGTTTTGCATAGGTCTAAAGTAGAAAAAAAATCCATCAGTCACAAGAAACAGCTGCCCTAGTTGCTGCCAGTTAACCATGTCTGCCACCAATTCATTAGGGCCATTAGTGTAACTTACGTAGGCACACTCAAGAGATACAGAGGGCACTATACCTAAAAATAAAATACCAGTGAATACTAAGTTGAAGCAAAGCAAGACTATTAAACTCACACTGCTTGGCAGTCCTACAACAGCATAATTCAGAAGGAACTTCTCTAAGCATAAGTTTGAACATGCAGAAGAGACAGTTAATCTTTGACAGATAAATGATTAGAAGTCATTTTAAATAGTCTCATAGCAGAGTGAAATGAATTTGCCTATAGCAGGGCTGTCAAACTTAACCAGCCCTGTGGGCCAGATGAAGGGTGTGGGGCTAATTTGTGGGTTGGATTGGGCCCAGCGACCAGTCCCATGTGGTGGATCTGGCATGCAGGGTGGGTTGGTATCAGTGCCACATGCAGTGTGTGCTCTGCTTCCCACTGACAAATGTAAGGCACATGGGCCTGATCTGGGACATCTGCTCCACATGACATGGACACTAGCATGGAGTGTGTGCTGCATGTAGTGCCCATGTCAAACTGGCCCTGTATACTGGTCTGTGGGTCCGATTTGGATCAGCTCTGATCCGCTGTGTAAGGCTGGTCCTGAATAGGCACAGCACACACACTACCCCAAAGCACTGCATGCAGCACATGTTCCAGCTCCAGCCCCCGTGCTTCGTGCAGCCCGTGCCACATGGGCTCCACACACCACATGTAGCACATGAAGTCAAACTGCTGCATGCAGAGCTACTGGTCTGAGACCCACAGGCAGCATGCAGGCAGGATGATAGGGTTGTGTGGGCTAGATCCGGCCCACAGGCTGTATCTTTAACACCCCAGGCTATAACAAATCACATCAGTAGCTCTGATCCGCTCATGTCATTTGACTGTAGATGTGCAGCTAGATCAACATGTGAACTAAAGAATTTTTTTAAGTAAAAAAAAGTTTAATTTTTTAAACACCTTTTTAATAGAACCAAAGGGTTTCATTTAAAAAACAAAACAAACCTAAGATTGAAATACCTAAAAAGAATATGAAGAGATGGGAGCCAATTTAGAGTAACATTTTCAATAGTGAATGACAAGGCTGTATCTACAGATGTTGAGTGGGAACCTGCCCCACGTGTAATGGCCTACTTGCATATGCATACAAGTATGCCATCAGGATTGCTACATCTATTATCCAATTTTTACATATACATGGATATCATCTGTGCCACTAAGGCATTCACAATTCAACATCTGACTCAATGTTATAGTTATGCTAGAAAGGATGCAATGTTGCGCCACCAAACAAAATTTATTAACCATAAATTGACAGCACAGCAGAGGGGCAAGAAAAGTGCAAGGAGAAAGTAGAAGGAAAAACCCAACAGCTTTCTGAAGTCTCTTGCAATGAGCTTTTCATAGCGAAGAAATGAGTGAAGTTGGGTAGAGGAGAGAAAAAATGTAAAGGGAAGGGGACAGAAAAAGGAAGATTGGCACACTTATCTCTGACATTTAATCACACTACAGAACAATATTACCAGGGCTGCACATATGGAGAAAAAGAAAAAAAAAAAGGGGGGAGAGGGAAGACAACAAAACATCCAAGAAGGAAAAAGCATAGAAGGGGGAGAACTGCATCAGTCATGCTTATCCTAGGACCATCTAACAGCTAGGTAAATGAGTAAGTTGCACCATACCTTTTCTTTGTCACTGGCTTCTCTAGCCACAGTAGAGCCCTGGAATAGAAAGAAGGGATCTAAACATGTACATGTAACAGGATACACATGTAAAACAGTAAGAGGCCAAAAGTAGGCACAGGGTTGGGTAGAGTTGGCAAAACAATACCCTTCTGCAATCTAAAGCTGGGCAGAGGGGTGGGGGGCAGGAGAAGGTAACCTCTGGGGGCAATAGTATTTTAATCTTCAGCTTTGCCCACAGTGGAGAAGACACTAAGTTTGCTGACAGAGTTGGTTTGAATGGTGTTTTAAAATGGTTCTTGTTCAAACTAGTGAAACATGGTAGTATATTCTAACTAGCCTGCAAGAGACAAATGAAGATGAGTGTGTTCTCCAGATATTAAACAGCTCAGAGCACAGTCCTTAAGTGTTCAGAATGGACCTCACACAGTAGGTACTGCTGGAAAGTATGCATTACCTATGTGGCAGAGTGCTGTGCCACACAGAGTGAGATGCCTGAACTCTTGTATCAGAAGCATGAGCACAGCACCACACTTGCATGACTATTCTATTTCCAGTATCTATGCTAGCTTGTTTAGAGCTTGACTTGGGTATGTCTTACATGGTACTGCATTTTTTGGTGAAAATATAGCAGGGTATCTACAGCATGCATACAAAGGTCCACAACAACATCTGTATGGCACTGGCTATTCATTTGTTGCACTGTGCACAGGGTGTCTAGAAATGTCGAGAAATACACTAATGCTAGGGACCATGAGAAGGGAAAGCAGTGCTTTCCAATACCCAAAATGTCAGTGTTTTGGTTGATCTTTAGCGATGTTTGGGAGGCTGAACAGAGGGAACAGATATAAGAACAGCAGTCATTAGCATTTTTATGGCTCCTTTACTGGGCAGGGATTGTGCTTCACTATCATAAACTACCCCAACAGCCTCATGAATACAAGCTTTTAATGTAATTAATTAACCATATTTTTTGTGATACATCAAACACTATACTCCCTTCCATGTAAAAAAAAAGAAAAAAAGAAAAAAAAAGGTGGTGGTGGTGGGGAGGGGAGTCAACAATGAAAACGAGAAGTAGGTCTTAGCCACGGCCCTTACCCCAGCCCTTTGCCCTCCTGCCAGCTTTTTTGTCTATGTAGAGTGCTGCCAAATGCACAAAGAAATCAAGCTTAAAACAATGCAGACCAAAATTCTAGCAACAGTTTTTGAAAAGTACTCGGTGTTGTCTACCTCTTCTCTGAGTGAAGTCAATGGGAATCTAACCATTGATTTCAATGGGTGCATAGCTAGGGCAGTGCTCAGTACTTCAAGTACTGCACTGTTTTTGATATTTGAACTATAGCAGTTACCTTGGATGTTTCTTGCACCAACAAACAGAAAAAGAAAGAAAAAGGTAAATTCTAAGTTGATGTCTTAAATTTTCACCTACTACAGTGGACATGGTTCCAACAGACTCTGCAGAACATGTAACATTTAATGAAAAGCAAGTTAGAAAGAAGTGACTATATTTTCCAATACATCCGGAGCCACTATCAACTTGTTTTATTAAAGTTCATCCCAAAAATATTTGGTATTGGCCCAGGTCCAATAAATAATTGGTATTTATACAGTCCCAACTACTAAATGGGGCTAGAGCCAAGGCACTACTACACGTTAAAGATAACACATATATAAATGAGCTGCTTACTCAGTACTCTGCATTTCAAATGAACACTTACAATGGAATAAAACAGAAAGAAAACAGCAATCCCAAACATGCAACACCAAGTAACTAAGCAGCTCAAAAAACAAACCCAACTTCCCATTTTAATCTAGAAACATGCATCTATAGCAGCTCTCCTAAAATGTGCCTTAAAAGCATGCCTTAAAAGTCAGGAAATTATGGCTATGTTGGAACAGGTCCAATTATGCTGCATGTTGAATGCACGCCAATTTTTCTGCTCCTCTACATAAATAAGTGTTAGATTAACAATTCATCCAGCTTCTGTCTAATTTTAAACAAAGGAGTAGGAGGCACTTGGAATAATGGTTTGACCAAAACCCAAAAGGCAGAGGTGGCGGAAGGTGGCTATGAATGAGCAAACCAACCATCTCAAATAAAAGAAGAACTGGCTCTAAACTTCAGTGCCTCTGTGCGTCTAAGCTTTGTCTGAATTCAGGAAGGAAACAGGGCAGGGGAGTAAACCTTTGTGAATAGGGAAGTATTTGATTCGGATTCAGCCAATTCGGAGGACAGTGATTCAAATCCCCATTTGATTCGGCTGAATCAAATCGGTCAGGGAGAGGCGGGAACAGATGGGCAGCTGCAGGTTTTCCACAGCTCCTCTAGCTGTGCCTGCCTCTCCCCGGGCTGGGGGAGCCGTGGGTCAAGCCCTCATGGTTGCCCTGCCCAGCCACATCCCCCCACCTGGCGCCAGCCTAGTCACAGCACTTAAAATAAAGCTCCGCACTCACTGATTGTAGCAGGGGCTGTGGGGGCTCTGGGGCTTCCCGACAGAGCCCTCCCATGCAGCCCCCACCCAGCCCCAGCAGTCTGGGAATAAACCCTCCCCCCGCCCAAATCCCCTACATTCACTGGCAGTAGCCATGAATGCTCCGGGGCCACATGGCAGAACCCTTCTGCACAGCCCCTGCTCCCCAATTTCCACCCCACCCTGCCGAGTCCTACCCCAGCATCCTGGCAAAAAAAAAGCCCTGCACTCATTGGCTCTGACAGTGGCAATCAGGGCATCTGGGCACTTGTAACAGAGCACCCCCGTGCAGCACAGGGCAACGGGGGGCAGCAGGGATTGCCCCCCCTGCTTGGTACCCATGCGGCAGCTGCCCCATGGTGCAGGTGCAGGGCGGTGATTGGGAAGCGGGGGCTGCATGGGGGGGCTCTGCCAGGAGGATCCAGAGCCCCCACAGCCCCTGCTACATCCAGTGAGTGCGGGACTTTTTTTCTTTTTCGTTTCTTTCTTTCTTAAGTGCCGGAACTAGGCTGGGGCTGGCTGGGCAGGGGGAGGGGCTGGACAAGGCAGTCATAGGGGCTTCTTCCGTGGCTACCCCTACCTGGGGAGAGGCAAGCACAGCCGGAGGAGCCACAGGAGAACCTATAACCATCTGGCTGTGCCTGCCTCTCCCCAGCCGATCTAAATCTCCAAATTGATTCAGAGGTTTTAGATTTGATTCAGACCTTTTAATGGGTCTCCTGATTCAATTCGGATTCAAAGATTTGGCTGCCGAATAGGGCCAAATCTCCTCTGAATTGAATCGGTGACTGAAGCGTTGCACAGGCCTACAGGGTAGCACCTAAGGGCACTTTTACATGGGCTCCAGGGGAGCAGCATCTCATGTCTGAACGTCCTCACACTTAAAAATGGTGGTGAGGGCACTTGAATTAGAGCTCATTCGATTAGATTTAGTTCAAACATCCCTGCAACTGCTTTTAAGTGCAGGGATGCTGAAACACGAGATGTAGGAGACTGCTGGAGCATGGTAATTACCATGCTTCAACAAACTCATTTAATCTAACAGGAATACAACACAAGGAAAGTATTTACTTGAATAATTCCAGCCAGGTCAAGAAATATTGGTAATCATGACACCTTTTTCTAACATATCAGATATCACTGTTTAAAGTATCTGGACTTTTAGATATGCATCCAAATTGAACTTCCCAAAATATTTTGTAATTCACCTCTCACCAATTTAACCAAGGGATGGTTCACTGATTCTTTACCACCCATCTGGAGGGTCACCAAAATATGCCTATTTGTAGTTAACTTGATTCTATAAATCAAGGCACTGCTCATATATTTAGTTTACCAGAGGTATACTTAAGGGTAAGGTGTAGGTATCCCTATCAGAGAGAAAAAATAAGTATTCCTCTGCCATGTGATATTTCCTTCCTCTTTTCTCTTCTCCCCAACTCTGTTCCAACAAAGCTAGACACTGATAAGCCAGTTCTTCACCACACCACAGTCAGCTCTGAGAAATCAGCATTAGTCTAACATGCAATACACTTCTTTTTAGTTATGATTTAGCACCAATTGATGGGGCAGAACTAAATTTTGGAATGAAGTTGTAGACATACTTACATAGTAAAATATGTGGAAATTTACCAAATTTACTAAAATGTGTAGAAAGAAAGGAAGGTTTTGGGGATAAGGTTAGAATAAGATGCCCCAAAACAAGAGAGCTGGGAAAACACATTTTGGAACCAAGATGAAACATGCTTGATGCAGTACAAGAACAGGAGTCATCTACTGTAACATTCAGTTATAATGTGCACCTGAATGAAATACCACTGTTAAAAACCAAGTGAGTGATGCACATTTCTAGTCTATACCACTAAAGGGATACTATTACAGCCCTTTAAAAAAACAGCTCTGTAAAAAGCTGTGGCATCAACACACTGTTGATCAAGGACATGCAGCGGTCAGAAGGCCTGCATCACCATATTTTTTCTTGTAGTTTTAGCTTCAACCATTAGACTTAGTTATATTTAGCAAACAATCTTCTAAACCACTTCTTTAAAACATGCACAATACAGCTAAAATGGCATCCCTTGAACATTTTTTATAATGCAACTAATCATAAAGCTTTTTTTTTCTTTTTCTTTTAGAAGTAACCCATGTAACTTTTGAGCAATAATATTAACTTAATAAAGTGGTCAGGTTTTCCAGCAACCAACATCAAAAGAAAAATATATCAACAACCAACCAGCTTTAAAAATTGACTTTCAGCTACTTTAACAGTTACTTATATATTCAAAAAATTTTCTTACCTTTAAATCATATTTTCTATAAACAGATAAACGATGGCTGAACACATTTCTTGTAACAATCATATATACCTCAACTCCATCAACAGTAAGCCTGTACATGCCCAGAAACTGGGGAAGAAGTGTATTCCCATGACACTCCACAATAAACTGTGGGGGGACGACACAAAACAAACAAAAATTATTATTGTTTTAAAAATCATATACAGATACAGAGATACATGCATACAGGACATGAGCACCATGCATGTGGATATACAAACAACTGAAAAATCAGTGTCCATCTGGTATCCAAATAAGAAGCACTGTCATTGTTCTGAATGGTTTGCCTATTTTACTTGTGGGTCAAAGTAAAAAAAATCCTTTTATACTGACAGCATTCCATAACACTCAGTGTCCCTAGATAAGGATAGTATTACAGCAAAGGTGGTTTCCATTTAAGTTACGTTACATGACCATTCTTTTCATTTTCCAAGCACACAGTCTGATTTTCACACAAGGGAAAAGGCCTTTCAAATACCATTCTGCTTTATTTTGTGCTCCAAAGTACTGCAATTTGCTTTAATTTATAAGCTTTTTAGGGAAGAGGCTTAGAAAAAGTTTCTCCAATACTTGTCTAGTTTTGTAGATATTAGTGCCATCAAAACAAAAGATCAAGAAGTTGACAGACAATTCTCACATGAGGTCTGCACTTCTGGATTACTAAGTCTACTATCAGGTGCGGAGTTGTTTAAAATGCTCATTTTTTAAAAAAAAGTTAAAACCCTTTTTGCTTCCTCAGGATCTGTCCCCTCATACATCAGATACTACCCTTGAAGAGACCATCACTTGCATAGAAACACTATCCATCATGTTTCTGATATCATCTGCCTCTGAGTAGTTGAGAATCTTGGTAGGAAATGTTAGAAAAGCAAGCATGAAAAAGCACAGAATTTACTGGGGTGGGGGAAAGTAGTTAGGGAAAGGATGAAAAGTTTGTTTTCAGTATAAATCTGTGCAACTACAATGAAAACTAAACTAAAAGTTAAATTTGAAAAGTTACCTCACATTGTCTGGAACATGGATACAAAAGAAGAATTACGCACCACAAATTGAAACTGTGCAGAAGAAACCACAACAACTCTCCCCATCTTTTTACTTTAAGCCTCAAACAACTCTTTGTACTTTAAGTCCAACTTTTGATGTTGGAATTCGGGTTTGGACAGGGAGGGAAGAAAAATCAAAACGTACTGGACAGGAAACCAAAGAAGTTACCCACAGCTTCTACTGAATGCAGAACAATAGGCAGCCTCTGGTAAATGCTGAAGCTTCTGTCCTTTTTTGCATTCAACATAACCAGGGATCCAGGTTTTCTGTTTGCTACAGAAAAACTTGCATTTTCTCATTTGAAGGAGTAAAATGCAGATTTTCCTCTTTAAATGAGAAAATCAAGGGAAATCACAGGTTTCCCCTTGCAGGCTGTCAGTCTTCCAGCCTGCAAGGAGGTACTTGGGGTTGTGGGGCGGGGGGGGGGGTAGGGAGGAGAAGGAGGGCAGTGGGGGGCTTGGGAGTGAGGAGCAATGGCAGAGGCAGGGCACTGGCATATCAGGGTTGTTCAGTGCCACGAAAGCAGTGGGGGGACAGCTGCACCTGGACCTGCATCCTGGTGAGTGAAGAAGGCAAGAGGAGCTCTGATTTTCCACGATAAAAAACACCCCAAATCAAATGTCAAAATATGTAAGTATTTAGAATTTTTAAACAGAGAAAACCAGGATCCCTGAACATAACTATGGCAGTCAGAACATTGTCTTATAAATCACAGGAGAGATTTGAGACCAAGGGCCACATCTTAATCTGGCAGTTGCCTAAACAACCTAGGAAGGAACGTAGGTGCCTCAATCACAAAAAAGGAGTAAAAAATGACCCTATTCAACAACCACAACTTTGGCCTGAAAATTATCCTCAGGTACCCAAACCAGGCTACCAAGCATGCTTAAAAGCAATTCTGGTTGCCCAGCCTTACATGTCTAGCTCCTCTTTAAACCCCCTGAAGCCCAAATTGGTGCTTGGAAATAATTAGGCTACCTAAGTCCCTCATAACTTAAGGCAGGGCACAGCAAGTCTAACAACTGATTTTGAAAAAGGAAACATGCAGCTCCATGAAAGATGAAGATGGTAAGAGGACTTGCTCAGGATGTGGCAAACCTAGGTGCTAGGCCCTCCTTGGCCTCAGGACACTCAAACCTGATACTGATATTTATGTGCACACAAACAAATTTTCTTTACCTGCAAGTCTGATATTACTTGTTGGAAAAAAAGGTTCAAACAATACAATACTGAAAACAACCTAGTCCAGCAAGAACTAGAGCAGGTGAACAGCAAGGCTTGAACCTATTGACCAGGAGTTAGACAAATTATGAATAGGAACAAAACCACAGACTGAAAACAAAGGCTCAAAAGGCTGATGGCATCATGGAACAGTGTACGAGCACTGATCTTTAACGAGAATTTTTTAACGTTCTGCAGCCACTTTAACAGTTACAGAGAACAAGTTACTGATTATAGAATCATTATTACTTTATTTTAGGGTATATTACTCAATCTAGCCACAACCCAGTCAGGGTTGGCCCAGTCCCACAGGGAAAGTGTAGGTGATGGAGAGAAGGTACCAACCAGTCCCTCTCTGGTGGGGCAGGGTCTCCTAAATCCTGGGTAGGGTCTCCCCCAGCCCGGGAGCAGTGTGGTTCCAGTAGTGGGCCCACTGCACATGCACGCAGTTCAAAAGGGCTTGCCAAAGCAAAACAAAAACCGGTTAGGCTCCGGGTCGTGGTGAGAGATGTGTGGGTGCAAGCCTGCTGTACCCCACTCCCCGCAGCCCCCCCACCAGCAGCCACAGAGCACCCTGCCAACCTCCAGCACAGCCGGAGGTAACCTGGGCCCGTGGTGGGAGGGGGTTAACCCCAGACAGCAGAGAGAAGCGGCTGAGTGAAGTCAAGGAGGGTCTTCCACCACTCTGGCTCCTACTTCGCCCAGCCCTGCCACTGAGCCACACGACCAAGCCTCGCAAACAGTCACACCATCTGCCTGGTGCGTGAGTTAGCGCAGAGTTTGCCCAGGAGAGCCAGTGGGAGGGCCCAAGGCCCTGCCTGTGTGCCCTAGGGAAGGCAGTCCCAGCTGCAACTGGCCTCCCAACAGCATCATGAGGATGGGCATGCATCACAACCCAAGGGTCCATGAGGGGCCCATAGCCTCTGACTCTGGTGCTTCAGAGGCCTCCACCGGCCTCCATCCAGATGGAGCCCATGGTTTCAGGCTCTACACAGACGGAGCCTCTGGCCCTTGGCTGCAGGGGCTACCTGACACTTTTTCAGGCTCTGGGGTCTGGGAGCATGGCCACCTCTCCTTGTGAGGTCTGCTCCCTTTTGAGGTCTCTGGTGTGCCAGCTGGAGGAGCTCCAGGCCACAGTCCAGAGACTGTGTGCCATCAGGGACTGCGAGCAGGAGCAGAGTTCTACTGCCAGGTCCTTCTCCCCCTGGAGACGAAGGGTAGACCAAGGTCTCCTTCCATGACAAGGGAGGACTCGGGGACCTCCCATTCTGTCCAGCCAAGGGGATAAACCAAAGTGGTCAAGGGCCCTAAGGCCTGCTACACCAAGGTCCCCACCCTGCTGGAGCTTTGCAACAGGTATGAACCTCTTGCAGCCCCAGCAGAGCCTGCCAAGCTGCCAGCTCCTGCAGGCAACACAGGCTCAACTGTAGCTACTGCCCCCACTCTCCTTACGACAAAACACAAAGTGTTTGTCGTGGGAGACTCCATCCTGAGGGGGACTGAGGGGGCAATCTGCTGCCCTGACCCCTTAGCCCAGGAAGTTTGCTGCTTCCTGGGAGCCTGTATCCAAGACATTGTGGAGAGGATCCCTCAGCTCCTCCGGCCCACTGACCACTACCCTACGCTCCTTGTCTATGTGGGCACCAGCTTGGAGCAATCCCAGCTGGGTCATGTACTGCTACAGGGATTTGGGAACAGGGCTTAAGATGTTGGGGACGCAGGTGGTGTTCTCTTTGATTCTCCCAGTCTCCAGCTACGGGCTATGGAGGGAGAGGATTGAGATAGTGAACCAAAGACTGCGGCTCTGGTGTCACTGGTGTCATCGGGAAGGCTTCAGCTTCCATGACCACAGTCTACTTTCTGGTGAGAGAGACTGAGCTGTTGGCATGGGACAAACTCCACACCTTTCTCCGCTGGGAGGAGGCTACGCTGGCTAGCACTATGGACGAAAGGGACTTGGGGGTCATGATTGACCACAAAGTGAACATGAGCCTTCAATATGATGCTGCTGCTAGTAAAGCGATCAAAACGCTGGCTTGCATCCATAGATGCTTCTTAAGCAAATCCCGGAATGTCATTCTCCCCTTGTACTCTGCCTTGGTGAGGCCGCAGCTGGAGTACTGCATTCAGTTCTGGGCTCCACAATCCAAAAAGGATGTGGGGAAACTTGAGAAAGTCCAGAGAAGAGCCATGCGCATGATCAGAGATCAGGAAAACAGACCTTATGATGACAAGCTAAGAGCTATGGCACTCTTCAGCCTGGAAAAGCGCAGGCTCAGGGGTAATCTGGTGGCTGCCTATAAGTTTATAAGGGATGCTTACCAGAATCTGGGGGAATGTTTGTTCACCAGAGCACCCCAAGGGATGACAAGGTTGAATGGTCATAAACTCCTCCAAGACTTTTTCAGGCTGGACATAAGAAAAAACTTCTTTATTGTCTGAGCCCCCAACGTCTGGAATAGGCTGCCACCAGAGGTGGTTCAAGCACCTACTTTGAAGGCCTTCAAGAAACATTGAACGTTTATCTTGCTGGGATCCTATGACCCCAGCTGACTTCCTGCCCCTCAGGCAGGGGGCTGGACTCAATGATCTTCTGAGGTCCCTTCTAGCCCTAATGTCTATGAAATCTCTCCCTTATATATAAACATGAAATTTGCTCTCAGCACCACAGAATCACATCAATAATACGAATACTGAAATTATAGAAAACTCTAAACCAATTTAAAAGTAAGACCCACATTATTTCAAAAACTACTTCCATGATTTTCTTCTGTTTCTACTTGCAGTCCAAAAATATATTTTAAGCAAGTGTTATATTTGTGCTCTAGCACAAGGTTGGGAGTTGTGATATAACATTTTGTACATGATTTCTCTCTACTGCGATAGTTGTTTTCTGCAGTTTGAAAAATCCAAACATTCTTCTCACAGTAGAATTTTGGGGTTGTAGAATTTCAGAGCATTCCATTGCTTAAAACTGGGGTGTTCAACCTTTTTGAATGTGGGGCTGGATCATGAACTTCTTATCACCCAGTGGGCTGGCAAGCCATATTCAAAGATGCCACAGGAAGCAGTATCATATCACCCCACTGAAACGAAAGTACAGTGTTTACTTTTGCTTCCTGTTGTAGCACTTTGGGCCTCAGAAAACGGCTTGGATGGCTGCATGTTGGACAAACCTGGTTTAAAAGGAATGTAATCTATTTACATTTTCAAAGTCCCTGTAACTTCAGAAAGGAAATACGATTACTGTCATCATTTTACAGATAAAAAGTCAGAAAGAATGAGATCTAAGATCCCAAGTCCCAGGCCAGCACACTTGCCGCTGGACCTTCCTATTTCTCATGGTAGTTGAGCCATAGTTCGAAAACCAAGCTCTGAGACTAAATCTGCAGTTAACTGCCTGTGACTTAGCATCACTGTTTATAAAACAACAATGGTGTTACCACTGCCTAATGGCAAAGTATTCACTGGAATTTTAAAACAAGTATGGCCTACTACCTGGAAATCACATCACATATAGCAGGATGCAAACAGTTTTGTTTCATGAGATTCACAAGGTGAACAGCTTCTGAATGAGATTACTCTCACGCCTTATTTAAATGTACGGCTAAAACTGGCTGTAGGGCTAAGACTAGTCATTTTAATATGACTCTACCAGAAGAATTCTTTGTTGTCTCACCTCCATCTTGTATACGTCAATGGACACTAGGAAAATTGGAAGAACTAAACTCCAGTTGACTGAAGAGGAAGTGGTGAGGCCACTTTAGAGTATTAAGAGGCTTTCTTCTTAAAGCAGAGCAACTTTTTTTCCCTACTTATTGCTGCTTGTGGACACTTGTAACATTGCCACTTAGCAAAATAATACTAAAGTAACCCCAAGTTTTCCATTTTAGCATTAATTATCTTGATGGGGAGACATAAAGGAAAAAAGAAAGGAATGCCACTTGCATTCATAATCTATGAAGTTGATCTGGAACTTCCTACCTGTGAAACTATCAATCCCTCATATCTGCATCTCAGAGGAGACAAAATGAGTCATCTGTTTGGGTCAGAGCCCAGCAGGACTCACTGGTGACTGTGCTTGGCAGATTTTCAATTTGTCCATCTTGATATAAATGAAGAAGCAATTTAGTCAACTCAAGATGCTTTTTAGAAATGCTTTCCTGAAGTTTTCCCATTGAGAGCTGCAGTAAAAGTGAGCCTAGAAAATAAGCCAGTACAAGCTTAGCAGGACTGTTTACATTTCAGATAAAAGAAAAAAGCTTCACTATTTTAATAAGAAAGGTTATTGTTTAAAGAAAATATCAAAAACAATTCCATCAAGTAACCTGGCTAAGTATTTATACTGCTTAGCTAACTACTTAGCTACAAATTCCATGTCTTTATTTGTAGGAGCATAAAGTCAAATTTCTTATATTTCTACTATTCATTTTTTTCATATTGCATTGGACAATTATTTTCTATAGATTTTTATGCACAGCAGAAAGCCTGTACTACATCTAATGAAACAATATATCACCAGCTTACGGACCATTTAGCCAGCTGTGCATTAGAATATAGTTTTAGATAGAGTCCATATAATTGCTTCTTGAACACATCTTAAACGGTAAAAGGAGTAGGAAATGTTTGTTTGCTATCTGAAATCTTCCTTTATATTGTATAAACACAGCTTTAGGGTACCCCTTGGCTCAAAATACTCCTTTTTCTTCTTCTTCTTTTTCCATTAGGAATAGCAGCAGTTCCTGGCTTCCTTCTTTTTACAGTAGGACTCTAGTAGTAAAGCTGTGAATGGGTCTTAAGAAAGGTAATTGCAGTGGTAAATAATTGTGCTCTTTCCAGCTCGTTCATGATTTATAAAAGCAAGGGCTTTTCCTCCTCAAAATATTTTGTGGAACGATGGGTAAAATGATATTCCAAAAGGTTAAAATCCTGATTCCACTAGATTTTCTTCTGCTGAAGTTCCTTTCACTGTCACTAGGAAAATGCCTTCCTCCACCTTTTTTTTGTTAGTTTAGTTTGAATCCTCTCTGGTACCTCTAGCACTGTTTCATTTTGTGTTCTTGGCATGGTTTGCTTGACTCTCTCTCTTACTTTACTTCTGATCTCTTCTCACTTCTTTCTTTGCTTTTTCCTGCTTCTACTTTCTACATTGTCCTTGTCTCCATTTTAATTTTGCTTCTTTATTTTCTTCACTTACCTACCTCCAGTTTCCCACCTCACTCTCCCCTGTGCTGGTGCTGACTAGGCATTCTCCCTCCCTCTCCACTGCACTATAATAATGCTACTCAATATAGGTGGTCTGTTGCTATAGAAACAGCAGGCAGTACAGCAGGTACCAGTTCTATGTACATTTATTGGGGAAAGCAAGAGAATATGTAGTCAGTAGGGGTAGCAAGCTGATACCAGAAAGGAGGCTATAATTCAGAGTAATTTTGTGCCCTATGGTCGCATAACCTTAGAATGTCTGCCCATTAGAAATGTTATACGGCTCTTGCTCAGGTTTCAGTCACAGAAACTTGGGTTCTGGCTTCCTGGCTTGTTTAAGTTCTATGTATTTAATATTAGAGGGTCACTGGTTAGAGACAAATCACTCTGGCAGCTGGGATTAGCACCCAGGTTTTCCCTCAGTAGGCTATTCAGGTTCCCTTCTTGTTCTTTTTTTACCACAAAATCTTGTGTTCTTAACTGCCCAGTAGTGCTCCTTCAATAGCCTTCTCACACTACTAAATCCCATTGCCCATTTGCAGAATTACAGAATAATGATAAATTACTTTGAAGCTTATGCTGTCTTTTCAAAGGATAGTTGGTTATTGTCATAAGATCTGGTATTTTTTGCTCTGTCATTCAAGAATAACCTAGTGTGGCTCGTGATTCATCAGAACCAGGTGTCAGGGGATTATGAACTATGCTTACAGAAACTCTCCATGTTTTACTATTGTGGAAATGCTTCTACAGATAAGGTGAAGCTGCTCTATCAAATATAACTGCACTTCCAAAAGTTTGTCAGACACTTGCCTCTTAGTCAAGTTAGAAAACATTATATATGGATTTGCCAAACGTACGCTGTGAAATAATCTGATCATCTAAAACAGGGATGTCAATATCTGACTCTGTGGACTGGATGACAGTTACTAAGAATGGTTTGTGGGCTGGAACAAGACCAGGCACTGGAGCCAGCCTGAAGGGCTGGACTGGCACAAAGTCACATGCAGTGTGTGCCACATTCTAGCCACCTGCATGCCTCATATTGACATCATTCTAAGGCTTTTTATGAATGTGGTGTAGAGGCTGGAGTAGGGGGCAGAGGTGCTGTGTGCAGCACAGGGGATCCCGGCTGTGGGCTGCAAGATGTGCCCATGCCAGACCAGCCTTGCACACTGGCTCCAGGGCCAGTCTCAATCCATCTGTGTACACTGGAGCCAGCATATAGGGATAATTCAGCACTGATGCTGCATGCAACATATGCACTGGCTTCACACACCACATGCTGTCCAGGAACAACGGGCTGGATCATTGGACTTCGTGGGCTGTGTTTGAAACCCCAATGTAAAGTAAAAGGCACGAAAAAAGATGCCTGAAATTTAAGATCAAAGTTTAAGTCAAAGCCTAATTTTAGCAGAAATATTTTTCCTTAATCTTTTAAATAAAAGTTGGGGGGGGGGAGGAGATGGAGGAGCTAAAACAATCTTTTAGAAACCTACTCAAACAAATGCAGAAACCAAGGGAAAAATAAAAAGAAAGTAACACAAACTCCAGGAGGCCTCAGCTACAGTAAACTCTAGTCAGCTCGCCTATAAGATAATTTACCACTATAGTTTAATTTGCTGCTGTTGTGATTTTCTACCTGTGCTCTCTCAGCCTTACTTGAAGGTTCTGGTCACTACTGAATAATATGCTGTTATTTGGACACCTCTTGGAGTGGCAAATGAACCAGAACTTCTTGTATTTTGTCACAAGAATCAAAGGAATTGATATAATGTGTTTCTGTTTACATGCATGAATATCACTTGGCCTTTTTATTTTAATGAGAGAATGATTCTCCTGAAGCTTTTGCAACTCAAGCATCAACTTATTCTGCAAATGATGAGAATAGTGAAATGGAACAGGATGGTCAAATTCCCTTTTACTTTCAAAGCTGCATGAAATGCTTAAGACACACAAGCAGCAAAGATTAAATGACACATATGCAGTATACTAGCTGGCTGTCATCTGCCTGTCACCTTGCCATAGAATGGGAAAACATGATGCTGTCATGATTAGGCACCTCTGTAGTCTCACTGATTTCAATGACACTTTGTGAGAGCAGAAGTTCTTCACATGCTTTAGAGCCTAAGTCTTTGCTATTCCAAAACCCTGTAAGCATAAATAGCACTTTTGTCTACTTAAGTGTAAAGGAAAATCCAATCCTACCATTCACATGAATTGGGCATAGGGTCTGTAAAGGGCTGGAAGACCTTTCAAGAATGAGAGCTATACCAGGGATTGTTAACATGCACATTCACACCCCAATAACAGCTTTTTTCCTGGCTTGTTCAGTGTTAATGATCTGAAATGTTACAATAACAAGCAGTGGACTCTTAAAAAAAATTGTCTTAAAGGGGCATGGCCAGTTTAACAATGTAGTGTAGGGGTGGTTATTATACTTCTGCATTTATAATACCCTCCTTCTCAGTGTAGTAAAGGACCAGATAATTTTGAGAAGTTTCTTTTATTAAAACAAAACCCTAATTTTTCTGCAACCATATAGGGTGTGATTCTGTCACCCTTATACACTCCTTTTTCTATGGCAGGACCCTTTAAACTCAATGGAATTACAGAGGCACTACAGAGAACAAGGACAAAGTGGTCCCTGGTTAATAGCAGGCCCAGGTTTTTACTGATTTGCATGATTTTAAGTGGCTATGCTAGCTAGCTTAGGAAAATAACTACAAGCATCTGTAGTAGTTGTTCTTATAACATTTTCATATCTGCCCCCACACCATGTATATGGTCTACTGAATGAGATCCAATGATTCCACATCTCAGTAAAAAATGTTCAATTTAAAACATCAGTTGAATAATTAGGACTGCATCACCAGTACTGTTATTGGTTCAACAACTGCAGTTTTTAAAAAAAGCAAGACAAAAGAAAACATTTCATAATACATGAAGTTTAATGGGCATATGTAAAAGCTGTTGCAAGTAACTGCCTTGGAAAACAGCATGATTTTTGTTAGTCTTTATTATCTGGATTATGACAGGATCTGGGGGTCTAAATCATGGACCAGGACTCCACTGTCCAGTAAAATTCAGAACAAAGATGGTCCTTGCCACAAGTTTACAATCTCGGTATACAATACGTGGGGTAGGGATGTTATGCTTCAGCCCAAGTTTGAATTCGTTGCCTGGTATGCGTAAGCTAATATACGAATACCAGTTGGAAGTTTGAAAGAAAAAAAAGTTTTTATTGCTAGCAATAAAGGTGCAAGGTAGCAAGTACACTAAACAAGATTTCTAAGCATTTTTTATACTAAAATTTACAAGCATAATATTCAGTGATTGGTTACAGGTAAATGATGTAAAGAGTTCCCTACTGAGCATGTCCCTTTTTCATGTACTTCATTTCCATACATGTAT